>JAREYC010000002.1:68427500-69027500 GCA_030015325.1 Cryptoblepharus egeriae | reverse complement strand
AGGCCCCCTGACTATAATGGGATTTCTTTCAGAGTAGGCATGCATAGGATTGGACCCTGAGGCTATCAGTCAGCCCCAGTGCGTGTGCTGCTACAGCCGGAGGTCTGACAAGCCTGACCTGGACCCCTGCATCAGGAGTCTTTAGGCGACCCCCAGGAAAGCTCTAGGCGACCCCCAAAGGGGTCCCGACCCCCACTTTGAGAAACACTGATCTAATTGAATGATGTTATAATCTCACAACATGAAGGTGGGAATGCATTTATCCCATTATCCCATTTACATTAATATCAATGCAGCCCCAAGGACAATTGTGAATTGCATGCAATGGCTGGAGATGGGTTGACTGGACAGCCAGCACGAGGTAAGTAAAAATATTGACTGTTTTCTGGTAGGCTGCCCAATTGCCTATGAGTCTCCTCAGACCAACACCAGCCATTTGGGTGGCATAAGAGGAGAGAAATTGGGTGGTTTGGGAAAGGGGATTACAAGACCCTGTTACAAGACCCTGCCATTAGTATCGCCCATCTCCCCTTTTCCTTCCCAGTCACAACCCCCCCCCCCCGCCAGCTCCCAACTTACTGGCAGTGGTGGATCCTCTGGGAGTTGCTGCTGCCTGTGTGGTGCTTTTGCTTCTTTGTGGTGACAGCCAAAAATTGCACAACAAAGCCCAGTTTTTGTGCTGCTAAAAAGTGTCTGTTGCTGCTGGACCACAAATTCCAGTACTGCAAGATCCAGATAAGATTGGGCTTTATTTCAATAATTCTTTGCTAGAATATGCCACCAATCTGTATATGCAGTTGGCTCTTCTGTGCTATGTACAATTTTGATAATGTGAACAAATGTCCTTTTATGTTTTCTTGTGTTGCATGTTGACAACTGCAGTCTTGACAACTGCAGCAACTTTCCCACCATATTTCAGCTCCAAGTTGTTTCCTGTTCCTCAGTGCAAAGACATTTCTTCAAACCACCTGCCTGTGCTCGAGGGGAGCTTTGAACAGTGGTTTCAGGTGTCTAGAAATCTGCCATCCAGTTTCATTAATGGTTCAGTGCAATGAAATGACAGGTGTTACCTTCTTACTTGCTGACACCAGTTCCTAGGGCATCCTGTGTTTTCTTTGGAGGCCTCTCTTCAAAAATATTACTCTACTTAGTGTCAAAGATCTATTGATATCCCAGTTAAAAGGAGCATAAAGACATAAATTGCAATGCTTACGTTTCTTAAGACACCTCCAGTCATTGCAACCGTCCATGTTGCTATGTCAGATTTACACAGTAGATTACACAGATGACTGAAGTCTTGCTCCACGAGAAGCTTTACGTTAGATTGCTTTCACTGCCAACCAAACTACGCTTATTGCTAACCTGTGAACCACAGTTCTGAAAAAAAAGAAAGATAATAAAGAGTTTTTTTGAAAATTGCCAAAAAGGGAATAGAGAAATTTGGAAATATTAACTTTAAAAGATATTGCAGACATCATTGACTTTGCAGCTGAGCAAAGATGAATTTGCATCTAGCAACTCTCTGTTTTATTTTGTCCCTGGACATTCAAAATGTAGTTCACAGAGATGACATTCTGGACTGAGACTGAAAAAAGAATATAAACTCACACAAAGCACTTTATCTCCAGCTCCCCAAAAGCACTGAGTACATTTTTATGAGCTGCAGATAGATCCTCTGATGATAAGCAACACAAAACGTCACATTAGTAGAGACTTTATAAGGTTAAAGTGTCCTGCTAGACGAAGCTGGGAGAATAGACGTGTGTGGAAAAAGTTGTTGACATATTCAGTATAAGGTAGAAAGTGGTTTTTCTGAGAAACACTGAAATGGGAAGCTGAAGTAAGCCTTGCTTCCTGTTTTTGAGTGTATTCAGTAAAACATATATGAAATGCAATCCCACATTGATTCCTAGGGAAGGCATGGGATGATATGGGAGGTGTGGAGAAGAAGAAATGCACTAGTTCACTTTTTGAACTGGACAGCCATGTGTCCTCTTTCCAAGAGTGGTCAGTTGTGTTGGCCATGTTTTGTTCTTGATTGAATATTTTTAGTAAGCTTTTTAACTTCTACAGCTTTGTTTTCCTTTACCTTTCCTGTTAGGTTTCATGATGCTGCCATTTTAATCAATTGTTTTAATTTTTCATTTCTTGTTATTCTTTATGTTTCTGTTGGCCACCATGAAAATCTCCATGCTGAAGAAGAAAGGCAAGACCCCAAATTTAAAAATAATATGGTAATTAGGAATAGTTGTTTGAAGCTGTTCAGAATCCCTCCTGGGCTTCATTATTTCAGCTGCTCTCATTTTAACATTCGTTTTGGTCTCTTTTGAGAATCCTTCCTCTTCCAATCTGCTTGGATGGGAACATCCAAGAGCACATATACTTAGAGTGTGATCCTAACCAATTTAGGCTGGCCTAACCTGAAATATCTTCCTGTGATGGTGTGGGGGGAAGGTGCATGTGTGTGCAGTGGCTTAAATCCTGTGGCGGAGCAGAACTGCCTTACAGCAGTTTTGTGACAGCTCCAGGCCAGTACGGGACTTGTGCTGGGGATTATGCTGGGCTAATTGGATTGCAGCCTTAATCGGTGATCTATTAAGAGTTTCTGCTAAGTATTCCCCAATTTTGTATTCATTTCCAATTATGGACATTTTACCCAATCCTGCACTTCCACTCAAACTGTCTCAAAGCAGGGCACCTTCAATAGTGTAAATAGTGTAAAGGCAAAGCACTGGATCTTCCTATTCAGTGCTTCTACTTGGCTACTGTTATCTACTGCAATAAGCTCTGGTACAGGCTTGAAACCACGGGTTCATATCAGGTACCCCAGGTGAAACCCGGGATTTTATTCTTGGATTAACATGACAATCCATCCTTATGTAATGACAGTAGGGGAGAGGTTGCTTTTATGCAGGGATAGCTATTAGAGCAGCATTTCTCAAAGTGGGGGTCGGGACCCCTTTGGGGGTTGCCTAGAGCTTTCCTGAGGGTCGCCTAAAGACTCCTGGTGCAGGGGGCCAGATCAGGCTTGCCATACCTCTGTCTGTAGCTGCACGTGCATTGGGGCTGACTGACAGCCTCAGGGCCCAATCCTATGCATGCCTACTCTGAAAGAAATCCCATTATAGTCAGGGGGCCTTTACTCCCATGTAAATGTGGATAGGATTGCAGCCTCAGGTCGCAATCCTATGCATCCCTACTCTGAAATAAATCCTATTGTGTTCAATGTGTGCATAGAACATACATTTCATTTATAACAATGAAAATACATCCTGCATATCGGATATCTACATTATGATTCATAACAGTAGCAAAATTACAGATATAAAGTAGTGTAGGGCGCTGAAAGCCCCCCAGAATCTGACCAGGCTGATTGCAGCACCCCTTTGAACATCACGAAGTTGATCAATTTATCTTAGGCCTTAAACCTCTAGCTAAAAGCACAATGCAGCATAATTCTCCCTGTCAGCATAAATGTTGCTATAGTCTGTCAGTGAAGGAAAAACAGTTGGACCTTCTTCATGGCCGTGCTCTGGAGCCAAACTTGATAAGTGAACAATGGCCGTTCTGTAAGTTAACTACAAAGAGCTTTGCTCCCAGGCCTAGGCATAGCTCATAGTTATTAAGTATAAGATACAACCCAGCCTGGTGCAGTGTGATCAGAAAAGGTGAAATCACTCCAAAGAAATGCTCAAACATTACTGAGCATGCTCGTCAGTAAACCAAGCGTGGTTGCCTGTAAACCAATTAGACTTGTTTGTTATAATCATGTTGTATAATGTAGCCTATAGAATAGAATAATGCTTTCTTGCTTCTGTAACCTGCTTTGCTACTATAAAAGATTCAGGCCGGCAGCCATCTTGGCCGGCTCCTCACTTTGGGACATGAGTCCAAGGAGTTTGTCCGACACATGTTGAATAAAGATCCGCTTTCTGATAACTCGAGTTGACTGGGGGTTTTCTAGAACATCTTACAGTAGCAACAAAAATAATTTTTTGGTTGGGGATCCCCACAACATGAGGAACTTATAAAGGGGTCATGGCGTTAGGAAGATTGAGAACCACTGTATTAGAGTCTCTGAAGTATCTCAGGGCACATGTACATTTCAGCATTGGAGACTTGGTATGAACAGTCTTCAAAGAACAAAATTTTTAGAAGTAATCTCCTCTAATAGTAAATGTGATTGAGTGCCACTGATTGGGAGAGTACCAGTTAGTTTAAAAGCAAAACAAGGCTGCTCCAAAATCAGGGTACAGGTTTCTAGGTACTTAGTGGGACTTGATAAGTTAATACTCAGAAATATATACAAATACCCAGAAACATATAAATCTGTACATCACACAAAAAAGAGATTTTTAATATCTCATTGCCAAAGAACAGCCCTGGTTTTGTTGCATATCTCATTTGATAACGTATATAGAGAAAAAAGGTTCTTAGAGGAGTGAGTAACCTCTGACTAATCTGGTTCTGCAGGTTTTGAAACAATACAAAAATCTGCAACCTAGTAATTCGATGCAACATGAAACAAGCAATGATGCCTCTTTCAAATTGCTTTATGCTGCAATCCTAAAGACACTTTCCTAGGACTAAGATCCATTGAACAAAATGGGGCTTACTTTTGAGTAGACATGGTTAGGATTGTGCTCTTAGGTCTCTAAGCAAAGTTGATCTCCATCCGGTCAAACTCCTGAAACATCTAGGGTGCAGGGTAGTTGTAAGAAACCTTGGATTTAAAAAATCTGGCTATTCCATGTTTGAACTTTGATTTTCATATTTTCTTAGCCCAAAAGATAACTAACATAGAGAATAAGTACAGTGCCCCTTGCTCTTTTTACAGGATGGGGACCAAAACCATGGTGAAAACCAGAAATGATTGAAAAGCAAAACCTGGTCTTTTTTTAGCTTACAAATGTTGTTTCCAACATTTTTGCTTTTTTAGGTAGCAAATTTGCTATTTGCTAAACATTTGCTTTTTAGCTAATAAATTGCAAATGACTTTTTTATGGATGCAGTCTTAACATAGGCTGGCACAACTCAGTTTTCCCATTCCCAGTGTAGTAAGGAAGCAAGCACATGTCTGTGCATTGGCCTAACCCCTCTGCAGGAGTAGTGCAGAGGTCTATTATGGTGGTTTTGTGACACCCCCCGGATAAGCACAGGGCATGCCAGGGCTTTGGATAGCCTGGAGGTTAGGATTGCAGCCTTACAGCCCAATCCTAAGCAGGTCTACTCCAAAGTAAGCCCCATTATGTTAAATGATGCTTGCTCCCATGTCTGGAAAATGTGCATAGGATTGCAGCCTATGCAATACTGAACATGCTTAATAAGAAGTAAGTCTTATGAGTAAGAGTTTAGAATGCAGTTGAAGGATGCAATTAACTGCTCTTCTAAGTAAACTTTCTAACACTGAAGACGTTATTCACAAACCTAAACAAATGTACTGCATAAACCAAATAGTATTTCAGGCACAGGTGTCTGTACAGTGCTACTCATGATTACATAAAATTGGCAGTAACTACTTCCCTCGGATTTCTAAACATTGCATTTTAGATATCCACATGGCATGAACGTTGATACTATTATACCATCTATACTATACAGACAGTAGTCTGATTCAACAATGCAATATGCATGAAAAACCAGAATATCACAAATCAGATGTATAAAAGCAGCATAGTGGAACAATAGGACAGCACTTGCATAGTTTCATCTAGTAAAACACCTATCCCATTCACAGAGCTTGTGGACTAGACATTGTTTATAGTACAGTCACTAGGGTTTGCAACACCCAGTGTGGGAAGCCAATCATGATGGGGCATGGCAATGCTTTGGGCAGTGGACTTGGTGATATACCAGCACTCAGTTAGGTTTGGGGGAGTTGACCACGTCCACAAAAGCTTATGATACTACAATAAATGTTTAGGGTGTCACAAAGTGTGTTTGCTGCAACTATTTCTTACAAGTTGTCTCCTGGCTATTAATAGTTAATCAAAACTTTTGGTTGCACACTGAAACCTGGCTAGTTAATAATCCTGGATCCTGCAATATTTCATGCATGGTTAAGAGCAAGGTTCTGAACCATAGGCATTGCCTTCCTGCCAGATGTTAAAAATGTCCTATCAACCAGAAGTGCAAGAAAAACAGATGTTGTGATAGCCATTTGTGAGTAGTGAGATTTTGGGGATTTCTTAAGAACCTTTCCCTGCTCTTGCCATTTCCCTGCTCTTGCCATTATACTGAGTAAGGAGTAATGTGTGTTCCATATTTCTCATTGGAATCATCCACAAAGATCGTCAGTTTACAGGAGACTGAGGATGGGCCAACTATCAAATGCCTGATGTTTAAGACGGATCTCGTATATCCCTGTGGCTTTTAAGTACACAGCCTGTGCAAAGCGTGGAGAGAAATAAGGCAGAATGGGATAGATGTTTTACTAGCCACATGCTGGAAGGAAACCAGAAGTTTAGTAGGAGGGAGAAACCCTTGCAAGGTGGAAAATGGTTAATATGCATTTTTCACACTGATGTTTTGCAGGCAGGAATAACAGCTGTGCAATTAATGGGCAACAGCAGGTGGAGTAGGTGAATCCCAGGCCAGTCCAACATGTCCAATGGCCATTAAAGGCTTTTGGAACCAATGCCCTTTGCTAAGAAAATGTTAGCCTGGTCCAGATCACCCAACAAAGCAGGCCGGCTGCTTCCGAGAACCAGAATGAGGTGGAATAAAGTACAAAAGCACATGGGTCAATGTATCGAATGCTTCAGGACAGGCAGTGATTTTAGGAATGTGCATGTGTAATTTAGCAGGACTATTCTCATTCACAAAGATATGTTCGGCACATAGATATGTTAAATAATAATAATAATAAATAATAATTATTGCAATCTTCTCTGGGATTTTCTGCCAGTAGTCTGAAATTAAATTTATCTAAGCATACTTGAACGAATATGAATTTGGACAAACTTCAGAAGTTAGTGGAAGACAGGGGGCTGGCGTGCAGTGGTCTTTGGAATCAGGGAGAGGTAGACACAGCTGAACAACAGAAATGCAAACTTTACAATGTGAATCACAGTTTGTAATGGAAAATATGGCATGTCGGTCACTGAGGTGTCTGTACATGAACTATGAAATAATTACAAGTTTTAACTTTTTGACAAATATGTATATACTGTATATTTTCAACATGCTCAAAAAATAAGGACCACACTAATGATTCCCGTCTCAAAACCTCTGTATGCTTCATTTGTGCTTTCTTTATTTATGCTCTGGGCATGCGAAATGGACAGAGCTGCTCCTTTTCAGAGCAAAGCTGAACTGAACGGGTGCACCAGTGTGACACAATGATGTTCAGTGGGCCAGGAGTGCCCTGAGTCCAGTATTCAAGCCTGGGGCTCTGGATATGTGCGACTGGCACCAACACTGGGCTGGGTGTGTGTGGCAGTGCTATGGCTGAGTGCTGGCAGGAAGAAACATGTGCCATAGGCTCGCCACCACTGATGTAAAGTAAAAAACCTTCACTGGCAGGGGGGGGGGCTATAGGATGGGATTCGGAGGCCTTGGCTCCTCTCTTTACTAAGGTAAAAATAGGTATGACATAATTGTGGCTGTTAGGTTTGTCTCCTGTTATAGACATCTTGTAATGATGGTTGGCCAAATACATGGGAGGTTGAAAGTAACTGCAATGGTGCAGCTAGGAGGGGTGCATGGGATGCACTTGCACTGGGCTACAAGCTTTAAGGGGGCTACAAGCTGAACTTGACACTAGTGAATAAAATTGTGAAAAACGGGGTCTATATGAATGATTATACCAAAATGTTATATATCATTGGAAAGGTAATTTTATGCAGACTGCAATGAAACAAACTGCACTGGAATATCTATATTTTATCAAAAGTTATGGCCAGTTAACCAGAAAATGTAAACATAAAAGCCTATGGAACAAAAGTGGATTTTCTGAACTCAAACTTTCCCATGTTACTGATGGCTCTAAGAGCCAATGAGATGTAAGTCATATACTGTACGGAACTGAAAAGGGGTTTATATGAATCAGCTCTCTGTACCTATATCATAATACAGTTACCCATGCTGAGTATACAGGCACTTCTAAGTGGTGCTCTTATATTTGACAGGGAAAGAATGATCATTCCTCTTTATCCCAGCACAGTTTCCCTAACAATAAGTGACACAATTTTCATTTTTTAAATTTAATTCAATTTGATTTTGTTGCTGCAGGGCTGGGGAGGGAACAAAATCTTCTTCAACTCCAGATAGCAAATGGGTGCTTTAGCACTACCACAGCACTACCACAGCAAATGGTGGTGAACTGCTAAGGAGGTGGTGGCAGGTTTTTCCCCAATTTTCTTTTTAAGAATACCCAGGGATGATATCACTTCCAGTTGTGACATCACTTCCGGGGCTACAATTTCAGCTTTGCACTGGGACTACATGATCATTAGCTATGCCACTGATACATGGGGATGATGTGCATAAGTTTCTTGGGGGTTGGTGGAGGGTCCACACAGTAGTGTCACTTCAGCCTGAGGGAGGTCCCCATCAAACTCAGCCTTCATGGTAGGGACTCGCAGCCGTTTCTTGTTTGAATCACAGTGAATTACAAAACCCCAGGAAAACTTTCTGTTTTAGTCTTGTGCAGAACTCAGTCAGGCCTGGGGGTGAAAAAACTGTTTCCCTTGTTAAAATAAAGGCATTAGTTTAATATGTACCAGGAGAGGATAGGGAGTGCTCTTGTTAAATATTTACCAATCAAAACCTGATGAGGACTTCCTCAGGGTAATTCGGGTTTAGCTGTTGCAATTCTTAGCAAACTCTCTAGTGCAGGGATCGTCAAACTATGGCTCGGGGGCCGGATCAGGCTCGCCAGAGGCCTCAATCCGGCCCACCGGTCTTTTGGGGGGGGGGTTGGGAGGCGCTTTGTGGGCACTTGGGGGCAGTTCAAGGCTGCCGCAGCGAAGATCCGCCAGTCGTGGCAGCCCTGTGCAGAGAGCCCCTCCAGGCTCCAGAATTTGGGCAGCTTCAAGCTGGCCCTTAAAATTTTTTTTTAAATGTTGCGCGCGCAGCTGGAGCAGGGGCTTCAGGCTGGAGCATGCGGCCGCCCCAGCTGCCAGGGGCCCGGGTTGAGGCTGGAGTGCACGCCTCCTGCTGCTCTCTTGTGACCGTCCCAGGGCTTCAGGCTGGTGCGCGCATGCCTCTCACCGCCCTTGCGTGGCTGCCCCAGTTACCAGGGGCTTGAGGCTGGCATGCGTGCCTCCCGCCACTCTGTCACGGCCCCCCAGCTGCCGGGGGTTTACTTCTGAGTAGACAAGCAGAGAGCTGGGCTATTAAGGCCACCTTCCCATCCACACTTTCCTGGGAGTAAGCCTCATGGACTCTAATGAGCCTTACTTCTGAGTAGACATGCAGGGGGCTGGGCTTACTTTCCTGGGAGTAAGCCCCACTGACTCTAATGGGCCTTACTCCTGAGTAGACATGCATAGGCTTGGGCAAAATTCCTGAACAGCAAGCTCAAAATTGAGATGAGTTTGTGCTTGTGTGTGTGTGTGTAAGAATACATGGGGGTGTGTGTGTGTGTGTGAGAGAGAGAGAGAGAGCATGGTGTGTGTCAGTGCATGTCACTGACATTCCTTGTGTTGCTGCAAATTTCTTTGAGGGTGTCTTACAATTATATGTCTTAAGTCTGACATAAAAAATATGTTAAGTTAAATATGTTGAAGTAACATGTTGCTGGAAACTGCTTTGAGGGCGTCTTGCATGTCTGGGTGAGAATCAGGCATGTTAAAAGTTTTTCTATTTCAAAAGTGTTGAAATTAAGTACAGGAAAGCAATACAAGCATTTTTGCTTCATTTTAACATGTCCTACATTTTGTCCTACATAAGTCCTCTCACTCTCCAGCCCCCGACAGTGTCTGAGGGACAGTGAACCGGCCCCCTGTTTAAAAAGTTTGAGGACCCCTGATCTAGTGAAACAGGCTGACCATATGTCCGGAAGTGCCCGGACAGGTCCGGAAATTTACATATTGTCCAGCCTATCTGGGCATGGGGGGCAATGGAGGGGCTTGTGTTGTGCTTTGGGGCCACTTCAAGTTGTTCTCGGACCGGCTCGCACTCAGAGCGGCCGTCCAAGTAGTCATTTTGAAATTATGGCTCTCCCTCCTGGAGGGTTTTTTCTGAAGTGGAGGCTGTGCGCATGCGCACAGCCTCTGTATTTCCTGAATTATCAGACTGGCCGTTCTGATTCAACAGAACGCTCTGCAAGGCTCCCTGCGCAGAGTGCTCGCTGCAAACTGCCTCTGCGGCTGCCTCAACTGAGAGGGAAAGTCCCTCACATCCCTTGCCGCAAGCGCAAGTCCCTCACATCCCTTGCTGCAAGCGCAGTTGCCTCCGCTATTGTCGGAGGCCAGGAGGGACTTTCCCTCTCACCGCTGACCTGACCTGGTCCCTGACAGCAGAGGCAGCCACGGAGGCAGCTTGCGGCAAGTGCTCTGCACAGGGAGCCCCGCAGAGCCCTCTGTTGAATCAGACTGGCCAGTCTGATAGTTCAGGAAATACAGAGGCTGTGCGCATGCGCTTCAAGTTGTAGAGTAGAGCATGCCCTCTACTTAAAAAAAACCTCCAGGAGGGAGAGAGAGGCTGTGCACATGCGCACAGCCTCTAATTTCAAAATGGCTACTCGGACGGCCGCTCTGACTGCGAGCTGGTCCCAGCACAACTTAAAGTGGCCCCAAAGCACTACATAAGCAGCCTGCCATCCCAAAAAGGTAAGCCTCCCTCAGGGAGTGTTTTTTTCAAAATGTAGGATGTCCTATATTTTGTCCTACATTTAAAAATGTAGGACAAGGTCCTCCAAAAGTCTGGATTTTCAACTGAAAATCTGGACTTTTGGGACCCTTGTCCTACATTTTGAGGTTGAGCATATGGTCACCCTGGCATAACAGAAACCACTTCCATGGTGGGAGAGAAGTGCAGGCTTCATATCAAGGCCTATCTCTGCTTCCATGAAATTTCCATTGGTAAACTGGGGAGAACTGTGAAGACAGAAAGAATACGGAGAATATAGAACACTAGCAAAAATGTACCTGCATTACTGGAGTAAAATACCTCCTGTATCCCATCTAGTCTGATGTGGTGGAGCCCCCAAATTATTCTTTCCTCTTTTCAATTCTCATTTTATGGTATACAATAACCCTGTTCTTCTGCAATTGGTTGATGGCATCCCATGGAAAGCATGGCACCAAAAAACAGGTGGTAGTACTGTAATTATGTCATTGCCGAGGAGCAAGAAACTTGGGAGTGGGTCTTTATTTTTCAACTGTTTTTTATCCATGGACATTTTTCTCCACGGAAGGTTGCAGAATGGAACCCTAGTGGATAAGAAGGGACACCTGTATAAGATTTTTATTGGTTCCTTAATATGAAGCATTCATAGTTTGGAAGATAATCCTTCTGCTCAATGACAGGATGACTTCATGCAGAGGAAAAGAGAGGGATTCAGCATTTACTTCACAAGTGATCAACACCCCTTTTTCCCTTCTCTTTGGCGTACAAACTTACTGTTTGCCGGTAATCTTCTGGTCCAACTGGGGGAAGAAATATGGGGTAAAATGATTAAAATAATAAACAAAAAAACCAAGATGTGGATGCACAGCAAATTGCACATGTGTCTAAAAAAGTAAATTTAATTCAGACATGAATCACAAGCACAGAGTCTGAGAATTTCAGTCCCAATTTTGGTAGAAACATGTTGCTATTAATACATGTCAAAATGAAAACTGTGTTAAAAATCCTTGTTCCAAGTCTGTTGTTCACCTTCGTGGGGAAAAATACAAATCTTCCCCTGATCTCGGCACCCAAAAGAGGGTGGTGAATTTAATTTATGCAGTATTTGTTAAAGCCACTTGTTCTTGTCAAACAAACCAGTTAAAAGGGAGCTGAGTAGGCAGTCTCCTCCTACCTTGCACTTCATCATGACTTCTTGCATTTTCTTCTGTAACGGGGGTTTACAATTATATAAAACTTAATGAATCAGTATACTTTCGATGTCCTTCCTGATCCATATGGATTCAATTAACTACCCAGTTTGCTTATTTAAACATTTTCATTACCTTGCTTTATTATATTTTTCTCCACCACTGAAAGGAAACATGGCGGCACTTATGCCATCTGTCATCATCCTTTTAAAGTGGATATTTTTCTTTGTTCCCATCTTTTTCAGAATAAAATATCCTTCCTTTTGTTATGACACTGCATGCATAGGTTGATGATGTTCTCTCAAGTTCACTGCAGATGCTCACACAAATAAAAACTCTGTATGGAGGTTTACATGAACTGATCAGGTTCCCTGAGTATTTTGTAAACATTTTTCAATAATGGTTTTTGCTTTCTTTCCCCATCAAGCTGGCCCCACAAACTGTTCTTCACTTTCAGAGTTCTCTCTTAATATAGCAAGTCAGGAATTATTTTGTGTGCGTCCAGTTACTAGGTATAGCTTTCACCTGAGAGACCTGAGTGCACAAAACAATGTGTCATTGGTAGCGGTGTACAGTCCACACTAGACGGTGCACACAATGGGGTGACAACACAACTGAGCCAAAAAAATTTAAATCTTGATATTTTTGAACAATACTGTCATGTTATATACCATATTTACTTGAATCTAATGTGCACCTTTTTCAGCTGAATTTAGGCTGCAATCCTAAAGACACTTTCCTGGGAGTAAGACCCATTGGACACAATGGTGCTTACATCTGAGTAGACATGGTTAGGATTGTGCTCTTAGCCTCCAAAATCAGAGTGTGCATTAGATTTAATGGTGCATTAGATTTGTGTTGCTGTACTTACTAACATATAATGCACACTTTTTTCCAGCAAAATTTAGCTTCCAAAATCAGACTGTGCATTAGATTCAATGGCGCATTAGAGTCGACTAAATACAGTAATAGTTAAAAAACCAAGGGATGGGGCAATGGTACATTACTATGGGCAAAATCCAGAGTAACTACGGGGAGTCCTTGCTCCAGTGTAAGAACAACTTACTCTGGATACCAATATGAATTTCCCATAGATTTTCACTAGGTAGTGCAGTAACTACGGGTGCACATAAAGTCTCTTACATGCTCCTGTAGCGTCTCTGGATTTGGAGTATATGTCTTTCACCTGGGGTATTGACCCGTCCACAGCATGGGAGGTCCATCATGGGCATGATGCACTAGCCTTCCATACTGAGTGACACCAACCCTAGAAACACCACTGGCTGGAGTATTGTAAACTAAGATTTCTACAAAGGGCAATTTTGTTTGGTATAAGGATTATTTTAAATGTTGTACAGTACTAATTTTGCACTCTCTTCATGCAACTATTGATAGGCTTCAAAAAGTGTTTCAAGTGTTCCCTAATTGCATTCAGAAATGGTGAAGATACAGGTTGAACATCTCATGAGGTCAGCTCTATACATTTAACTACTGTGTTTTTACCCTCTGATCCCATTAGTTCATCTGATGATGTTTTTATATTGGCTGATGAGATGTTGGATAGTATTAGGATCTTTGCTAAAAATTAAATTTGCCAAATTCTGGACCGAAGGAAACTTCAGAGACTTTCAACATCTGTAGAAGAGGGAAAGGACAGCTGCCTCCATCTCTCAGGTCTTGCAGAACCTTCAACTAAGGAACTTCTTTCTGCCAAAGAGCTCTTAAAGAACTGGAGTCCCCTTGGGGCAGAGCTTGGCAACTGCCTTAAAGCTCCCATCTGCCTACCTTGGAAAGACTTAAAGTTTCATTCCAAATGCTCATTTAACTCTAATATTTTCCAAGAAAAGCTTGAAAATGTGACTTCAGGGTTCTCTAAATGCTATATAAACTATAAGATAAATTTGGAAAAAGGAACTTTATTAGTTCTGCAAAACTCTTACTACTGCTATAACTACTCTCCTGATATTTCAAGGCCTGACTCATGATTTTTAAACTCAGTGTTAACAGTACCCCTGGACTCACATAACCACGGCTGATACCCTATCTCATATTGGCTACAGGGCTTTCTTCAGTGGTATTACTTGTGATTAGAGAAGGAAAAGCATCCACACTAGTAATCTGTTTGATTCAAGAGTTGTGGGACTTTTCTTCATGTTCTGTTTTGTTAATTTTTCAGAATATAAGATAAACCTCTAGTTCATGTTTTTATTCCTTGCTAGTGGTGCTTTTAAATCTGAGGAATGGTGCTTAAAAATAGACAGATACTAGAAATTTATTTAACACATATTTTTGAACAATTTAAAATAAATATATTTTTAAATAATAATTTAAAATAAAATAAAATTTTAAATAAATCCAGCAGTCCCTTTTAGTTGCTCTCTGTGCCCTTCTTAATAGTTTGCCATTCAGTGAATCTATTGTAATTGAGGGAGCTAATCCACATGCATGTTGCTTGAAGTGTGAAGATGGTCTCAGGGCTGTCTGAACAGGAGCAAGTAATGTCCCTGAGTGAGAGCTTAAGTTCTTGGACATGCCATGAAAGCGTGAAACTACGCAAGTCAAGGAACATTTCCAGCCCTAACTTCTGGTATGCAGCTGATGCTGTAAATTATGGAAGATGCTCAGGGGGCATTCTGAGTGGCAGTGAGTGGATCCACAACCTAACAATGACTGTAGCAGGCGACTTTACTCCAAGGTTTGATACTGTGTCAAGGGCATGTATGTCTTCCACAGCTTTACAAAGATGACTTTGTAAGCTGGAGGTAGCACCCCCATCATTCCTCAAGGGCAGCATGTTTGAGTGAGATCAGAAAATGTGTCAGATCTGTGGAAATTTCTGGGTCCCCTCCTTTGACTTCTAGGCCCCCTTTATGACCTTGTGCCTGGGTACAAAATATCCCTTTTACCTCTCTTATGGTCCCTGTTAGGATTACTGAGATAATATGTGCAATGTCTTTTGACCACTTTGAAAAAGTGCAATAAAAATTCTAGTCATTCCAGTATCCTGAAAGGAAAATTACTAAAGATTTACACAGGCCTGAAAACATGTCATGCCTACTATCTTCTTGTGAAGTCTCCACCCTTAGTTTTTTATTTTTTATTTAACTTCAGCTGCTTCTTCCACACAATGCTTGTCAAACAAACAACATAATTACCTTCAATTTAAATTTTTTGTTGTATGGATGACATTCATCACCCCACTATAATCAGGAGATGTACCTTTTCTTATCTCTCCTGCCTTCCAGATAGAGCTCAGTTGTTCTAGTTTTATATACATGGAATAGCACTAGTCTTTGTTCTCTGTTGGACAAGTGATTTGTTTGGAACAATGGTGATGTTTAACATAATAAAATTGAACCCTTGGACTGATGAAACACATAAGAATATGTCTTCTGTGGAGGATTTGCTGTTTCTTTTTCTGTGTAATACCCACCATGTTGTTTAGAGCTACAAAAGAACAAGTATCCTTATTTCCCCAATATAAAGATACTATCATTATTAAGATAAGATACTATTTTGTAAATAAGCTGGACTGATATTTCATCATTTCTGGTGACAAAATGTACAGTCTTGAAAGTAATGTCCACCGTAATGGTGTCACCGCCAGTTACTTCTGAGTTCCAAACCCCCAAGGAAGAGGCAAAAGGAGAACGAGTACACAATCCAGAGGAACTACGGAAGCTCTTAAGAGACATTTATGTCGATGTAGTTATGGCGCCGCCTAGTGGAAACCTATGGGAAATTCATAGAACAATCCAGAGTAAATTTTTCTTATGTTGACGAAAGGGCTCCCGTAGTTACTCTGGATTGCGCAGAGAGCTAGAGAAGATGGTTGGTGTGATTGGGCTTTTCTATGTCCCTTCCATGCTGTTCTGGGTTCTACCAGAAACCAGAATGGTGCAATAGGGAGATAAAAAAGGCACTGAAGTGAAGCAGAAGGAGTTAGAGAGTGTGGTAGGGTTCTCAGAGGCTACCAAAAGAGGACTCACAGGCCACATGTAAATGTGATACATATGTTTTACCCCATTCCCCTACCTGCTGCAGGTTGCCCTGCTAATTGTGACCAAATCAAAGGGTAGTGATCATCCTCATACAAGGCTGAAGAGCCAGCGTTGTCTGAAGACATCTCCAAGGTCATGTGGTCAGCATGACTGAACACCCATGGTACATGGAAAACTGTTACCTTCCCATCAAAATAGTACCTATTTCTCTTGTTGCATTTATATGCTTTTGAATTGCTATGTTTGCAGCAGCTGGGCAAGTCATGGGAGCTCACTTTGTCCTGTTTGGGTCTTGAACCATTGATCTGCCAACCTTCAGGTTGACAAGCACAGCATCTTTAACCATTGAACAACAACAGGCCATTCAAGGGAGTGGCAACAAGATATGGGTATTTTGTGTGCTCCCTGAGGCATCTGGTGGGTCACTGTGAGATATGGAACCTGGACTGGAGCAGATGTGATCCTTCCTGGGCTTGACTGAGCAGGGCTCTTCTTAATACCAGAAACAAGCTTAGCTTAAAAAAAAAGTCTTGTTGGTGGGAATTAGTGGAGAGGCTCTAGCTCTCCTTCCCACTTATTTCCTTTACTCTAAAAATTGAAAATGTGATTGGGGCAGTTCCATTTGTGCTCATGGTTCTTCACTTGGCTGCAGATATGTGCATTGAAGCCTCTTAGTGGGATGAGACAGTGCAGGCTTTATCCTATTTAAGAAGTATGGTCAAAGTAAACGTATTCATTTTAAATACGTGTAAGCTCCTATCTACCTGAGAATTTTAAAATGTGTTGACTGATATGTTTAAAATATATATTTCAGCCACATTAATTTCTCATGGAGACATTGAACAGTCAGATCCACCTTCGGCAGTCAGATCTACTATCATGTTGTGACTGATTAAACAAAATGTCTAACACACCATATCTTGGAAGATGTAAAAGTAAACAATGGATTGTGTGTCCCCCTTATATTGGATATGAGTTTTCCATAAAAGGAGTTCTAGTCACTTGACCAAATCTGAAAGGTTTTCATCAGTGAAAAACCCACTAATGTTGAATGCTATCAACATCATTATAGAAAATGGTGAATTAACATTCAAACTAGTTAGAACTAGGTTGCAATCCTAAAGACACTTTCCTGGGAGTAAGATTAATTGAACATAATGTGGCTTACTTTTGAGTAGACATGGTTAGGATTGTGCTCCTTGTCTGGTGCATACTTTGGCTGAATTGTACAATCTGGCTAGTCACAAATCTAGATTAGAGAACATCCTTAAAATTCAAAATATTCTTAATAATTTTACTGCACAATCTTATGTGTATTTGCTTGCAAGTAAATCCTAACCTTAAGTAACTCCCTTGGAACACAAAATCAGTTACTTTTAGGAAAGTGTGCATAGGATTACAGTCTTACAGTTAAATTGCTGCAACGTTGCCAAAATGGTTGCTTTAGTATCCAGTGCTCCCCAGGCACCCACTTTCTCTTCAGCCCCTTTCCTGGTTAAGGAAAATAGCCCTGCAATGGGGCTACCCAATTCTGCATCAGGCCATGTTGGGCCATGAGGCCTGACAGAGGTTCTGGATCCAGCAGAACTCAGGTCCACTGGGTCCTGCTCTCTACCACCTTGTCCATCTTCTTCCCCTCACCATCTCTTCCTCATCCAAACAAACCAACACCCACCTCAAAGCCCTCTTTCCCTGCTTTATCCTATGCACCTACTCCTATGACCTTCTATGCCCCTATGCTCCTATGGTTGGAGAAATTTTGAAGGAATGTGATAAAATTAAGGAATGTGATAAAATAATTCATAGTGTAAGGCAGTGATCTTCAAAGTAGGGGTTGGGACCTTCTTGGGGTTCGTAACTTCATTTCAGGGGGGTCACAAAAAGCTTGGTGCAGCCATCTTGGAATCAGGCACTGGGTGCTTTTAATGTAACTTCCAGCCATGACATCACTTCTGGAGGGTCCTGGACAGATTGTCATTCTCCAAAGGGGGTTCTGGACTGAAATCCTTGAATACCACTGGTGGAAGGAATACCCTTTTGTATATATTTGGATTTAGACCATAGGCACTAGGTTGTCAGTAAATATCCACTGACAATGGTTTGATATTCTACACAGTAAAATACCAGTAAGCAATACCTTGGCTTCTTATGTGGAATAATGTCCTCCAAAATCTGAATTATGGCCACCAGGATTTTGGGATGGAACTTTTTTAAAATTGTATTATTTCCCAACTTACTGTTCATCTATTCATCTTGCCCAGTTAGCTGCCTCTCTTGTCCCATGTCCCATCACCCAAAGACATGGGATGGGCTAAAAGTTTTTGAGCACTTGGGTACAATATTGGTGTGGGGATAATAAATAATAATAAAGAATTAATATGGGAAAAATTAATTAATAATTTTGATGGTAATTTTAAAGAATGTTTAATTGTCTGTTGATCAATTTTGAGTTTGGTCTATTTCAATTTTATGTATTACAGTATATGCTAATTGAAATTTAAAGGTAAATATATAAGTTTGATGTTCAAAATGAAGAAGGTACAAATAAGGGATTTTTGTGATTTTATTTATATTTTAGATTTATATAAAATTTAAATGTAAATGTTAGCTATTGTAATTTTGTTACTGTAGATAGTTTATTATACTGAGAATTTTAAAAAATATAGACTTTAGTGTAGACAGGGAATAACAAAGAATCAATATAGGAAAAACTGTGAAATAGTTTTGGAAAACTTTTCCAATATAGGAAAAATAAGTGAAAGTAATCTTAAAGATTCACTGTTGTGTATTTATTAATGGGTTTTCTAGCTATTGAAAAAAATGGATTTTTAGAGCCTGACATCTTGCCAGTTCCTTTTGGTGACATTGTCAAAGGCAAAAATGTGTTAAAAACATTACAAAGGTGTACACAGGAAAACAGAAAGTTTGGAACGAAAGGCAGGAATAAAAGTCAGGACAATTGGATACATTGGAAAATTTAAGTGATTGTGTCTTTGCTACTGCTATAACGTACAAATATAATTTTTATTTTAATTTTATATATTGATTTCAATAAAAATGTTATAAACAGAAAAAAGACCTGGTGTATGGACATGCTCATGAATCACTTAACAGTCTGAACAAAAACATTCTTTCATCTGTTCTTTCACATCATGTTGCTTCTGGCCAACCACCTTCCTCCTACATCTTGTCCTTGTGTGGGGCCATCTGCTCGGTATTGCATTTCCTGCCAAGGGGGTAGCAGGTCATTAACTATGGAAGTGGTGGCACTGCACCACAACTCCAACCGCCTATCTAGTATGTCATCCCAGATTGTGTTACTGAGGGTGCAATCCTAAAAAATTTAGGCCAGCCTATAGCTCCTGGCTTATCTTCCCATGGTGCTGTTGGGAAGTTGGCCATGGTGACCATATAGAATGGAGGATAGAGTGCCTCTACCTTTAAGCATTGTGTAGAAGACGGAATTGAGGCAGGTGTAGCTCAACATGGCTTTCAAAAGCAGCAATTCCCTGCCTCAGCACTCTGTGCTCCATTCTATATGGTCACCCTGAAGTTGACATATAGCTATGCATTGGCCTAACCACCCCCCTTGTCCAGGAGAGGGGCAGAAGTGTCCTTCTGCATTTTTGTGACACTCCCAGGTCAGCACAGGACTTATTCTGGGGCTTATGCCAGCCTAAGTGGAGTTTAGGATTGCAGCCTGAGGTTGCAATTTGGGAGCAACATCATTTCACTCCTGCAATGCTAATACAGGCTGACATTACGAAAAACTCAGCACAGATTAATTTGCGTTCAGATTAGCATTTGAGTCGAGACTGAGAGTTAGGGCATTCTACTGGTGGGAAAATAAACCACAGGCGTCAACACCCCTAGAGTTAGGGATTGCATCAGCACCCTAATCCCTGACTAAAAAGGTGTGGAAAGAGAGAGGGCATGCTACCAACTCTTCCCTTGCCTAAGGTTTATATCAGTTAGGCACTAGGCTCTCATCACCTATTAAGAGATAAAACTATGAAGCAGGGAATTGAAGCTAGAGTTGTGCCAAATTTCTGATTGTGAAAATTTGGGTGGATTAAAATACTGTATGTCAGCGGGTCCTGGGTAATCCATAGGGCAATGCACAGGAATGGTCCAACTTTTCTGGTGGCACTGTGGCAGTGTGTGCCTTGTTAGACTCCGTAAGACTGAAGTAGTCTGTTTCCACCAGCAGGATAGCCAAATAGGACTGGCTGTTTCACCCCTGATTCATGCAGGGAAATGCCCACTGCAAAGTAAACCTCCATTTAATTCCATTACTGTTAGAAACTGATAGAAGGAAATTGTCCCCAGAACTAACAGAGCTGTAGTCAACTGAATTATGAGTTGACTAAATCTCTCTCTCTTTTTAAATTTCATCCCAAGACATGTCATCATGAAAAAAAATGATGCTTATTGTGCACTGCAACAGGCACTTCTCTTGATCCCTGGAAACCCAGTTGCAAACATAATGCATTTTTGGTTTTTCAACACACCATAAATAGACTGAACATTTTCTCCCCATGGTAAATGGACATGATTTGCTCTGAATAGGCTTTCCCATATCTCAGATGCAATGTCTTGTGGAGCAAAATTGAAGTGATTTGGAAGTGCAGGTGGCAGGTTGGCCTAATCCCTGCCAGCTGCTTTGCTTTGTTTCCTACAAGGAGACCCTAAAAAACTTCATGATAATCCAGCAAGCTGGAATTCAATATACAGGTATTTTAAACACACACACACATGCCCCCCCGCCCCCGGTTTCAGTCTGGAGGTTTGGTGGTGAGGAGCTGTAGAGGATGTACCTTTTATGCTCCCAAATGGTAAAAATCTTTAAAATTAATGTGAAAACTTCAGAATCTAGTTCACGGGCAGTGCAATCCAGATTTGTGCTGGAGCAGGTCATGCCTGCACTGCTTCCAGTGCACATTTGGGAGGCTACTGCTTCTCTATCCTGGGGAGAGAAGGCTTCTCATCCCAGCAATATCTTTTAATGTGGCTTCTGCTGGTGTTCTCTGCCATCTGTTTAGATTGTGAGCCCTTTTGGAACAGGGAGCCATCAATGTCTTCATTTTCTCTGTAAATTGCTTTGTGAAATTTTAGTTGAAAAGTGGTATATAAATCATCCTCATCCTCATAAGTTGTTTCTGGTTACTATTTCTGCTTTTACCCGCCAAGTTGAGTTTGGTTAATAATCGGATTGACCAGAAAATTCAAATACACATTTTGGATTGTGAACTTAACAGTCCGATACACAGTTTGCTCTGCCATTGGTAGATGCATTTGAAAATGAATTTATGATACTGTCTTAAGTGTTTCCTCAAAGCCTAACATTCTGACAGGTTACTGGAATTCTGCTGAGCTTTCTTTGTATTTTATTGTTTGGGCTATTGCGACTGAATCAGCAACAACATAGCAGTGAGATAATGCCATACCCTGAGTGCTTGGCCTCTCTGGAGAATTCACCATTCGAAAAGCTTTTAGAGTTGATTCTGTTTTATGAGGGTTTCACTGCAGGGCTTTTTTCTTCTCTAAATAGGCCAAAGGGGTTGTGCAAGTCTCTTGTATGTGGCACCCTGAGAACAGAAGCAGGAACTAGATGGCTACAACTCAAGTGCACTTTACTTTTAGACCTGCCTAAAGGGGTTTTTTAATATTTCCATGAGCTTACTGGATGCTGTGTTGTATTTTAAAAATACCTGGAAATTATATTCCTAGCCTTGGAGCCTAGAAAGAAAGAATGAGACAGAACAAAATGATTAAAAAATAGGGGATGAATTAGATGACTGGCTGGATTTTACTGTGCTATTTTCATTGTTTTATTTTTGGAACATTTATTTTTATTTTAGTTTATGTTGAAAAAGCAAACTAAAGACTTGTACATCAAGCAGAAACCAGAAACGGTCCATTCATCCTACTTCCTAAAATTCTGCCAAGGAAGATAATCCAAAATAGATACAGATACCATTAAACTTGATTCTTAATGCCTCTGGCAAGTAGGGGCAAGTAGGAAGCAGTCTCCACCTCCATAGCATCTTCATTTGTTTTTTCTGATGCATGTGAATGACTTGCTGTCATGTTTTAGAGGAAAAGCACTGTATTTTGGAATGATGCTTCAGGGAAGGAATGAAATGTCATCCACTTCTGCCACTATTTAGCCTGGCCTCATGAATGAGAAGTTGGCAGGGGATTTGGATTCTTTCAATTTACAAGCCCTCTTTCTGCATAAACTCGCAAGAGGGAGGATCAGAATCATATGGTACGTTCTATTGAGATAATGGGGCTTGAAACAGTGTTTTGAAAATGATCGTGATTCAAATGGATTTTTAGTTTGCATTAAGGGTCAGTCTTGATAACATGTGTTCAGAAACGTAAAGACACATGGACAGTGATGTACCCAGAGGGGGCATCTTCTCTGCTTTGCTTTCCAGTGCCACCCAGAATAGTGAGGGGGAGGATAAGCTTACATGGTGCATTGTGGCACCCTGGAAAACATATACACTGTGCCCACCTCTGGGAATTGTCACTGCATACAGAGAAAGCAGTTTTAGGAAATATTCCAGTTTGTATTTGGAGATGTGGTATTTCAGCTTGCAGGGGTTATCCCTTTGCCTAACCTTGGATGTTCAAAATTTGTGAGCAGTTTCAATAATGTGGGTGACTAGCTCCTGATGTCTGAATGCATCAGTATGAAACATGTCTCATCTATTATCTTGCAACTTGTGAAATTTAAATTTCACAGATTCTTGTCTCTTGCTGCAGTCCCCTGGGCTTTTTCTTGTGTGCTTCTGAGGTCCCTCTGATCCTCAACATAAGGGAACTGCAATGGGGAGGGGAGAGAGAGGAGAAGATGGGAAACCCCCATTGCACAAGCAGAACAGAGCTCACATGTCTTTAGATCTAACCCATTGTCAACACTAAGAAGCCAGTGTTTGGCAGAAACTCTGCTTGCAGATGATGGGAAGCACTAATGCACAGGCTCCAATCCAAAGCAACATGTGTGATATCTGCTTGGCAAGTGCTAGGACATGTGTTCTCTCTTCTGTTTGGCTTTTCAAAGCACTAATGGCCTAAAGGGTGGGAGGTTTGCCATTGATTTCCATGGATTCTGGACTAGAGCCATTGTTCTATGAGTCAATATAGATGGAACTCTGAACCTTGAGCATGTTGTAGAGAACATGATCCTTTGACAATCCTTGTTACAGAGAGGAATGATTCATTCAAGAACAAAAATCTATTTATAAGTTTCCACAACTGTCATTCTGTTTAACGTTGAAACAGCAGCATCAACTACAGCATGTTGAACATTAAAACGTGTTGTACATTTTTTTCTGTAAACTGGTTTGTGAACTTTTTGTTGAAAAGCAGTATATAAATACTATTGATTGATTGTTTCCATTCTGAAGCACCCTGTAGTAACATTTCCCAGTGCTGGAATGGCTGTAGCATCACAAGTTAAAATAATTTAGGATAAGATCTATTAAGAATTAATCATGGATCTGGATGTCTTGATCAATGTCATATCATACAGATGCAGGGCAACAAGAAGGAAAAGGCTGCTAGTTGTTCAGTTGTATTATGTACCAATTGTAAGAGTTGTATCAATAGGGCTGCAATCCTGCAGTGCACTTAGGCCAACCTATCTGGCACTCGGGCTGGCCTAATGTTAAATAGGCCAGCCTAGCTGCACCAGAAAAGGCCTGGGCCGGTGTTGAGGACATGTTGAGCATGACCTAGAATAGTGCAGTTAGGCCATATACAGAGCCTGTTTCCAGGGCAGACATGCCCCCTCACAGCTCTTCTGATTTAGGCCATCTCAAGAGCAGGCATAAATCTGAATAGACCCAGAGGGGTCCATGATAAGCCAGATAAAAAATGGAAGCAGAAGAAAAAGTTCTAAACTAAATCTTAGGCCAGCTTAAGTACCACTCTTGCCTCTTAAGCTCAGGCTATGGCACAACTCCTACAGCCCAATCAGCATGCTGCCCTTAAGCTGCTGCCTCTTCTGCAGCAGTTAGGCCAGACTCAAAGCTTCCTATCCCTGTGCATTTGGCCTGTCAGCCTAGATGCCTCCTAACCCTGTAGATTTGGTGTAACTATCAGCTCAGGATATGGCCTACCTTAGGCCAGCTTAGCTAGGCCTTTCTCTTCTGCCTTTGGGCTTCCAGGGCAGGGTGACCATATGACCAGAAATTTCCAGATTTGTCCTCTTTTTTAGCCTCCTGTCCAAGTGTCCTCCAAAAGCACTTCATTGTCCTCCATTTTGGCTTCATTTTATAACTTTGCAATGGTGTGCAGTACCCCATCATGACATATGTTGTTTGATTCATATTGAAGAGCAGAATCCAATGCAAAAATCCGCTTTGAAATATCTCCTTCCTATCAAAAGTTATGGCAAAAAACAAAAAATATGCATTTGGCTCTATGACAAGACTTTGTCCTCC
The DNA here is from genome assembly GCA_030015325.1 of Cryptoblepharus egeriae. Lineage (NCBI taxonomy): Eukaryota > Metazoa > Chordata > Lepidosauria > Squamata > Scincidae > Cryptoblepharus > Cryptoblepharus egeriae. The sequence continues at coordinate 69,003,059 of JAREYC010000002.1, read as the reverse complement.
TTCAGAGGTTTGGGCATCTGGTCACCCTGTTCCAAGGCAGCTGCTGGGTCATTGTGAGATAATGGCTGAGATGGACCTCTGGCCTGATCCAGGAAGGATTTTCCTATGTTCTGACCATGCGATAAAAAGAGATTCTCAGGAGGGAATGTGGCCACTTGACCTGAGTTTTCTCAGGGAGCATTTTTCTTTATGCAGCACAAAATTGGTCTCAGAGCTCTTGCATTGAGATGTTTCAGAGCCCACTTTATCACACATAAAACATTTTTTAAAAAAAAGTAAAATTGAAAATTCATCTGCTTGAGGACTTAATAACAAAACGAAGACTGCAAAGGTCAGCACCAAGCAGGAAGGAGACCACGAGCAAAACACAACCAAAGAAAAAACATGCACCAGCTTTAATTGTGGCATGAACTTTTGTATGCAATAACTTCCTCCATCAGATACAAAATACACAACCAAAGTCCAGACTCGAAAGGAAAAAAAGGTAACTCCACAGCTTTGTAGAAACATTGTTTGCAGTAACCAAAACAAGCAGACCGCATGAAATGCCTGAATATTCTGAAACCATGAAAAAAAAATTGTCCAGACTTACCAAAATTTGGGATTTGTTTGGAAAACATGCACTGCTTAGCTTCCTATGAAACTTATATTAAATTTCCTTCTTGAGGAAGTATCCTAAGTTCAGCTTGTACCAGAAAACAGTTGCAAGTTATCTCTCTTGCCTTTCTCCCAAAGTAGAGGTTTTTGTAAAGGATTTGCTTTTTAGAAAAAAAATTGTTGAATTAAGATGCAAATTGTGGTGCTTTGTGTTTTTCTGCACAATTGAATCTATGATTTCAGTGTTTGTTATTCATTATCCATATACACAAGGTGACCAGATGCCCAAACCTCAAAAGAAGGACAAGGTCTTGGATTCCTCTCAGCCTAGCTTTTCTGGCGGGCATTAGCACATTTGCCTACTCACAAATAAAGCCGAGATACTGGGCACTTTCACTTTCCCATAGAGCTCAATGCATAAGGGGTTGCTGCACACCATTGCAAAGTTTCAAATAGAAGCTAACATGGAGGACAATGAAGCCCTTTTAGAGGACACCTGGACAGGACAAATGAGGACAAATCTGGAAATTTCCTGTCATATGGTCACCCTGTCTGTCTGTCTGTCTATCTGTCTTTCTATTTAATTTACCTACAGTATTTATATACCGCTTTTCAACTAAAAAGTTCACACCTTTGGATTGGGTGTTTGAAAAATGTGGTGTTTATTACAATGAAAAATGTGGTGTAGTGTGTGTTTTTTCATAGTTTGTATGGAACTTACAAGGTCATCTAGTCCAACCCAATGCCTGTAGCAGGAAATCTTCCTAAACTACAGTCGCGTATCTCCAGAAAGTGCTTGTTGGCTGTGGGTGGTGCAAGTGGTTAAGACACTGTGCCTGTTAACCAGCAGGCCAGGTTCGAGACCCGGGTTGGCCCCACAAGACAGGGTGAGCTCCAGCTCTGCGATGCCATCTGTATCCAATCGTATTGGCTCTGCCTTTCCATTGGACTAATTCAGTGGCGTGGAGAGGGGGGAATTGCTGCTTGGGTAACAGCCTATCCTCCATAACAATCCAACTCAGGCTTTCGTGCTTTGCATGCAGCATATGCAGCGCTGAGCATGATACCATAGTCTTTCAAGACTGACGGAGGCCTGCTTTTTTTTTTTTTTTGCTTGTTGAGTATCTCCTTAAAGAGCTCCATTTTAAATACAGTTGTTTATTTAAACATTTAAAAGATTTATAGTCTACCTTACCAATGCCAAAGTAAATGCCCAAGATTGTTATTAAAAAAAATCACCTCTACTCATAAGGCAGCTCCTTGAGCCTCAAAAATCTGCTTCCTTGTAGAATGTGGTGCTGGGGGATGCAAGTCAAGAGAGAAATCCCTAAAAATCAAACACAGGCATCTTCCTATTTACAATGGGACTTATTTCTGAATAGACATGCATAGGATTGCTCTGCTAAAAGTATAGCAGTTTAGACAGCATAGCGCTGTAATAAATTGTGTGGTGCAGCTGAGCTCTCCAGAGACACCAGTGCAAATGGTCAACAGCTCCACATGCTCACCACTTATGGACCTGCTGTATGCCAGTGTATGTAAGATGGTAGTGGGATGAATCATGTGCAGGCTGTGAGCGGTTCAGGAGAGGTTTGGGATTGAGAGAGGGGATGACTGGCAGTGATTTGGGGGGTGGAGGGGATGGACCTCTGTGGCCACAATGCACTGGGATGTGATCCCCTTTTTTGCATTCCTTGGATTGATTTACTCCAGCAAAGTAGTTGGCATGATTACAAAGAGGCCCATATGTGTTTAAGTGATCTACAGGAGGTAAGTGTGAATTTTTTTAACTTATCTTTCATTGGCTAACCCCTCACAGCACATAGAACATACGCATTGGCATGGCTGCATGCTGCAAGAGAAGGCTGTAGCTGTCTTAGGATGCAATCCAATGCACATTTGCATGAGAATAAGCTCCACTGAACTCAGTGGGACTTGGCAAGGATTACTCAACATGGCGAGGATTGCACTATGAGCGTTTAATTAAAACAATAACTTACAAATATACCCAGTGTTAGAGCTGGAGCTGCAAGCTGCTGGAAACCTAAGAATGTTTCTGCTTGCTGGCAAAACAGAATAAAATAAAAGTTGAAAATAGGAACCATCAACACTGTAATAAACAAAAGGAAGATTTTATTATCTGAGCTTGGAAACAATATGTTGCCTTCAGCATTCTCATGCAGAAACAAAAGGCGCTCATATTTAAAAAAAAAAAGGTTCAGAAAATAAACTTTCCTATAATTAAGGAATAGCAATAGTGGTGGATATTCAATTTCACTTCATAATAACACTGAACATTTCAACAGCATTGCATCATTATGTACAAAAAAGCTGCTCTCTTATTCATGCTTATGTGGGAAATGGCCCCGTTGAACTCAAGAGGGACTTGTTTCTGAGTAAAGGAGATGCAAGTCATTATCGAGAAACTAGCTGTCCTAGCACACATACCACTGAATGTGAGCAATGCTCACATCTGTGACAATCTGTTAGTAAGAAAGATTCATAGCTTCTGATTCTGAATTTTCCTGATGAGAGTCAATTGCTTCACAATACAGGACCTGCCTGGTTCAAAATAAACTTGACATTTGCATATTAGTTTGTTGTATTTTCAAAATTGTATTTTCAAAGGAGCATTTAGCTCATGGCAAAGGAGGAGGAATCGAAAGGAAGTAGCGACTGCATTTTCAAAAGGCGTGCTGATATGTTTGAGTAGAAATCTGCTTGGCAGATTCCCAAGTTTGGACCATATATAGAAGATTTGATCCAGCTCTCTAGCTGTATGTATTCTGTATTTTGTGCCACTTGAAAACCGTTGTTCAACATCAATTCTTGTCACTTGTTCAGAAGTTTGGACAAATGAAGTAGCAAGACTGTCATCAATAAGCTCTCTGCCATGGAATCCTGGAACAAAGAACAATGCAGGAGCATGGACTGGTGGTGTAACAATTCACAGTTTTATTTTCAAATTAACAGAATTTGCCCACCATTTTGGGAGTAAAATTTCCAGAGCAATTGTGGGCCTTGGTTAGCTGGGGAACAGTGGGCACTGCTGGGCTGTTGGAAGCTGAATCAGCTCACCAGAGTGATGACCACAGAGCGTCCCCTTCTGTGGTTCAGAAGTCTTTCCCTCTGCTCTGGCTGTTAGGCGCCATTTCTTAGGCGCATGCAAAAATCAAGATTGAGACAAGAATCAAACTTTAGAACAGGTTTACTTACAGATCATGAAGGCTCATATTTACAGCATCTGGTGAAGGCCAGAGTTTCCTAACACTTGAATGGACCAGACGCACTAAAGCTGCCCCTGCTTGCATGTGGGTTTGGGGGCTGGTGGAGAGCCACGTGCTCACATCTGGAGGGAGGAAGAGGAAAAGGGTCCAAACCACACCGCCTGCAATGGTCACTGAGGGGGGACAGGTTGATAGGTCAGTCAGGGCATAGGGTGGTTCACTGCCCCCTTCCGACATGTGCAGGACAGTGTTGTCTCTTTTCTTCCCAAGACTGGCACCAAGAGGCACTGCATATCGGAGGGTACCAGGGAACAGTGGTGAGCACCGAGCACCGGCAATCATTGGGCTCCAGGTAGATTGATTCTTCTCAGAACCTTTCAAAAAACAAAGGACAAAGAATTGAAAAGAAGGAAGACTATTTACAAATGAAAAATGGATTATTTACAATGGACTGACATTATTTTCAGATTGTGACAAAGAATCTATGCAGTGTACATGCCTCAAAAGACTACATATTTTATATTCAAGAAAGAATGTGAAGAATTAGGAGGACAAGAAGAAAAATAAGAAAAAATACTGCAGCTTCAATGTCTCCAGGTTTTATTGTACACTGGTTAAAGATTGTATGGTTCACTGAATAAGAAATGTTGGAAATGTTGAATATTAACGTATTAACAGGAGAAACTCTGGACACAAAATCTATATTAAATTTGAAGCTTAAAGGAAATGATTTAGAGATGGTATTTCAAAGTAGTTAAAATTACTTAAAATTTATAAAAATGAAATTTATGAATTACTAGTGAAATGTACCCACGTTGCAGGAATACAATACTCTCCATTAGCTGTCTTGGCTTTGCGCAATACCTTTCCATGCATAACACCTTTCATGCGCATCAAACACCTCATGCGCAAACCCCCTCATGCACAACATCCTCTCATGCTATAACGTCAAATGCTTCAAATGCTATAACTTCAAATGTTTTGATTGTCCTAATGAATGCTGGACTTCCTGTAGTAAATTAGCATTTGTATCAATGTAACTGAACTTGCCTTAAGGTTTCTGGACAAAGATCTGTAACATTAGTGGATTTATGTAGAATATGCTAACCTGATGTGAAGTGGTGTACAAGATAAAATGAACTATATTATTTTATAGGGCTGAATTTTGTGTCTCCCTATTTCCTCTACAGGAAATATTTTACAATAGGAATTTGACAGACTGTAGGGTTTTTTATTCCAGCTTACATGAAGACTGATAGAAAGCATATAATAGAGTCATAAAAGATCAAGGTTGGTATAAAGAATGAATTATTTTCTTTTCTTGTAAAGCAGGAACTAAGAAATGCCTAAAGTTATTAATACGTAACATATTTAAAACAATGAGATACTCTTTTTAAAAAAACTAAGCACTCCTGGAATCCATTGTTAAGGAGTGTTGTCAAAAGCATATCATACAAATCCATAGATTTAAACACATTCTTAGTGATTAAATCCTTCTGTGGCTGAGTGTGAAGGTGATTGGGAGACAATTTCACTTTCAAATACTGTACTCTGAAATATCTGCTTTCTAACAAGGGGATGGATGTTCCATAGTAGTTCCAAAATGTCAAATGGTAGTTGATGTCATTAATAGGACACAAAGATGGATGATGTGTTTTATTTAGGGCACAATCCAGAGTTAGGACAGTGAGGAATGCTGCAGCTGGGCTGCCCCAACTATTCTGAATCCAGAGCAGAAAGATATGCTGCATCCAGAGAGTCAGGAAGCCTGGGCTGCCCTAACTGCTCCAGAGCATGCTCAGTAGGCACCAAGTCAGTGGCACCTGCAGAGGGCTTTCTCTGGAGGAGACCCCCCTCAGATCACACTGTGGACCAGCTGTGGTGCCTGCCTTATAAGGAGTCCTTGATGAGACTGCCAGGACAGTCTACAGCAGGGGTGTCCAACCTTTTAGCTTTCCTGGGCCGCGTTGGAAGAAGACGAGTTGGTTTGGGCTGCACATAAACAGTAATGACCTCTGATCATCCAAAAAACCATAGGAAACATAGTTTACATATTAAACTTACTTAGTGAGATGTTTGACATTGTTTCTGCATCCATATTTGCTACCAGAAGTGGCTTACCTGGGGGCATGTTTACTAGGCATGTTTACTTAGAAGGAATGAGAGGTCTACTCCCAGGAAACTGTGGCTAGGATTGCAGCCTGTGAGCTCCATCCTGGGCAAATCTACAAAAAAGTAAGCCCCATTACAGCCAATGGGCTTACTCCCAAAAAAGTGTGGCTGAGGAGGCAACCTGAAAGCTCCATCCTGGGCAGATCTACACAAAAGTAAGCCCCATTACAGCCAATGGGCTTACTCCCAAGAAAGTGTGGCTGGGGGGGCAACCTGAGAGCTCCATCCTGGGCAGATCTACACAAACGTAAGCTCCATTACAGCCAATGGGCTTACTCCCAAGAAAGTGTGGCGGGGGGGGGAACCAGGGAGCTCCAAACTGGACAGATCTACACAAAAGTAAGTGACATTACAACCAATGGGCTTACTCCCAAAAAAGTGTGGCTGAGGGGGCAACCTGAAAGCTCCATCCTGGGCAGATCTACACAAAAGTAAGCCCCACTACAGCCAATGGGCTTACTCCCAAGAAAGTGTGGCTGGGGGGGCAACCTGAGAGCTCCATCCTGGGCAGATCTACACAAACGTAAGCTCCATTACAGCTAATGGGCTTACTCCCAAGAAAGTGTGGCGAGGGGGGGGGAACCAGAGAGCTTCAAACTGGACAGATCTACACAAAAGTAAGTGACATTACAGCCAATGGGCTTACTCCCAAAAAAGTGTGGCTGAGGGGGCAACCTGAAAGCTCCATCCTGGGCAGATCTACACAAAAGTAAGCCCCACTACAGCCAATGGGCTTACTCCCAAGAAAGTGTGGCTGGGGTGGGCAACCTGAGAGCTCCATCCTGGGCAGATCTACACAAAAGATGTAGATCTTTTTTCCCTCTCTTTACTGAAACAATGGACAAGGGCAAAGGTGCTACTATGGCCTTTCGTGGCACATTGTGCATCCTGGTCTTCTGCCTCCTGCTCAGCAAAGTGAAGGAAATGTTATAGCAGGACCAGATGTCATAACCACAAAAGAAGACAAGGTCTTTCCAGAATGTAGCACACCCATAAAAAGTAGGACATGACAAAATAAAAGCTAAAACCACCAATATACTGGATATTGCTTTCATCTGGTTAATTTAAACACTATGTTGCATCGTATTTAATTTAAAACTATTACATATAATTTACTGCATATAATTTATTAATTAGAAGAAGGCAACACACTGCCTACTCACAAGGAGGACACTGAAGCTTTTCCAGGACACAAGGCTAAAAAAGAGGACATATGGTCACCCTATGTTATAATCAGCTCAAACATGTTAAAGGTGATCATATGGATAGCAAGGTCTAGCCTGCAGTAGAACTCCTTTTACATTATCCTAAAAATGTTTTTTTTACATTTTTACATTTACATTTTTACATTCCTACAATTCTTTAGCAATATTGTACTTGTACTGTAGACAGTGGCATCCCTAGGAAGGTTTTACCTTTTATTTTATGCATTGTTTGATGTATAACATGATGGTATTATTCAAAAAAACTGACAGCACAATCATAACCATGGCACAAGTCCCATGCTAGCCTGGGAGTGTCACAAAAGTGCTGTAAGGTGCTCTTGCGCCAATCCTGATGGAGCTTGCCAGTACACAGACGTGTTGGCCTCCTCACACCACCATGGGTATGGGAAGATGGATGCATTGTGCTGGCCTGAATTGGTTAGGATTGCACCCTTAGATTTTACAATTTTGGCCAATAGTGGTGGCACAATCATTCGGAGGGTACATAAGGTATGGGCTTCACTGGTGATGTGCAGAGAGGGCTGACACCAGGGGTTAGGATTGTGTTGTCAGTTTTTTTAATAATACCATTATGCTATATATCAATGCATAATTTTCAACAGAATCCAATGAAACAAACCTAGTTTATTTATTCTATTCTATTCATCTTCATGACAGTCTACAACTAGTATTATTTAGTGTATGGCATACAATACGTGTACTTTTGATATATACAAATACCATTGAAATATCTCTATTCTGTCAAAAGTTATAGCCAAAAAACCTAGTGGAGACAGAACAATGGTGCATCACCACACCCAGCACCAGAAATGTTGCTACATCCACCCACTGCATGGGAGGAGATCCATCATGAGGATGATGGTGCTGACCTCCCCACAAACCCTAGTGAAGCCACTGACTGTAAAAGCTAAACTGCTATAATAATTACCCCACACCGGCAATAATAAAGAGCCAGAGACAGATGTGGAGAAAAGGGCCACTTTATTAACTATTTAACAATATAACAACAACAGGGACTGTCTAACTGTGAAGTGGATATCTGGCAGGGAATCGGCTGCCATGTTCCCCTTGATGTTTATATTTGGGCAAACCAATCTGACTCAGGGCAAACCTTAAGCAGAGCCTAAGAATGTCCCTCACTGTCAACCCAAAAGTTGAGGCAGCCAGATGCTTAGCCAGCCAGTTACCCAGCTGGCCTTGCCTAATTTCCAGACCAGGGGCTAGCCAGCCTGCACCTGGAGCCAGTTAGGCATCACAGATCTGCTCTGGTTCACCCCTGAACCTCACTACTCAGGTTGGACACCATGGCCTATGCCTGCCTATCCGCATATGGCTCCTGCAAAGTGACCACCTAATTAATTCCTACCTCCGCAGTCCAGCTTAGGGTAGGCGGAAAAAGAGGTCTCACTCAAGCCAATCAGTGAAAACTCCAAAAATTTCTACTGGGCCCAAAGTGACCAGCTAATCTTAAACTGACACGAGAGGGGAGGACGGGACGCCTCTTGTGGCCAGACTGAGGCGATCTGGGCACGCATGCTCAGATTGCATCACCGGCACCCAAGCGCCCCAGCAGCCAATTAGACATGTGTCCCGGCCTTAACGGCCGGGGGGAGGGGAGGCAAACAGGTCAGCACGTAAAAGTGCACCAACCCCCATATAACTATACAGCTTCTCATGGAATCTGTTTTGCAGAAGCAGCAGTCCAGTGCCACAAAACTGAGGCCTAACAATAGGGGTCAACAGTTGCAAGATTTCACTTACCGGTAGACAAAATGGGCTCCTGATCTATCCAACCATATGGCCATTTTGGAACAGAAGTGTGCCGTTTGCAATACAATGAAGTCTGATTTGGACTTGTTGGGATCAGCCTTTATTTATTATGGATACAGAAATTTATCCTACAGTTTAAAAGGTTGGCTAAGGAATGTGTTTTGAGACGTTTAGATGTTAATCTTGCATATTGGGGATCTTTTTCACATGCTCTGCAGCCAGTTATAATGAATGTGCAGAAGGACTGCACCTGTTGTCTCCACCCCTGACCGGCATGCATTCATGGGCTCTGTATGCGAACAAACTTGTAAGCACATGTAGATTATGTGCACAGAGTCAATGAATGCACAGAGCTTAGGAGTAGGAACAGCAAGCATGATCCTATTTCCCCTCTGTAGTATTCAGAAGGCCTGGGACCCTTGGGAATTAGAATAAGGACACCAGGACTAGGGTGCATCTTCCATGCATCCATTATAGTATATAGTTTCAGAGCATTGGAAAAGTGTTGTATCTTTTCTTTAACTGTTCTTGAAAGATTGGAAAACAAAAATAGATAGTTGCAGCTGCAACTGGTTTATTTTGTAGCTGTCTTAACTGAGAGTGGTTTTCACACACACACAGAGACACACAAGCTATTCTTAATGCTGTTTGTTTAAACACTATTTTTGTTTGCCAAATTGCCATGAAATTTAATTTGAAATAATGTATGGATGTGCTTGACTTTCAGACTCAAGATCTCAGTTGTTTTTAAAGTCTCAAACTAATTTTTCCCATGGGGCTTACCAGATTGGATCCAAAATCTTGTTTTAATCTGAAAAAAAAATTATTTTTATTTATACAGTTGCAAAACAGAAGCATACAGATAGCTTTAAATGGGTGCCCATGTTACTTCACAGCAAAACCCTCATTCACAAACAATTTTCCAATTTCCAGAAGCTCTGGGATGTAACAACAACTACTACTACTACAACTACTACTACTACTATTGGCATTGACAAAATATCACAAAATATTTGTAGGGGGAATAAACACTTCTGATTTGTGCATTAGATAATAATTGTTATTGTGATTTCCCTCACAATATTTTTAAGGCCCAATCCTATCTGGCTGTACATTGGGATGTCTTGCAATCTGCCAGCATAAAGCCCATGCCACAGGCACGGCAAGAACTCTGCTGTACTGTGGGCCTCTTGCACCAGTGCAAAGATCTGGGTGACACCAGTCAGCAGAACCTCCTCGGTTGCCAGTAAGTTGGCAGAAGGGAGGTGGAAGAAGAAACTTGGGTCAAGGAGCTGGCAGGGCTGAGGTCTGTTCTGGGATAGGAAAGGGAGAATTTCAACAGCAGCCCTACATGCTATATTCCCTTCCTGACCCAGACCCAGATCCTGAATCTCCTCAGATGCATAGGTCCAAGGAGACTTCTCAGGGACCAACCAGGTGGTATACAGGGAGATAAGTTAAAATGTTCTTTACCTGTCCTGGGCCTGTCTGATCTCCTGCAGGCCCCCAACATGCAGCACATGCTCCATTGACAGTGCTGCAATATCTGTACCAACAGTTGATAGTGATGTATTTTTGTTAAGTCTTTCCAGTTTTTGTAAAATGTTCAAAATGGCTAAGAGCTTAAAGTCAACATACACTGAGTTTTATGCAGGAGAATTGAAACTGATAGTGAGAATTGAAACTTGCCCAAGGCTCCCTGAGCATATTTATGGCCTCAGGTTCTCTTTTTCTCAAGCTTAGAGCCTTCCAATTACCTTTTAGATAGCAGGAGAATTTGCTGGAAGTTAGCCACAAGTAATCCGAAAAATACAAGAAGACACTATGTAGAGTCTCCCTTTTGTGTATCAGAAAGTAATACGTAACCTTACCATTGTCTTTACTTATAAGCTCTTTTTTGAAGGATGTCGTATAATTCATATCACATTCAAGCTGCCATTTTCTTGCTCATTCTCCCACTGCAGGCTCATCTTTTTTGCAATTCACTGTCTTTGTCAGATTGAATTTTTGTAATGAAATTTGTTGTCCCTGAAATTTTTGTGCCGATACTGTAATGTACTGTCTGTAACAAACTGACAATTGTAGCCCAATCCTATGATCAGACTGAGCAGCCAAAACTAGTGTTCTGAGAACATGATGCTGTACAACTGCCAGAATATGCAGTGCTGTATGGCAGTGGTCTTCAAAGTGGGGGCTGGGACCCTCTTAATTGGTCACAACTTCATTTCGGGGGGGGGGGGTGTCGCAAAAAGCTGGATGCAGCCATCTTGGACACCTTTAATGACATTTCCAGCCATGTCATCACTTCTAGGGGGTCCTGGACAGATGAGCATTCTCAGAAAGGGGTCCCAGGCTAAAGTGCTCCAATAGCACTAACATATGACAGGTGTCTGGGCCACTGCCAGAAAGATTAAGGGGTGCCATCTGCAAGGGTTGAATCCCCCAGCCCTAGTATGTCAGTTGCAGGGATGGACTGTGAGCAGGGAAAGGGAGGAAAGTGGAAGGACTAGGGATATAACCAGGTGGGGAAGAAGGACGAACCAGAGATGGAGAGACAGCAGGAGGAGTGGATCAAACAGACATGGCATGCCAGACCCTATCCCCAGTCCTTGCCTCTTTTTTCCACTCAAAAAATGCTGCCAAAAATGGTATCAACCTGAATAGACCTATATGCAGGGTGGCCATATAGAATGGAGGACAGAGTGCCTCTACCTTTAAGCATTGCATAGAAGAGGGAATTTAGACAGGTGTATCTCAACACAGAAGGGTTAAAAAAGAAGCACCTGCCTAAAGTCCCTCTTCTATGCAATGCTTAAAGGTAGAGGCACTTTGTCCTCCATTTCATATAGGCAGCCGCAAGGCTTATAAGAAGATATGTATCAATATTCACTTAATTCCCATTTGTTCTTGGGTCACCCTCACACCAGTGGATACAATGCACATCTTTTTGACATGGCTGGTTTAGTGATGGTGGAGGATAGGATTGGGCCTTAATTTAGTACAATGGCACAAGTCTCATTTGCTGACTTCTGCATATATCTATTCCAAATATTGTCCAGTTCTGTTTCTTGTCCATATTTTCCTGATAGCTTTCAGAAAGTTGAAATATATGAAATAATCTCACTTTGTGACTATTTTGCTTTCCTTTTCAAAAGAAACTTTCTAGGGCTTTCTTGAGAATACTACATGATTTGGACCATTCATGGGCTAACGTTTGATTTAAGGCTCCTGGGATTTTACTATTAGAATGGTGTTTGACTGTAGGATGCAAACACAGAAGATGTGCAAAAATAATAAAGGTGATTGCATCAAAACATGAGTAGAGTGCATTTTCTTCATCAGTATGTAATGTCAAACTCAGGGCCCATGGGCCACATCAGGCCCATCATACCATTTTATATGGCTTGCACAACCTTGCTAGATTAAAGCATTCTCCTCCTCCTCTGCTAACCTTCCTCTTCCTTGACGGCCTCAGCTTGGCTCAGGTTGGCAATGGCAAGCTGAGCTTGTGCTGATTGAGTTTGACACCCCTAGTGTTACCATAACCAACAACCATAGCCAACTACACATAGCTAGGAAGATTATTTTCTTATTTTTAAAAAGCAATCTCTTTCCTAGTGGATTACAGCTTTTATCCATGCAGAAAAATGTGTGTTCATTGCTATCAATTTGCCAGGCATAAATTTCAAGTTGACTTCCTTCCAGGATCTGGAATGCTTTTTATTTTATTTTTTGTTTAAAGTGCTGTTACATTAACTACTTCTTATGGTATACCAGAGTCCGTTGTTATCTGTCTTCCAAAAAATAAATCTGGAAAACTTATCTTGCTTCCTCTGAAATGTTCTAAACCCCTATTTATGGGCAATTCAAACTATTTTATGGGCAATTTGTGATGATTATTCAGGTTTACTAACCAGAAGGAATGGTTTAGACGCAGGTATTGCCTCCACAGTCTCCTCTGTGAAGGCAGAAACAAAGCATTCCCTTCCCTTTTCCTTCTATTGTGGATTTCTTAAGTACTCCTCTCACACCTGGGTGGTCTACAGGATGACACTACCGAGATTTCTTGGCAGTCTTCCTCCTTCTAATTTATTTTTTTAAAAACCCCTAAACAAAAGCCCACTCCTTTATTACTGCTGTTTGTGTAGAATGACTTTAGCTAGAAGCTGCTCAAATTCCGTTTTGTGTTGTGTTGTTATAGTCTTCGGCTTAACTTGCCAAAATGTATGCTCTTTTTGATTGTTGCTCATTTGAATTCCTGAGCTGTTTTTTCAAGGCAGCTTTCTTGCTCTGAATGTGTTTCTTAAGATTGCCATTTAGCCTGGCTGGATGTTTTCTCCCATTCTCTTTGTTTTGAAATGGAGTTTACTTTTACTCAGAGAAACAAGAGAAGAAGGAACTCAATGGTCATCCAGAAGTTTCACCCAAGGTCCTAAAATAGTATCTTGCGGTTGCAATCCTCATTCACTGGCAGTGGCATCACTAAGTGAGGGCCAGGTGGGGAAATTGCCATGGGCTGCGGGACACGGGTGGGGTGGGGGGGACACGGGTGGGGTGGGGGGGAAGAGGTAACATGCCATTGCTAAGATATTGGTGGCCAGTATGCACCCTCCCCCAACAGCCAACCTAAACAAGGGTGTAGGGAGTGGTGTTGGTTCCTGCAAAATCACCACCACTGAAGAAAGACCATGGTTGAAAGCTCCAAACTGCCCACCACCTATTTGGGGGCAATGGGGGCTTGGACTAGGAGGTAGTAGTTACTGGGGGTGATGAAAGAAGTGGATGGTGATCAGCTTGTTGCTTTCAGCTTTAGTTTTTCTCCAGTGGAAAAAGATCCACTGTTCATGACTTAAATGGAGCACAATTTCACTATGGTTCAGCTCTGGTGTGGGGATCTAGGGGCAAACTCCTTGGGAGTCCTGGCCAAATGCTCAGGTAGTCCAATACTGTGTTTTCCACGGTGGCCAACCAGATGTCCTTGGGAAACCCACTAGGTTTTCCCAAGGTGAAAGCATACACCTCTCTCTTTCCTGCAAAAGACATTCGGAGGCACATTGGTTCAGATCTCCAATCTTGAGCACCTCCCAAGAAGTGATTTTCCTTTTTAAAATTGATGTATTTTGTACTCTATAAGTACTTTTGTATTTTGTGATGTATTTGTACTAATGTACTCAACATGGAAGTTTCCTGGAATTAAATTATCATAGGTCCACGATGTAGCCTCCTAGATGTGGACATAGGATATACAAGGCAGGATGTACAACTTTTGATGGTAAAGCTAAGCCAATTTTGTTGACTCTCACTGGATTCCAAGGTCAATACAAAGTACTGTATTGATTTTGACCTGAAAAGACCACCATAATCTGGGTCTAGGATTCTTCTAGGGGTGCTTTTTGTTGTTTGCGCATATCCATATTTTAAGAACTCCCTCAGCTGTGCTCTTGGTTCCCCAATAGTTCAATAGCCCACCATCTGTGCCATGGTCCCAATACTGATACCCCTTGTGTGGCTGCTATTTACAAAACACATTAAATCAAATAATATGTTTAAAGTAACAAGCTGTGTAGCTGTCCCAATGCATGGATGGACACTTTAGAGTAATCTTGGGAACCCCTCTACCCCGGAAATATCACAGAAATATCACCAAGACATCTATGCTGTGTTCTTGAGGCTGATAAAAACTTAGAATCTTGGTGACAGACATTGCATGCATGGGAAATGGGACAGTTCCCATGAGGAAGTCAGGGGTGCGCATGTGATTCCTACATAGAAGCAAACTCCAGCTTCCAAATGGTAGGCAGGACATAGCTGAACTCTCTAGTGCAAACAAATTATTCAGAACAAATTATTCAAAACAGCCACCTTGGGTGACTGTTTTCTTTCTGAGAGAAAGAAATAACAACAACAACAACAACAACAACAACAACAACAACAACAACAACAACAACAACAACACCCAGTTGTTTCATTTACTTCTTGCAGTGATCTCTTGTTTCATATCAAGGTGTGGAACACAGTCATTCCTGTGACAGTCTCTAAATAAAATGGGAAGTCTGTAAGCAAAATGATAGAAACAAATTAAGACTAAACGGATTTGAAAGTACAGGTGTCCCTTGTTATCCATTCCGGAACCTCCAGTGGATAAAAAAAATGTGGATGAAATAAACAATGGAAAAACAGATTTAAAGACCCACCTCTAGGTTTCTTGTTCCTCCATTGCTCTGAATGGAACTGAGAACAAAGTTGTGCCTCAACAGCTACAGGGATTTGATTCTGAAACTCCCTGTTAATATCAAAATATGGTACCAAAATAAACTTTATTTTAAAATGTTTTTAAAAGTACTGTATGTCACTTTACAGTTGTCTAAAAACAGTTTTTTCTTACTGTTATACAGAGGGAGCAATTAGGAATGAAAAGGATCTCCTGCCTTTGCCTAGCTCAGCAGAAAAATTGAATGACTGCTTGCATGACTGCTTTTCTACAATAGTAGAAAAGCAGTTGTAAAAACTGTGATTTGCAGTGGCCATTCATGTTAAGTCAAATCCATGTATTTAAAAAAATCATTGTATAACAAAGTTGGACTTGTACATTAAGCCCCTTTAATTTCAATTGGGACTTCTAATAAAATCCTCAAGGACTGTGTTTCTCAAACTGTGGGTCGGGATCCACTAGGCAGGTCACAAGCCATTTTCAGGTGGATTTCATCTGAAACCCTATTCATTTCAATATGTATTTTATTTTTAACATACAGTATTAGGCTTGATGCTTCCATGGTAGTTGACAGCATTGGTAAACTCATCGGATAACCAGGATGGTATAGGGAGCTAGACTGAGACCTGGAAGATCAGTGTTCAAATCCCCCTCAACCATGGCTTCCTGGGTGACCTTGGGTCAGTCACTTACTCTACCCTCATCTACTCACAGGGTTGTTGTGAGGACAAAGGGATAAAAAAACTTTGTAAGCCACCTTGGGGATTTACTTTGGCATGGAAAAGGTGAGGTATAAATGCCATTAATAATAATAATAATAATAATAATAATAATAATAATAATAATAATAATAATAATAATAATAATAATAATGAGCAGTGAGAACTTGATGAGCTGAGCTGAACTCTTTTGGGTGAGAGCCAAAGAAGCTGGCTCTGAGACCCTTTCTGTGAGACGGAAGGGAACTGTTTGTGTGTGTAAGAGGAGATGGCCTCAAGATCCTTCTGAAATGTAATGGAACCCTCAGTGTGATCCTA
Source organism: Cryptoblepharus egeriae (assembly GCA_030015325.1). NCBI lineage: Eukaryota > Metazoa > Chordata > Lepidosauria > Squamata > Scincidae > Cryptoblepharus > Cryptoblepharus egeriae. The sequence continues at coordinate 68,986,819 of JAREYC010000002.1, read as the reverse complement.
CTCCCTTTGTGATCATTATATTTATATGGGAAGCATCACAACATCATATATTCCACTATTTGGAAAGGGTGTTCTCCACCTTTTACATGGAAAGGAAATCAATCTCAGCAGAGTTTTTCTCAATTCCAAGTGTCCTTAGAACACTTGTGTCCTTAGAACTGAGATAAAAACCAGGTTTTCTTCTATTCACCACATAGCTCTGTTTTTATTAGCCAACAACATCAACGCAGCCTGCCTTTTCTGTATGGCTTTCATAGAGAGGAACGAAATGAAATTGGGAAGATATTTGGTGCTAAATTTAAATCTCGTTTAATGGACTTACCTTATTCTTATAAGGATGCAATCCTAAGAAATTTAGGCTGGCCTAATTCACCTGGCCAATCTTTCCAGGATGGTGTGGGAAGGTTGGCATATGCCTGTGCATTGGCCTAACCTCCCCAGGAGTGGGTCAAAAGTGTCTAACTGCACTTTTGTGACACCCTCAGGTCAGCAAAGGACTTATGTCAGGGGGTTAGAATTGCAACCTAAAGCTGAAATCCTAAGCTCACTTTCTTGGAATTAAGACCCACTGAACACAATGGGGCTTACTTCTGAGTAGATATGGATAGGATTGCGCCCTTTGTCACATTCTTATATTTTTTAAATTATTCTTATTTTTCGTGGCATTATTGTTATATTTTTCATATTATTCTTGAGATATCAACCCTTTCATTCCTGCTATCCCTGCATTTCATGGCCTTGTAGCCCCATCATGTGTACAATCTGTGTGTTTCTTTTTAATTCTTCCACTCATTTGTATGCATATATATATATATACACACACACACACACATATAAAGTGGCGCCTCACGTAACAGAATTAATTCGTTCTGGAGGCAGTTTCTTTACGTGAAACTTTCTTTACGTGAAGTGGATTTTCCCATAGGAAATAGTGGAAACACAGACGATTGGTTCCACAACCCCAAAAATATTCATATAAAAATATTAACTGGATGTAATAATGATGACTGGGATTGAATTCAAAACATGCATTCAGTGTGCATGGTCTTATGAAGTCTACTTAGGCTGCAGTCCTAAAGACACTAGTTTCCTGGGAGTAAGACCCATTTAACACAATGGGGCTTACTTCTGGGTAGACATGGTTGGGAGGCTGCAATCCAAGACACCTTCAAAGTGTCTCCCCACTTTCTCCTTCTCTCCTTCCTGAGCCTCTCTCTCCCCTGCTCCCTTCTGGCCAGCCCTGAGCTGCTTCCCTCTTCTCCACTGCTCTTCTCTCCCTCTGCCCTCTGGCTTCTCTCCCTCTGGCTTCTCACACTGTAGTTATTTATTGATAGTATACTTATTTTAGTATTCATAGTTATTGCATAAATTATGTTATTTTCAGGGGTCTTTTTGACGGGGTACTCACTGGTACCAAGTACTGGTGATATTTTTTGAGTATCTCTGTGGCCCCCCAAGTAGACATGCCTATGAATACAAATAACATCTTCATGATGAATACCCCAACTTTACTTCTAGAAAAAAGCACTGGTTATTTTTATTCTCATCAATTTTTGTAAACTGCTTTAATCCCTGGAGAATGTTGCCCAAAAATTAAGTATATAAAATACATAAATACTTGAAAACAAGTCATATTTTCAGTGTGTTATTTTGTATGTGTTGTGAACACAATGCCCTTTTTCCTGGAAATCCTGACAAATTTTATAGGTTGATTACCTCTTCTCTGGAATTCTGAAAACCAGAACGCTCCAAAATTCAGAACTTTTAAAATGACATAATGTGACCAGCATGCATTCATAATAAGAAAGGATATCACGGTTCATTGTACACAAACTTGTGTTTTACATCCCAAATTATTAAAAATGTATAAAATTATCTTCATACTAGGGTTATAAGATATGTAAGAAACAAATGAATTTTATGTTTAGGGCATGGGTCTTGTCCCAAGACATTTCAAATGTATGTAAATATTCCAAAATTCCAAAATCTGTAACTCTTCTGGGTCCAAGTATTCAAGATGAGGGATACTCAACATGCAGTTGTATATTTCAACTGAAAGCTTCCTATCTCACTGTTATCTAATAACCAGAAAATAAAAGTCCTATTGGTTAAAAAGGAGTTTACTTCCAAATATGTCTGTTTAATATTGTTGCAATAGAATCATATGATTGGGGGGAAAATCATTGAAATTTGTATTTTAAGTAAGCAGTTAGAGGCTAAATCAATTGTCTGCAAGTAAATCCCAGTGAAATCCATGGGGGCCTGAAACACATTCAGGTCAAGGTTACAATAGTACTGTTTCGGTTTATGTACACAACACTATACATTTTTTAAAAGCTGCCTTACGGCAATATTTACATACATGACACAGTCCAAGCTGAAATGTAAACAAAACAAAATAATGCACATTGCTACAGGATTGCAATGCTGAAGGCAATCATTTCAATATCATCCAAAAGAGTTTGAGTTTAGAGTGTCTAGACATTAATATCATTGGAAAGGAAGACTGGAAATGTTTCAAGAGGGTTTTTTATTATTATTCCCATGCTCTTAATTTTGAAAAAAAAATCACAAAAACATAACTTATAAAACAATATATATACTGCATCCTCCACAACAGCATTATTGAAACACCCAGCGTAACGGTTACCACAGGTGGGAATACACTGGGAAAGAAGTACCTTGTGCATTTTATATTATGTTTTTTGTCATCTACAGGTAATAAGTATCGACAGAAAGAAGCAACAAATATGTCTGCGAGTAAAACTTCATATGCGTTTTGTATGCGTATTAATATTTAAAGATCATATTCATCATCATTTCCATGGTATTTTTCTTTTTATTTGCCAACAAAAAAACAAACTCATTTAAGGATTATCTACATTTACATCATAACACCTTTAAGATTTCTTGGTTGGGTTCTTTGCTTTTTTGTTCAGAGCTGGGAAAAAATATGTCACTTTTTCCAAACCTTTTCCCATCCAGAAGGTCACACGACTTCTTTATTTAAGATGCAGTATCAACATCTTTTACAACAGTCTTTTTTCTGCCTTTTAAATTTTTTTCCCCTATATTATCTAGGAGAATTCTTTTTTTTAAATTAAAAAAAATCCACACACACACACACACACACTCACATTTTTAAATAAGGTTGAACGATAATTTGATTATCAGAGTTAGTCTTTTGAAAGGGAGATTTCTGCAAAGGTCCTTTTTTTCTTTTAAAGAGAGAAGCCTCAAGAGGGATGCTGCAGTCTTACTGGGGCAAAACAAGAGGGGAAGAGGTAGGAACCTTTTGGTTCAGCTGTTTGGGTGCTGGGAATGCTTGCATCTTCATTGCTTTCAGCTAAGAGAGACCATCCCCATCCAGATCCATGCAAACATTATCCTCCCTGGCCAAGAACAAGGAAAGGCAAACAATAGTACATACTATAGTATATGCTATACTACTAATAGAATATATATCAGGGCTGTCCAAACTTTTTGGCAGAAGGGCCACATCATCTCTCTGACACTATGTCAGGGGCCAGAAAAAATGATTTAAATTTCAAATTTGAATTAATTTACATAAATTTAAATATAAAAGTGTATTAGATATATTACAAGGGTTGTCTGCTGGCCAGATGGAGGGGTCTTGCCAGGCCGCAACTGGCCCCCGGGACAGGGTTTGGACACCCCCTACTATATATCATCTATTTTAGTAGTATAGACTTCACTGAAGTGGTTGACCCTTATGGTGATGCATCTGAGCATCTGCACCCTTACTTCTCTCTGCACCGTCGCCTCCCTCCATCCCCACCCTTCTTACTGAGACTCCAATCCTATGCCTGACTACTCGAAAGCAAGTCCCATTCGAGTCAATGGGGCTTATTCCCAGGTAGGTACGGATAGGATTGTAACCTGAGACCCCAATCCTATGACTGCCTACACAGAAGTAAGTCTCATTATAGTCAACGGGGCTTACTCCCAGGTAGGTACGGATAGGATTGCAACCTGAGACCCCAGTCCTACAAATGCCTACTCAGAAGCAAGACCCCTTAGAGTCCATAGGGCTTACTCCCCGGTAGGCGTGGATAGGATTGCAACCCTATACGTGCCTACTCAGAAGTAACTCTGATTGCATCCAATGGGGCTTACTCTCAGGAAAGTGTGGACGGGATTGCAATCCTACATGTGCCTACAGAAGTCATTCCCATTCTAGGCAATGGGGCTTACTCCCTGATGGGTAGGATTACAGCCTGAGACCCCCAATCCTATGAGTGTCTACTCAGAAGTAAATCCCATTATAGTCAATGGGCCTTACTCCCAGGTAGGTGTGAATAGGATTGCAACCTGAGACCCCAATCCTATGAGTGTCTACTCAGAAGTAAATCCCATTATAGTCAATGGGTCTTACTCCCAGGTAGGTGCGAATAGGATTGCAACCTGAGACCACAATCCTATGAGTGTCTACTCAGAAGTAAATCCCATTATAGTCAATGGATCTTACTCCCAGGTAGGTGTGAATAGGATTGCAACCTGAGATTGCAACCTTCTACTCAGAAGTAAATCCCATTAAAGTCAATGGGTCTTACTCCCAGGTAGGTGTGGACAGGATTGCATCCTTTGACGGCCTACTCAGAAGAAACTCCCGTTGCAGCCAGTGGGGCTTCCTCCCAGGAAAGTGTGGCGAGGATTGCAACCCTAGAAGCTCCCAGTGCCTGCAGCGGGGCTTCCTCGGAGGAGGGCGAGCGTGGCTGCGGTGCAGCCTGAGCGGGGCTTTCCCTCCGTTACCGTGTTTCCCGGGGAGCCCTAGACGGGAGTGGGGCGCTGGGGTTCAAGTAGCGGTGCGGAGTCCTGCCGGCGGTGGTGCTGGAGTGCCTGCAGCTGGGGGTCCGGGGGCGTCGGGGGTCAGCTGTTGTACTGGCAGGCGTTCAGCGGGGCTGCGGGGCTGTAGGCGAAGTTCGAGTGCTGCTTGGACTTGAGCCTGAGGCTGGCCAGGCTGGAGTTGCAGGTGTCCCTGTAGACGCTGTAGGGGGAGCCGGGGGGCCCGTAGGGGCAGGCGGGGGGCGGCATGGACGCGTTCAGGGAGGACGCCGCCCCCAGGTTGTTGAGGCCGGCGGGGCTGGGCACGGAGACGGAGGCCACGGAGCCCCCCATGGAGGAGGGCATGCTCATGGACGGCAGCGTGCTGGGCGCCGAGAACATGGACTGCGCCGCCGCCGACGACAGCGGGGCCATGGAGTTGAAGAAGGGGAAGCCCTTGGAGGACAGCGGCGCCGGAGCCAGGCTCTTGGCGTGCCAGTAGTTGGACGGGTAGCCCGCCGCGTACACCTCCTCGTAGGGCTGCATCAGACCGCTGAACTGGTGGGGCACGTAGCCGTTCTTGCACAGGTCCAGCTGCTGGTTGCGCTCCCGCTTGCGCCACTTGGCCCGACGGTTCTTGAACCACACCTGCGGGGGAGACACGGGGGATCAGCACTGCAACCGCCTCCCCTCTCCCCCCCCCGGATCTCTCCAGCCCACCGCTCTCCCACCCCACTGATCTCTCCACCACCCACTCCTCAGGACCCTCCCCACAACCTCTCCAGGACCCCCACCTCTCCACCTCCCCACCAACATCTCCAGGACCTTCTCTCTCCCCCACCTTCATTCCTCTCCACCCCCTTCCTCCTCCAAGGACCTCTCAAGATCTTCTCTCCTCTCCCCCCCCCCAGATCTCCAGGACCTTATACCCCCTTCAGTACTTTCATTCCTCCCCACCGCCCTCCTCCCGCAAGGAGCTTTCCAGGACTCTCCACACCCCACCTCTCCACCAACCTCCTCTCTCCCCCAAGGACTCCCCCCACCTCCCCACCGCCCTCTCTCCCCCACCCCACGGACTTCTCCACTACCATCCTTTCTCAAGGACCTCTGCAACCAGAAAAAGCGGACAAGGGCCCCCAAAATATAGGACCCTCAGAAAAAATGTAGTAAATAACAAATAGGACACCTCTCCAAAGAGGCTGCAATCCTATCCCCACTTACCTGCGAGAAAGCACCATTGACTATAATGGGACTACATGCATGAGTAGACATGCATAGGATTGGGGCTGCAATCCTAGACACACTTACATGGGAATGAGCCCCTTTGATTAATGGGACATACATAGGTATAAGATCTCTCTGCACTTTCCTGGGAGTAAGCTCCATTTAATATAATGGGACTTATTTCTGAGTAGACATACATAGAGGTGGGCACTTAGGCAGGCACTATGAACAGGGTGATCATATGTCATGACTGCAAGAGGACCTCAAAATTACGGACTCCCCCCAAATAGGCAGGACATGACTAAGGCTGCAGTCCTGTTCACATTTATCTAAGCCCTAACTGGGTATAATGGGACTTTCTTCTGAGTAGAGGAGCCAAGGATGGGGTTGAAAATCAGAGCAAATATGCTCAGTCCTAACCAATTTTCCAGCTCTGGGGTAAAGTCAATGCAACCCCAAGGTGTTATGTCCTGCAAAAAGAGGACATCTGATCACCCTGTCCATGAAGGTGTAATTATGGCTCAATAGCTGATTCTCTGCACATCTGCAGACAGAGTTTTCTCCCTGTTCCCATAATACTGGGAGACCTGGGTATGGTTATTCAGTGAAGAAAGAAAGGCACTCTGCACATGCTCAGAAATGCTCTTAATATGATCTACATCTACACCAGCGACTTTCAACCTTTTACATCTACATTGAGAAGGCACTAAAAATTGACAAGCCACATCAGTGTCTTTCAGTCTTTGACAAGTGTCTTTCAATCTATGGTGCTGGAAGGAGGGTCTGCAATCCCTCAGTGGCCTTCCTAATAAAATCAGCTTCTCCACACTCTCAGGGCACACTTTTGGATCACCCACAACAGTGCATCAGTGTGCCATGGCACAGTGCTTGGAAATAACTGGTCTACACTTTTCCTGAACCAAGGTGGTTCAGGGTGCAATTCCAGGCACACATTCCTGGGGAAAAATCCCAATGCGAACAGTCAGACATGCATAGGACCCTGTTGCTAAACAGGGACAAAGATTGAACTTTCAGCCATGCTCCTTACTTTATGGAGATCCAATATTGTTCTACATTTTTTTATTCACAAGTAAATGAATTGGATTTGGAGTCTTACTTATGCATACAGGCTTTCCTTTTAATAGTTTTCATGCATCTAAAGCAGGGGCCTCCACACTGCAGCCCAGATGTCACATCCAGACTGCAGTGACTTGACTTTTTTTCAGAGCATTTGCTAGTGTTCAAAAATTTTGTGCATAAATATGAATTTCTCAGCCCTGTTTCTTTGTCACTGTCTCATTTCTTTTTTGCTGGAAGTCATATCATTCTGATTACAAAGGAAAAAAAATCTAAGTACTGTACAATGTATTCATTCATTTAAATTTAGTTCTTTCATTTATAAAACTGATTTTTAATTTCAGCCCATACTATGATGTGGCTCTTGTACTAAAAAGTTTGAGGACTCCTAAAGGAAGAAGATTTGCCTTAAAAAGGGCACATGTCACCAGACACAAAGCAGTCTTTAAGATGCTTTGGACTTTGAATCATCTTTTTTTACCAGCTAATATGACTGTTTGGTAATTTGGCTGTGCCTCCCATAGACACCCTGATCAACTCCATCAATAGAGAAGGCTTTGGAGGTATTGCCACATTGCAGATTTGGGAATGAATAGGAGAATCTGATATGCAATAGGAACAGCTACACCTGCCACTCAGAAGCTTTGCTTTCAAAATCTTATCTTTCTATAAACTTTGACCAAGGCAGCAAACAAATATGATGCCATTTTAAAAAGAAAACCAGAAATTATTGAGTAGACAAAACTAAACTCCATAGTAACTCACATTCCATATAAAAAATAGCCAATAGAAACCCATTTTAAACAGCAACATGAACTATAACCGTATCTCCTTACGTTAACTTTCTAGTCTCTTGAAACAATGGCAACATTGCATACTAAATAATAATTTTTTATTTAATTTGTATCCTATTCTACACCCAAAGCCTGCCCAAAGTCTCTTTCAATAACTATTTAAAAACATATAGTATAAATAAATTCATATAATTTACAATAATGATTAATATAGATCAAGAGCAGAATCCTAACCATGTTTACTTGTGTTCAGTTGTGTTCAGTTGGTCTTATTCCAAGGAAAGTGTCTTTAGGATTCAGCCCAAAATGTAAATAAATGTGAATATTTGTAAAATCTCAATTTTTAAAAATGCCTTTTTGAGAAATATTAAAAGGGTGTGTTGTTTTTCCTATATTAAAAGTGGAGTGGAGGTCCATACATTGTCAACAGTGTAGCATCTGGGAAATAGCATATCCCCCTTCTATTGCTTCCAATACATATTCAGTCAATCTTGTGCTAAGATCAAGATTTATGTTAGGGGGTGTGTAGGTATTTATTTGAACTGAGCTCTTTCACTTGTAATGACCTATGGTTCTTTTCGCTAGAAAAGCCATAGTGAGTTTTTGTTGGTACTCCAGATACAAATTGGAATGAAATGTCCTTTTTAACTTTTCAGCTGCCACAAGCAAGACTTGGTGGAACCTCTAGTCTTGCAAGCACTGTGGCATTCCCATCAGTCTTCACTTAAATTGATTTAAAGCTTGCTGCCCAAGGGAAACACTTTTCTTCTCTTCCAAACAGAAGCACCCCTCTGTCCATCTCCCGCAAGTGGCATTGTGTTGTTCCCACTGTAGTTGCTTTCTGGGAGTACATTGTATACATTCTATACTTTCTATTAGAGCTTTGTGCTACCACTGATTTCTTCTTAAGACTTTGATCAGCAATGATCAATGTTGGGGTAAAGTTTGAACTCTACATCTTGCAATAGCTACAACCTACAAAGAATGTTCAACAAAATTAACTTTCAACTCTCTCTTTGAGTCTTTTCTTCTGCTGCTTATCCATATTTTAAATTTTTATCAGACTTCATTTAAAGATCTTGCTCAGTGATTGTCAGCCTTTTTCATTTCATGGCACAATGGCAAGGCACTAAAATGGTCAAGGCACACCATCTGTTTTTAGACCATAACACTGTACTGCCAATTAATAAATGATCCTCTCCCAAAAGGCTGCAGCAGACCTGATGACTATTTATGGCACACCAGTGTGCACCGTGGTTGAAAATGGCTGATCTAGCTCATGCTATTCCAGACTCTTGAAGTGATTTGCCTAACTTTAGAATAATTGTTTCAAACATTTATAAAATCCCAAATAAATATGAAAAGGAATCCTGTATTGCAGAGCTAGATTATTCAGGTTTGCTCTGAAGGAAGTCCCGTTGTGAATATTTACTCTCTGACAAATCTGTTTTGGACTGTAAACTAAGAGTGCAATCCTAACCTAGGTCAGCATAACTCATTGGTCTTCCCATTCCTATGGTGCTGTAGGGAGGCAAATGAAAGTCTGCATACTGGCCTTATCCTCCTCCAGATATGACACAGAAGTTTCTTATAGCACTTTTGTGTCAACCCCAGGTCAGCACAGGACCCAGATCCTAGGCCAGGCTATGGGCTGTCATTTGCAATCTTAGACCTTCCATACATCTGGAAGTTCCATTGTTTTCAGTTAGGCTTACTCTCCAGAAAGCCTTAGGCCTTAGCCTTAGGCTTCAATCCTTTGTCCATTTTTTGGAGCAAGCCCTGCCCCAACTGAATGAAAACATTTATAAATACTATGAATGCAACATGAGCGTGCAATACTGCTTTTCAAGTAGCCCTTGTGAAAAATGTCTGTTCACATGTGCATCAAGAAAAGTTCTTATTTTGTTTCCTAATGAGCCTCATCATCTCATTATCTAATTGCATCCTCTCATATCAGATCCTTTGGAAAAAGGCTTTCAGAAGCCAAACCTGTGAGCACCTGTGAGCACGCTTGCTAACAAAATCAACACTTCTAGAGGAAGACTCCCAATGCTCTCCGCCCCCCCTCAGCATAGGAGAAGCTTAAGAACCTGGTGTCTTAAGCTGTGATTACTGCCTCCTCTTAGATGCTGAATATTTGAGTCTCTCCATTGGAATATAAGAGGAGAGTAAATGGCTCTCCTCACTCCATCAATGTCAGTTATAGTGGCTTCAGCAGGTTTTCTTCTGCATCTTTTTAGATTGTAAGACCTTTTGGGACAGGGCCATTCATTTTTTCATTTTCTTGTAAACCACTTGTGAACTTTTTAGTTGAAAAGCGGTATTTAAATGCTGTAGATAGAAAGATAGATAGATAGACTAATAGATTAGTATGGAGGACAGGGGAGTGGTAGCTGACATTTAGCCCATCACTCTCCTCCACATTTCCTCTAATACTCCATCCCCTTTCTCCTTTTCCAGTCCAGGGAGTGGAAGGTGGAAAAGGATTGGATGTGAGTGGGCAGACTAATGTGGGTGTTCTTTGCTAATCACCAGCTTGAAGCACATGCCTCAGTTGGCCTCATTGATGGGCCAGCCCTTTGATGGGCCTTTATTCCCCTGCTTGTCAGCCTTCTTTTGAGGGTTGTGATTTCACAGTTGGGGTTTCTTCATGTTCCCAAGAAAACAATAGACCTGCTTCCAGACGCCCTCCCCAGCATCTGGCATTCTGAAGTAGCCTCTACATTTAAAATAAGGAGAATTTACTTAGAAAGGTATCCCCTTCTTCTTTTTTCTCCTTCCATTAGTTTCTAACCTTTGTTTTTGCACCCATCCAGATCCCTTAGTAGCACAAAATTCTTATGGAGGAGTTCCCTGCTTAGAAATTCCCTCTTTCTTCACATCCACACTGCTCTTACATAAGGCTCTAGGTAGAGAAAGTTGCACGCCACTTCTGTTCTGTGGCATATACAATATCCTTTTCCCAAGCATAATGTGTTTAGGCCACCATGATACAAAGTCTACAGAGAGATCTATACCTGAGCTATTTTGAGGAATCTCTACATGGCTTTTCCACCTTGCCCTGCAAAGCCCTTCCTACAGATTGCATGGTTGGCCTCAAGTTCTTCATTGATGACCTCCAAATCGCATTTGGGACTGGCCCTTTTAATACAGACTGTTCCTTGTGAGTAGGCAGCATGCAGCCTTCTTGTGATTAACAAACTGTATGTAATAAATTATACATAATAGTTTTAAGTTTAATAATAAGATGCACAATGTTCAAATTAACCACATGAAAGCAATATATATGTGTGTGTTTTCACTTTTATTTTGTCACATCCTACATTTTTCTTCGGTGTCCTACATTAGGGGGTTCTTGTCCTCTTTTTTGATCACTTTGTGGGCTGGAAGATCCAAACAGGAGTCTGAAGGCAGCACAAAAAAGTGGGTCAGGGGAGACCCCAGCCCTCTTAAAGGGGAACCAGTGAAGCCCTTTAACCAGTGCCTCTTCTGCTGATGGAGATGCTGTCCTAGGCCAGGGACAGGGTGACCATATGTTATAAAGAGGACAAGTCACAAGACCCCCAAAATGGAGAACACCCAAGAAAAATGTGGGACATAACAGAAAAAAGATAAAAACATTCATATATATAGCTTTCTTGTGGTTAATTAAAAAACCTATATCGCTTATTATTACATTTAAATCAATGCCATATAATTTTTGACATAGAATGTATTAATTACAAGAAGGGTAATTATTCACAGTGCTTGCTCAGAATGATAAAAGAGGATAATGAAGATTTTTCCAGGACACAAGGCTAAAAAAAGACCATATGGACATATGATCCTCAGGAAAAACAGGATATATGGTCATCCTGGGTGGCATAGCTAGAGGGGGGCTGATGGGAGCAGTCCGTCTTGATGGGAGCCTCACCGTGGTGCGCAACTACCTACAGTGCGTTCTGCACATAAATTGGCATCCTGTGATTCCCAGATGATTTTATGGAGTTAATAGTTCTTAATTTAGACACACACAGACAGGCACACTGATATTCTGGTTGCTTCTCCAACCCAGCCCCTGGAAGTCAGTGGTGTGGCACCCATTTCTCTTGGGCTTCCTTCCAGAACACAGAGTCCTCTTAGGCTGCAATCCTATCCCAGGGTCCACAGATGTCCTCTTTTTTCAGGATATGACCTCTTTTTTGTCTTGTTTCCTGGGAAAAAGTTTCCTTCCTGGTTTTTTGTTTCCTTCTTCCTTTTCCTTGTGAGCAGGCAGCACCTAATCTCTTTGTAATTAATTATATGTAATAAATCGTAACCATGTCTACTCAAAAGTAAGCCCCTTGTGTTCAATAGGTTTTACTCCCAGGAAAGTGTCTTTAGAATTGCAGCATATATGTAATAGTTTTAAATTTATTAATAAGAAATATAGTGTTTTATTTTGCATTTATTTTGCATATCCTACATTTATTTAAAAGCATTTATATTGTCATCACCTACATTTTTCTTGAGTGTCCTTCATTTTTGAGAAGCCTTGTCCTCTTTTGCGGTCATGACATCTGGTCATCCACACCTTCCTGGGAGAAAGAACTCAATCCTATCCCTGTTTACTCAAAACTAAATCCCATTATAGTCAATGGATCTGAAATGTGTGGATAGGGCTGCAGTCTAGGTCTTATTGACCACAATGGGACTTAGGCTGCAATCCTAAAGACACTTTCCTGGGAGTAAGATCCATTGAACACAATGGGGCTTACTTTTGAGTAGACCTCGTTAGGATTGTGCTCTTAGTTCTGAGTAGACATACATAGGATTGTGCTGAATTGTGTTCCTCACAAATGCGTCCCGTTATGCGCTGTCAGGGCCCAATCCTAATCCATTATAATCAGATATCATAGACAGATATCTGATTATAACCAGATATCAATGACAGGTCCGCCAAAATGTAGGACACTCAAGAAAAATATAGGAGACAAAAAATGTAGGACATGTAAAAATAAAAGCTAAAATATTATCTATCTATCTATCTATCTATCTATCTATCTATCTATCTATCTATCTATCTATCTATCTATCTACATTATTTGCTAATATTGCTTTCATGTGCTTAATTTAAACATTATATTACTTATCACTGGATTTAAACTAGTATTGTATGTATCTTTTATTACATATTAATTCATTAATTCCAAGAAGGCTACATGCTGCTTGCTTATAAGGAAAAAGAGGACCATGAAGTTGTTTTTTTTTTCCAGAACACACGGCTGAAAAAAGAGGACATGCCCTGGAAAAAGAGGACATGTGGTCACCCTGGAAGGGGAGTTTACATCTCTAATGGGATTGCGCCAGCTATTGTGGTGGGATGTGGGATGAAGCCACCTCTGGTGAAATCATTGGGGCAGAAGCCTTTGGGGCAGAGGAGGGGGTTTCTCTGGATAAAGAGGGATAAACTGGAGAAGGATCGCCCACCTACTGGGTGGCTGCTGCTCTTTGGGAAGAAACCCAGGTGTTTTCTCCTGTGCTTCACGTCTGATCTTGTCCTTTTCGAGTTTATCCCTCTTTACCCCCCATATTCCTTCCTCTGCCCCCAGGCATCTGCCTCCTCCTGTATTTGTTTGCCCTTCCCTGCACATTTGATAGCATCCCCTGCAATGTAGGCACAGACAGGGTAACCAGGTGTCAGAACCATAGAACCTCCAAAATGTAGGACACCCAAGGAAAATGCAGGACATCATATATATGAAATCTATATATTTTGCATTCAACACTTATTTTAATTAATTTCAATACTATGTTACTTATTATTAAATTTAAAACTATTGCATATGAGTTATTAAATATTTCTTAATTAAAAGAGGTTACATATTGGCTGCTCACAAGGAAAAGGAGGACAATGACTACTTTTTTCCCAAGACACAAAGGTAAAAAAGAGAACATGTCCTGGAAAATGAGGGCAACACCCTGTCTAGGGAGGTACCCTGAAAGAGGCACACAACAACCCCCCCTCCCCAAAAATACACTTAGGCTGCCTAGAGAGAGGGGGGCTGCCTTCCCCCCACCTGGGAAAATTAATTTTGTTCTTAAAGATCCCTCTCTGGCCCATGAAAGAGAGGGGTTCATGAAGCCCCTTTGCCCGGATGCCTGCCACTCCCCCCTCCCCATCGCCCGAAGTGAAAGGAGATTTCCTGCCTGGTATTAAATGGCTGCCTTTAAATTTAATTAATCAATCCAGTGAAGGACAGTAAATCCTGCAAGGAGGGCTCTCTTCCTGGCCACAGCCCATTTTCCCAGGCCACAGGCAAGGACCATGGCTGGCTGGTGACCTCTTTCTCTGCAAGGGTCGGGTCATTTTTGAGCAAACCTAATGGATGATGATGATGATGGTGGTGGTGGTGGTGATGTGATGAAAGAATCCACCTCCTCCCCCCCATCAAGCCAAGAACTCTCTGTTTCTAGGGAGAAGATGTCAACCTAGATGTCCTGGAGGTTCTGCCAATGCCAGGCTGACCTCCCTGCCCTCCAAGTCCTGAAGACCTCTTTCGCTGGGGATCAAGACCCTTTTCATCTCTGAGACTCCTTTCGCAGGGAATTAAGGAACCTGGGCAGGATTTTCCTCTGGATGGTGACCAAGAAGCACAACAAGCAAGACCCAGCTACTCTGTAGTGCCACCAAACAGCCCCGGAAAACTCCAGCACCAGCCAGGCTTACTCACAAGTAAGCACCCTTGTGTTCAGCGAGTCTCACCTCCAGGACTGCAGCCCCTAGTGAAGCCGAAGGGTTTTAAAAGCCCCATCCCATGCAGGTCTCCTCAGAAGTAAGTGCCATTTGGATATTCTCCCACGTAGGTGTGGAGAGAATTGCAGCCCTGCAGCCCAATCCTATGCATATCCACTCAGAAGTAAGTGCCATTATAATCAGTGAGGCTTACTCCAAGGAAAGTGTAGATTGAATTGCAGCCTTGCATCCCAATCCTATGCATATCTACTCAGAAGAAAGTCCCATTTTAATCAGTGAGGCTTACTCCAAGGAAAGCGTGGATGGAATTGCAGTTTTAAGCAAGGAAAGTGTGGTTAGATTTTCAGCTTTAGATAAGCTTTACTCAGAAGTAAGTCCCAGTAGAATCAATGGGGCTTTGTCCCAAGTAAGCGTAGATGGAATTGCAGTCAAAGAGTCCAGTTCTATCCAACTTTCCAGCCTCAGTGTAGCCACAGTGCAACCCCGCAGTAAGGAAACACATCTTCCCATAGCGTAAGAAGACCATCACTGCACCAGCTCTGGAAAATTGAAGAGGATCGGGGCCCTCAGTCCTCTTGGAAACTTGAAACAGGGATCATTGTCTGCGATGCCGGGAGTTTCTGAAGTGAGAGCAGCATCGCTTCAGTGTTAGACTTTGGAGTAAACAGGGAATCAACTGGACTTTTCAGTATTGGACTGAAAGCAGGGTGACCATATATACCAAAAGAGGACCCCAAAATGTAGGACACCCAAGAAAAATGTAGGACCTGACCAAATAAAAGCTCAAAACACTCATATATATTGTTTTGATGCGCTTAATTTCAACACTATATTACTTACTCCTAAATTTAAAACTATTGTATTACATAGATAGTGCGATCCTATTCGTGCCTACTCATAAGTAAGTTCCATTGTGTCCCAGGAAAAGTGCTCCTAGGATTGCAGCCTTAATTTGTTACATGTAATTTATTAATTACAAGAAGGCTACATGTTGTGTGTTCATTAGGAAAAGGAGGACAATGAAATTTTTCCCAGGATACAAGGATAAAATTCAGGATATGTCCTGGAGAAAGAGAACGTCTGTTCACCCTGGACTGAATGGACACCGTTGGAATTGGGATGGAGGCTTGGCTGACTTAAACCGTGGCCCAAAAACCCAGACAGGATCCGAATCAGGCCCCATTTCCACTTTGGGGGTCTTAAGTTCTAAACCCACTCATGGGCTATTTCTCATAGAATAGTTTCAGAAATACTTTAATACTTTCTTAAATACTTTAATACTTTAAAAAAGTGAAAAAAATAATTTAAGACTCCAAGATCTGAAAAAAAACCATTCTTCCTCCTCGACAAAGTGTTTCTCCACCCAGATCTTTCCATTCACTCTATTACCTACTTCCCCCCCCCCGCAAAAAAAAGAGTCGGGGCTTTTAACATTTTTTCTAACCCTCCCCCATATTTCACTCCAGCAAATTCGTGCAAATTCTACAAATATCTGTCTGGATGTCTTCCTCTTTTAAAATGAGAAGAGGAACTCCAAGGCACGCTTACCTGGGAGTAGATCTTGTGCTTCATGGTGGGACTTACTCCCAAGTAAACTTGCTTCACATCTAGGCTTCTGCAGCTGTCTAATTCAATGCGTGCTACTCAGAAATGACTCCTATTCTAGTCAGTTGGGTTTACTCCCAGGTAAGTGTAGCTAGGATTGCTGTCTAAGGGCTCAATCTACTCTAGTCAAAGTTGTTAAGTCTCATTATTGGGAATGGGGCTTACTCGCAGGTAAGTGTGGGTAAAATTGTAATCTAAAAGCCAAATCCTATACGTCTACTCAGAAGTGCATCCCATTATAGTCACTCGGGCTTACCCCCAGGTAAGGGTGGCTGGGACTGCAGCTACAGAGCCCAATCCGATGCGTGTCTACTCAGAAATAAATACATGAGTGGAGCTGATTCCCAGGCAAGTGTGGCCAGGATTGCAGCCAAAGGTTTGCAAGTGACTAGTTTGTGACTAGTTGCAGGCTGCCTTGTCCCCAGCCTGGGGAAGTGGGGAAGAGGCTCCTGGGGGGTCACTCACTCACTCACTCACTCACCCGGACTCTGGGCTCGGTGAGGTTGGTCCAGACAGCGATCTCCTCCCGCATGCTCATGTCCGGGTAGCGGTTCCTCTGGAAAGTGGCCTCCAACTCCTGCAGCTGCTGGCTGGTGAAGTGAGTCCTTTGCCGCCGCTGCTTCTTCTTCTTAGCAGGGTCGTCCGCAGCCCCCTCCTCGCTCTTCTGCACCCCGCTCCGCTCCTTCTCTGCAAGCCCAAAGAAAGAAAGAAAAGAATGAGAAAGAAGAAAGAAGAGAAAGAATGAAGAGAAAGAAGAGGAAAGAAAGAATGAGAATGAGAGAAATAAATAAAAAGAAATTAAAAAGAGAATGAGAAAGAAGAGAGAAAGAATAAGAAGGGAAAGAAAGAATGAATGAGAAAGAAAGAGAAAACAGAAAGAAAGAAAGAAAGAAAGAAAGAAAGAACCCACCACCCATCAGAAAACCCAGGAAGAGCAGATATCCTCTTTTTTTCTGGGACATGTCCTCTTTTTTAGTCTTGTCTCCTGGAAATAAACTTCAATGTTATTCCTTTCCTTGTGAGCAGACAGCAAGTAGAAATTAATCAATGATATGTAATAAATTACATATTTATAACATATTTATTTTATTTATTACATGTATGCAATACATATGTAAATTCCACATTTTTAAATGACATATTTATTACATATATGTAATCAATTACATATAATAGTTTTACATTTAATAATAAATAATGCAGCGTTTAAAGTAACCACATGGAAGCAATATATATGAGTGTTTTTAGCTTTTATTTGGTCATGTCCTACATTTTTCTGGGCATTTTTCAAAATGCCCTACATTTTGTCCTATGTACCCTCTACCATTTGGTTACTTTAGGGCCAGATGTCATAATCGCAAAAAAGAGGATAAGGCCCCCCTAAAACATTTTTTACACAAAAAATGTAAGACATGACAAAATAAAAGACATGACATATACTGTACATTGCGTCCATGTGGTTACTATAAACGCCACATTATTTATTATTAAATGTAAAACTATTACATTTAATTTCTTAGGTCTAATTTATTGTTTACAAGAAAGATACATGCAGCTTGCTCACAAGGAAAAGGAGGGAAATGAAGGTTTTTTTCCCAAGACACAAGGCTAAAAAAGAGGACATGTCCAGGGAAAAGAGGACATGTGGTCACTCTGTCTGGAAGGTCCCCAGTGAATAAACCCATCCATCCCTCTGCAATCACATCATACCACATTGCTCTTCTCTATCGCCCTGCAGCTCTCAGCATGTTCTGAGCATGATTTGCTCAGAACAGTCTTAGCCTCACTTATCTACAAGCCCCATTGATTAGAATGGGACTCACTTCCCATAGACGTGCAAGGGATGCATCCCAGGGACTTCCCTAGGAGTGAGTCCCACTGATAAATGGGACTGACTTCTAAGACTGCAATCCTCTCTGCCCTTTCCTGGGAGAAAGCTCCATTGACTATAATGGGACTTGCTTCCGAGTAGACATGCACAGGATTGGGCTCCCACCTCGGCTAGTTTCTCTTGCCCAACTCCAAGATTTTTCACTAATAAAAACAAGGTTCAAGCCAACCTGGAAGTGGATGTTAAACTTGCCACTTTGCGAAAAACGGCAAAAGTAAAAAGAATACTCTGTTTTCCTATGATTTTATTTTTCAAATGAAAAAACAAATCGAAAATTTTTTAAAAGAGGAACCACAAAACTTGAGAAAAAATGAGCACTTTGCTATATTTTGTTTTAAGCCTCTCTAAATATAAGGAATAATTCATTGGCAATTTGTTGTTGTTGATTTTGCTACATTTTCTTATTTGGTTAAAATAACAAATATCAAAAATAACACAGGGGGTATATGTTAAAATTTACTTAACCAGAGAAAGAAACTTTTCATAAAGGTAGAATAAATGCAAAAATATTATCAGTTCCCTTCTTTATAAGATAGTTTTCTTTTGGGAATTTCAGAGTTTAATGCTGAGCAAGTTGTAAGATAAATTCTTTTTATTTTTAAAAAAGAACAAAAGGAAGACCTACCATATCCAAGCATTTGAAATAAAGATACAGATGTGATTCTGTACCCTTTTCTGATTTAATTCAAGATGTATACGTTTTCTTCGCACATAAGATCTGTGTGCTTGGGTACAAGTATGTGCATATGGGGCTTAAGCCATAACATGTCAAAGTTAATGAAGATAAACTTCCGGAGTAAGATTAAACCACAACAAACTTTCTCAGCTCCACTGAGTTCAGTGGGAAAAATCTATTTCTTAAATATTACTTTAATTAATATTAGGTAATATTAAATAATATAATACATAATATTAAAAATATTTAATATTTAAATACTACTCCCTGAAATTGACAAATCTGCAATCCTAGGCAGACTAACACTGCAATCCAAAACATGTCTACTCAAGTGTAAGTCCCACTGTGTTCAACAGTCCTTACTCCCAGGAAAGAGTGTTTAGGATTGCAGCCTTAATGTGGCAAAAAGCCTTCTTGTTACCAGTGGGAGTTGCTTTCGAGGAAACACCATCAGATGGGGTTGGTATTACACTATGGTTATAAAGTGCATTGATTTGAATACTAGCTGGATTGCTCCCAGTCTATATGCATTTAATTAGGGTTAAGAATACCAGAGTATCTGGTGCAAGTATATAGAGTGCATTTTTTTCCAGGAGAGCAAATATATTGTACGATCTTAAAAAGGTTCAGGAAATTTATTCTACATTCAGCTGCGTTATTTATATATTCCAGAGCCACTTAAGACAGAGTCCCTGGACTCAGGCCCATTTAGTTTCAGTGAAGGCCATATTACGGTTCTGCAGGACAAACGTTTGCAGCCCCGTCCTATGTGTGTCTATGGCTGCAATCCTAAGAGCACTTTCCTGGGAGTAAGTCCCATTGAACGCCATGGAACTTACTTCGAAGTAGACACTATTAGGATTGCACCCCCATATGACTGAATGGGTTCAATGCTTTTCTTCCTAAGTAAATCTGGGTGGAATTGCATGCCATATTGTAGGACTTTTCAAAGCCAAAGGACTTGGGTTCCCAATCCTGGGTTGCATATAGGTAGATCTTCAATAGGGGCCATCCCACTGAAGTCATTCAGGTCTCAGTCCCACACACACTTACTTTGGAACAAGTCCTATGTTGAACCCAGCAGGATTTGCTACGGAGTAAAATATTTGCATACGTCGATCAGTGGCCTAACTGGGATTACTGGGTGGTGGTTTCATTACTGCAGAACCCTCTCTGTTTTTATGGAGTCCAGGCTAGCAAGAGACCAGTTCCTAAATTACTGTTACGGTCAAATAGTAGGAAGACTTATGCTTAGGGATTGCGTTGTGTGTGTTAGGATCTCTGCTCCTGTGTAGATGATCTTCCACACAGAAAGCTTTGATTTCCCCAACGCCTTTCTTTTTGAGTAACCTTATTGAAACCAATTGCTTTTGCAATATTTGAAGCCCAAGTAGCTCAAGAAGCTCAGGGAGGTACTACTCTGTGCAACATACTACCCTCTCTATCTGTATACACACAAATATATACACACAACCATATACATACACACATATACACACATACGCACACAAATATATTCATACACACACACACACAAATATATATATACACACACACATCCATCCACTGCAATGTGTTCTCTGTGTCGCAAGATATATTAAATTCCCTTTTCTTTCCCATAGTCAACTCATTTCAGCAAAATTAACCAAACATCTTCATCTTTTCCCATGTGCAACACAATATAGTTGTGTGTCTATATATTATTTATTTTTGGTGTTTATTTTAAACTTTTAAAAATTAAGAGTTAAAAAAAACCCAGAATAAATTTAGTCAGAGTTTTGCTCTGCATTTAATCTTTGTATTTAAAGATCCGTTCAAAGCATTTATAACAGCAAAATAGGATCAAAAACCAGGCATCCCAGTTCCTTGGGAAGGACTCAATGTCTGGATAAAACAATGCAGTCAATAACACTCTAACTGACGATGCTAAAATATACTTATACTAATACTATCTACAATATTTATACACTGCCTTTTCAACTATACTAATAAATCCATTTTTAAATCTAGAGAAGAACGAGGAACCTATATACTGAACCCATATATTGCCCATAAAATCTCTCTCTCTCTCTCTCTCTGCGGTTGTCAAGAGATTCTGTCCTGGTTTCGAGATCTACTGGACCAGTTCAAACCCTGCCCAGTATACCCACAAAGTGGCGTCTGATCTGGTCTGGACTGGTCTCTCTGCAGCCCGGAAGGCCACTAGGGAAGCCTATGCGTGTCTACTCAGAAGTAAGTCCCAGTGAGTTGAGTGGGACTTACTCCCAGAAAGCATGGCAAGGCTTGCAGCCTCAGAGCCCAATCCTATGCAGGTCTACTCAGGAAGCAGCCGGTGGGGCTTACTCCCAGGGAAGTGGATAGGATTGCTCGCAGCTAAAGCAGTGCAAACGAGGCCTGCGACACAAACCTGGTGTAAAGTGCTTGGAGAAGTCCAGTGGAGAAATCCGGGGATGGCACAATTTAGGAGATGAATCTGGGGCTGGAGGGAAGCCCGATCTTGGCCTTTCCCACCCGGGTGAGACACAGGAGTCGCCCTTTCTTTCCTCGTAGAAAGCTCCAGGGAGTAACCTCCGAGTAGAGAGGGAGTATCTCCGTCTCCGACTGGGCTCCGACCTGGCTTTCCCCTCCTCCCTACTTCTACTCTGCAGGCTGTACAGTACTCTTATTTTCCACCAGAAAGAAACACTTCTGGGCACTTGGGGGCTCCCCGTCCAGGCATCCCCTCCGCCTGACTCCTTCTCCTCTGAGTAGCAGAGGCCGTAGATTCCTACACACGTCCCATATCGGGATCCGCAGAGCCTGATTCCTGCTCACTCAGCAGAAGCCTCCCAGGAGAACCAACCAGGCCAGGATCACCTCGCTTCACCCGGGCTCTTTACTCTCTCTTTACTCCTCAATTAAGCCTCTTTTAATTAACTACTACAGGAACAAACCTTCCTCGTCTTCGTCTG
The DNA here is from genome assembly GCA_030015325.1 of Cryptoblepharus egeriae. Lineage (NCBI taxonomy): Eukaryota > Metazoa > Chordata > Lepidosauria > Squamata > Scincidae > Cryptoblepharus > Cryptoblepharus egeriae. The sequence goes on along the minus strand of JAREYC010000002.1, from coordinate 68,965,101 downwards.
CACTTCGCTTGCACTGGAGATGCCCTCTCCAAACATGTTTGGATACTATACTATATATTAACCATTATTTTTTCATTTTCTTTGTAAACCTCTTTGTTTATTTTTAGTTGAAAAGCAGTATATAAATACTGTGTAGACAGATAGATACTATACTATTGACCACACTGTACGCATTTAGTGTACATTAAGGCTGCAATCCCATCCACACTTTCCTGGGAGTAAACCTCATTGACTCTCATGGGAGTTACTTCTGAGTAGATATGCCCAGGATTGGGCTCTAACGGTACTTATTGTGCACACACCGTCCCCCCTTTCATCCCATGCGCACTTTGGAAGAAGAATTTCTCATGAGTATTTCATGAGTATCTCTTTCAAAGCCTCACCTATCTCTGCAACCTTCAACACACACAGGAGCACTGAAGGAAAGTCATTCTGAAATGGCTGCGATCCTATACTTGCTTTCCTGGGAGTAAAACTCATTGAACATAATGGGATTAACTTTTGAGTAGACATGTGATCACAGTCCGGGCCTAACCAGGTGAAGTCAGTTCCTGAACTTAGTTCAGCACAATTCAGTTGCACAATTCAGTTGCAATCCTAAACACACTTTCCTGGGAGTAAGATCCATTGAACACAATGGGGCTTACTCCTGAGTAGACTTGGTTAGATTCATTGATCTTCATTTATTTCGGTGGCTGTTGGTGTGGACACTCCAGTTTTTCCCACTTGGAGGATCTATGGAGATCCATATAAAACCACTTGGAGGTCATCCACTATGGAGACCCTATGGATAGAAAAGTGTTAACTCTGGCTGTTCAATGGATACCAATGAGGACAAATGCAGAGTGTGTGTATGAGGCTGCCCAGAGCACAGCTACTCAGTCTACTCAGAAGTAAGTGCCGTTGTGGTCAATGAGGCTTACTCCAGCCAGGTAAGTGTGGATGGGGTTTCAGCCTGTGAAGTCACAGCTAACAGCCGGCAAACCTGGCTAACACTTCCCTGGCTGGGCTCTATCCAAGAACCTCCTTCCAAGATGCGGCCACTACTACTAATAGCATCGGTGTGCAAATGGCAGACCTGTGCCATACCATTTGATTGGGGAAGAAGGTTGTGGAACTCCTTGCCACGGGACGTGAGTGGTCAGGATTCTGTCCTGGGAAAAGTAAGCCTATTGACCTCAATAGTACTTACTTCCAACTGATGGCACATCAACTCTCTGTCCCCCTTTTCTAAAAATTTCCTCCTTTGAAAACACCTGAAGTCAGGTGGTGGGGGGGGAGGGGTGGAGAATAAAAGTTCTGCTGGAATAATAATAATAACCTCGCACCAGTTTCCATCCTTGGTAGTAGTAATTCAGATCCAGTAGAAGGTAATCACTCAGATCCTTTTTCTGTTCCCCTGAAAATATCCTCCATTACCTTCGCTTTTGGACGGGTGGTGTGTGTGTGTCCCACACATTTGACAGTGAGATTTTTTTACATGGGAAACATTAATATTTTTTACAAGGGACATATTTGACAGTGAGGTTTTTTACATGGGACACACAGAGATTTTTTACATGGGACACATAGATATTTTTACATGGGACATATTTGACAGTAAGATTTTTTACATGGGACACATTAATATTTTTTACATGGGACATATTTGACAGTAAGAATTTTTAATGGGACACATTAATATTTTAATGGGACAGAATTTTAATGGGACACATTAATATTTTTTACATGGTACATATTTGACAGTAAGATTTTTTACATGGGACACATTGAGATTTTTTATATGGGACACATTTGACCATGAGATTTTTTTTACATGGGACACATTAAGATATTTTTACATGGGACATATTCGACTGAGTTTTTTTTACATTGGACACAATAATATTTTTTACATGGGAAACACAGAAATTTTTTTAGATGGGACAGTGAGATTTTATTTTTTTACATGGTGGGTGCAGGATCCAGGCTAGGACATCAGCCCAGCAGAGATAATAAGATTTCAAAGACATCCCCCCCCAAACCACAGCCATAGTGGAAGAACAAAATTAAGATCATGACACCCAGCTTTATTTATTATTACTTTTTTGGGGGACGGACGGACGGACGGAAAATAGAAAGCAATCAGATTTATTTTCTTCCCTCTCTCCAATAACCCCTGGGTGGATTCATTCCAACCCCTGTGTTTGGAGACTCCTGAGCTGGGGGTGCAAAAGGTGGACGGGACCCTCCTCCTCCACCCCTGTGCAGCCTTACCTGGGGCTTCTGCGTCCGAGGATTCGCTGGCGGAGTTTTCCAGGGTTTCCCGGGCGTCGGAAGATCTCTGCAGATGGAAGCTGGAGGCCATGTCGTGGGAGGCCGGGGAGGGTCTCAAGCCGTCGGGGATCCTATCCAGGCTCATGCCACCTTTAAAGGAATCCATAGCCAGAGAGAAGGGGCTTCAGGAGTTGCTGCGACGGGGGACACACACAGTGATTCTGGGGCTGTGGCAAGGAAGGAAAGCAGACTGTCCCCCGTCGGGGGTGGCTCCAAAGTGTCCAGATCCACCGGGCTGAGCTCCAGCCGCATCTGCGGCGACGGGGCGGCAAGGATCGCCTCCTCTGCGCTCTCCCCCCACCGCCCGTCCCCTCTAAGGAACCAGGAGGAGAGGTGGAGAGTTTCCAGTAGAGGGATCGGAGTGACCTGAGAAGGGGAGCTCAAACCCTGGAAGTGGAGGAGGAGCTCCTCCCTCCTCCTCCTCCTCCTCCACTCCTCTAACTCATCCCGTCCATCCAGGCGTGGAGCTGCCTGCAAAGTCCCAGTCCAGGCCAGGCAAGGCTGGGAGAGAAGAAGGCTGGCTTGGCTCCTTAAAGAAACAGCTCTGCAGCCCCCACAGCAAAATCTTCTTCGATCTTTCCCTCCCTCCCTCCTCCAAGAGGACAAGGTCCCCCAAAATGTAGGACACACAAGAAAAATGTAGGACATGACCAGTGATGGGCTCAAAAGAAATTAACAACCGGTTCTATGCCCATCTGGCAGCCACTTTTAAATGGCTATTTTTAAACTTTATATGTCCTATCTCTCATTAACAACCGGTTCTGTAGAGTAGGTGCGAACCTGCTGGAGCCCACCACCGGATATGACAAAATAAAAGTTATATTGCTTTCAAGAGTTTAATTTAAACACTGTATTACTTAGAAGTAAATTTAAAACTATTTACATTTTATTGCAAATAGTTGATTAATTACAAGAAGGCTACATGCTGCCTGCTCACAAGGAAAAGGAGGGTAATGAAGATACTTTTTTCAGGACAGGAGACCAAAAAAGAGGACATGTCCTGGAAAAAGATGATATATGGATCACCCTGTCCCCCTCCCATCCAAGGGCTTCTCCCTTCCTCCTCTTGGTGGGCTTTGAAAGCCTCCAAGGCAGTTGAAGGCTGTCTTTTCAATCACTGCCTGAATTGATTTAGTCTAACAAGCCAGGGGATACTCTGCCATTGACCTCTGCAGGAAGTAGGTCTCCCCCATCCCCCAGATGCCAAATTCTGCATCCTTCTAAAGTCAACAGGTTTTTTCCCCTGGGAAATTTTATCAATTCTGACACCCACATCTTATTAGAAACCCCCCCCCCCACTTCTGAATGGCATTACATAACACCGTTGGCACAGGGTGATGGCATCTAGTATAGATGCCTGTAAGAGGGACATCTTGGACAAACTGGACAAAAATCCATCATGGGTTACAAACCATGATCTGCATGTGGAAACTCCTAGTATTAGGTGGCTACCTCAAAATGCCAGATGGATGCAGGCACCTTGTATGCTCCCTGAAGCATCTGGTGGGTCACTATGAGATACAGAAAGCTGGACTAGATGGGCCTTTGGCCTGCTCATGTTCCTATAATGGCATGACATAGTACCCACTGTCTGTATCTCTGAGTGAGTGCTCCCCAACTTTCATGGGGATTAGTTTCTTCCCCCAAGGCTGGAATCCTTTTCACACTGAGTGAAGCTCATTATTGCTCTAGCTTAAGGTCCAGTTTATCTCCCAGTAAACTTCCATAGGATTGTCCAACCTTCAAACAATTCCACTGCACTCTTCACTGGAAGAGTAGTTGATTCCAACCCTTTCAGTATTTGCATTTGGTTCAGGATTCAAAACAACCCCAGGACTATTAATGCTGATTCATGAGTAAGTCCAGCACTATTGAATGGGTAGTCCAATTAAGTGTGTATAAGGTTGAGAAGCAAAACTGCTGGGAAATGGGAACACGCTTCCATTACTCAGAGGGTAGTTCATTCCAATTAATTCATACTACACACCGGTTTATGAGATTGCTTCTGAGACACAAAAACAATGTTGTTCAAATGTGGCAGGTGGATTTATGTGATGGAAAACGGACATTCCCTGTCTGGCAACACCTGTCTGGGCAGGATATACCATATGAGATCCTGGTGATCCCAATGAGAATAGTCCACTGGAAATTGACACTATGTTTTGAGACTGCCAAGTCACTATTGAAATCACATCTATGCTTATGGGGCCATTTTTGCACATGTAGCACGTACTGACATTTGCAGTTCTGGCCTCTGGAATTCCAGTTGCAAACTTTGGTTGAAGCATCCATCGGATTGAATCCATCAGATCTCCTTAGCTTTCTGATGCTCCCTCCATCAACTGCATTCACAAGTGACTAACAGGACCGTCCTAACTAAGCTTATTTTAAAAAAAAGTCCAGATCTGCAGTATATGGGGATTTCACATGTGCAATGACACTAGTTTCAGTTGGTAATGCCTGAAGCCAGCACATCATAGCAGTTCAGTCCAGCTGGTATCTTGTCACAGACCTCTGTGACATTAGGATATTGGCCAAGACATGTACTTAAATTCTAGTTCTTCAGGTTAACTGGGTGGCTTAGTGTAAGTGTCGGAATCTGCAACACACTCATATCAGAGCCCTGCCAACTACTTCACAAGGACTACTTGGTGAACTGGTTGTGGATTAGAGCCTTGAAAGATTCTCTTTGTTTCTACAGCTTAGAACTTGTCACCCACCCAATTGGTGTAACTCTCTGTTTCCCAATTTCTCCCTCTTTTAGGCCAAATCTTTCTAAGTTTAGCTGATGATGACAAGGTGGTGGGACAGAGAAAGTGTGTGTTGGTGGCTGCAATCCTAAAGACACTTTCCTGGGAGTAAGATCCATTAAACACAATGGGGCTTACTTTTGAGTAGACATGGTTAGTATTGTGCTCGATGACAAGGTGGTGATACTGAGAGATTGTGATTGAGACTGCGATTGAGAGAGAGCAAGAGACTCCATAATGAGTTAATATATATCCTTATCACTTCACCTCTTAGATCCAAGGGAAGGCAGCCATTATTTATTTATTTATTTATTTATTTATTTATTTACTTACTTACTTACTTACTTACTTACTTACTTACTTACTTACTTATATCCTGCCTTTCTGCGCTAAAGCAAATGCCCAAGGTGGCTTCCAGAGCTTCCATCCTCACAACAACCTACACAAGATCCTCACAACAACCTATGAGGTAGATGAGATTGAGAGTGAGTGACTGACCCAAGGTCACCCAGGGAGTTTCACAGCCAGGATTTCAACCTGGATATTCCAGGTCTCAGTCCAACTCCATAACCTCCACACCATCCAAACTGGGATGTGTGAGAGAGGCTCTTCTACCTACAGCTGTCTTTTCCCAAGATTTTCTCCAACAGGTTTAAGAAAGAGGCAACAATAACTTTCTTTTATATTCAGAAAGCAAGAATACCACTTTTGGAGTTCAAGCCTGTGTCCTCAGTGGAGTTTTTCTCCTAAGAGAAAATGTGATCCCAATGATGTGATCCCCAGGATGTGATCACTACCATACTATACATATCCATGACCAGGGGTTTCAGGAGATGACAATTAACCAGCTTACAATTTGTCTCTCATAGAATAAAGCATTTTTCATTAGCATAAAAAAGCCTTTTATATATAAGAATATAGAACGACTATTATAAATAACTCAGGCTGCAATCCTAAAGACACTTTCCTGCGAGTAAGACCCATTTGAACACAATGGGGCTTACTTTTGAGTAGACATGGTTAGGATTGTGCTGGAAAGTTCATTTCACTTCTCTCCTCTTGGCCAGACCTGGGGTGTGTATGTACGTCTAACTTTCTTGTTCTGTCATTCCAACTCGCCTCCCCCATCCCATCCTTGAGAAATATTTGAAACAGTAATACTGTAATTACTAATTGCTATGCTTATTCCTTAGGAAGTGTATTTTTAAAAATGAAATAACTTGAATTTTAATTACTATTTTGAATGTTAAATCAAAGGAAAATCAAAATGAAAAGAACAAAGATCAGCTTTCTTCTATTTTGTATCTGAAAAATGAGGGGACTAATTAAAGTGAAGTAGAAAGGGAAATTCAGGAAAGTCACAGATTTTTGAAAACTACAAAAACAGAAGCTCAGCCCGGATCTACTGTTTATAGGAACATCACTAGGGTTCGTATCACCCGGTGTAGGAGGCCAGCGGGTCACCCCCATACATTGGGTGGGCAACAATATTAATGGTGGGCATGCTTATGTGCCATTGCCCCGCCTCCACTGGTTTTTTTAGCCATACATTTTAATAGAATAAAGATATTTCAATGTGGTTTGTTTCACTGCATTCTGCTGTAAATTACCCATTCAGTGGTGTATAACATGATGGGATTATTTCTACAATCCATGATTTTAGCCATTTAGGTCACAAGGGCTGCCACCACATTCAAGGGTGCCCCCTTTCTAATGCTCTAGTAATGTCCCTGATCAGGACCATTTTGGAAGTCTTGAAGTCTCCTGGACTGACGTTCCACTCCAATAGATGTGCAGTTCACATCTATTTTCAATGAATTTCAATGCAATCATCAGGGATCTCCTTCTGGGGTGATTAGTGGGGGCTGCGTTCGTTGGAACAGGACAATTCTTAGACTCTTATATTCTTCTCAGCCTGCCTTTTCCAATGAACTATGGCACCTTTGTCTGCTCACGAGTAAAGCCGCTATCAGGGTCACTTTCACTTTCCATAGAGTTCAATGCATTTTTTTATTTTTTGGTGCTAACCTTTGATAGGAAGGTGCTATTTGCATTGGATTCTGCTCTTCAATACGAATCCAACTGTATATGACATGATGGGGTTTGATGCTCCATCATGAAGTTGCAATTTTTAGGTCCCTCAGTGCACGTCACCCCCTCTTGGGCGCATCACCTGGTGCAAACCGCACCACCTGCTCTACCCTAGTGACGCCACTGGGAAAGGAAGCATCAGATCCAGGAAGAGGACAATATGACTTATGAGTGGAATCCAAAAAGCTTCAGCCAGAAGGGTACATTCAGAAAAATGGAAGTATTGCCACAAATGAGAACATAAAGGAACACAAACTCTGGCAAAAGAAATGTAAGCTGACAACAAGGGGTGCTTCTACTACTACTACTACTACTACTACTACTATAATGGTGACTGCATAGCTGAAAATTGTTAGGCAAGCAACAATAAGTTATTCAAACAATTAAAAGTAGGAGACTGACCAGTTGGAGCTGTTAGATAATGAGGGAATAAAAGGGAAGATCAAAAAGGATATGGAGATTGTAGAGAGAAACTGAATGAATTATTTGAATTTGTTTTCATTACAGAAGTCAGGATGAGGATAGACTGAAGGAAAGCACAATTAAAGGTAAAATTATTGAGCATACAAAAGAAGGAGCCTTGCTGAAAGAGAATCAGCATAGCTTCTGCAAAGGTAAGCTCTGCCTCATTAATCTTCTAGAATTCTTCAAAAACATCAACAGGCAAGCAACAACTTGCTTATTTACTCTGGCTGCACTCCTTTCCACACTTTCCTGAGAGTAAGCTCCATTGATTATATTTTTGAGTCAAGTTAAAAGTCGAGTTCTTCTGGTATAGGATTGGGCTCTCATGTGCAAGCCAGCCTTCCTCAAAGCTTCCCTAAATAGGTTACTGTACATACAATTAAAACTAACAAAAGTAATCTGGATTTGGTCTCCCCCTACTTTGGGCTAAAGATGTCAGCATGGTCCCTGGTAGCCATCTCGTCTTTCTTGTCTAATAAATTGAGTAATAGGACCAAGGAGACAAGATGGTTACAGTCCTCATGCCAGCAGCCCAGGTGTTATTGGGAATGCTGGCTTCTGACAGTTGACAGTGTACAGTATACTTGGACTTTCAAACAGCTGTGGCAAAGTTGCTCTGCAAAGTCTCCCAAGTAAGCTTAGCAATCAGGTTGTTTTATACTAGATTGTGAACAGGAATGTAAGGCCCTCAAGGATTTGTACTGGGACAGATGCTTTTTATTTGTTTATTTTTATTTATTAAACCTACATGCATGCTTTTTAACTGTTATACAAATGATCTGAAGTTAAGGGTAAACTGGAATTAGGGTAATCTGGAGTAAAGGTAAATTGATGTTCAGCTTTGCAGATGCACAAAATTATTCAGGGTTCACAGACTGTGAAGAGCTCCAAGAGGTTTTCTCCAAACTGGGTGAATAGACAACCTATTTCCAAATGGGGTTCAATATCATTAAATATAAAGGGATGCATGTGGTACAAAACATCTCAGCTTCATATGTCAACATCTCAACTTCATCTCAACTCCATACTGATGGGGATCTGAGCTGTTAGTACCAAATCAGGTTAAATTCTTTGGAACTGGGTGAATAACTTCTATCCAGGGTTCAGGAAGGCAAATTCCATGCTGAGGTTCATTAGGGATGGAGAATGAGACTATAATCCTATACACATTTACCTGGAAGTAAGCCTCATTAACCTCACTGATATTAGAATACAAATCTATAATGCAGTCACTTTGGGAATACTGTCCTGTCTGTATATGTATACAGTTCTGGTTGCCACACTTTAGAGGGATATTGTAGGGCTAGTAAGGCACAGAAGAGGGCAATCAAAATTATCAGAGCACTTATTGTACTTTCCTTAATGAACAATGACTACAATGTTTGGAGCTTTTTGTGTTGGGGGAATGGGTAATTAAGGGGAACATGATACAGATACTGGAGAAGATGGGCCTTTGGCCTGTTTCAGCAGGGGTTTTTCATATGATCTCATATGTTTTTATGTTCCAGTGTTCTGGATCAGGATGGACAAGCTGCACCTGCTTCAAATCAAATTCAGGGAAGCCAGTAGCCTGCTCTAGGAATGGTCCAGGAGTCAGGATGGTGAACTCATTAGGAAGTTGGACTGAGATCTTGAAGATTTGGGTTCAAAATCCTCCTTGGCCATAAAGTTTCCTGGGAGATCTGGGCCAGTCCCTCACTCTCAGCCTCTCCCACCTCACAGGGTTGTTGTGAGGACAGCAGGAGAGGAGGAATTAAGGATCCAATCCTATCCACCCTTACCTGGAAGTAAGCCCCGCTGATTATAATTGGTCTAACTTCTGAGTAAACATACACATGGTTGGGTTCTAAAGCTTTGAAAGGCAGTCAACAAACAGGATTATACAGCTGAAATCCAGATCCCAAAATCAAAATACTTGGACTTAATGGTTCATAGGTCTCCTATCTGCCACCTTTGCCTATGATACAAGTTTCCTTTTTCAGCTTTTGTAGCTGATCTGATAACCAAATTCATCTATCAATCATCCCATAATCTCATGAGGACTACATTTATTGACCAAACAAAACTTTTTGTGGCTACCCTAGACACTAACCACTGTGTTTCCCCCAATACCAGTTTCTTCCTCCTATCCCATTCCAACCTTGTGACCTCTGGACTGTTCTTTAGATGGACAAAATATTTGTCTGTGCTGATTTCAGAGACAAGGAAACCAATCTGTCTTAAGGGTAGCAATGAGACAGAGTGATTCCCATTGAAGTCTGTGGAGTTTTCCCAAAAACAGAAAAACACCCCCAAGAACACAGTTTCAGTTAAACAAACTCCTTAAGAAAATGGACTTTGGTCTCTTAGGGCTATTCCAGTCTTATCACACCCAGTTTCCAATCCTAAAATAAAATGGGGAACTTATAGTTAATCAGGTACCTTTATTTCAAGAACCCTCTAGTTGAAAAAGACTGACCCTCAATCCAGAACAAATCCAGTGCTCAAAATAGGGCTGCAATCCTAACCACACTTATTTAGGAATAAGTTCCATTAACTCTAATAAGGATTACTGCTGAGCAGACATGCACAGACTTGGGCCACCACTGCTCTCCTTGACCACCAGAAACCATGGAAGGTTCTCCTTCCATAGATCTCAATGGGCCTCTCTCTAACTACTATCACCTTCATGATATATTTTCACAGTGAGAGCAGCATTTTCTGTTGGAAAATGGTCACCTTACTAAGGGTCCTGCTAATATCTCTGAGCTGTGTTGTGACCCAACTACATCATCTCAAAAGGAACATCTCCCCTTCCTTTCTGCCTTGTGCTACCTTGAAGCACATGACTGGTTTGGGATTGTTATTCATATTTATAGTCAGCCACAGCTTTCTCCATAGATTTGACATTGGTGAAACAAAGGCTGCCATCCTATACACACTTTCCTGGGGGTAACTCCCTTGTAGACACTACAGGACTGGCTTCTGAGCAGGCATGTAGGTAGGATTGCGGTGTAGTTAGACCGCAATCCTAACCATACCTACTCAAAAAATAAGCCCCATTGTGTTGAATTGGTCTTACTCCCAGGAAAGTATCTTTAGCATTGCAGCCTTAGGCTGTAATCTTATACACATTTACCAGGAAGTAGAGGTCCTAATGATCTGGGATACATACAAATAAACTTGCATAGATAATAGCTCCAAGGCATGTTCTTAATTGGCCCAACTCAGGCTGCAAGCCCATCCCTTACAAAGGAGTAAGCCCTACTGACTATAATGAGATTGACTCCGGAGTAAACATGCTTAAGATTGGGCTCCCAGGCTGCAATCCACACCTATTAAGAGTACTAACACAATCCTTACCATGTCTACTCAAAAGTAAGCCCCATTGTGTTCAATAGTTCTTACTCTCAGGAAAGTGTGTTTAGGATTGCAAGCTAAGCCCCATTAACTATAATGATGCTTCTGAGCAGACATGTCTAGGATTGGGCTCTCATCGCTCCTACAAGCCAACAACTTGCATTACACTTAAGTTTTAGACCTCTAGCTAGAGGTGTTTGAAAACAGTGTTAATTTATTTTACTCGGAAGGAAGTCAATTGTGTTCAGTAACACTTAGGCTGTAATCCCATCTCACTCGCTGGAAACAAAGAGCTTCACACCCGTATCTTTATCTTCAGTATCAGGTGCGAATAGGCTGCAATCCTAAAGACGCTTTCCTGGGAGTAAGATCCATAGAACACAATCGGGCTAACTTTTGAGTAGACATGGTTAGGATTGTGCTCTAAGAGAAGTAGTCAGAGAACTTTTGAGCACGTCCAAAACGCCCTCTCTACTCTGACCATCACTGCCTCCTCCTCCTCCTTCAATGAATAGGAAGCACTTTTAGATCAGAGGCAATGCAATCCTAAGGATGTCTACTCAGAAGTAAGTCCCATTGTGTTCAATAGTACTTACTCCCAGGAAAGTATGGTAAGGATTGCAATCCTAAAGACACTTCCCTGGGTGTAAGACCCATTAAACACAATGGGGCTTACTTTTGAGTTGACATGGTTAGGATTGTGCTTTTAAACGCTCCAGGCAGGGTCTTTTTGTGTTGGAAGTAGTATGACAGCCAACATACCAGGGCAGTTTCTAATCTGTGCCCCCCTCTTCATGATCAGGATGCTGAGATTCAAAGAATCTCTCTGATCTCCCAAGGCTACTTTGGGAAAGTGCATTGAGAAGCAGGGCCTCCTGCAGGTTGGCTCCCTTCCCTCTGCATAATTCCCAAGGTTCTGGGAGAAGCAGGACAGTTGGAAAGGCTTTGCTTTCCTTAGCAAGGCTGTGAATTGAGGCAGAAGGAAACCCTTTTGGGGAAAAGGTACCCCTGCTAACTGGGCAAGAGGTACTCTTTCAAGTGGGGGTTCTCCTTTATTTTGCAGGGGAGAGTGGCCCTACACACCCTAGCAATGCCTGTTCTAGTGGCTCTTACTGGTGTTCTTTTGATTTTAGATTGTGAGCCCTTTTGGGACAGGGACCCATTAGCTATTATTTAGCTATTAATTTTTTATTTTCTTGTAAACAGATTTGGGAACTTTTTAGTTGAAAAGTGGTATATAAATACTGTAGCTAGCTAGATGCGGGGGGGGGTATTTACTCCAAAATAAGTCTGGGCTGGTTCAGGGCCCAATCCTGTTCAACTTCCCAATGCCAATATCACTGCCCTGGAAACTCAGAAACTAGTCCCATTAGAGTCCATGGAGCCAACTCCCAAGGAAGTGTGGATAGGGGCACAGCCTGAGAACCTCCTCCTATGCCTCTCTACTCAGAAGGAAGTCCCAGTAGAGACCATGTGCTTACTCCCAGGAAAGTGTGGCTAGGATTGCAGCCTTACACAGAATTTCAGTGTTTCTCATTTTACATACATTACATAAATTCCTCATTCATTCTTTGTAACCCGCTTTGTGAACTATTGTTGAAAAGAGGTAGAAATATGATTGACTGATTGATTGAATTATTCATTGTTTGTAAACTGCTTTATAAACTTTTGTTGAAATATAAATATAAATATTGATTCATTCATTCATTCGTTCATTCTCTTTCTGCTTCCTTGCAAATGTCCAGTGAAGCGATGTTGGGGGAGTTTTGCAGCAGTGACTCTGTCTGAGCCCAATCCTATGCATGTCTACTCAGGAGTAAGACTCATTATAGTCAATGAGGCTTACGCCCAAGAAAGTGTGGCTAGGATTGTAGCCTCTCAATGATACCTTGAGCCTAGAAACCTTCCCACGTTCATCTGCACCCGGAATGAACATCCAGTCTGATGAACAGAAGGGGCTGACTGTGCAAACTTTAGTTGGGTTTGTAAAGCATTTGTAACTCGCCCCGGTATGACTGACAGAAAACCCTATAGCAGGGGGTCCAACCTTTCAACTTGAGGGCTCCTGGACCTTTAACAATTCTGTAGAAGAGGAAATTTCTGCAGGTGTAGCTTGTGATCTCTGAGATGAGAAGCTTCACCTGCTGAAATTCCCTCCTCTGAACAATTGTTAAAAGTCCTGGAGCCCTCAAGTTGAAAGGTTGGACAACCCTGCCCTATAGTAATGATCATTGTGGGAAAACAAGTAGGGTAGGGAGGTAAATATAATGGGGAGGTAGTACGGTGTCCTCATCAGTTAGTGATGCTTTGGAGATTGGAGGGGGGAAGGGGCTTAAAAAGGCACCTGCAGGTGGAGATGGTTCTTGTGGTTGGCCCTATCCTCTTTTCCTTCTGTTTCTCCTCCTCCTCATAAGCAACTATGGGATGCAAGGACCAAACTGAAGCCAAACTAACCATATTTCCACATGATTAACCAAACTAACCATATGCCTCTTTTTCCAGGACATGTTCTGTTTTATAACCTTATGTCCTGAAAATATTTTTATTGTTGTCCTCCATTTCCTTGTGATCAGGCATAGGTAGCATTCATGTAATTAAAAAATTATATGTAATAAGCAGCATAGTGTTTAAATTAAGAACATGAAAGCAATATATATGAGTGTTTTCAGCTTTTATTTGGTCATGCCCTACATTATTTTGTCATATCCTACGTTTTTCTTGGGTGTCCTATATTTTAGGTGCCCTCTTTTCTGGTTAAGACATATGTCCACTCTGCCCCAACAGGTCTGTAGCACAGTCTGGTAGCCAGATCCTCATAAGGTGGCCAACAGGGCTAATTCCACTCATGTATGTCCATCTCTTAACAAGAGCCAGAGATAGGTTTGGAGTCACCTGGTCAACAATCTTAGCTATCAGGACTTCAGGTAAGAACTAGAGATCTACTAGTGAGAACTACTAAGAACGAGAACTATTAAGATCTACTACTACTAAATATGCAAAGGGTATTATTCCTTAGTATTTTTCCTAGGTATTCCTAAAGGACCTGAGCAACTATAGGCTTAGGATATCGGTAGCGCATCCACTACTATACAGAGTTGGTGAGAGGTGGCTCAGGCTGAGAGTATCCTAGGTTATTTGGAAGAGATTTTGGCTGCAATCCTAAAGACACTTTCCTGGGAGTAAGACCCATTGAACATAATGGGGCTTACTATTGAGTAGAGATGGTTAGGATTGTGCCCTTTGTGGGAGATATTAAGTGTAGGGCAAGCTTAGGCTGCAATCCTAAAGACATTTTCCTGGGAGTAAGACCCATTGATGGGACTTACTTTTAAGTAGACATGGTTAGGATTGTGCTCTTAATCTGACAGGAACTGAATGTATGTCCTTTCTTTTTACTATTGGTGGTTCCTCTCTACCCTACCATTTTCCTCCTCTTCACTCCAACTTCCTTCCATCTCCCCTTGGGTAAGAGGAGCTTATAAAAAAGTTAGGCTGTTTCCTTCTGACTGCTTCGATTCCGTTTGAAACAGTTCTGGGAGACTTGGGGTGCAATCCTAACCCTGTCTACTCAAAAGTAAGCCCTATTGTGTTCAGTGGCTTTTACTCCTAGGAAAGTGTCTTTAGGATTGCAGCCTTACTACTTAGAAGTAACTTTGGCTTCAATCCTAACAATGTCTATTCAGAAGAAACCCCCATTCTACTCGATGGGTCTTACACCCAGGAAAGTGTGTTTAGGATTGCAGCCTTCGTTATATGTTACAGACTGGGTGACACAATCAATGTATCTGAATTGAATGAAGGACCACAAAAATCTATGGAACTCACTTCCAAGTGTCTGGTTTTGGGTGCTTCATTTAAATCCCAACCCAATTAGATGCGTAGATTTATTTTAGATTATGAATAGGGATACCTATAAAGGGATTGATTCATTAATTTTGTTATGTAAACTGCTTTGTAGACAATTTATTGTTGAAAGTGGTATCTAAATCCTCTTTGGTGGTGATGGTTAATAACATGATCTTTCTTTCTTTCTTTCTTTCTTTCTTTCTTTCTTTCTTTCTTTCTTTCTTTCTTTCTTTCTTTCTTTCTTTCTTTCTTTCTTCTTGGTACTTTGTTCAGTACTGTCTAATATTAAAAGCTGTGATCACGTGCACTCTTTCCCAAAAACAAGTCCCATTGAATACTATGGGACTTACTTCTTAGTAGACAAGGCTAAGGTTCTGTTTTTAAATTGGTCCAAATATTATGTAAGATGTTTTACCAAAGGACAAACTATCTGCCATTACTGACTATGAAATACTTCTGTATCACTTATCTATCACATTAGTTTCACATACACTTTAATTTAGGAACATGTCTACCTTTTGAAAACAAAACTCTTCCAAATGTTTCTGCAAAAAGATAAAAGAGCCAAATTATTTCAGTAAAGCTGTGGGTTTTTTATTTTGCTTCTTGGACCCCTCTGCTTGTAAACATCCCCAAGCCTTTTGCTCCCAGGTTTGTTTAGAAAGCAGATATTAATGAGCAGGGTTATCAGAAGGTGTATTTGTATTGGATGGCTTCTCCCAATGAATTCTGGGAATTTGAGTTTTACTGTGTTGAGATTTGAGCAGGTCTGCACTAACTGAACTACAGTTCTGCAGCTCCTTGAAGTTGAACTTGTAGCAAGAGCAGAAAGAAAAGAATCAGGTTTAGCACCACTGAACTTGTTCCTAAGTAAATATACTTGGAAATAATGTTATTTATATAAACTCTCTCTCCCCCCTCCCTTGCTTTCATCTCTTTCATTTGCATGAAATAAATTAGTTTTTATTGCATTATAGTCCAGGTTCAGATACCTCCTTCACCATGAAGTTCCGTGGGTGACCTCCAGCCACTCTCTGCCTTGCCAACCTCACAGGGTTGTTGGTTTGGATTGTGCCATGAGAAGTCTATTCCATCTATTAATTCAATTTAAAAGCCTTCAACCAGGGTGATCAAGGTCATCTGTTTGACTATGGAAGTGTTTAAATTAACCACATGAAATAATTTACAATTCACTTTTATTTAGCTGTGTCTTGCATTTTGGGGGGACGTGTCCTATACCCCAAAGCACCCAAGTGTGCCTTGTCCTCTTTATCATATCTGGTCACCTGAGTTTGGATTACTGTGAATTATGTTGTATACCTAAATGGATGAAGATGAGGCAGGAGCCAAGTAGATTGACACAGGCCATAGCAGAGAGAGTCACCTTCCAGATGGGTTTATTGGGGATTGTTCTTTATGGAGTTCCTAATTACTGTTCCTGGGAGAATTAGGCCACTTCAACAGCCTTTCCTTTGTACTGAGAGTGATCTACTCAAGTTTTCTATTAGAATTCTTGGACTCAAAGCAGCCATCAGGAAGGTAAAAGAAATGTCTATAGAGTTTTGCTCGTCACCAGAATCATGCCCATTTACTTGGCCATGTCTAAGTGACTTTAAGGGAACTTAACTGTTAGTCTGTAAGGCTGCAATCCTAAAGACACTTTCCTGGGAGTAAGACCCATTGGACACAATGGGGCTTACATCTGAGTAAACATGGTTAGGATTGTGCTCTAAGTCTGCACTAGAAGGCATGTTAACCCATTGCAGCCAGGCCCACAGGTGTCCACATATTGTCCCAGTGTCATGTATATGCAGCTTTGGGCAGAAATTGCTTAAGCTGGTTGCTTTGTACCAGTACTAATCATGTAACCAGATGAAACCTGTTTCATAGCTTTTCCCAAAGATTCCTCATAAATAAGTCTTATTTACTGGTTCTTCTGACATTACAATTCTTAAGAAACTATAATTCCCAGAATTCACTACAGGATACCAAAAAGAAAGCAATCTAAATGGTTTGCTCATGGGGAGTGGGGCAGAAAACTACAGCACATGGTGCCAACTGTGCAGTTAGAATTCAGTGTGATTTTGTGACTAAAATGGCTCTTGTTTGTCACAGACAAACCTATAAACCCTGGCAGATGTCTACAAATCCAGTTCCTATTCCCCTCAAGCAAAGATGATGACAGATCTGAGGGACCGAGAGATGCTCCTGTAGACCTTAACAGACCTACACATCATGGTGAAATGGGGAATATTACTAAATGGGGAATTTGGCATACCATGTGGGATGGTTTTCTTGGGCTTTCTGCAACCTGCTCTGGCTTTGAGGGAGAGGATGATATAGGAAAAAAAATCCTTGATCCTTTTACATTCTGCCTCAGTGGTTCCCAAACTGAGAGTGGATTGGAATTCACCAGTGGATCAAGAGCCAATTTTTGGTGGGTCTTGAAAAGTTTTATAAACATGAACAAGAAAAAAATTTGCATGCAGTCCTGCCTGCTTTGCAGAAGAAAATTGTGAGCTTGAATGCTAACTTGTGGTATGAGGTCATCTTGATGCCCCCAAATTAAAATGTTCCAGACTCTAGTTTTCTTGAGTAATTGGCATGCCATAGATCATATACTGTCTGAACCAAATTTTTTGGGGTGTGTGTGGATTTATTTATTTAGCATATGGCAATTACAATTGATTGGAGATCCTTTGTGAGATCCTGCAGCCAGTAGTGTAGACTTTTTATGCCAAGGGGTGCAGGAAATCTAGTAGGTTGGAATAGATTGCCACTTTAAAATTAGTCCCACAAGTCCCACAAGTGTGGGAACCACTGTTCTAATTGATTCCCCTTAAAAGAAGAGCTCTGACACTTGGAAATGATCCAGTTCTGGAATAGGATTGGGACCTAGGGCTCCAGAAAGGTCCCAAGCTGGGGCCTGGCTCTGGTATTCCCTCCTGGCGCCTTTCAAATTGATCAGTGTCATCTTTTCCAAGCTGGAGGGGCATCCACAGGCAGGCAGCAACTCTGTGCCAGCCAGAGGGCCTCTTTTTCCCTAACTGCTTTGAGATGTCAGAAGTTACACAGCCTTTTCCACTGGAAAGAGAGAGAGAGAGAGAGAGAGAGAGAGAGAGAGAGAGAGAGAGAGTGTAACATAGTGGCTTTTCAATGAAATATCCCAGAGGAGACTTTGGGTTTGTGGCTTGGAGTAATTTTCCAAACTAAACAACAAGACAACCACCATCGGTTGGTTCACACTTAAAACTGAGTAGGCAGCCTCCAATTGTCACTACCCTTGCCAATCTCTGCCCCTACTAGCAGCAGACAGAGTATCTGGGCCAGGTTAGTCAACTACTCTAGCACAGTCTCTATTACAGAGTTATTCCCATCAGATCTTGCTCCCCACACAAATTGACTCATTTGGGCTGCAATCCTAAAGACACTTTCCTGGGAGTAAGACCCATTGAACACAATGGGGCTTACTTTTGAGTAGACCTGGTTAGGATTGTACTCATAGAGTTGTTTTCCCAACCCCCTGCCTAATACTGCCCACACTGCAGGGCTGTTTGTTAGTTTAAGGGATTTATATTTTGCCTTTCCCTTGCCAAAGCAAATGCCCAAGGTGGTTTACAAAACTTTTCTCCTTTTATCCTTACAACAACCCTGCATGGTAGGAAAGGCTGAGGGTGAGTACCTGACCTAATGTCACCCAAGAAGCTTCAAATCTGAGGGCAGATTTGAACCTGGATCTTCCAGGTTTCAATCCATGTCATCTTTAGCAATCTAATCCAAGAATTTGCACTAAACCAAATGTAGGGCTCTGCCTCACTTGATGTCCAAAATCTTTTCTTGGAACTAAGACTGCGATTCTATACATTGTGTCTTGGGAGTAAACCCCATTGGACTTAATTTAGAGTAGACATTACATTGTCAATCTTCTGATTTCTGTAGAACTTACTCTCAGGACAACATCAACCCTACTCACATCTAGTTGGAAGTAAAGTTAATTGATTTAATTTTGGATTTGCTTTTCACCTGTCTAAATAAGATCACATTCATTAAATCAAAAAATGTCTACAGTATAGGCATTTTTTCTTCTTTCACCTGTTCTTTTCAGTAAAGAGAAGCGTTGCAATCCTATGCATATTTATTTGGAAGAAAGTTTTACTATATTCTGTGGGGGGCTCCCTCCCCTGAAATTTTGTTTATGACTCCAGTTGTAACACTTCCAGCACACTTCTTGTTACATCTGCTCAGATGTGCCATATGTTCTTGTTTCCTAGAATATGTCCTGGATTTTAACCTGAAAAAATTTCCAAAGTTTTCCTTTTCTGTGTGAGCAGGCAGCATATAGCTGTCTTGAACTTAATAAATTATAGGTAATAATGTATATGTAATAGTTGTTAATGTAATAATAATATAGTGTTCAGTTTAACCACATGAAAGGTATCCTATCTATCTATCTATCTATCTATCTATCTATCTATCTATCTATCTATCTATCTATCTATCTATCTATCGTCTCTCTCTGTGTATACAGTATATATTCTGTCTGCCTGTTTATATATATATATATATATATATATATATATATATATATATATATATATATATATATATATAAACACAAACAGGCAGACAGACAGAATATATACTGTATATACTATACAATATATATAGCGGGCTGACCAATGCCTGCTTTTGTATATATATGCATATATATATGCATGCCTGCCTCGCTATATATATATATATATATATATATATATATATATATATATATATATATATATATATATATATATATATATATAAATTTGATAGGTATGGTTGATTTAAACAGAAACAAGCAGCAAATGATGCCCAGACACCAACTCCATTCAGTTAGGCGTGACAGCCCTTTAAAATAGTGTAGGCGAAGATTTCAAAAAGACATCCGGCAAATAATTGCTTCCATTGTAACCCTTCTCTTACAGACATGTTTATGTGATGATATTTCTGTATTGCTCATTAAGAAACACCTAATCCCATGTTCCCTATATTTTTACCAGTATAATATGCAAGTTATAGGTTTGCACCTAGTTAATCCTGAATAAGTATTGGTGGCAGCTCTGTGATCTAACCAGGTAGGTTTAGGGCTGGTCACTTCTAGGAAGAAGGTCCCTGGGTAGGAAATTAGTATGTTATGTTTTCCATATGTATTTAGGAGTAGGTTCTATTGAATTATTTGACTTACTCCTATCTAAGTGTGGCTAGACTAGCATAACAGCTTTAAAACTCAATCCTATGTATGGCTGCTCAGAAGAAAATCAGATTTACACCTCGGTATATAGGGATAAGATCGTAGCCTAGTTGTAGAAGTTTTCTCCCTTCCCCCAATCATGGAGGCATGACGTCACCAGTCTGTTAGTGGAATGTGTGACGTCATGTTGAATTAATTTCCGTCCTGTGGAATTTGAAGGATGCCTCTTCCTCTGACATTAACAGCATATTAATATTGGAAAGCGCTGGAAGGGAGTCTCCTGGGTCTTCCGTCTTGAGTAATACAGTATTTACAAAGGCTGTACTATTTGGTTGTGCTGGTGTGTTATTATTACAGCATCAAAGCAGACGGTGGGGTTCAGCACCTGATTTAGGGAGAGAGTTTGGGAAGGTTTTGAGGTTGGACAAATGAACAGAAGACGAAGGAGAAGGAGATTGGAGCAGGATGGGGAAAAGAGACTCTGCAGTGTAGGAGAGGTGTAAGGCAGGTGTAAGGAATAAGTCGGTATGGATGGTGGAGAGGCTGGAGATGAGGTTGCCAGGGTGAGCAGATGCCATAATTGACAAAGAGGACCAGGCACCCCAAAGTGTAGGACATCCAAGAAAAATGGAGGGCAAAATAAAGTAACAAAATAAAAGCTAGACACTCATGTATACTGATTTCATGTGGTTAATTGAAACACTCTCAGTGCAATCCTACCCTAAGCATGTCTACTTAGAAGCAAGTCCTATTGTGTTCATGGTACTTACTCCCTATGGTTAGGATTGCATTGCAGCATATATTATTAAATTTAAAACTATATTACCAATAATTTTTAACATATAACTTATTAATTATAAATTACTCTATGTGCTGTCTGTTTACAGAGAAAACAAGAAAAAGACGTTTAAGAACCTCAAAAAGAGGACATATCCTGGAAATAGAGGACGTTTTGGGTGGGCTAATTGGGGCGAAGATGGATTTCAGGATAGCCATGGGTAGCCATGGAAATGACCTAGGTTACAATTCTAAGCACACTTTCCTGGTAGAAAGACCCATTGAACATGGGGGTTTACTTTTGAGTAGACATAATTAAGTAATGGGGTTTACTTTTGAGTAGACATAATTAAGATTGTGCTTTAAAGCGACGATCCTAAGCACACTTTACTGGGAGTAAGACCCACTGAAAGCAATGGGGCTTATTTCTGAGTAGATATAGATAGGATTCCACCCATAAACTGAAATCCTAGCCACAGTTATTTGGGAATATGTTCCACTGAATGTACAGGGACTTACTTCGGAGTAGACAGCATTCAGTATGCAGAATACTGCATAGAATTGGGCTCTTATTTAAATTACTTTTTTGTCTTGAGGGAGAAGGTATTCTTGAAGAAACTGGTCTATGTTATGGGCTTTTCCATGCTAAGGACACAATTCTGGACATTTTCAGTGGGAATTTCGTCCTGAGCAACCATGGTCAGGATCACATTCAGCAAAAAGTTTATGGTATTACACTTTGGCCTTGATCTCAAACAAACTGATTTCACTGAACCAGCTTCTTTGGTTAGAATGATGTAATTATTGGAAATTAGTCCCTTTGGAAGTCTTCCTTTAAAAAAGTGCTCAAAATCCGAAAAGTAGAGTTAGTAAGAATGGAGTTAGTCATTAATAATTCAACTCCTGCCTCCCTTGGAGCTCCATTCACAGATTTGGTGAATACCCGAAATACAAAACCAAATGGTGCAATCACACAAACAAACACACACACACACAAACAAACACACATGAACAACTTCACAAAATAGTTAAGCCAGGACGCTTGATTCGGTCCCAATCCAACACACACTCCGATTTCTAGCAGATAGTGAATCACAGGCATACAAATAGCAGTGTAAACTGAGTCCTATTTTCCCTTAGGAGTGAGGTTGGTTTGCACACAAGGAATCCCAGGAACCTTTTTTCCTTAAAAACCCTTTCCTTCCCAAATAATTCTTATGCAATTAACCGTTTTGTTACCACATTATAATGCAGATGATACCACAAGCAAGAAGAGTTCTCAGTCCCAATAAGGGGCACCAGTTCCATTGAAATAAAAATTGTGAATGTCTATGAATATTACTTTCATACAGGTAGTAATAAATAATATCCTGAGATTGCTTCCAACAGTGCTGGCAACAACAAAAAACTTCCACGACCAAACCGTTTAATATCCAAGTGGCAAAACACAGTTTCACAGGAGAGGAAAGCAAGTAAAGGAGACAGTGAAGGCAGGGTAACCATAGCTGCAATCCTAAATATACTTTCCTGGGAGTAAGATCCATTGAACACAAAGGAATTTACTTTTGAGTAGACAGGGTTAGGATTGTGCTCCGTATGTCATAACCAAAAAAAGAGGACAAGACCTCCCAAAATGTAGGACATCCAAGAAATATGTAGGACATGACAAAATAAAAGCTAAAGATACTCATATATATTTCTTTCATGTGCTTAATTTAAGCACTATATTACTTATTAAATTTTAAACTGTTATATATAATTTATTACGTAGAGCACAATCCTAACCATGTCTACTCAAAAGTAAGCTCCATTGTGTTCAATAGATCTTACTCCCAGAAAAGTGTCTTTAGGATTGCAGCCATTATTTACGAATTACAAGAAGGCTATGTACTGCCCGCTTGCAAGGAAAAGGTGGGGAAAAAGTTTTTTCCCCTAGGCACAAGGCTAAATCCAGGACAAGAAGATTGAATGAAGGGAATCTGCCCTGGTAGTGCAACTGACTAGATCCTCCACCCCTGACACTTCCTTAAAAGAAAGAGGGGTTTTAATGTGCAAAGATGTTCTCTAATGTGTTCAGCTCTGCCAGGAAGGAAACAAAAGATGGTTATATGAATTCCAGATCGAAAGCATCTGTTCACAGGTGTCCCAACCAATGCAAGAAGAAAGTCGAATAGTCCTTGAAAGCCCAACTTCTAGCAACCCACTCAAGATTTCTGTCTTTAATACAGCCACACAAACAGTTGTCAGGAATTGCAGCTCCAAAGTGTCCTCCGGCCTGGGAGTAAAGCTTGCAGTGGGGAATATGCTTGGGGTTTGTGGATGCCTCTTCCCCCTCCCCAATTCTACCTGACATTGGGGCAAGAATTAAGAATGCATCTAGTTATTATGGATCACACTAATAATAATGGATCACACTAATAATTATACACATTCTTATACACACTTTCCTGTGTGTACTTTTGGAGCAGCCGTGCTCTACACTTTAAATGATCTACACTTTAAATCCATGTCCATGAGGTTCACCTTAACGGAAATGTGGATCGGGGTTGTTACCTTTCACAAGTCAATGGGCAAACTCAATGCGTTAAAAGGAAACCCCATAGACTGACTGATTTCAACAGTGATTGATTCTCAAGTAAGCATGCCTCGGAAGACAAGCTTTATTCCAGGTCAACCTGCAAATAAATGGTAACCCTAATGCTGAAATCCTATGCACGCTTTTCTGGGAGAAAGTCCAATTAATGTAAGAAGTCATATACTAATATTTGCAAAAATTATTCTATTTTGGAAGATCCTTCCATGGAGGGAATCCTTCCTAGGAATCCAGCTGGAGTTTAGCATTACTCTTTTGCTGTTCCTAATCCTAACCACTGTTAAGAATGTCTCTGAGCCAAAAGAACTGATACATTTTTTCAGGAAACATTTGTGCCCTTATATCCATTTTCTTTTTACTCGGTGAAAGAAACCAACACTCTTTTAAACTGCTGCTGACCAACCAACCTTCACCAGTCAACTATTTATTGTGGCTTAACCGGTTCGTGGATCGAACATTTAATTCCGGATTGCTTAAACCGGTTAATCGCTGCTGAACGATTAACAGCAGCAGAAATTGGGGAGACATTTCAGGCCAGCAACAAAACACAATAAATCCTTGATTACTGTTATGCACCATTTTTAAAATAAAAAAAATACTGATTTGGATAAAGGTAGATCCCATTTGTTGCAACACCATTGAAGATTATTTCGGAGTGTTACCATTGAAAAGCCACCTGGCATCACTATGTTGGGTTTGAATCCCCGTTTCCCCCCCTGTAGATTTTGTGTACTTTATTAGAACTAAAGAGACTCATGTTTCGTGATAAATTATTGGAAATCGTTAAACAGTACGAGACACTATTTCCTCTCAAAATCCAAGGAGAGGTTTATTATCATGAACCTTTCTTTCTTTCTTTCTTTCTTTCTTTCTTTCTTTCTTTCTTTCTTTCTTTCTTTCTTTCTTTCTTTCTTTCTTTCTTTCTTTCTTTCTTTCTTTCTTTCTTTCTCAAAAAGTGCATGATACAGTCAGTCCTGAGTTTCTAAGTCCCCCTTCTCTGGGAAAACAAGAAACTTTAGTGTGCTGAACTTTGGATTGTAGATCTTGCCCGAATTTGCCTGCAAACTAGTGCAATCTGTCTTTGGGGAAGTCGGATTATTTGTAGAATAACCATACATAAGAGGAAACCTCCACAGCGCTGCATCTACATCTCCAAAGCAGGATCAGCCCGGTTCATGAACAGCAGTGAAAGCCCAGGCAGGTCTACTCAGAAGTAAATTTAATTCAAATTCAAAGTTTAATAGTTAAATTCAATGTTTAGTAGAATTTAGAGCGCAATTCTCACCATTTCTACTCAAAAGTAAGCCCCATTGTGTTCAATGGATCTTACTCTTTGGAAAGTGTCTTTAGGATTGCAGCCTTACTCCAGGTAAATGTGTGACAGATTGGAGCCAGTGATCTCTGGAAGCCCAGAGGCAGGAGGAAGAAATCTCAGTGTATTGAGATCGTGAACCAGGATGGTAGGATTGGGCTGAACATTGCTGCTTTTGGGAGATCAGGACTTTGGACATGGGTGGACCTTTCAGATGACCAGCCAAGAGGTCATCAGATGAGCAGCCAAAGAGAAACACGTCTTTATTACCATGCGCTAAGGGTCCCCCTGCCTTCCCTTCTCAAGTCAGCCTCAATTTCGTCATTGCTTACTCAAGCCCAAAGGACCTAAGACTTGCCAGGGAAATATTTAACTGTTGTATCAGAGGACAATGCAACTCTGTGTGACACTGAAAGGCAGAACACATCAGTCTCATCTTCCAGAAAACAAAGAGGAACAACAATCGTTTTCATTGAAATCAATTGTGGTCCCAGATAAAGTCCCTGAATTTATCTAGAGGTTCAGGTAATTGGTTTCCAAAATATGTTACCCTCAAGGTGATGTGGAGGAGAAGGTGGGCTGATCAGGGGGAAATGAGTCAGGCAACCAGGCTGCAACCTTCCCAGCTTGGCCCAGATTGCTTATTCTTGCTGGCTCTTTGCTAACCCCTGTGAGCTGGAACAGAAGTCCTGCTGGTTTATTCTTTTTTATGATGCAGGGTTTCAGAAAGAGTAGTCAGTATAAAGGGGCATTTACAGAGTTACATGTGCAAAGGTGGTGGGAGAGAGAAAATCAAGTGCAAAAGGAAAAAAAGTAAAGGTAAAATAGCTCTGCCCCAGAACCTTACAGTCTAAAAAACAAGGCAGGGAAACAATCCGGCACCTTTCAAGGCTTCGGTGTCAGAGGAATATATAGGAAAATAGGAAACTACATCCAGGACTTGCTGCACAGGATGCAGACTCAGATCGGGGCCACCATTTCTCCTTGGTAGTTTGAGGACAGAAAGCTTTTCTTTTACATATCAAAACTTTGCTCATATAAAAAACAACTTGGTCGGATAAAAAACATTTGCATTACTTCAAGGATTACACTCTGAATGTCTAAGAGAGGACAATCCTAACTATGAGCACAATCCTAACCATGTCTACTCAAAAGTAAGCCCCATTGTGTTCAGTGGGTCTTACTCCCAGGAAAGTGTATTTAGGATTGCAGCCTAAGGTTAAAAGCTAGGGCCTCGATCCATTTGCAAGTCCCATTGATTGTAATGGGAGAGAATTAGGCATGCGGATAAACCTAAATTTAAACCAAGAGCAAAGCCTCGGTGTAATTCTCTTCCTTCGTCTGTATTTCCTCCCCCCCCCCAATTCCTATTTCTTTTTGGGTCAAAATTTCAATTTTTAGAATTGGTTTTCATATCATACACTTAACCTTAAACGGTCTTTTGTAGTTGTTCACTGATCCATGTGTATCTGAACCAAAAATAAAAAAATAAAAAAATCCATCCCCACTTAGGTTTTTCTGGCCTCCAGTGAGTGTGTGTTTGTGTGTTGGTATTATTTTTGATGTTTCTGTCTATATAGTGGCTCAGAATTTATGAGCGGCATAGACCCGTATTTCAGTTCACTCATGTACAATATACAGATCGCGTCATGTTATACAGGAACCCTGGGGTTTAAACCTATTAAATTCAAATCGATTTTAATCCAGATTAACTGGTTTGCCATAATTTCGCACACACAGAAAAAGCCCGTAAAAATGTAAAAATGAAATAATACAACTATCGGAAACAGGTTATAAATTTATTATATAAACAAAGTGTGTGTGTGTGTGTGTGTGTGTGTGTTATACAGTGTGCGTGTGGAAAAATAGGTGTACAGTTTTTATTAGGAAAAACCAGCATCACAAAAAGGATGACATACAAATTGCAATCAAGTACAATCTCTTAAATGCTCAAATTGCTGGCATTCTGTTTTTACACATTCTTAACTCTACTTTTGCACTTATACCTATTTATACCTACTTTTGCACCCCCCTCGTATATTATATATACAATTAATATTTATTTATTTAACTGATTTATATCCCGCCTTATATCTAGCCAAAAGCTGAATCAACTACACACCCCTTGTGGATCAACCACATTAATTGCAGAACATTAATTGTGAACATTCGTTCACACAAGCACACATACAAATGGTCCGCAACATAGGTGTGGTATTTTCTGTTTTGTGATAGATTTATTATAGTTGGTGATAATTACACTAAGTATAAGATATACCGTAGTTATATTGTGTGTGTGTCGTTTAGATCTTGTAGATCTTCCCCATTAGTGTACACACACACACACAGACACCCCTGTTCTGCAACATTGGTGTGTATTTTCCATTTTGTTAGTTTCATTATTTCAGTTTTGCAAAACTGCTCCCAACCATTTTTACTCTCAACCTCTTTTTGCGAAGTTGTGATCAAGGGCAATTAATCCGGATTACATCTATCTGTTGAAGCATTCATGGAAAATGGGCATCCACACAACTGGTTGATCGCACAATACAGAACCCCCAACTCAACCACCAGGACTGTATAGCTTAGGGAACCCAGAGGTTTGTCTGCAGAAGGCAGGCAAATCATTCATTGAGTCAGGTCAAGTCTGTGCCTATACACGCGTGCCTGTGCACGTGTGAATGGCCACACACGAGTTTGCCCGTTCCCTCCTTCTCCCAAGGGTGGCAGCCTCTGCTGGTCTTAGGATGCTTAGGAAAGAGGAGGAGGTGCTGCCTGCCTCAGGAGGAGCACCCCTCGCTTGCCTCCTTGCCAGGCAGGCAGGCAGGGGATGCTGTTGGTGGCGGGAGGGGCACCACTGCCTGGCAGCTATCCAGGGCGAAGCCTATTTTATAGAGCCTTTTATTTTACGTGGGACCATAAAACAGCTCCTGGAGGTGCCAAGCAGAGCAGGGGCAGAAGGAGAGCAGATCGCAGTGCAGGAGGCCCAGGAAGAGCCCCATCCCAGAAAACCCCAGGTTGGAGAGCACCACAGGGGGCTGCTCAGTCCCTGAGGCCTTGGGGTTGACCAGGTGTCCCCTTTTTCCAAGATGTGTCCTCTTTTTGAGCCTTCTGTCCTGGGGGAAAAAAATCTTCATTGTACTCCCTTTCCTTGGGAGCAGGCAGAATGAAGATTTCTTGTAATTCATAAATTATAGGTAATAAATTATATATAATAGTTTTAAATTTAATAACAAGCAATGTATATAGTGTTTCAATTAACCGCATATTTATTTATTTATTTATTTATTTATTTATTTTTTTAAGGTGGTTAATTTAAACACTCCTATCATTTGTAGGATATCTATATCTATATCTATCTATTTTTAACATAAAAGCCAAAAACATACCTAAATACAGAGTGGGGTTCTCCAGGATCGCTGCCTGGCATACACACGGACAGCACAATCCTAACCATGTCTACTCAAAAGTAAGCCCCATTGTGATCGGTGTGTCTTACTCTAGGAAAGTGTTTTTAGGATTGCAGACGGAGTCGCTTACGAGTTACAGGGCTCCTAGAACCCAATGCTGTGCATCTCTACTCAGATGTAAGCCCCACTATAGTCCATGGGTCTTACTCAGGAGTAAGCCCCTCAATAGTCAGTGGGTAAGTGTGGATAAGATTGTAGCCAAAGACTCCAATCTTATGCCTATAGACTCAGAAGTAAATATCACTTCTGATATTTTTTTATCAGGGTTTACTTTTAGGAAAGTGTGGCTAGGATTGTAGCCTTACAGTCCGAGTATACGCATATCTGTTCAGAAGTGGATCCCACTACCATATAATCAATGAATTTACTCCAGGGAAATGTGGATAGGATTGTAGCTGTAGAGCCTAAGCCAATGCATGTCAACTTAGAAGTAAGTCTCACTATAGTTAATAGTTATAGACACCATTAACTTACTGCGAAGTAAGTTTGAATAGGCTATTCACTCCCCAGTACAGTATCTAACTCCCAAGTGAGTGTGCTCTAATCACTCACATGGCATGCCCTCCTTTCTCAAGGACATTTTCCCTCCAGGGTGTGTGCAAGGCCATCAGAGGGATGTAGACGCGTAGGAAAGCTCATCTCCACTGAGATCAACCCCTTCTTTAAGCCGAAATATCCCTGAATGGTCCCTCTCCTCCACCCAGAGTTACTCACCCCCCCTCCACTCCCCCTCCAGAAGGCTGATGAGGATGTCTCCTTGCTTTTCCTCCTTTTGGGACAACCCCCTTCCCCAGTTTTGCTCCATCATGGTATGCTCTCCTCTTTTATTTTATTTTTAATATCCAAAAATTTTCTGGGGAATTTGGTCTGCAAAGCTGCCTCTGGGCGATTTATGTACTCAGCCCACATTCCAGCTGTAAGCCCCACAAGTGGGTAAAATCAACCTAGAAAACCCAGATTAGTGCAATCAATGGGTATGGGGACCACCGGCGCTCTCTCTCTCTCTCTCTCTCTCTCTCTCTCGCTCTCTCTATGGTTTGTATTAATTTCTAAAGATGGGATCTGGATATACATGGACATCACAAGACCAGCCCCTTTTCCCTTTACCAGGAGGGTCTGGGGGGAAGACTGAGATCGCAATCCAATGCATTCAGATGTTCTATTATAGTCAGTGGTAAATTATATAGTATATATATAACAAACTGTAGGTAATAAATTATTATCTATAATTTATAGTACTGTATATAGTAAATATAGGTAATAAATTATATATAGGGTTGTATGGATAGGATTGTAGCCACAGGCTGCAATCCCATCCATACTTACCTGGGAGTAAGCCCCATTGACTAGAATGGATCTTATTTCTGAGTAGACATGCACAGCATTGGGCTCCCCCCCCCCCCCGTCGAAGTCACAGGATGAGACCCTGTGATTGGGAAGCTCTTAATATATAGCTGTCCAAAGTAGGGGATGGGACTGCCAGCATCATCATCACGATCATGATCATCATCATCATGATCATCATCATCATCATCACCCTGAACAGATCTGGCCAAACCTTGGGCTGAGAGCATCGTCGGAGTAATTTTTCCTGACAGCTACAAATGACACCCCAAAGCAACCCAGAGCTGCTGTAGCCCGATGGTTTCTTTCCAAAGTTGGAAGGAGAGGCAGTTCCCTCCCTGCCTCCCCTCCCCTCCCCAACTCTTCTCTCTGGGGCCCGATCCTGAGCACAGTCACTAGAAAGAGCAATGTCTACTTAGAAGTAAGTCCCATTATGGACTTGCCACTGAAATCCACCAGAGTGTTGAATTGCGGGGAGAGAATGGAGATAATTTAATACTAGAGAGTAAATCCTAAGGAACTCGAGGCCCAATCCTATCCGTGATTTCTTGAGACTAAGGTTGCCCCATTGACTCTAGTGGGTACCTCCTTACTTCTTATTCCTGCATTAGTATTACGATTGACTCGTTTGGAGTTTATTTTATTTACTTGGTGTATAAAGAAAACAAAGGCTGAAATCCTAAAGACACTTTCCTGGGCGTAAGACCCATTGAACCCATTGAGTAAAACCCAATGAAGCTCACTTTTGAATAGACATGGGTAGGATTCCTCTTTTATTTAGCAGGGGAAGAATAACCGGCCCTCCTCATCCCAGAAATGTCTTGTTATAGTGGCTTCTGCTGGTGTTCTTTTGCATTTTGTTTGTAAACCGCTTTGTGAACTTTTTAGTTGAAAAAGATACTGTAGATAGGTAGATAGATTGTGCTCAAAAATCTAGTATTTCCATCACCTCCAACTTTCAATTGTAGCCTCATCCAAAGTGTAAAGTATTCCCATTGAATTATATGGGATTTACTCCAAAATGTCTACTTAGTAGGGCAGATTAGGATTGCAATTCCTAGCCATACTTTCCTGAGAATAAATGCTGTAGAGGATGAATAAAAATACATCCCACTATAATGGATACTTAGGGTTGGGCTCATTCCCATCTTTCAGTTTTCAGACGAAAGCTTCTTTTTAGGGTTGTTTTTGGGGGCTTGCTTAGGCTGCAATCCTAACCACACTCTCCCGGTAGTAATTACTATTGAACACAACGGGACTTACTTCTGAGTAGACATGTTTAGGATTGCACTGTTTGTTTTTGCTGACTTAATTCTACCAAGGCTCTCTCCCTCTGTAATTTATATATTCACTATACAACCTGGGGGTATATCATTGTCTGATATTTTACAATCTTCCCCCATGTTGCTTTCTGTTTATTCAAACTAAACTGTAAACAAATTTGGGAACCTCTAATTTGAAGGGGTAAAAAGGGGGTAAAATACATTAAATAAATCTATAGAGATTTGCCTGAGTTAGAGCAGAATCCTAAGCATGTCTACTCAAAAGTAAGCCCCGTTGTGTTCAATGGGTCTTACTCCTAGGAAAGTGCTTTTAGGATTGCAGCCTTAATTGACTTACTCCAGAGCAACTTTCCCGACTTTCTCTTTTAGGACTCCAGATTGAATGAAGGGTCCTATCCAGTGGTTGACTGGTAGGGAACTGGGTAGGATGGAGAGGTAGGCCAAAGTCTGCCCAGATCATCCCTCCTCCTGCCCCGCCTGAGAACATGCTTTTCAGCTTAATTGATGGAGAAAGGAACAGAGTTAACCAGCCGACTCAGGTTACTTGGGGCATCTCTTCATCTGAACCGGTTGCTTTTAATGTGGCCTTAAAAAGATGCCTCTGATCCAAGGCAAACCAAATCAAACCAGCCTGGCTGGTGGGTTGGGAACCCAAAAGGAGCTGCAACCGGAGCCATTCCAGATTGGGTTTCCATTGGGGGGTTGAACTCCTTCCCCACCTCCATCCACGTTGTGTTTTTTCCTCCCTCTCCCCTCATTCTCCTTTCATTCAAGCAGACCCTTAATTGCTGGCAGTATTTTGATGGGGGGAAAACACATTTCCCCTAAACAGGACATTTCCTGAAAGGCTGAAGCAGTCTAATAATGCTGCGTGCTTTTAATGTGCTCAGAGGAGCTCTGAAGCTGGTAAAGCCAGCATATTTCCTGTCTCAAACTACAAAATCAGACAAATAATTAACCTTGGTGGATGATCAGCTCTTTTACACACACACACACACACACACACACACACACACACACACACACACACCCTAGAAACCAAGGACTCTGGTGACAATAACAAGAAAAACACCCATCTACATAATAATAAACTTCAAATTTATCCTATCAACTTTCCGCCCCATAAACAAAAGTATAACCAGACAGCACCATCCAGAGACAGAGACACTGAATTAAATCCCACACCACTTGGAGTGTAGCTGTTGATCAATATATACATTTATTCTCCTGTGTATATATAGAAAAATAGATATCTATGTATATACAGTATGTATATATGTATCTTCTAAATGTTGAGCTACGTGTACATTTCTATATGTACATATAGATCATGTACATATAGATTATATAGAAATTTATATAGAAATATATAGAGAAATAAAAATGTACATATAGATAAAAATTTAGAAATGTGCATATAAAAATGTATATAGAAGTATATAGAAATGTGTATAGAAATGTACAGATAGATCAAAATTTAGAAAATTTACAAATGTAAATGTACTTATCATTGTACAATAAATGCAATATGTATTTATCACTGAGAGCTTCGAACCGGTTTGATTCACCCAGCGGTGGCCCCCCTTTCAGCAACCAAGTGAGAGATGCACCCAGGGACATGTTTACCCTCTCCAGAAACAAACAAACAAACAAACAAACAAACACAAAGTGCAGCATCTCCTAACAGTGGTAGGTGCAAAAATGCTTCCTAATAGTACCTCCTAATAATGGTAGCTAATTTTGGTGCCTCCTAAGAGTCATGCCAAGAATAAAGTGCTTTTAGTTTTCAATCCATTGGGTGGGTCCCTCATGTGCCACAGAGGTCCTGGCTGTCAAATTTGGTTTCCTGATCTGCAGGATCATGGCATGGATTTCAACAGGGAAAGGGTTATCCAGCGACATCCTCCATGGAGTAAGAAACAGGCATTTCCTCCTCCCAAGTCAAAAAGATCTCATTCCCTGCCTTCAGCCCCGGCAAACAACCCCATCCCAGAGTAAGAGTGTGCTGCCTCCTTCTCATTGTAAGGATCGGTGTATCTTAAGGCAAGTAGTATCTCCTTAGAAGGTGGGGGGGGGGGGAGAAAGTCAAACATTCCCTTAATGATGGTTGGGGCGGGGGGTAGAACCAGCTACTCAGCAGCACACGCAGGGCTCCAGATAGGGAGGCAAAGAGCAAATAGTAGCCACGAGTTTCAATTAGTGAGGCGAGGAAGTTCCTCAGAGTTTACACATCTCTTACTCAGACCCCAGGGAAGTTCTGCACTCCCTCCTTCCCTCCCTCCACCGTCTTACCTAGATCCACATAGGGAGGGAGGCTCTTGGGCAGGCTCAGTTCCATGGTGCGATCTGTGCGGAGGACAAAACAAGACAAGTCAGATCCGCAGGAGAACGCGGAGGATCGGATTTACTACAGTAGTAGCTGGGCTGGCAGTCGGGATCCCACGCATGTCATCCTACTCCAAAGTCCTTGACACCCAGCAGGGCTTGTGCCTCCCCATCCTGACCATGCTGGGCAAACACGGATCCCTGGGAAAAAGTTCCCTTTAGGGAAATATATATTTTTATTGAAAGAAATATTTTCTTTTCCATTGAAATCAGGGGGACATTCAAGGGCTGAGGCAGGTCCAGAATTTATTTAGAAAGGAATGAATGGAGCCCAATCCTCTGCCAATTTGAAGGGGTAAAAAGGCCTGTCTACTTACTGCCTGTCTACTCAGAAGTAAGCCCCGCTATAGACAAAGGCGCTTACTCTCAAGAAAGTGAGAGCCTTACAGCTCAATCCTATGCCTATTAACTCAGAAGTAAGTTCCATTATAGCTGTCATGGATTACTCCCACGTAAGGGTGGACAAGATTGCAGTCTTACAGCCCAATCCTATGCCTGACTACCCAGAACTAAGTCCCATCATGGCAGAGTTACTAAATGTTCTCTTTTTTCCAGGACATGTCCTCTTTTTAAGCTTTGCATCTTTTTTCCTTGTGAGCAGGTAACATGTAGCCTTCTTGTAATTAAAAAACAAAGCCCAATCCTATGCAGGTCTACTCAAAAGTAAGTCCCACTATGGTCAATGGGCCTTACTCCCAGGAAAGTGTGAATAGAATTATAGCCTATATGTAATAGTTTTGAATTAAATAATACTGTATAATATTTAAATTACCCTCATGAAAGCAATATGTTTTAAACATTTGTTTTGTCATGTCCTACATTTTTCTTGAGTGTCTTACATTTTGAGAGCACCTTGTCCTCTTTTTTGGTTATGACACCTGGTCACCCTGCATCATAGTCAACTGAGCTTACTCCTCATTATTTGCAATGGCTCTTATTCCCAGGAAAGTGTCTTTAGGATTGCAGCCTAACTACAATAAGGAAAGACTTTAGAAGCAGCTGCCTCCAGCTCTATTGAAGTATCTATGTAAGGCTCCACCACACAGCAACTTTGAAAGCAGACATAGCAAAGGAGGCTTTTATTATACAGCAATCCCCTAAAGCACATTTACTTGGGAGTAAATAGGATGGGAATGGGAAGGGAGGCTTAGATGCTGCAGTTTTTGGAATTTCAAAGGAAACCCATTCTCCAAAATTTCTCAGGCCCCATTTTTTATCCCCCTCCCTAATGATTGGGCTGAATGTATAGGGAAGAATTCTGAGAAGAAGATGAGAAATAAAAAATAGTAGTAAATAAAATAAATGCTGAAATGAAACACTATCTTATTTTCAAGGGTTTTTCTCCCTCTCTCCAAACCCTCCTTACAAAATCATTCATTATAATTCAAGTTCTCACACTGCCCTTTATCCATCCTGGAAAGGGTAGACAAGCAACCCGATAACCCTATATATTTACTTACTCAGAACAGAGTGACCAGATGTCATAACTACAAAAGTCACCACAAAATGTAGGACAGCCAAGAAAGATTTAAGACATTGCCAAATCAAAGCTAAAAAACACTCTATATAGAGAGATTTAATTGTGGTTGATTTAAACAGTGTATTATTTATTTTTTTTACTTTCCAGATTATATTACATACAATTTATTAATTACATGAAGCTTGTGTGCTGTCTGCTCACAGGGAAAAAGAGGACATTTAATTTTTTCCCAGGACACAAGGTTAAAATGAGGACTTGTCCTGAAAAAGAGGACCTTTGGTCATCCTGACTCAAAAGAAAGTCCAACTGAATTAACTAGAAATTATTTCCTTATTAGATTTAAGTTAAGTTTGTGCGTGTGTGTTTGTGGAAGTAGGTACTTTTAAGTACACATTCATGGGAGTAAGTACTATTGAACACAACGGGACTTACTTCTGAGTATACATGCATAGGATTGCACTATATGTGCGCCCAGCCAACATATCAGTTGCCTACTCTTTAATTTAAATTACTAGCATGTTTATTTTCTAGGAAAGTGGTAACCCTAGTTCACAACCCACTCAAACCAGACTTTGGTTGAATGGAAATTGAATGCAAGACTGGCTGAAACATCATTTCCAAGACATGCTTTGGAAAAAGGACCACCTTTGCTTGACTTCCAAATAAGACTGGAGTCCTACATAACCATATTTAAAAGTCAGTTTAGTGGAATAAACTCTCACTGTCAAGACAATTGTATTTAGGACTGAGATGCATATCCTGTTTACCTACCTCAACTTAAATATTTCCCCTTTAGCTGTGCGTGGAATGCAACTAATGATTATTATCAGTGAGTTTCTAACACAGAAGCAAAGAATCATCCTTACTATTTTAGTAGGGAGGTAAATTTGCTAAAATATCTTGCACACGGGTCATATTAAAAGTTATATTTGTTTTAGTTGTAACTTATAATAGTTACAGTTACCATAATAGTTATAGTAAACTATAATAGTTAAAGTTAAATGACTAAATATATATAATAGTCGTATGATGTGTACTGATAGTAACTTTAATGTAGGTTTCAAATAAGCACAGTTTGCAGGGTGACCAGATGTCATAACTGCAAAAGAGGACAAGACCCCCCCAAATATATATATTGCTTTAATGTGGGCAAACACTCTAAGACTTATTATTAATTTTCAAACTATTACATATAATTTATTAATTACAAGAAGGCGACATGCTGCCTGCTCACAAGGAAATAGAGATATTTTCCAGGACACAATGCTTAAAAAGTGTACATGTCCTGGGGAAAAAAATCAGATGGCCACTCTGACAGTTTGTTACTTGTGTGTTTCGATCCCAATTCTTACTTCCAATAGTTTCCGTTTAGACTTTAGGATAGTTTGATCTCCTTTCTCTCTATATATATTAAAAAAACTTTTTTCTAATTTAAACAAGTGGCCTAAATAGTGATGCGGGCATCATCTTGGTAATCAGAGCTGCAAGACAACAGGTTTTCTACTCCTTGATTCTTCTTTTGTATAATGTATTTTTTAAAGGAATAAGGAATTTATTTTTTATCTTTGACAAATTATTCAAGCTTGGTAGATAAAAGAGCCCGTTGTGGGGACAAAAAATATCATGATCACTGGGGGAAAAAATACACCTGTGAAATATTAGATCAAACTAGCGGAGAGGGACTCAAATCCCTGGGAATTATTGTACTTATTTTTCTTTTTTAATACGACAAGATGAAGTAGCTGGA
Source organism: Cryptoblepharus egeriae (assembly GCA_030015325.1). Lineage (NCBI taxonomy): Eukaryota > Metazoa > Chordata > Lepidosauria > Squamata > Scincidae > Cryptoblepharus > Cryptoblepharus egeriae. The sequence goes on along the minus strand of JAREYC010000002.1, from coordinate 68,928,673 downwards.
GTCATAAAAGGTAACTGGAATTCCATAAAAATATCTCCTTTATTTCTTGCTGATCAATGTTCCTTGTCACTCTGCTACATCGTCCTGGAGAGGTTCCTCTGACTGCCCCCACCTCCACCCCCACCGCCCCTGCAGAAGCTCTGGGGTCTGATTTGGCTCAGCCTTTCCTTTCCCCTGGAAGGAGTTGGGGGCAGATTTGTCAGCGTTGACGAAGCGCAGGAGCCTCCAGCACCGAGGGAGGCGAGGGATCCAGATGTCAAGGACGCGCCTGCAATCTGGGCAGCCGTCGGGAAAGCCCAGGGAAGGCAGGATGGGGATGGAGTTGGGGGGCCCCGTCCTTCCTCGGGCTCTTCCCCCTGCCCACCTAGTGGCACCCAATCTCTCTTCCCTATCCCATTTGGGTACACCCAACTTCTCCCCCCTGCCCATTTAGTGACACCCAGCCTCTCTTCCTTGTCCCATCTAGTGGCACCCAACCTCTCTTCTCTATCCACCTAGTGGCACCCAACCTCCCCCCCCGTTCACCAAGTGACACTCCAGCCCATGGAAGCGCATTTAACTTCTCTCCCCCGGGGTCCATCTGGGAGCACACAAACTCCCCCCAAATTCGACTGGGTGCACCCGACCTCTCCCCCTTACCCCCTAGACTCACCCAACTCTCTCCCTCCCCACCCACCAGGGCTCACCCAACTCTAGAGGGGACACCCACGAGGGGAGTTGGGTGCCAGATCCAGGAGAGGGGGGGGGGGGTCAGACGCAGCCTGGGGTCGGGGTGGTGTTAAGAGTGACCTGGACTGAAGACCCCACCAAGTTGATTGCCCTCCTTCCTTCCTCCCTTCCCAGGTTCTGAAGTGCTCCATCTGCTGCCACCCCCACCCAAGGGTGCTTACCGCAGCCAGGGCGGAGAGGTGATCCTAGCGGAGGGGGCCTGTTCCAAGGTTGGGCTCCGAAGGCTCAGCGCGCTCTGGGGCTTCTGCCCGGGGCAGGGTCCATGGAGAGGAGCTGGAGACTCCCTGGGGAGGGTGGATGTGGACTGGAAAGGCTCTCCCTTCACCCAAGGGTGGCTCTCCTGGTTGCAGATCAGGAAAGGCTCCTTCTTCCACCCAGTGCTGGCCAGGGAAGTGGCTGGGCTCCTTGGGGTGGGAAGATCAGGATCTCCCTCCCACACCCCCAAACTCAATGCTTGCTTTTCCTCCTCCTCCCCCTCCCCAGAGGGATCAACTGGTGTCTGTCTGGAAGGCCCTGCCAATGGCTGATCCACTGAGATATGGCTGGGGAGGGTTTCCCTGCCACTGCCAGCCTTCATGGGGGAGAGCCTGGAAGGAGGAGGAGGAGGAGGAAGGCAGGCTTGTTTGCCCACCCTGTCCTCTGGCCAGCCTTGTGCACAGCCTGGCTTCCTTCCTCTGCCCTGTTATTCTCCCCACTAGCCTTGATCTCTTCCCTTTATTCCCCCCTTTCCCAATCAGCCATCCAGCAAGAGGCCCCAGGAGCAGCCCTGATGAGGTGCAGCCTCCACAAATTGGCTGCCTTCCTTCCCTTCCCTACAAATTGCCCCCTTCAACCTCCTCCCCCCCATCACCACCATCTCCTGCCTGCTTTGCTCCAGCCTCATTCCCCATTGCTAGTGACACAGGCAGTGCATTAACATTTCCCTTGCCTGCCTGCCTGGGAATGATGATTATGGAGCCCCTCTCACTCCCTGGCAGTGGATAACAAGGTCTTTGCCTGGGGATTTGCAGGAGGGGGGATTCCCTGCTAGGCCTAATCCTTCCCTTTCTCAAGTTAGCAAGAGACCTGGTATTAAAGCACAAAATAACAGTATACAGGAACACACAGTGCTCCTAATAGGCCAGTGGGGGAAGAGGGGCTTCCTGATGAAAATTCTAGCAACTAGGTGCTCTTCTTTCCCACTGTCCAGTTTATTTTGCTCTGGATTAATACTCAAAACAATAAATGTGTTCAGAGCAATGTGAACCACTGCTTTTCCAAACTTTCCCCACCCTGCAGTAAAGGAGAGGCAAATAGAATTTATTCCCTTTTTCTATCTGTGGAGGCAGCAAGAATTTCTCATCCAAAGGGGAAAAAAGACACCTTGACAATTTGATCAGATGCATTGAAGGACTTCTCTAAACCTTCAGCAAGGACTCAGCCAGTTTTGAACTTCAGTCACCAGATTTTGAACTTTAACAACACCAGATTTAGGGTGCTGGGGAGTTGAGGCCAAAAGGGTCCAGAGAAGCCACTAAGGTTGCAATCCTAACCTAAACTAACCACACTAATCCTAACCACACTCATAAGTCTTCCCTTCCTGTGATGATGTAGGGAGGCAAGCAAATGTCTGTGCACTGGCCTAACACTCCCCCAGGTGTGGGGCACAAGTGTCTTATGGCACTTTGGTGACACTGCCAGGTCAGCATAGGACATATCCCAGCTTAGGCTGGCCTAACTGGAGATTAGGATTGCAGCCTAAATTTAGAATGAGCCAAGGGCGGGTTTGAAGCAAGGTGAGGAAAGGCACATGTTTTAGAAAAGCTTCTTCAGTGGAGAATTGAATTTGTCATGGATGTGAGGAGAAAGACTTGTGCTCTACCAAGCTCAACCACTGAGCCACTATCATTTTTTTCTTTTAAAGGAAAATGTATATTGTTTATACCAATTTGTAATTCATATACAGTATGAGGTAGGCAATGAGCAGCTGGCTAGCTATATTTGATTAAGACAAGAGTCGTAAAGTACCTCATAGAAATCATCAAGTTTCTTCTGAGTATATAAACTACCAGCACACAGTGCACTTAATTAAAAATGGATTTAAAAGCATTAGATCTGTCTGTCTAAACTTGTTATGCCTACCCATTTTGTCTGGACTGCAGCAGATAGCCACAGCAGCACAAATGGTTGAACTGAGTGCTGGCTGTCAAACTGGAGTAACCACAAACCAGTTAGACCTCAAGGCTAATAGTTAAGTTGTTTAAGCACTTTGAATCCATTACAGTTCTGAAAATCAATTGGACTGCTGTTCCTGTATACCTTAAGGGACTGAAATACTGCTGCCATTTATTTCCATGGTCTACCACCCCATGAAACGGAAGAGTATGGATTCATGCCGATTCATTTTTTGTGACAGTTGGAGGGTCTTGTACTCTGTTCCTATGCACATGGATGCAATCTAGATGCCTCTGTTGCAAAACTATTGTTTAATTGAACTGCGTTGCACTAATTACAGGAAGTAATGCCTATTGAAATCAGTGGGCTTTACAGTTTGATTTGCACCAACTATTTTCCTACTATCAGCTTGAGTAGCTCTATTGCAAGTGCTGGCATCTCCTGGGGTAAAGGAATAATTGTTCCTTTACTGAGGTGCCTGCTGACAGTCTTCTTTCCCACCTAGGATGCAGCAAAGGCTGTTTTAGTGCCACTACATTCCTCTAGAGCAGGGGACTCCAAACAGTGACCTAGGGGCCAGATGTGGCCCAAGGCAATCCCACAGCCAGCCTCTGGTCCTGTGCAAGTTTCTGACCCATTTGACTGAATGATATTTAAACTCTGCTCTGGTCATATCTGGACAGTATTCTGAGGGCCAAATAATGACAAAACTAATAAAATCCCCAAATTCAGAAATAATTTTTTGTGCCCTCTGAAGGCCTTAGAAGGTGATTGGGAGGTGAGGAAACATGAAGGTTCATTTGCATATATGTTTTATTTCCATGATGTATGTTAGTGTTTGGAGAAATCCTAGAAATTTGAGTCCATCTCTATTTATTTACATTTTATATTTAAATTTTTTTTCTGGCCTTTGACACTATTTGATGTGCCCCTCTGGCTCTAGGATAAGATTGGGCTGCAAATACAGCTGCGATGCAACACAGAGTTGCTCTAAAACCAATTTAATTCAGTTAATTTGCCTACGTCTGTGTTCAGTTATGGCCAACATGTGTCAGACTGGGATTTGAGTTAATTGAAACTTCGATTTTACTTGGTTCTGAAATTGAACTTAAACCTTCTGAGAGGTGGATCTTTTTAATGAATATTTTATTATGATTTATAGCTTGTGGTCTGGAGCTGTACGATCAGGTTAAGACGAAGGGCACACCTCACTTTCAAGCTTTCCTGGACTTCTCTGGAATGGGTGTTGATGGTGGAATGTAGTTTTTAATGAAACACAAAACTAGAGTGACCGATTTTAACAATTTTGTTAGCTATTCTCTACATAGAGTTCCAGCTGAGAGCCCTATGGTGGTGACATGAGTAGACAGTGCCTCCATATGGGGAATGTGAATATTCAGTTTCCAATGCAGGCATGGCAAGCAGAATTTGGCCCATGTTAACACTTTGGAGAATATCTTTCCTTCTACCCTTTTTTTCTTGTAGTTGCACTAAAGACCAAAAGGCTGGCTACTTTTCCCCCATTCTGTTGACTCTACAAAATTAAAATCCAAAACAGGGCAGATAACCACTGGTTGGGCTCTTCATAGTTATATAACAATATTTTACATGTAGGGTCGCTGAATAGAATTCAGAAACTGAATCTGCCTGTTAATATTGCTCACAATCTATAGATGAGTACCATACAAATTGATAGCAGACCCCAGCTTGGCCTTCCTTCTATTTCAAATAATTGTGAAACCCTCCACAATGGCCAGAATCTTTCTAAAGTGAAGAGTTTTGTATGTAAAAAGGGATATTGTGGGTCCTGTACCAAATGTCAACTTCTTTCCTGCCCTGTGTATAAAATAAAACAAGTCAATCCAATGTGGAATGGATCAAGAAGATAAATGGCATTAAATGAGGAACAGTCCAGTTGCATACTCACTATTTGTTTGACAGGGAAGAAGTAAATGGAATTCACATGTGGAGTATTAGTCAATTGCTCAATGGCATGATAATATATTAGTGTTTTATGGATTGCTCTAGTGTTCCAAAGAGGCGTGTGAATGGTGGCACCCACAGTATGTGAGACTTTGGCACAAGACCTTACCTAATACATCAAGGTGGTATGAAGATAATAAAACCCAATTGGGGAGCTCATAAATTAATGCATTCTACTGGTTTAATGCAAGCAGCTAACAATGTGTTTCCGGTTTGGCTGGGAATGCCTGCTGCAATGTAGCAGCTGTTTTAAAGGTGCTGTGAAATTAAAGAGAGGGAAAAATGATTCTCTTTAAATCAATGCTTAGTGCCATTTTATTAGAATGATTTTTAATAACTATTTTCTTTTCACCCCCCTAGATGATTACACACAGACATCTACAAACATCCCCCAGTTATTGGATGGATTAGGGACTGGAACACCATTGAAAAGTGAAAACTGTTAAAAAGTGGAACCTATTTTTTTTAGCTTGCAAATATGAAATGGCCACCAAAAAAGACATAGGGCACAATCCTAACCAATTTAGGGTGGCCTAACTCATTCACATATCTTCCCATAGTGGTGTGTGGAGGTCGGTATATGCCTGTGCACTAGCCTAACCTTCTCAGGAATGGGGCAGAAGTGTCTTGTGGCACTTTTGTGACACCCCACAGGTCAGCAAAGGACTTCTGCCAACCTAACTGCAGGTTAGGATTGCAGCCATAAATATCAGTAGCAAAAGCATAAATAACATATTTATTAACACATAGCCAAAATACATAACAAATCACAGCAAAATGAACAATGGCATGTAGGCAATGAATATCTTATGAATTTGAACGATTGTTATTTACTGACATAAGGAAATGCCAGAAACAGTTTGATCACCATGTCACATGCAAATCAAAATCAGGGAAGATAATTTTGGCTTTTAGACCAGCAGAGAAATGTTGATAGAGTGGAGGATGTGTTGAATGAATGTGTTCTGGGTATAACTGAAAGGTGAAAGAGTGGAATCGTCAGAAAACAAACTGTCAGAAAGTGGGATGCTTGTACATAGAAGACATCTACACTGAAATGATGAAGGGGTAACTTCAGCAGTGACTTGAAATTTCAGAAACTTGGTGAGGGAGAAGTGGTGACAAAACAGAAACAGAAAACAAAAACAGAAAATAAAGACTGGCAAAAAACCCCAGAATTTCAGCCAACATATTCACCATCATGTTCTCTGGGAGTCTGTATTTGGCTGGGACAAATGAGAACTAAGGGAATCTCTGTTATAATTTCATTTTGCTCCCCAAAGCCACACTTTCAAGCATTTGTATTTTAAGAACATGTATTTAATGCTCTCCTAAAATGAATGTGTATTTGGGTTGATTCCACTGGTGATTCCATTCCATCAACCAAAGCTAGGCACAGGTGCTCTGAGCCATGGCTGTCACCTGGCCACCCAAACGAAATACCGAGCAACGCAAATGTGGAGGAATCTGTATGATGGAAAACTTACAAAGGCTGCAATCCTAAAGACACTTTCTTGGGAGTAAGATCCATTGAACACTATGGAGCTTACTTTTGAGTAGACATGGTTAGGATTGTGCCCAAAGGCTACCACCCCATAGGGAAGTGGTAAGCCCTTGAGAAACAACTGACTCTCCTCAAGCATGAAGACAAATCATCCCTTGCTTTGAACTAAAATGTATTCAGGGTGGTACACTTTGCCTATCTTGTTATATATTGTGTTGTCACTTCCAATCCCCATTCATTTCCAGAAAAATTTGTTTTGGGGACTGTGTAATTGTCTCATTTATGCCCTTGGACTTAGTATGCTCTGTCAAAGCTTTTGGGCTCCTTGGGAGATGAGGTGATCTGTTTTGGGAAAGCCTTTCTTATTGTAATGACATTGTTACTGAATGCTGTTTCATAGACTTTTCTAATTGCAACCTACTGTTTAATTCTAATATATTGCTATATTACATCTATAAAGCAATTCTGGTTCTTAGGCTGCAATGTGATGTATACTTAGGAGTAAGTCTGACTCAACTTAGTGGGATTTCTTTCTGATTAAACTTGTGTAGGATTGTGCTGTCAGTCTTATTCTTTGCAGCTGCTAAAGGCCTGTCAAAATTACCCACCCTATGAATGCTTTCTATATTTCAAATAAACAGCTTTTTCAGCATCCTTGATCCAACCCTGTGATGCAGTCACTGGAACGACCCAGAAGATAAGCTGGCTCAGTCAGTCTATTTAGCTAATAACCTCCCTCTGTAATAGGTACTGTACTTGGTCTGATGATACTGTTAAGGATGGCATGACAATATACAGTAGTTCGTACACACACCAGGTACTTCCCTTCCATTTAATAATCCCCTTTCTTGCACTCTTCGCTTATAATGGGGGATATAATCCTCATTCTCTTCCTGAAGATCTTTAATGGCTTCTCTGGAAATTTTGCCTTTTATGGCCGGGGGGGGGGGGGTGTCTCTAAGCCGTGCAGCATGAGATGAACTGTAAATTAGCTCTAGGGAAGGCTGGACTAATGATTGGTTGTTAAGATACATTTCCAAATGGGATTGGGTTGGTGTGCTTAGGGCTATAGTTAAAGTTAAACTTCAGTGGTATAACCATTTAAATATTGTATTTACTTAAATATAATGCTCACCTTTTCCAGCCAAATTTACCCTACAATCCAGAGTAACTACAGGAGCACGTAAGAGACATTACGTGTACCCGTAGTTACTGCACTACCTAGTGAAAACCTATGGGAAATTCATATTGCAATCCAGAGCAAATTGTTCTTACACCGGAGCAAAGACTCCAGGTATTTTCTCTGGATTGCACCCTATGTCTCCGAAATCAGGGTGCACATTATATTCAATGTTAATTAGAATTGAGTTAATACAGTATTTTGATTATGAACATACAGTGAGCATTGTATTCATTGGTGCATTATATTTGCATAAATATGCATAAATATGGTAGTCAAATTCTTGCTTTACATTCTAAAGATTCAGTGGTGGGTTCTGTTTATTTTAAAGTTCAATTTCTCAATAAGGCTAAATGTGTTTGGTGCATACACTTGAAAGAAAAACAAGTTTCAAATAAATGTTTACAGAATAAATTATGCAAAATAAATGAAATGAGACAAATTTGCACTGCATCATTTATACCAAACACCCAAGCCTTTTGTGGGGTATAAAATTTCTGTTACCGTGATGCAGATTTTTTAATGCCATAATCCAGAGAATGTTAATCATGTTTAAATCCAGATTCCTGTAACTATATTGTGGTATTAATTTAAATGGGATGTAACTGCACAATCTTAAGTATGCTTGGTCCAACTGCATTCAGTAGGATATAGACTCAGGTAAGTATACTACAATCCTATATATACTTACTCGGTAGTATGTCTACTGAACTCAATGGGACTAACTTTTGAATATCTAGTATTGTGGTGTATGGGTGCAATCCGAAAGACACTTTCCTAGGGGTAAGACCCATTGAACACAATGGAGCTCACTTTTGAGTAGACATGGTTAGGACTGTGCTATAAATCTCTTAAGATTAGTAACCCAGCAATTCTGGGTATAGGAATAATGTACCGTAATAAAATTTGCACATTTATTCAGTTAAAATGCTGCTTATTTAAGATCAGGGCATGGAACACGATAAGCATAATCTGGATCAACTGACATGGTTTTCACCCTAAGGATTTTTAGGCTGTATATGAGAAAGCTCAATTATATTAGACCCATGTCATCAAAAGTAAAGCTGCATCCTATCAGCACTTGGAGGAAGCCACATTTAATTCAATGGTACTTCCAAGTAAACATGTATCGGGTTGGGCTGTTTGACTGAAGCCTACTTGGAATGAATACCCTCTGCCTTGAAGCACTGATCACAAATGTTTAAAGGGCTGGATGGGAATTTATTCTGAAGAAAAATGTACATGATTAAAAAACACTTTCATATTAATCTAGTTATTATTGATATAATTCTGATTGTTACTATTATATATTATTCAATGTAGTTTGTCATAATTAGTGATAGTGGAAGCTTGATCATATCTTTTCTATATTTCAACAATAAACATCCATTGTAAATAAGTACTATCCAAGAACACTTCTAAAAAAGATTTTGGAATGAGGTCCTGGATTTTTCTATTGAATGTGTATATGTACTGTACATTCCTCTGAGCAGACTATGCTAGCCAGCCACAAAGGCAGAGACATTGAGATTCACTAATGAGCATGAATGCAATCCTATACTCAGACATAAGTTTTGCTGTATTGAACTGCGCTTCTTCCCAGATCTCTGGATCACAGCCTTTGTTTGCCTCCTTTTTAAAGGAAGGCAGCAGTAGCAGCCCAGAGGTAATGTATGTGGATCATTTTGAGTGTCTGAAATATGTTATATAAATGCTAGGTTATTATTATTATCATCATCAGCCATAGTAACAGAGGTAGTTTCCCATCAGCCACAATCCCATGGGTCACGTTGGAAATAGCTTTAAGATCTTTGTCTGCTGCCGACTTTCTGACAAAGAATAGGATTTGAGGGATTTGAGCATTAGTCTGAAGTACTCAAGCATAGACGTTGATCTGTCTGTCTACAGTATATAAAATGTCACATCCTAGTGTATAGATACAGACTTCCTTTTCAAATATTACCCATTGTTTGACAATAGCAGTGAACATGTTTTTCTGCCAAATCCACAAAATTAATGTTGCCATCTAAATAATTCACAAAGCACTGCTATTTCCTGCAAATTTTACTAGAACACATTTAGTTTTTAATGTACATAGATCATGACATATACTGATCACCAACGTGCTATGCAGAAGTGTGCCTTTGAAATATGTTGAAACAGAGATTTACACCCATGGTTTAAGCAAAGTGTGGAAAGAGGTTGTGCTGGCATTTCTATGCATGCTTTCATTGGAGGAAATGCCATTGAGCACAATGGACTTGACATGTCTACATTGAGTAGACATGCATAAGATCACACTATAAAAGTTTTATGTTTGAAGTATTAGTGGATTGATCAATGATTACAAGTTTGCCTGACACACCAATTGGGTTGGGGTGGAATAAAACATTGATCAGATATTACACATAGGCATAATTGGTTACATTTACAGTTTGCAGTGAAAATGGTTTCCTGCAATTCAAGCAACATGACATCTGAAAGTAAATGAAGCCCCTTATGTGGAGGTAGACCAGTGGTCAATCTGATCCAGTGTTGGCTTTCCCTAGGCTACAATCCTAAAGACACTGTCCTGGGAGTAAGACCCACTGAATGCAATGCTTTTGAATAGACATGGTTAGGATTGTGCTCCTACCCTGCTGACTGTGATCCATTACTCTGGAAATGCCTGGGATTGAATTTTGGATGATGGAGATTGAACCAGGGACTTGATTAATTTGATTTATTTATTTGAATTATATCCTGCTTTTCCTCCTAAAAGGAGACTCAATGTGGCTGCAAAATTATATGTATGGAAAGATATAACCTACTACAGTGCTACAGGTCCCACCCTTTCTTGTTTTAAGTATTTGTTAATCTTATCCAAATCCAACTTCAGGAAAATGCTTAGTGACTCTTGCCACATTCATTTATAAATAGTTTCAATTGACTTCAAAGTATCGCATTTACTCAAATCTTAAAAAAAGCAGGCCTCCATCAGTCTTGAAAGACTAAGGTATCGTGCTCAGCGCTGCATACACTGCATACGAAGCATGAAAGCCTGGGTTGGATTGTTATGGAGGATAGGCTGTTACCCAAGCAGCAAATCCCCCCTCTCCACGCCACTGAATTAGTCCAATGGAAAGGCAGATTGGATCCAGCTGGTGTTGCAGAGCTGGGCTAAGGACAGGAGCTCATCCTGTCTTGTGGGGCCAACTCAGGTCTCAAACCCTGGCCTGTTGGTTAACAGGCACAGCGTCTTAACCGCTTGCGCCACCCACAGCCCATTACTCAAGTCTAATGCACTCAATTACTCAAATCTAATGCACCATCAAATCTAATGCATACCCCTATCTTAAAAGACTTCAGACTAAAAAAAGTTTACCGATAATTGTAATGTGCAGCTGCAAAGGAGGTGCAAATATTAATTTTACTGCATACAAGATTAGTAATTTGATAACGATAATACAACAATGGTTTATGTTATGATTTTACCTAATTGCACTACTTTATTTAGCAATGGGTTTATGTTACATTTTTTTTATTACAAAACACCAATAAACTATATACTGATCCAAACTTATAACCAAAATACCGTTTTTACTCAAATCTAATGCACCATTGAATCTAATGGATACCCCAATTTTGGCTGGAAAAGGTGATTGTTAAATTTGAGTAAATATGGTATTTAAAAAAATAATGGTGAATTTTTCTTTTCCTATTTGGCTTGGCAGTAGGCCAAAAGTGAATATGCCTATATATATACAGGCTTTCATGAGTATAGACACATTCGTGTATGGCCTACTCCCCTACTGAGGGCAAAGAGGGGGGAAAGAAGCCTTTCTATGCAAGCAATGTATGCCTGCAACTTTAAGAAAAGCTTCCCAATAGCTAAAAATATATCCATACATAGGTGCTGTCTATAAGCTATGTATTTAAATGTTAATAAAGAGCTAGGATGGTGTAGTGCAGGATTTTCTGGACTCTAGCTGGAGTAGGCAACCCCCATGCAGGAGCTAAAGAGAGGCTGGAAAGTGGTTGAATAGGGCAAAGAGCAGAACAGGAGAGAACTGGGTGCTCATGCTCTTCATGATGAAAAGGAACTGATGACATGACTTTCCTGCTGATGGAGAAGTCCTAGAGCTCCCCTGTTCTCAACTACATCATGGGAGATTTCCGACTAAACAAAATAAACACAGCATTTTTATTTCCATACTCTTTATTTAATTTCTGCACATTTCACTCTACTCAGGAACATGTGTACAGAAACTGATCTGTACTTATTCTGCTTAAATAGGTCTTATTTGAAAGCAAGGGGACAAACAGAACACAGTGTGATTTTGTGCACTGATTATGTGATAACCTCACTTGTAGATCCTGTATCCTCGTATAGAGAAACAATGGATGTAATTAAAAATGTCAGCCAAATATTTGGTTCCATTCTGCCAAATGGAATGAAGGTCCCTTTCTGATTATGACCTTGATGTGGAAAATGCACCCAGCGCACAAACTTTTAAGTCATTGTGTAAAGTTCTATGGAAAAACAGAGATGCAAAATGTATGTAAATTTTTAGAGAGGGTCATGAAACACCTAGGATTTCTGAAAGGACATTTTAGCTTTTGTGTGTTTTAGGCTTCATATGTAACGGACAGGAAAAAGGACTGTGTTTTTTTTTCCAAAAAAGAATAATCTCACTCTGTTCCTGCCTTATAATCCACAACAAAATATACAATAATTGACTCTCATGTGAAAGAGTAGTATTTAAGCACTTGCTTATATCTCTTCTTTTGAAATGAACAGAATTTAATGGTACAGGGTGTGCCCCATTCCATTCTGGAACCTCCCATAAATAAAAAAATCCATGGATGAAAAAATGGAAAAATTAAATCTATTTAAGACCCATGACCAGGTTTCTTTGCTCCTCCAATGCTCTTAATGGAATAAGGCTGTGCCTCAATAGCTTCAGGGGCTTGATTCTGGGATTCCCTGCTGATACCAAAACTGTTTAAAATTAAAGTCGTTTTTTAACAAACAAAATTTTGCGTCCCTTTACAATGGTTTAAAAACAGCTTTTCTTACTATTGTATACTCATAAAAGCCGTTAGCAATTACAAATGCAAAGGATCCCCTGCTTTCGTCTTGCTCACCTGAAGGATGGAATGATCGCTTGTATGACTGCTTCTCTAAGGGTGACCGAAAAAGAAGATAAGGCCCCCCTCAAAATATCGGATACCAAAGAAAAAACATAGGATAGGTCAAAGAAAAACGTAGGATATGACAAAATAAAAGATAAAACACTCATACTGCTTTCATGTGGTTAATTTAAACACTATTACTTATTACATTTAAACTAATCTATATAATATTTTCCATATAATTTATAAATTACAAGACGGCTACATGCTACCTATCCAGAAGGAAAAAGAGGACAATGAATCTTTTTTCCCAGGACACAAGGTTAAAAAAGAGGACATCCTGGAAAAAGGACATTTGGTTACCCTTTTCTCCCTACAATAGCAGAAAAGAAGTCTTAAATTATGAGTACTTGCCATTTGTGTTGAGTCAAATCTGTATATAAAAAAATCAGTGTATAACAAGGTTGGACCTGCATGTAGCTTTGGCTGGATTGTCATGAGTTTCATCTGTGAATGTTTCTCTGGTCACCATTTTTGCATTATACAAAAGTAGTTTACATGGTGACAAGGTTGGCAATGAATCAAGATGAATCAAGTTTGCCATCAAGTTTGCTTTTTGCCATCAGGGCCTTTGGCCTGATCCAGTGGAGGCTCTTATTCCTCTTAAAATAGATTAGTTTCTGCTCAGAGGCAGAAGCTTTCCCTTGCAAAGAAATTCAGATTCACTTCCGATTATCACTTTGTATTGATGTGATAATCACATAGTGGAAAGGAGGGGTCTCTCTCCCAGCTGAAACAGAAACTGAACTAGTTATGATCTCTTTCAGGCAAGCTTAATTGCCTACCACATTACCATAGTAAGCAGGTTGCTTTTAAGCCTTAACTGCTACTTAAGAGATGTACCCTACAATCCAGAGCAACGACGGGACACGCAAAAGACATTACATGCACCCATAGTTACTGCACCACATAGTGAAAACCTATGGGAAATTCTTATTGCAATCCAGAGTAAATTGTTCTTACACCAGAGCAAGGACTTCCTGTATGTAGTTAAATTGTGCCCGTACTAAAGGTAATTATTAAAGTTAATTTAAATAGCCAACCTTATTAAAGTTGAGACAAAATAAAATTAGGTTATAGTATACATGTAGACATAATCAAGGATTAAGATACTGCCAGTGAAAAATATTGTGATACCAAATCTTTTGTTATATTATTAGATGGCACTGTTGTTGGCTTTGATGACATGATAGTCTGTTGATTGAATAAACTGATGATCTGTTCATTGATGGTCTGTTTGTTAAAGTTCAAAACTCGGAATACCTATACCTTGCTATCCTATATGCAATTTTATTAAACAATAGGATGCTAATTTGTAGAAAAAGAAAAAAATAAATGGAGGAAAAGAAGTACACATTATCTTCACTGTTGCAGAAGTCAAGTAACTGAAATCCTCAGAAGTGATACACACATGGATATAATAGAAAATCACAGCCCTGCAGTTTGCATATAAACAGTCTAGTAGGGAGGGATTGGATATTAATTTTGCTCTGCATTCTTTGAATCGTAGACATGGGCAACTTCCACTTGTGCTGTTTGCCTGCTCCATGCATAGGAATTCTTCATCTATCTCTCTCTTCAAGATGTGCACCCAGTAGGGGTTCATTTCACATTTTATTTGGTGATAGGCACATTATTATGAAAAATACCAATATCTGGTGAAAAGTTGGAGTTGCTAATAAGATTCAAGGTGCGTTAGGACAACTACATATTATATACTCAAGATTAAGGAGTACATTTAAATGTCTGCTTTTAAAGACTTGCATTTACTCCTCTTCATACTTAAATAAATGGGATTTATTTTATGCCGGATAAGACTGCTGGTCCATCTAGTCTAATATCCTGCCTTCTCTGGCAGAGACCCACATCTTCATGCTTTAGAAGAAAGTCTTCCATCTAAAACATACCAAACAAACTGTCAAGAGTTGAGAGTATATCTCTGTTCCCAGTCTGTATGCTTATGCATAGTGATAACTTAGTTCATTTGTAATGTATTTATCAACTGAATAGTCTCTATTTACTTTTGCCATGTTAGCTGGTCTAGCTGATTGCTTCAACTGTCAAAATCTAGCCCCAAGTGTTGTCCAAGTACAAACGCTGAAAATCTGAAGTGATCTCAAGTGAACTTGAGAAAATTGCTAATGATGCTTTAAAAAGTTGTAGTGCGATGACATTTTAAAGGTCAATATCATAATTAGCCATAATAGTTAAATGATGATTACTCCTCTTCAGAGGCAGGACATACTTCAGAAATGAAAGTTTCTATGATGGATTACTGAGATGTTTTTAAAGTTGATTTTAAAGTCTAAGAATGAGAAGAATTGTAAATATCAAAATGAAATCTTGAAATTTGAATTCATTATGCATATTTAGTTTTTATTTCCCAGAACACCTTGGGAATCTTTCAGGTTGTTGGAGTCATTCATAGCTTCCATTGCATAGTTTTCATGGATTTGAGTATTCTGGGAAACACCTGAAATCAAGCATGACTATAAAGAAGCCTGAATGTGCCTTTATACAAGTAGTATTAATCTAACGTATTTTACATTTGAGATTTTTTTTTAAAAAGAGAACTAGTTTTAGGGTGGCAATAAAAAAATAAGACATCCTATCTGCAATCCTGTGCACACCTTCCTGGAGTAAGCACCACTGAATTCAATGGGCTTATTTCTGAGTAGATACACACAGGAATGGGCTGTAGGTATATACAGTATACACGAAGGAAGACTGCAGAAAATATCTATCAGAGGAATTTCA
Organism: Cryptoblepharus egeriae; assembly: GCA_030015325.1. Lineage (NCBI taxonomy): Eukaryota > Metazoa > Chordata > Lepidosauria > Squamata > Scincidae > Cryptoblepharus > Cryptoblepharus egeriae. The sequence continues at coordinate 68,913,191 of JAREYC010000002.1, read as the reverse complement.
CTTTAAACAAGCCAAGTTATCTGATCAGAGCAAATCTTTGTTGCAGTCATATACTTTATTATCTGGGGATATATGTATTAGACTACTTTTCCAGTAACCCGATTTTCGAAAATCATGTTTTCTACTAACATTCTTTTTAGGCCAGGGCTTCCAGAAAATTGCTCCATTTATTTGTGTTAATGTTAGAAAGCCTTTTCTTTTGTTTCTTTTTTTCTGACCAAGCAAATTATCTGCTGAAGTCCTGCTATTCCAAGTGACAAAAAGCAGGACTCATTTATTTCTCACCCAAACCTTGAATTCTAAAGGGGGAACTTGCTGAAGGAGGGGCTCCATCCTTGACAATAGATTATAATAATCAGAAAACAAAACCAAATACAGTCTCTATCCCATTCCTCTTTGCTTAGGTTGTAAAGCTGGAATACAGAAATGGCAACTGCAGACCTTCAGCATCAAGTGGATTCATTCATGCTTTAAGTATTGGATATAGACCTTCCAGTTCCAGTTTTTTTAAAGGTAGGAGATTTCTTGAAGGAAAGAGCTGTGTACTTTATAGAGCCACTGGGATGGGGGAAGAAATCACACTTTGGTTATGAGCTCTTCTACCACATGCTTAAAAAACTGCATAAGTGTATTTAAAGGGCAGGCAGCATACTTAGTCAGAGCAGAACTGAATAACATCTGTTTGAGTTCTTGCTCCCTTCCTTGATTTTTTTGTGAGTTTGGCTTGCACTGTCTACATATTAGTGTGGTCAGACAACAGGGAAAAAATAACCTTTGGGTCTGTTTTGAAGACACAAGCTTCTGATGTTTTCTTTGGGAGTTCCTGCAATTTCAAGTAGTGTTTCTTCTGTAAAAACTATGGGTGCAATCCAGAGTAACTATGGGGAGTCCTTGCTCCGGTGTAAGAACAAGTTACTCTGGATTGCAATATGAATTTCCCATAGGTTTTCAGTAGGTGGTGCAGTAACTATGGGTGCACATAATGTCTCTTACGTGCTCCAGTAGTTACTCTGGATTGTAGGATAAGATAGATGTCCTTTAGTGCAGGGATAACAAATGTAAGACCTAAAAAACTATCAAACCTGCAGAAATCTCCAAACCAGTCCACAGCTGTTCAATGGTGCTGCTGTACTGGTTTTGCTGTGAGACATGGGTGTCTGATTCAAAGGAGAGGAAAGGGCCGAACCAAGTTGGTTACAGCTGTTTTCCTATAGGACTTGCCCCAGAAGATCACAGTGGTGGCACAGAACCCTCAGAAGTAAGGTCTTTATAGAGCAAGCCAGGGCTACTAACAGCGTGTTCTTCCTTGCTAGACAGGCACAGTTCCACGAGCAGAAGAAACCATGACGGATCAAGGCCTATATCCTAACGTGAAATTAAGCCCCTTGCTCTAGAACAGTTAAGATGACTTTCCATAAGATAACACTAGAGGGTGATGTAACTGCATTGACCTGTAACTGCTATGGATTTTGCCCTAAATGGGAAACATAACCAGATATTAGGAATGCACTGAGTATGATACATAGGTCCTTTAGCTAATTAGGTTGACGCCAAAGAGAAGAGAAATTCATAATGTAGGCAAGTTGTGGCTTGAGAATGATTCAGACAGCATGGGTGTGTCTTGCTGGCTAAAACCACGTCAGATTTTAACCAATGCCCAATATTAACTACCTCTGCAATAAATGTATGGTAATTGTGTAAAAAATAGTTGTGGCATGGGGCACCATAATCTGTTGGGTTTACTACAGGTCAAAATTTGAATAAGGGAAATATTTAGTGTCCATCATAAGAAGGACAACATTTTAATATATTGGGTGCTGAATGCTGAACAAGAAGCCTAAAAATGAAAGCCAGGATTGTGTGGTTAAGGAGTTGGACTGAGACCTGGAAGATCAGGGTTCAAATCCCCCTCAGCCATGAAGCTCCCTGGGTGACCTTAGGCCAGTCACCTACTCTCAGCCTCACCTACCTCACAGAGTTTTTGTGAAGATAAAAGAATAAAAAACTGTAAGCCACTTTGGCATTTGCTTTGGCATGGTAATGACAGGGTATGCTGGTAAATCCCTTAAATAAATAAATAAATAAATAAATAAATAAATAAATAAATAAATAAATAAAATATAAATACTTGATCAATTTTGAATCAGGCCAAATAAAGTCTATTGAAGCAACTGAATTATTTTTATTGTTATTTCACATCATCAGTGTGTGACATGCTTTAAAACAGACCCTTGAGAGTATAGGCCCTTGTCCTGTAAAGCTCACAACAAATATAAGGAAGAGACAGACAAAAGGAGGTCAACAGGAGAAGGGGAGAAACATTGTGACATGGAAACAGGGTACATATGTGATTATTTCATATACACTTATTAGATCTAATAGGCTAGGGACAAAGGAGTTGTGCCAAAAGAAGGAAAAGGTCTTTTCTATATGAGGGCTTTATCTAACTGAAGTAATAAAAAATGTTGCTAGAATTTATAGCCACCTGAGGAGCAGCACATAATGTTTGCAAAATGGAATTTAAACAAAAATTAAAATGATTTATCCATTTTCTAATTACTATACATTTTTTGATTAAGTAAAAATGCAACTATTTAATGACAAATTATTAAGACTTTCATTTTCCCTGAAACATTTTATCCTGCAGTAGACATTATTTAAAATATGATTAAAATACATTGAGTTTTGTGAATTCTTTACGCAAGAAAGCCTTTTAGATGGCTGTCTAAACTTTCTGAGTTGTGTAAAAGAAGGGAATCTGGTGAGCTTTCTTCATGTGGGCATTAAAACCTAGACTTTGTATGACTGGGCTGTGCCATTCTGCTTCTGTTACAGTTTTAGGTGTTTCTTCATGAACTGCAGGTATCCAGTTTCAAGGCCAAATGAAGGCCCTCAAGATAACGGAGTAACCTGTCTCCAGTGAGATGTGAAGAATTCATTTGATTCCATGAATTTCATTCTCAATTCACATTGTTAAATATGTCCACTAATAGGCGGAGAGTAGTTGGTCGAGCCAGACCCCCTTTGAAAATTTATTGCTGTTCTGAGGAATTCCTTATACATACCAGAACCAGGACTCTGAACAACAGGCTGTCATGGCAAGTAAAAGAATAAATGGCGTTATCTTGATAGCCAGATAACGCAGTATCTGCTCACATAAAGTCATTTGGGGAATATTGTTTGGGAAAGCCACTTTGCTTTGGATCCATTCCTTTCCCCGTCTTCTGATAAAAAAATCCTAAACACCAAGCAGTTAAAGGCAGTCATAAAACTGAGAAGAAACACTGACAAAGGCGCTTTATCAAGCTCCATCTGGGAGACAAGCCAGCTCTTCCTACTTCAAGTTTATTTCTCTTACTCTGCTTTACCTCAGATAATGTCTCATAAACAGTTAAGAGGGTCATTTATAAACGTTTCAGAACAGTTATTGCTCTCATCATAGATTCAGGACTCTTTGGCCTTAAGCTACAGAACCTTGTGTTAAAGAGAATACATTTTCTTGATTACTTAGCATTTCTCAGTATCAGAAATGAAATTTATAAACTACTAACTTCTGTCCCTGCATTAAAAAAAGTTCACATTCAGATACATACAACACTGTAATTAGCTTCCCTTCATATTTATACTGTTTTTCAAACGCAGGCAAGATTAAAATACCTATAGCTATACTAAGGTCAGATTCATTGTCCAGTGTTGGAACATTTGAGACTTTTTCGATGCTTTGATTACAATCCAATGGCATTAATTTCAATGGGAGCATTAAACATGTTCTTCTGTATCTCTCATTGAAATCTGTGGGTTTTCAGAATGTTATACTTCGGCTGATTCATGTCTATTAAAAAATAAAATGGTAATGTTTCTGTGGTTATGCTTAAACTGACTTTTGTTTTATGATTGAGGAATAAATATAAGCTGCTTTTCTAAGAAGTTCAATGTTTTAAGCCTTTAATTGATGGGAATTGCACCCACAAAGGTTGAAAATCTAAAAGTCTTGCTTGTACAGGACAGCAAAAAACCTTGAAGAAATGTTACTGGATAGGTATTCCTCACAGCCCAGACAGCAGTGTAATTAGTGGGATGAAAAAAACCTGGCAATTATTGGTTTTCTTCAATAATAACCTTGGGAACCACAGAATTAAGTTATCTAACCAATGTCATTCAGGAAGTCTGTCGCAAAGTTGGGAGTATAACATGACTCCATTTTTGTTTTGCAAGATGAGACTGCTAACCACTAGTCTTAATCTCATTATAGGGGTATGATACTGGGATATTTGGCAAGCACGGTGTCTGCTGTCAATGTCAGCATATTGAATGTAAAAGCTGTATCTGGCCAACCTTTATCAGGCAAAGGAACATCAAAAAGAACTAGAGTAAGCAGACTTTTCATAAAATCCATCAAGCCATCCTATATGAGAGTACCTCTGAGTGTGGAATTTCATGCGAGTGTGGCCCTATTAATTTCTCGTTATGACATTTGCAAAAGCTGGTTTGAGGGCAGCTCATTCACCCCTGTTGTTTTCTGAAAGAAAAGGATGCATCTATGTATCCTTCCTCATGAATCTCTTAACAAAAATAAGAATTGATATAATGTTAAGTTTTGGGTTGAATATTTTTTCCCTAACTTTCCAGCGTTATCCTGATGTACATGTATAAAAATGTACTCAAATATTATGATTCCGGGTCTAATGCATTTTAATTTTTATTTCAGCATACAACGCAGTCAAGTTAAAACTGCAGTCCAATCCGCATTTAGTTCAAACTGATAGCAGTTTACTTCTGAGTAGACAAAGATAGAATCAAGCTGCAAATAATCCACCATCCGCAATAAACTGTAGTGGTCAACAGCACAAGGGCGGCACTGTGGGAATAGTACAATGTTGTAAAAACCATACAGGACATATTTTCATATCCCTTTCAAGAAAGGCCATTTAGCACTGGATGTATTTAGGATGGTAGTGCCACTGGATTCATATTTGTAGTGCCTGGGTTCATATTTGTAGAAATGTTATCTCTGGTGAATCCTTCACCAGCGACTGGTGTCTATTTCCTCCTTTTTGCTGCTGTTTTGCTTCCTTTAGGTAGCAATCATATACACACTCTCCTGCAGTGGCGTAGCTATAGGAGTGCAGGGGATGCAGTTGCACTGGGCTTCAAGCTTTAGGGGGGTTTCCAGGCTGAGTTTAACACTAGCGACTAAAATTGTGAAAAATTGGGTATGTATGAACGATTATACAATCATGTTATATATCATTGGAAAGGTAATTTCATGCAGAATGCAATGAAACAAACTTCACTGGATTACCTATATTCTATCAAACGTTCTGGCCAATTGACCAGAAAATGAAAACAAAAAAGCCTAAGGAACAAAAGTGGATTTTCTTAACTCAAACTTTTCCATGTTACTGATGGCTCTAAGAGCCAATGAGATGTAATTCATATACTGTATGGAACTAATAAGAATTTAATATGAATCAGTTCTTAGTACATATATCATATACAGTACATTTACCAAAAACAGTTACCCCATGCTAACTGGGTATACAGGCACTTCTAAATTGTGCTCCTCTTCTATTTAGCATTTCTCTTTGCCTCAGCACAGTTTCCCTAACCAATTTTCACAGTTTTCATTTTTTTACTTAATTATATTTGTTGCCCCCCAAACAAATAAAAAAAATTGTTGCACCCCCCACCTACCCTGCAACAACAAAATCTTCTTCAACTCCAGATAGCAAACAGGTACTTTAGCAATGCCACTAGCAGAACAAATGGTTGGTGAACTGCTGAGAAGAAGTAGGCAGGTTTTCCCCCAGTTTTCTTTTAAAAAAATACCTGGGGATGACTACATTTCTGGTTGTAACCTCACTTCAGGGCTACATTATGTGCTTTGCACCTGTCTACATGATCATTAGCTATGTCACTGCTCTCCTGGGACAAAGCCCATTGAACACAGTGGGGCTTCCTTCTGAGCATATATGCATAGGATACTGCTACTACTGTCCCTTGGAATGAGGTTCACCTTGATGATCTAAGTGGTGTGCAAAACTCAATTTGATGATGTCCCAAAGGCTGAAATAGCTCTTTTTGATTTGTCTGATTCCCTTGTACATGGGGATTATTGTGAGTACTCTGTTATTTTTGCAATGTTGAATTGAAGCTAATGTTTTATTTTGAAAAATTCTTTAAAAAAATCAAAAAGGCTGTCCTTGAAACAGTCCCTCCTCTTCAAGCTCCAAGTTCAACAATCTACTCATACGGGATCTCAAGAGATGCAAAATGTTGCATCCTCAGGGGAATAGCAATGCAAAAATCTTTTCATTTTCAGTCTCAACTTCTGATTCAGACAACTAAGAATCTGCTTTTTGGCTTGGGGTATGTTTGCTTAATGAGGCACAGGCCTCTTGGTATCTGTTCCAAGGATTTCACCTATGTTGTATGAAATATAGTTTTTTTTATTCTAGAAAAAGAAAATTAGCACATTGAAGTGGAGCACATGCAAAATATGATTGTATCTGACAGGAGGAAATTGTAGGAGGGCCAGCAATAGCCTGTTTCACATTTAGAAATGTATATTTAACAGGATAAAAACCAAAACCAACATAATGTAAATAATGTAATTAAATCCAGGAATTTCCGAATCCTAACACTGATTTGCTGTTTGGCCTTGAGAAAGTCACATATACTCTAGGATCTCAGCCACCAATCTGGAAAATTTGTGCCAGATTGAAGTTATAGGAGCATTTTAGGGTCTAGTAAACATTAACATAGAAGCAAAAATTTTCTGGTCAATAAATTAATCTGGTGATATGTTGTGGCATTGATTTGGTGGAAATTCCTCATTAAAGAATTATGTCAGTAAAATTACCCTTCAGGATTTTAAAAGGGCTTGTAAAATAATATCTCACAAAACATTTGGAGATGGTTGAAACATACTAGTGCGTTGCTCTGTCTACTTTTGAGACTTGGTTGATGCTGTTTTTATTGATATTGTATGATAGCCTTTTTTGTTTGTATTGTCAAGTTTGTGTTCTGGCCTCATATTTGGAGGTCGAGGTGTCCTTTGCCTGGTCATCACCCTGGTTAGTGCCAACTCAGAAGGTTGGGGGGGTGGCAGAGGTATGGCATGTGGTCTCCATCACTGGCATTCTGGAGACAGGAGAGAATGTAAAAGTACTTGTGCCTTGTCTGCCTGAGCTTGGCATTGGCCTACCTGGCTTCCAGCAGGAACAGGATAATGTAGGGCGCTTGTCAGCAACATGCATGGAGCTTCACCTGAAAATCAAAGGAAAGAGAAAATGTTAAAAATATGGAATTATTGGGGGCAGTGAAGGGTATAAAGTAGTATTGGAATCTCAGAGAGGGTTCTCCCATTGGGGCTCAGCCTTCCCTTTTGGGAAAGCAGGTGGAGATGGTATAACATTCCCCTGCACCACTCCACCTACTCCTAATAGAAACATCTTATTTTGAAAGGGCTCTACAGCCTTACCGCCCCCTGCCAGGGAATAATTGTAAAGACTGGTTGATAAGCTTATGGCCTTATCCTATATATGACAGGGCTGATGCATATAGGGCTTGATGATAGAAGAATGCAGTTGTGCTCTCATAAAGTGTCTGCTCATGGAGCACAGTGTTCATTTGGGGCCCAGTTTTAGAGTGATGCTACATAAGGCAACAGCACTCCCAGTTTGTTGATGGAGGTGCCTATAACTGTTTCCTATAACAGGTAAGGCAGTTGCAGGGAAATGGCAAAACAGGGCGTGGAGGAGTAGGGAAGGTCAAAACTGGATGGGAAGGGGGGGGGGAGAAATGGGGGCAGTGAAGGGATCCAGCAGCAACAGCATGCATCAGATTATGTCCTCTCTAGCGGCAGTCTTTCTTTTTCTCCTCAGACTTGTGCTAGCAAAATCACTAGCATAGACTTCAAGGAGAAACACTGCAGGGTGGGAGAAGATATAAATCCTCTTTCCCTGATGAAGTTCCCAATTCATCTTCCCTGCCGGATACAGCATGCCTATTTTTGGTGCAGCAGGCCAAGAAAGGAGGGGAAAGGGTAGGATGAGGCTGTTGGTTTATTTTTATGTCAGATAAAAATGGGTTCCATGTGAGTGGGTACACTCCTTATATAACAGAAGATCTTACATCCATCCACATATCCCCACTGAATAACTAGTGACAAAGCATACATTAGTATAATATTATAGGATACTAGCAGAATTTATCCAACGTTGCAGAAGTAAAACCATTCCATGCACCATTAACCCTGTGTGGCGTCCCCCCGTGAGTGAGTGAGTCAGTGACTTTTCAGTTATATATACACAGTGCTACCTCGCTTAACAAGCGTTTCACACAACAAGCAAAAATTTCCAAGAAATCTTGCTTCACACAAGTTCCGCTTCACTTATCAAGCAAGTGTGCTATGGGCACATGTGCTATGCAGCCCTGATGCTCCGCTTGGAGGCTCTTTAAAAGGGCTGCTGGCCAGCGCTATCTCTAACTATCCCCAACTTGGGGGCTGTTGTCTGGAGGTGCCGGAGGGACCTGCCCCTAACTGCCCCCAAGTGTCCCCACCGACCACTTTGAACCTCAAGCAGCAGCCCAGGTAAGCCTCCCAGGAAAATGTCTTTGATTGCAGTCTCTTAACCATGTCTACTCAGAAGTAAGCCCCATTGGGTTAAATGGGACTTACTCCCAGGAAAGTGTCTTTGATTGCAGCCTCTTAACCATGTCTACCCAGAAGTAAGCCCCATTGTGTTAAATGGGGCTTACTCCCAGGAAAGTGTCTTTAGGATTGCAGCCTAAGTAGGCTTCATAGGATCATGCACACTGAATGGCATGTTTTGAATTCAATTCCAGTGTTTTGTCATCATTTTTTCATCCAGTTAATATTTTATGTGAATATTTTGTGGGTTGTGTAACCAACTGTCTGAGTTTCCATTATTTCCTATAGAAAAATCTGCTTCACTTAAAGAGCGTTTCACCTAAAGAGCATGCCTCTGGAACAAATTAAGCTCTTTATGTGAGGCACCACTGTATATATAAAAGTGCTGGACCTAGAAGTGTGAAATTTGGGGAGGGTGGTTCTTCCATGATGGAGGAACCACTAAGAACTGGTTTTTGGGAATTCAAACCAGAGGGGGTGAGAAGGGGTGCAACATGTTTTTGTCCCTATATTTTGTCCCTGCAACTGAAGAATCGTTGAAGATATATGCCCTGCCCCAACCTCTGGTTGTAGAACCAAGCAATTTGTGGAGCATATTCAATCTATGATGTGCACTAACAACAAATTTTTAGAAATTTAACCCATAAGGGGCTGAGAAAATGCAATGCATTTTCATCCAACACTAAAGACTGAGAAAACCCAGTTCCAAACTCTGCACCTGGTAAAGGTACCCACAGTTGAGGAGGGATGGTGCATGGGGTGAGGGAAAAGACTGATGCAAGGGGGAAGAAAAGTGCAGGAGGATGGTGCATGGTGGATGGTGCATGGGAGGGAATGGTGCAGGGGGCGGGGATGGTGCAGGGGGCGGGGATGGTGCATGGGGGGAATAATGCCCCGGGGGGTTAAGGGACCACCACAGCACAATGCTGTACAGTGTTCCCCACTGCACAATGATGCCCAACAGGAATACCCACTGCCCATTGCTGCCTGTTACTGCCCCCTGATATCTATCGATGCCCAATGCTACCTGCCACTGCCTCCCGATACCCAGTGCCTGTCAGTGCCCAGTGGTGTCCGTTGCTCACCAGTGCCCACTGCCTGCCGCCTGGTACCCGGGCCCAGGACCAAAATATTCTTGAAATTTTACTCCCACAGTGTGGCTACCATTTTGCTAGTTATTTTAATTAAATCCTTGGGTAGAAACGTAACACACAATCTGAAACAGGTTGAGTTAGCATCAGTTTGAGTGACTTCTCTTCCATATGTGAAACTAACATTGATATCTCTTGGTGCTGTGCTTAAAGATCAAAGGCAGTGGACGATTGTTAATGCACATAGTTTAAAATTAACTTTGAGAAGAATAGTTTCTGATTTGCAGCTCTCTCAGAGGTGTACCCAGCAGAGAGCTCAACATTTACAACTGTTAGCATATTTTTGGGGCTGATGTGACTGGTATGGAAATACGCATCATCACCATCTGTAAGTTTGTAGGGCACCAAAGTTCACCAGTGAAAGACCAGTGTTACTTTGATATATCAGGCAATCAGGAACTTAATTATACATATTTATAACTTCAGCTAGAACCTGAAAAATCTTCATGTCAAATTGGTAACGTGGGAATAAATTGTTTATCAAAGATGTTAGAGTTATTCAGGGTTATTAACCCCTCAGCTCCCAGGGCAAAGGGTTATAATTCTATCCATCCATGTGAGGCCACCCATATCTACCTGCTGAGCATGATGGAATGACCAACTGGGAAAGTTGGGAAAACTTGATTTACAGTTTACAACCATGATGGGATCCTCAGACTTCCTGTGCCATCCTGGAATTGCATGAAGCTCAGCACTGTTTCATCAGTGCTTTGGCCACTGCTGGAGGGATTTGTTCTGTTTGATATGGTATATAAGTATTCTATTTGAGAAATGAATGAATAATAAATATTTACCAAAAAGCAGTTCATTTTCAAGTTAAGAACTGAAGAGCAAAAATGGAAAGCAAAACAGATTGCAATGTTGAATAAACACTTTGAAAATCAAAGTTACCACAGGATAGGATGTATAACTCTCAACTAACTGGACAGCTCGTTACTATTTGCAGACATTGTTGCAATTGCCTTATGAAATGAAAATTAATTATTTTGATTATGTGCTGCTGCCACAATATTAAATACGGGGCATGAGCTGGCTAAATACATATAAGTTCTCCTAAATTCAATTGCAGGGATTTTAGTTTATATTTAACTCACCATTTGAAAGCAATGGGACTTGCCCTCGGTTGTGCTCCCAGTGCTTATTGTGGTTTCAACTGGAACAGTTATCCCACATTGCATTAATTAAGCTAAAAAGAAAAAAAGGAACAAAAGCTGATAAAGGATTTTGTAGGATTGATACAGCTTTCCACTCCAGTGCCTGTGTTGTCAAGATGGGAATTGGCATTCAGTGTAGTGAGAACCCTGTATGCTCTGTTATTATGTTGTTTTAAGATCTAAGGGCATTCCTTGCAGATAAGTCATTGTCTTTGTTACTGTGGCTTCTTAAAGTAATATGGTCAAGAAACAGTAAAAGAAGAATATATTTATATACTGCTTAAAATACCTACAATGTAAACAAAACAAAATGATGCATGTCAATGGTTTAAAAAGTACTAACAAACAGAAAGCAGCAGCATATAAATCCAGAAATGACAGGAAAAGGGAAAATCTAAACAGCAGAGTTTAAAGCAATCAAAATCAATTAAAATCCAGGTGGGAAAGGAATGTTGTCAAGGCTCATTTAAAAGAAGCCAGGATATGGGTCCAGAGCTAGTGCAAACTGATGGGACCCCATGGTAAAGTTCTATCATGGATCCCCACAAAGCCCCATCCCACCCACCAAATACTGCACTGGATTCTACCTAAGGTTGTCAGTCTTTCAGGATTTGCCTGGAGCCTCAAGGAATCACCACTAATCCAGATATGACTAATGAATAATCCTGGAGATTTTAACAGTGTTTCTGGGAATTTCCAACTTTACATCATGATGGAAAAAAAAACATCTCCACCTACAACTTCAGGTGGATTGACAACTGTAGTGGTCCCACTAACTCTGGTACTGAGAATTCAAGGCTCAAACTGGCCAGACTGGCTGTCTGGTGTAGGATGTTGACCAGTGCCCAGGAATCTTTGGTAATGAATTCAAATTAGTGTAATGGCACCATAGAAAAAGACCCTGGGCGAAATCCAGAGTAACTATGGGGAGTCCTTGCTCTGATGTAAGAACAATTTACTCTGGATTGCAATATGAATTTCCCATAAGATTTTACTAGGTGGTGGTGTAACTACGTCGACATAAATGTCTCTTATGTGCTCCCGTAGTTACTCTGAATTGTAGGGCCTGTCTCTTGTGTAGGTGGCACACTACATAGCAGGACTTGAGCCAATGAAAGTAGGCTCTGAGGAGGTTCATATGATAAAGTACTTGGAAAAGTGTTCTCTCCATGTTTAAGCTTTAGAAAAAATCTATATTAAAGTAATGCCTCAATGATACATTACTCCATATAGAGTTACGAAATATTATCAGTGAGTCTAAGGCTGCAATCCCAACCTGCAGTTCAGCTGGCCTAAGCCCAGCACACTTGTGTGCCACTTGTGGGGCAGGATTAGGCCAGTGCACAAACATGTGCTTGCCTTCCAATTTTCTGGGATTGCATTCATAAACGGGCAAGTTTGATAGGGGGTCTTGTCCCAGTTTTGTGGAAGAGAATTATGGTATCCCTACTCCATGCTGATGGCCATATTTATGGCATGCACAGTACATCCTGCGGGAAGGTTTCTAGCCTTGGACACTTCCTTGAGGTAAGGGAACATTTGTTCCCTTGCTAGTATGGCACAAGCATCTGCTGCCTTAATGAGTCTACTTGGATCTGAACCAGCTAATTTGCTGACGTAAATTCAAGTCCACTTAGGGTGATAGATTGGGACTGAGAAAGGATACCGGCAAAGCCACTACCACTGATAACTGCCCCCCTCCCAGCCATCATATGCCCCCTTCCCACTCTAATTGCTACCCTGTTCCTCCTGCTCACAACCTGGCTCCCATTCTGAATCAGCTCCAGGGCTTCCCCAAAAGCTGTTGTTGATTAGCCACATGGCCACTGGCTGCTTGCCACTTGTGGCAGTGACTTAGATGGACAGACTGGCAGGACACACTTTGCAAATTCCATAAAGCACACTGAACTGCTGGAAAGCATGTTCTGGCAGCATAGAGACCCAATTGCATCATGAATTTTTACCACAGTCCCTTGTTATTCAAAATGCAAATACAATCCAAAGGCTTGGCTTTTGACTTCCATTCTGTGAGAGGAATAGACTTTCCTGCCTCCTTCTCACAACAATGCCCTGTAACTCCAGAAAACCTGCTTCTAAATAGTTTGTGACCTTTCAAAATGGCCTGTGGCAGGAAGAACCAATGAAAATCTTGGATCCCCCTCTCTGAATAAGGGAGAGAGCTTTCCATGATGCAACAACACCTTGGGATTAAAACCATAGAGAATTAATAATAATCTGATTATTCTTGCTGGAATTTTTAACTGTGCAATTTTTTGGTAGACTAAAATATACAAAATCACTGCACACTGTGTCACATCAGTTCTGACAATGCTTCAGTGCTCAGATGACTTCTAATAACATAAAAGTTTAAGGCTGCAAATCTATGCATACATACCTGGCAGTAAATCCTTTTGACTAGAATGGAACTTACTTCTGAGTAGGCATGCACAGGCTTGAGCTGTAGGAAGAGAGAATGAAAATGAACTCATGTTTATAATGGTTACTTCATTAACCATCAAAAACAGACATATTGATGCAATGGGCATGCTACATATATGCATAATGTTTCCATAAAATTGTGATTGTAATCATACTATGCATAAGATTATTACATATACGCAAATGATGATTTTATGATGCAAAAAGCAATAGAAAGATTAAAGAAATGATGAAAGGGTGTTACTTGTACCAAATTACTGACATGGCAGCTTTTCAGATACTGTGGAGGATTTTGTAAAATCCGTACTTAAAATACTTCCCTTCCCCTTAGATCAAAATCATGTCATGCAAGGTTGCTGCTTAAGGGTAATTCAGTAATATCCTCAAGATTACATTTTAGGCAACAGGACTCATTAGATTTTACACCAGAAATAAGATTTGTCTATATCACTGCCATAACTGGATCTTTTCTTACATTTTATAGCTGACCGAGCAGATATAAACATGACGAGAAGGTTTCAGTGGCTGCCTTTATCCGGATTCCTTCCAAGGTGTAGGAACCGGAACTGTGTGATGCTGGCCAATTTCACTCAGTAGAGCTTTAGGTAAGCCTGCTCTTTGGTTTTGACCTACCCGGGCTTCAACCTTTAAACCAGTTACTTCAAGCATAATCCCATTAAAGACCAAGGAGTTAGTCCAGAGCTTAACAGTCAGGGACTCTCTCATTCTGCATGGCAGAGGGCATTTTGCAGTTAGAGGTATTCCTTCAATAAAGCTGTTCGATCCATGAATAAGGAACTTTGCTCATGCAAGACTCAAGAAAAGACATGATGTACTGAAATGCCAATTGTCTGAGAATTATAATCAAACATTCTGCAGCAGGTGCTAGCTGTCCGAAAAGCTCCATTCCCTTTTAGTGTGAACTATATTTTGGAGGGAATGACAGCCAATGCCTATTCCCCATTGGATAATCCCAGCCTGATTCACAGCCTGATTCACATTTCAACCTGGCTATTGCCTTTTAATAATCTAAGATTTTTCTGCATCATATCCAGGAAAAAGAGATCAAGGGATCACTGAATCGCATTGCCTGCGCAAAGCTGCAGAGCCTTTGGGGTTGACTTTGCAATCATTGTTTAAAAGGGTTGACATATGCTTAAATATCACTTGATTTCTTTGTATTTGGAGTGTGTGTGTGTGTGTGCGCGCGCACTAAGTGCATGTGGAAATGCATCTTCTCTGCATCCAAGACTACATATAGCTTAGTTATAACATCTGTAGAGCCGTGAAGTGTAACTGGAATCTACACAGATTATAGGCCCCTATGCACACATGACATTCAATATTTGGATATCTAATACTTGGAGGGAGCAGAGACAGCTGCTGAGATGGCAATCCTTCTTCTCTGTGGTTAATGGTACACAGGTTTTGATGGCAAGCAGCTGAATGTGCAGGCTTGTATGCATCTACTAGCTCAATGTATTTAAAGATCTGACTATATGAAAGATACAGGAATGGTAAATGGGATATCACAAACCATTGGACCATGTACTTTAGATATGCATTGGGCAGAACTCTACCTGTTTTCCAAGCCTTTGGAGCAGGCCTCCGTCAGTCTTGGAAGACTATGGTATCGTGCTCAGCGATGCATACGCTGCATGCAAAGCATGAAAGCTTGGGATGGATTGTTATGGAGGATAGGCTGTTACCCAAGCAGCAAATACCCCCTCTCCACACCACTGAATTAGTCCAATGGAAAGGCAGAGCCAATACGATTGGATCCAGCTGGCGTCGCAAAGCTGGGCTAAGGACAGGCGCTCACCCTGTCTTGTGGGGCCGACCCAGGAATCGAACCCTGGCCTGCTGGTTAACGGGCACAGCGTCTTAACCGCTTGCGCCATCCACAGCCCAATTGGTCATAATTGTACAATAGCTGCTTCAAATTATGTAAGGAATTATTTTAACTCTAAGGTAATCATTTAAATAAAGAACTAATTACTGAGACCTATCTGACAGTATTGTGTGGTTGTTGTGGCTATTTTTCACCAGTGCATAAACACACTAGTGTGCGCACACACACTTGTTTTACCATCACAGAAATTAGATTCAGGAGACTGCATATGCATCAGCCACTAATTTAACATAATAGTAATATAGGTTGACTACCCTTATCCCGAATTCTGAAATATGGAATATAACAAAATATGGAAGAATTTTGTGCACCAATAAGATTTTTTAAGTTTTCCTAAAGAAATAAAATCACAACTATGGGTGCAATCCAGAGTAACTATGGGGAGTCCTTGCTCCTGGTGTAAGAACAATTTGCTCTGAATTGCAATATGAATTTCCCATAGGTTTTCACTAGGTGGTGCAGTAACTGTGGGTGCATGTAATGTCTCTTACGTGCTCCTGTAGTTACTCTGGATTGTAGGGTATGTTTGATGCACAGATTTTATTTTATGCACAAAATTATTAAAAATGTGTAAAATTACCTTCAGGTTATATATATAAGGGATATATGAAACATAAATGAATTTTGTGTTTAGACTTGGGCCTCATCCCCAAAATCTCTCATTATTTATATGCCAGTATTCCAAAATATGGAAAAAATCTGAAATCCAAAGCACTTCTGTTCTTAAATATTTTGGATAAGGGATCCCAGACCTGTAGTAATTAATAGTAACAGCTACTTTGCGCCATGGCATATCAAGAACTTTAAAGATCTAAAATGTTTTTGTATGAGTTTTGGACTCATACAAATGGCTAGGCTGTAATCCTAAGAGCACTTTCCTGGGAGTAAACCCCATTAAACTCAATAGAATTTACTTCTGAGTAGACACAAATAAGATGGCACTATAGGTGTATTATCTGAAATATCATTCTTATCTCCAGCCAGTTGCAATCCACTTTGTGATGAGATGTCCTGGTTCTGAGGATTCACTTCATCTACCTTCAATAAGGTTCTGAGGATTCACTTCATCTACCTGGTCAACCTCATCTAGCATACAGACGAAGGCTTGCAGTATAGGATCTGTCAGGATGTCTTCTTTCTTTTTTGGAAAAGGTATCCGCTGGATCCTTGAGATCTCCACCAAGCACTCTTAAAACATTAACAACAAAGCATCTCTGTTGTGATTACTATCCCTACTTTATGTTAGTTCTAGACAGATGCTTGTCTTTACAGGATGACAAATGTGTGAGTATTATAGAAATGTGCCAATGATATGCTAACTTAGCTCTGTCTCCCACCCTAATAAGTATGCTTAGCATTGGAGCCCTCAGAACAACTGCAAAGTTGCATTAGAGATTGAAGATAGTTACAGTGCAATCTTATTTGTGGCTACAAAGAAGTTAGGTCCATTGAGTTCAATGGGGCTTAGGATGCAATCCTAAAGACACTTTCCTGGGATTAAGACCCATTGAACACAATGGGACTTACTTTTGAGTAGGCATGGTTAGGATTGTGCACTTATTCCTGAAAATGCTCTTATTATTGCAGACTTATGTCAATGAGCAATGTTCAAACCTTTTGCTTTGAATTTGGGGTGCTTTCCCCCCTCCCCAACAGTTGAGTCTAGTAGAGAAAAAGTGCACATTTGACTGGAATATGGTGAAGTGAAGATCCAAATTGGCCTAATTAATCAGAACATATTATGCTTGTCTTCACCTTATAACAACACTGAGCATGATTTCTGCAATCATGTATACTGCCTTTTATTCGGCCCTTCCTCCAGGTACTCCTAAAATGCCTTTCTAGTCTGGCACTCTAGTGTGGCACTATACCACACTGTCACTTAATTTCTCCCTTTTTTTGAATGTCAATAGCCACATGCCAACAGTCCCCATCCTCAACTGATGTAGCCACCTAGAACCCCACCTTCATTCCTGTATTGCTTTCTCAGTTTGTGCGGTTTATGCAACCATCTTAAGAAGTTATTTTTTGCAACATCAAAACATCATTTTTGATCAGTATTTTGGTAGGCAAATTTATTCAAAGCACAATAAAGTGAGTATATTTATAGGACCAGTCTTAGGCAGCTCATTAAATCCCATGCATCCCAGAAGCATCAGATAAGTCCCTAATCTTACTAGCCTTGCTTGATGAGTATTTCCTCATACAGTATGTGACTTAATGGGGAGATTCTCATGGTTACTAATTGTTGTAGATTCCCTTGCTAGAGGTTGTTTGCACAATGGCATTGGTTTTACTTTAATTAAGGTTGGCATTCTTGGGTGATATCTCTGTAGCTAATCAGTGCTTAATTTGTAACATGAGAAGTGTCAGACACAAAGGTAAGTCCTTTTGTTAAACCTGGAAGCATGCAAACTGGGCATGGATTTGCAAGTGTCAACAAAGTTTGGTGAGTGACTGGAGGCTCTTTGTTGATTTCATACTTTGTTGGTGAAATGGAAAGTTTGGCATCAAGTAATCTAGACCATTCAGAATAGTATTGGTGGACACATGATTTGTTGGCAATTTTTCAAACAAGGCTTTTTGAATGACAGTTTTGGCAAATCTGATATGGAGTAGGTACATAATCGGATGAAGTGGGTTGCACTCCAAGAAAGCCACAGTAGTATTTGTTAGCCTCCAAGAATTCACAAAGCATTGTTGTTTTACTGTAAAAGATCAACATGACTTCCTACTGGAAGTAAACTGTAGTAGCTTCAAAGATAAACGAGTTGTAGACAAAAGTTCACTGACTTTCCAGTAGTTGGACTGCTGGGTCCTTAAAAATGGTTAAAATTTTCACGTTAAGAGAATATTTATTTGTAAGAATAAATTTACTAGAAGTAAACAATTGTCATTTGGATTCTGTCAGATTCTAATACTATATCTCACTGAATTTCATGAAACCTGACAAACAATAGCTTTTGAGTTAGACTATGTTTATTCAGTTTTGGGATATTAGCTGTAACTTTGTAAATCTGGTTTCCCTGTATTTATTTCCCTGATAGTGATCTTATAATGCATTGATGTTTACTGTTATTAAGGATTTATTTAACTTGTTTACAGTACATGAAAAACACCTGAGGCATTGGCACATCTAATTTAGTTGCATGTCAAGGAAACAATACTGGTAAACATCTAATATGGGAAATTCAAGTTCATGGCCAAGACCAGGGTTTGGGTGCCAGTCAACAGACTGGCCAAAAGTTTCCAGTTGACTCCTGGGGCGCAATCCAGAGTAACTACGGGGAATCCTTGCTCCAGTGTAAGAACAATTTACTCTGGATTGCAATATGAATTTCCCATAGGTTTTCACTAGGTTGTGCTATAACTACGTGTGCGCATAATGTCTCTTACGTGCTCCTGCAGTAACTCTGGATTGTAGGGTCAGTTAGATAATATTCATGAAGTAAACATACTTTACATAAGAAGAACATACTTTACATAAGAACATACTTTACATAAGAAGAACATATTTTACATAAGAAGAACATAAGAAGATCCCTGCTGGATCAGGCCCAGGGCCCATCCAGTCCAAGTTCCTTACAGCTGCCTACCAGATGCCTCAGAGAACACGCAAGCTACTTCGATCTTGCTGTCATTTGACAATATTTGATGTTACTATGTGACTTGTCAATACTTTATGATCAGTGAAATGGCAAGCCTAGCCAAGATTTATTTAGGTAAGATGGTGAGTGTTCTGTAGCCTAAAACTTTGTGACTACAATGCAAACCAGCAGTGCAACTGATTGAGATATTGTGGCAGTGATCTGCAATTAGCACAAAACCCAGCTAAGCCTCTCAAAGAGCTATTTCTGAGTTGACATATAATGATATGAAATCCTGTCTGTCTGTCTGTCCTCAACTGACGTAGCCTAGAACTCCACCTTCACTCCAGTATTGCTTTAGCTGTTTGTGATGTTTGTTGCTGGGCAACTACCCTAAGAAGCTGTCATTCATCCTTTGCATCAGTCAACTCCTGCCTAAAGCCAGCCTTCAATAGGCATCAGAAGCAAGAACCCACATGCTTACATAGAAAAAATACATTTGTAGCTCAAGGATGCATCTCTGTAGCTCTGATTCATTAATTACTTAACCTGGAATTGTTGGATTTAAATTTGTGTAATTCCGTTGACCAACCGGTTTACGGAGAGTGGATCTGAAGAGTGGTCTAACAAACTCTGTAACAATTAACCGTAAGAGTAATCCTGCTATTCTCACTGTTCCTATTCACTGTTCCTATTCAGTGTTACTGCAGAATCACTCTGGGGAAGCAAAATTGGAAAATTAGGGTGTTACTCAGTGGTGGGATTCAAATAAATTAACAACAGGTTCTATTAGCACAATCCTAACTATGTCTACTCAAAAGTAAGTCACGTTGTATTCAGTGGGTCTTACTCCCAGGAAAGTGTCTTTAGGATTGCAGCCTATGTCCTAATAACCTAAATTATTATTATGTCCCATTAGTAACCTGTTCTCAGAACCAAGCACTTATTAGCAAAGGATTCTATAGAACCTGTGAAAACCCCCTGAAGCACACCACTGGTGTTACTTCATGATTACCCCTCACAACAAATAAATAGGCCAGAAACAGTTTTTGGAATTAATCTGGGCCACTTTGTTAACTCACAATAACAACAAAGCAGGGCAACCTCGCTGAAACAAAGGCTGTGCATCTACTTCCCCCAAGATGTAAATTCCAAGATGTGCATCTGATGTCTCCAAGATGCAAGGTGACCATATGTCAGAACCAAAAAAAAGAGGTAACAGCCCCCTCAAATTTAGGACACCCAAGAAAAATGTAGGCCATGACAAAATAAAAGCAGGGAGTAAACAAATAAAGAAAATATCATGTGGTAAGCAGGCTGCTTATACTGCAAGCCATTAACTGCTACTTAAAGTATATTTATCTTTTAATTTAAAGAGCCAGCCTCATTTGTGTTGACACAAACTCACTGATAAATAAAAAGCTGATAATTGTTATACCTGTACCATGATTGTATTATTAAAAAATATCAAAAATTTTAAAGATTTCCACCAGTTTGTGTTGGCACTCCCTGTACATGTCACCAGGTGCAGCCTGCAACCCTGCACCATATAGTAATGCCACTGGTAAATCAGATTTGGTAGCTGGTGCTTAATTTAGGGCACAATCCAGAGTAACTACGGGGAGTCCTTGCTCCGGTGTAAGAACAATTTGCTGTGGATTGCAGTATGAATTTCCCATAGGTTTTCATTAGATGGTGCAGTAAGTACGGGTACACATAATGTCTTTTACATGCTCCCATAGTTACTTTGGATTGTAGGGTTCGTCTGGCATTTGCCACATCTTCCAGTAGTGCTTGAAGTGTACCTGTTTATATCATTAAATAGTGGCTTCAAGTGTACACAAGGGGCTTCTGCAAGAATGGCAAAACCCACATGAAGACAGTTTGTCTACACAAGTTTTCTGGATCTTCAGAATTTTCAATTTTTCCACTTTCACCTCGGATGAGTGAGGCAGAAGAAATAATTTTTCCGCACTTCACATTGCAGAATACTGGTGACCTGTGTGTTGTTGTGTATGTTCACAAATATGTGTGTAGTGTTTAAAAAAGGGATTTTTGCTCAGTGTTGGCTTTTGGAAAGATGGCAGAAGGATTTCATGCATAATTTGAGCTTGCATTATCTGCCCCACATGAAACCATCTGGTTTTGCTTGAAGTTTTGAGCTCTCAGCTTGCTTTGATTTATGTGGCAAAGGCAGCAGCATTCCCATTCTAGGAATCTAGCAATACAGTTAATGCTGCCACTGCTTTAGGGGGAAAGTGAAAGTCACAAAGGGAAAGAAACTTGTTGGTTATTCTTATTGGACCCATCTGTATACAAAGTCAAGGAGCCATCTCCTTAGTTTTGTCAGGTTCAGTTTGTGCCATGGATTGGAATGCCAGGGATATATCTTGCTGTGCATAATGGTCTGATTTCTTAGCACATTCCTTTTCAAATTAATTCAGAATGACTGAATTCCAAATGGGCAACTCTGGCTTTATTTTTTCATAAGTAAATTGTGGAATTTTTTTACATTCGGGATCGTGAGTGCTGATCATGACTTTGTCCCAGTGAGCCTCTCTGGGCAAGAAATAACTGGGCCTTCTTAGGCAAAATCAAGATGGAAGAGTATTTGATTTTGTCCCCAGCTCCAGAGCAGACAAACCAAAGAGAAGAACTGTGGCCAAACAAAACTCCACAGAACTAGAAGGATAGATCTAGGAAAAAAACTGTCTACGAAAACTAAGAACTGTCAGATTCAGCGCTATCAGTCAAAGCAGATGGAAAGCACAAATTCCCTTCAGATATTGCAGACTGATTGGAGTGTTTCTCTACCCAATCTTCTTGTCCAGACTTTATGTCCAGACTGGCAAAGACCATGAGATAAATTTATCTCCCTCAGCAACTGCCCATACTTTCCATCCATGCTTTGTGACTTGTTTGGTAGATGTCTGTTGATTGAATGAAAGGATAGCAGAATCCAGTCAATGAATGGGGTATCACATGCAGTACCAGGTGGAACATTGCAAATGGAACATGGTTTTCACATTCAGGATGCATTTTCTATATTGGGAGCAATTATTTAAAAAAAAGTTTCTGCTGAAAGAAATGGTATTGAGTCCTGATGCTCTGTATAGATTATATACTGTATTTAGATTGCAGTACTTTTGAGGTGAGTGGACCATATGATGATCATATTTATGACAAGTCAGAGAACCAGTAAGGTCTTAGCTCTCCTTTCCATATATCAGACCTAATAAGAGAATTCTCATTCAGTTGTGTGAATGTCCACAAGTTGATCAATTGATTTTTTTTGGTTACTGGTTTGTTGGGAGACCTCTGCTGTTATACAGGTGTAACCTAATGAGCAACATTTTGTTTATCAGTGATCTTGTCTCAATGCAAATGAGGTTGGCTCTTTAAATTGAAAGATAAAACGTCCCTTAAGTGGCAGTTAATGGCTGAAAAGCAGCCTGCATAGCAGGGTAAAATGGCAGGCAATTAAGCTTGACTTAGAAAGGTTCATGTTTGGTTTCAGGTTTCACTGGGAGGGAGATCCCTCTCTTCCCCATATGATTATCAGATGAATCCCATGAAGACAAAGTGACAATAACTTCTGAATTGCTTTGTAAGGGAAGCCTCTGCCTCTGAGCTAAAACTGTGTTAAGCCTGAGGAAAGGGAAATTAATTCATATCAGTTCATTTCCTTCCATGTTACCATGGTAAAAAATTGCTTTTGAATAACACAGAAATGGATAACCATGGAGGTTCGTGGAACCAAGTGTCATGAATGGTGAAGTCCAACCTATATATTTATATAAATGAATAAAGTTAAGGGGTTACGTCAACCCTAGTGATACAGTGTCACTGCATTTAGGCTGCAATTTATTCTGTATGGTCTGTTAAGGAACAAAGGCCCTCATGGAGTAACACAATAAACTGAACAGCTTGCACTTTGTGACATAAACCCTAGTGACGTCTCTAGAAGTAACGTTTAATGCTCTTAATTTTAATTGTTACATTAATGATGTTTGGGTAGCAGAATGTTGTGGTAGCTGTGATGTAGCAGTTCGCACTGATAGGGAGATTGCTATTGGCTTCAATGGGCACTTACCTCCTGGAGCAAATAGCACCATTCTGAAGCGGGGATAGCTTGGGGGAAAAAGTAAACCATTCCCCCCATACCATGATCCTGATCTGAATTGTACTTCCTGCAGTTGCATCAGAAAAAAATGGAGTCAGTTTTCAGTGTTATGTACTGTTTGCTCTATACAAGAATAAGGTTTTACAGTCATTCTGTGGATTACAGGGAGACAACATTGTTAACTTAAATCCAAGTGCTTTGGGTTAACTGTCATGTGGCTAAGCAGCTGAAACTTCTCTGTCAATATCTGAGTCACCTCTAACTTACCACAGGCAGTGATGCATGCTGAGATGGCCAGTGTGGTTCTGGGCTGTGCATACTTGAGTTTCAGTTGGCAGGTCTGAGGTCAAGTCCGGTGTGGGCTGTGACTATGTTTCCTCATCAGCTCCTGTGATGTTAAATGGGACTTTTGATAGATGATCCGACAAGTGGTTTGGCATCAGGTATGTGTATTTTACAAGCAGTAACTGCTATACTGGAGGAAGGGGAGAGAGCAAAACATCACAGGTCTTTGGAGTTTGAATTAAAATCTTCTTAGATATTCACAGTAGCAGTGAAGTTGCTTCTGGTCCAAATGGCTATAGAATGTTTTGACATAACACCCTAACACTATACAATAGTGTGGGATGTGAATGTCAGACAAAAAATGAACCATCATAATTCAGCAAATTGTGTCTGCAAGTCAGACTATAACAGCCCACTTGGAAGCAAGCCAGCATTGATGCAGCTGTTGCCAAAATAAGGCTGGTAAGCCTCAAAAAGAAAAGAAAAATCACTTGTTTTTTTAAAGGGGCTGGGTGTGTTTCTGTGCAGTAGATGCTGGAAGGAATTTTTATTGAATCCGGCCCCAAGTTCCTGTGGTATGAAAACGATTGAATGGCAAAGGAAAGTCTCACATGCCAGTTTGAAACTTCACGGCACAAAGAAACAAAAGTTCCTGTAGAAACTAGAATGAGAAGTGCAGTTACTTGAATAAAAATCTTGTGTCTTTTTAATTTACATTTACGGTGAGGCAGGCTTTGAAATCAAAGCTTAAAGTGAAATTCCACATCCTCCTGGAATAAGGACTGAAGACACCCTGTTTGTGGTTGAATCTGAAGAGGTGTTTTCCCTTGGGAAAGATATTCCTTCAGAATGATTTTTGTGGTGATAGTTGGTTTTAGAAAAGGTTTTATGGAGCACTTTGTGTGAAGTACAAAGGTGTGGGGATTTTCCAGTGAGAGGTGCCGATACAGTTTCTTGCAGGCACCAGTTCAGTTCTCAGACAGAAAGATTATGTATGTAGGCAGAGAATTGATAATTAATTGTATACAGAACAAAGGTCAAAACCTCCTTGCTGCTAATTCTGCCTATACAGTATGTAACCAACACTAACAATGTATTTGGTTTGGATATTTGGCAATGTTTGGTTTGACCTCTGCCTTCAGCCAGCAACAGATTCGAAAAAGTGTTCATTTGTTTTGTCATTGAAAACAATTGCATAATGATCCAAGACAACCACAGGGGAGGATCAATTGCATAAAAAGAACATCCAGATTGCAAACAGACACCAACGAAAGGGCCTTTAAAGTGGTCATTACATTCATTAGTATCAGTGAGATTTGCCATTAAGATGTATATTCCTCTTCTAGCTGATGCCTCATGGATTAGACCAATAGATCAGATGGACCATGTTTTATGTCAGCTCTGGCATTTGAATGTGTGCCACAGCTGATTTTGAATTGTAATGTGTATCTGGTAGTAAGAACAAGGCCACACACTTTGTATAGTCTGGAAGCTCCCAAGCAGGTTTATCTGTAGCTTTGATGAATATACAAAAGCCTTGAGATAAGAAATCAACTTACCAGATACTGTCTGTATTCTTATGTCAGCTGTCTGAAACTTTCTTTAGTGACAACACCTGATATTGGAAAGGAGAAAGAAGAATTGCTACATGCACAAGTCAGGTAACTTATCTGTAATTCTGCTTAGCCTTAACTTCCAAATAATGTACTAGTGCAGTAATAGCAATAGGAATTTTTTAAAACACATTTTGAAAATGTAATGAATGTGGCACATAAGATGGTCTCAAAAACACAGTCAATAACACTGGACTATTTAGAAATGGGATCCTAATATATAACGATGGACTATAAAAACAAAACAAAATATAGTCCAGTTATATTTTAGGATCCCATTTCTTAGTAAGTCAGTGTGTGCATAAAACAGATTAATGGCCCAATCCTATTCAACTTTTCAGCTGTAGGTGCAACCGTAATACAATCCTGAGAAAAAAGAACAACCCTTCCCTTACCTGGAGAAGGCCTCCATGATTGCTCCCTCCCATAGGATATAACATATGTTCCATAGGTTTGGCTGTATTAGTGATGGAAACTTGGATAGAATTTGGCCGTAAAATGGAAGATAAGTTCATTTAAGTAGTAAGTATTTTGAAAAGAAGTAGCAGCACGTAAGCTAGTATCTGCCAACTCCTGTGGTAGAGTGTAGTGCAGCATATATTGGCATTAGCATGGTAGCAGCAAAATTGGTAGAGCCAACATGTGCAAATCCCTAAGCTATTCCTAGGCTTGATCTGCTCTTACAGATAAAAGTCCACAATGTGAACTTTTACAGAGCAATGTGGACTTTTACTGTGCCAGTAATATTGCTATTGCAGGTCTGAATTACCCCGTAGAGGTTGCTCTATGGGAATAATTCAGATGTCCTGAATTACAAATGTCCCCTGATCCCAAGGTGACCCCCCAGCAGCAGCCAAAAAATAAAAAAAACAAAAAAAACAAAAATTTCTTGTGAGATGCACCATAGCATCTCCATGAGGAAATTTAGTTTAGATCCACTTGTTAAAGTTGAACATGTAGGAGAGAGGTACAGTACTTGAATATTTCATGGCAAAAAACACCTTCTGGATATAAATAGGAAGGGGTTTGCACCCAAATGTATGCTCATTCCATAGGAAATGCTCAACCCCATATCCAAGTGGATTTTTGCCCATTTGGTTTGGGCCTGTTTTGGGGAAGTGGAACCACCAGTGAAGACTAACAGCATCAACATCCATTCTAAAACCATTTAAACAAGGCATCCCAAACCATAAGGCAAAAAGTGAAAACCAAATAGATCAGACATTTACCAGAGACTCTGCTACTATAAAAAACTGTTCCTGGAATAGAAGGAAAATGAAAAAGAATGTTTTGAAGTATTTGTTCTTTTTATAATTGTTTGGGGAAACAGAACATATTCTATTTTTGGATTAAAATTTATAAATTCATACATAAATTTTGTGATAGGCTCTCCTTCCATGACTCCTTGTCCCAAGGCCCTCCAAATCTGCTTGGTGGCTGCACTCCATTGGGGCAATCCTACACCATCAGCCCATTGTCTCTCGTAAAAATGAGGAAAACCTAAAGATCTCTCTCAGTCCAACCTTAAGAACATAAAAAGAATTATATGATTCTATGAATCTCACTGGATCAGGCCAAAGGCCCATCTAGTTCAGGTTTCTGCATCTCACAGTGGCCCACCTGGGGTCTGACGCCACTGTTGCTGCCACTATTTTGTGACACTTCAAAGTGTCTTGCTTGTGGCGAGTTTAATGATGGGAGGCTGAACATTCCCTTGAGTAGCATGCTTCTTTAGAAGAAGACCTCTGCTCAGGATAAGAAGAAGAAGACCTCTCCCCAGGACCTCTGCTGGACCCATTCTCATTAATAGATCATTGCCTGATGAACTATCAGTCCTGCCCATGCTTTTTTCTGCTTGTACATTCTCTGGCAGTCCTTCATTTAAGCCTTTGACCTTTTATTCCATAGGTGTTACACAGGTGTGGCTACCTCTGTTTCCTGGTTGAATGAGCTGGTTTAGGATAGTGGCTGACCTGGTTGCAAATCTGAACTACCCCAGTTTGAACTACCCCTGCCTTGAGCTCACTAGGTGGCCCTTTCCTCTCAGCCTCAGCTCCCCAGCTGCAGTATGGAAACCCTGGCATTACCTTGAAGACAGCGATTTTCAACCTTTTTCATATCATGGCACACCATCTGTTGTTTTTACCATTGACAAGGCACACCAAGTTTTCCAATTAATAAATGTCCCTACCCAAATTCCTGTGGCACACCTGAGGGCTATCCATGACACACCAGTGTGTCATGCCACATGCTTGAAAATCACTGCTTGAAAATGCCAGCACCTATTACACTTGCCCAAGACCAACTCTGGATTGTGCCTATAGTCTTATCTTGTGTCAAGTATCTGTCTGACTCTGCTTTACGTACAGTTTATCCCACCCTTTTCTAGAAGTTCTATAGACGGGATTTTATCCCAGTCCAAATGATAACTTTTTCTTCCCTCACATAAACTAACAGTGGAGTTTCCTGAGCAGCTGGAATGCTCATGAAAATATGGTGTGCATCTTGTTAGCTCAGCTACTGTAATCAGTGCCAGTCTCCAGCACCACAAACTCAATGTAACATACACTGTCTCTTTGCAACAAGTTGAAAGGAGGAATGAAGGGTCAAGAATTCCATTTTAAAGAGAAATAAGAGTAGTCTCTCCCATCATTATATGAAAAGGAAAAAATGCATTACTGAACCTGTATGAACCATTATCTGCTTGACAGTCACTTCTTTGTGGCCACAATGTGTGAAAGCAGAGAGTGGATCAGAATTGCTGATTAAAACAGCAATAATTCTTAAGCAGATGAAATAGCAAGTACCGGACTACATTTTTTTGCTCATTGATCTCACACTTTTGTATAGAGCAACTGGAGTTTCCTCTCAGTTAACTGATTCTACATCAAGATTCTGTTTGGTTCAACATCCTCACTTTTCTTTTAGCTTTAAAGCTGGAGCATTGATTTGTGTGTAAAATGCAAGACATGTGGGGCTTTAATCAAGCCAGGCCATTTTGGCACCAGAGTGCTGACCTGCACAAACCTAAGAGGTGCATTTCCCTTTTGATATCTTTGCCTTCTGACTTCAGCGTTCACTTAAACTGCAGAGGACTGGCAGAAGAGGACAAGGAAAAAAAGAGACCAAGACCTGCAAATTAGCATCAAAGGGATGGTGTGAGGTTTATTGGGACATTTACTAGTGTTGTTTCCATTATTTACACCACTGTTGATTCTAGGAGATCTCATTAAAAGTGTAATAAATGTAAAAATATTTTACAGGCCAATAAAAGTTCCAAAGCAAAAAATAACTTTGTGTTGTGCTTGGAGTTTGCTTTTCTTTGTAAGTTTTGAAACCATTCTCTGTCATGTCAGACTGAACCTGTTGATAACTGATGGTAGAGTAAAAGAGCTTCAGTCCTCTTAGAGTGAAAAGGAGCTGCTGGTCTGGCCTAATTGCTCTCAACTACTTTTTGATAATGTGAAGTTGAGGAATGTTGTTGAGTTAGTTTCAGTGTGGCATGGAAAAGAGATCTCTTTTCTACAATGAATTAAAACCTTATTTTAAAAGATATCAAAAGTAGCCATGTATCTTGAGACACAATGCTTGTAAATAGCAAGCTGAGGTTTGGGACCCGGGTGCTACAAGACGGTGTGATCTCCTGTTCCTTGCTGAGCTCCTGCCAAACTAACTGTTCAAAATCACATGAATGCAAGTAGATTTTCAAACACCTTTACTGGCATAAAACTCAAATAGACATAGAAAACATCATGCATCCAGGACTGAATATTAAGACATCTTCAAGCTTTACATTACAGATATACATTGCCTGTTTCAAGAAGTTTATTACTTTATTAACAAACACTGGAGAGTTGGAGATAAGTAGGTGAGAGATCTTAACAGCACCAGATAAGTCCCTTTTGTTTCCTAGCAGGGGATCCAAGTATCAGGCAACATACAATGGGCAGTATAAGAATATATGCGTGATAGTTTCCAGACAGTTCATAGTGCATGGACAATGTCTGTTTATGTGTGGAATATTGTGAAATCTGCAAGTAGATATATAAGTACTAACTTGATGGGAAGATAGTGTTCCGTACAACATTCCCCCTGTGTATAGTCATACCAGCCACATGACCGTGGAGATGTCTTCTGACAGCGATGGCTTTTCAGCTTAGAAATGGGGATAAGTACCATATCCTACAGTTGTTCACTGTACAGTTGTATAGGCTGCGGGGGACACCACCCATGTATGTTTTTCTATGGTATATACATTTTTTTGATCACTTATCTCTAAAAAGTGCAAAATACCACAAGATTCTGTGTAATCTTCAGTTTATATGTGAATGTGTGCATGTGCATGATTTTTGGAACATAAGTGGTAATTCTAAATTTTTGGTACACATAATGAGCCCTCGTTCTGAAATAGTTAGCAGCTTAACCAAATACTTGCATTCATAAATTATAATAAAATAAAATAATTTGAGTTGAAGGCACCTGGATGCAGGTGTCATATGTGCTCCCTGAGGCATCTGTTGGGTCACTGTGTAATACAGTAAGCAGGACTAGATGGGCCTTTGGCCTGATCCAATGGAGTTTTTACTTATGTTCTTGCGATTTTCGTTTTGTGGAGAAGATAAGGTAAAAATTAAGCAAATGGTAGTCCCAGCTAAATCCAGGTGAAGCCAGTGATACAAATAGCTCAATCCTATTCTCTGCTATCATGCAGCTATGCCAACAGAGGTTGTGTTGAATGTTGTGGGGGGCACTGGATAGCCTGTGGGCCTAAACCAGCCATTTTGTTGGCATAAGACTGAGGAGATTTAGGGGGCATTCCATTGAGCAGTGATTTTCAACTTTTTTCATCTCACGACACACTTAACAAGCACTGAAATTGTCAAGACACATCATCAGTTGTTTTTATCATTGACAAGGCACATTAGACTGTTCAAAGCCCCAAATTTTCCTATTAATGAATGTCAATCCCTAAATTCCCATGGCACACCTGAGGACGGTACACTGTACACTGGTTGACGGTGTACACTGTACACTGAGGACGGTGCCATGGTACACTGGTTGAAAATCACTGCCATAGAGGGATTTCAGGAATAGGACAGCACAAGTGTAGATCCACCTCTTCCCTCCTTTTACAAGCTCCATTTCTCTGCCTTCCTGCTTATGGTTCCCTCTTCTAACAGCTCTTTAGTGCTTTTGGAGCTGCTGCTGAGAGCAGCCAGTTTTAAAGTATCCTTTATAGCCAAACTGCTAGTTCCGGCAACCCAGAGACCCACTAGGGAGAGGGTAGCAAACTTTAATTTTTAATGGATTTTGGTGTTTTCCAAAATTAGAAGTGCAGAAAACAGTATGTGTTTTTATTCAAAATTTACATTATAACTTATCAGCAGTTGTAGAGGAGCAGATTCTCTCGCCATTGTCAATAGCAGCTTTGGGAGAAATTATTTAAATTGAAGCTATGTATGGGGGGAAATGTTACGCTTTTTCTATGGCAAGTGTGCCCCCAGCACTCTAGTCCTCCAGAGGCAAAAGGTGCTCTGCTCGCTTTGCCTCCAGATGGTGTTCTAAAGACCAGTGATGCTGCATGAACTTCTTCGCTCTCTGTGTGAAAAGGTTTATGAACTGCTTTGAGGATCACCCCCCCTCTCTCTGTGTTTCAAAGTGTTTATGATCTGATCCCCCTTCTCAGTTTGTGAACGTGCTTGTGAACTGGTTTGAAGGTCATCCTCTCTCTCTGTGTTAGAAAATGTTTATGAATTGATTTGATTCATTTAGAGCCCAATCCTATGCAGGTCTACTCAGAAATAAGTTCCATTATAGTCAGTGGGGCTTACTTCCTGAAAAGTGTGGGTAGTATTGTAGCCTTATCCGTTCATATAAACTCCTGTCTCTAATATGTTCATTTATGTAAATTTATTGACATTTGAACTGTAAATTAATTCTTTTTTCTGGCCACCAGTGTGATGTTAGATTATATGGCTTTCCTGCCAAAAAAATTTGTACACCTCTATTCTGTTGGATGATGTCAATGTTGCCATAAGAAACAATAACAGGAACACAACAATATACAGACATTTCTTCATTGTCTCTCAGGTGATAATATTTGTTTCATACCATTAGATATTTTTTTGGAAGATATCCTTCCTGGCGAATACTTTTACACTTCCTGGAGGTAATGAACATATAAAGAAAACAGAGATGGCAGATGCCACCCACCCTGATACCTGCGGGAAACAAGGCAGCTCAACCTGTCTTCCTCCTTTGAAAATCCTGAGTCAGGTATTTACTGTGCCTAGAAACTGTCTGCGGAAAAAATGGACAGCTTCTGGCAGTCGCACACCCACGTCTTATTCAGCATCATCGCTGCTGAAGGCAAGGAAATGTTTCTGACACATAAGGAAAAATCACCCTCATTCTAGTGACCAAAGAAATACATGTGATGAGATGAGCATAAAGTGGTCTCAAGTTTTATTCAGCTTGAATAAAACATACCCCTCAAATAAAATGTAAGGGACTAAAGGGCAAAATCCAGAGCAGTTAGGGTCCATGCAGTTTTGTCACTCTCTAGTGTTATCTTATGGAAAGTCACTTTAACTGCTCCAGAGCAAAGGGCTTAATTTGACTTTAGGATACGGGCCTTAATAGCATGGAGCACTGTTTGAGCAAATGCCAGGAATCATCCTGAAGTCCCAAGGCAATTAACCTCCTGTTCCTCAAAATGCCTTCTCTGTGTGTATAACCTTAGCAATATGAGAAAATTAACATTCGTGCCTTATTTTTTTAAAAATTAATGCATAAATTGTGCATGTAAGTGAGTGTTGTGTGCACCATTCTCCAGCCTGATGCAATTGCCAGGGAGATGCTGGGAGAGATGGATTTAGGACACAATCCTAGCTAATTTAGGCCAGTTCAACTCATCCATTTCCCTGGTCTCTTTGTTGCATGGGAAGCCTAGCACATCCCTGCACACTGGCCTAACCCCTCCTCCCCAGGAATGGCACAGAAGTGCCTTATGGCACTTCTGCAGTACTGCCAGGGCAACATGGGATTCATGCTGGGACTTGTGCAATCCTAACTAGGGATTATGTTTGTGCTGTTGGTGTCCTATTGGCAGGACTACACATGTGCAGCTTTTTTGCAGGTCACATGTACAGCAGGAGAGGGGATAGTGTGACTTGACACCATCATGAAGTGCAGAAGTGCCTATTTTTCGTTGGAAATTGGATGTACCCAGTGCTTTTTTCTGGGAAAAAGGTGCCAGTACTCACCACAGTGGCGTAGCTTGTCATCCCCATATGACTAATTATTAATTAGCTGCTAGGGAGGATAGATGGTAGAAGGTGCTAGTACTGAACTACTGTTCCCTGTAGTTAGTTCTAGCCTTTCACTGTCTTCTCATGTTCCTTTTGTACTGCACGCTCTCAAATGTTGACTAGTCTATTTTCTAATCACAGGGCGCCTCTCTCTCTTGATGAGGATTTTAGTGCAAATGCTGACGTTTACACTCTTGGCTGAGCACAGCAGAGGCCAAGAGCACTGACATGACAGCAGTTTGAGCATCTTCTAAATCCGTTCCAACCTCCAGTGAGAGTTAATTGTTTTAAAAAGGCCTTGGGACCTACAACTAGCTACATGAGCCCAGGGGATTTTAATCCTTATAGCACAAGACAGAAGAATGTGCAAGTCACATTCTTGGGTGTAAGCAAGAGGGTGGCTTTGAAAGTCTGACCCCAAAGCAGAAGCCAAACACAAGCAGTGACTCACAAAATCACACATCAGAGAGAATGAAAACCCAGTAGTGGATCTGAGCAGATCTTGCTTGAAACTTCCCAGCTGTCCCTTCTGGCCACCACCCTCCACCTTTTCCATATGTAAATCATCACCCCGTTCTCCCTTTTTAACATAACAGCAGTGCCATTTAAACTGTCCAAGAGCTGAGAAAAAGTTGATTTGTTTAGATAGATCAATAAAACAAATTGCAAGCATTTAATAAATGGGCAGAATGTCTGTTTATCCTAACACTCTTTCCCCTAAATATTTCAGCAATATTCTAGAAGATGGGTGTTATATAAAAGTTGTGTGTGGTATGTCTTTTCCAAGATGTTCTATACAGGAAATCGGCATGGATTCAAATCCTTGAGCATAAGGACAAACCAGTGAATCTGCTTCTGCCACCCACAATGTAGAAAAGCAACAGTATTGACTGAGTTTGTGCTAGCTTATAACTATTGGTGTCTTGGATATAATGTGGAAAACTTTGCAGCGGGTAGTACTGGAAAGACCAGGTTGGCTCTGATGGTGACAAAGGCAGAAGGGCCTACCAACATTAACTCATTCCACCCTGGAGCCTGCAGCAAGCACAGGTGCAGTATTTCCAACTCTGTACTGTCTCAGAGGTGGGGGTACTGAGTGCTAGCTGAGTGGAGGTACTGAGTGGAGGTACTCTATGTGCTCGCAACACCTTGACATTCAATGACAGCAGCATGAAGAGAGGCTTGCTACTGCTGGGCCTAAAAAATTCCAGATCAAAGAAACAGAATAGTACCTCTGTTAATTACTTCAGTGGAATCAGTACCAATCAAAGATTGGGTTCCATCTATCCTGTACTGTACACCTTTACTATAGCTTCATAGAACAGCACATGTGCTGAATAAAGAAGATATCAAGTTCAGTTCCTAGCATTGTCAGATATTTCTATCTAAAATTCCAATTTTATCTATATTCAAATTTTATCTATATTCTTATCTAAAATTCTAAAGAGCTGCTGCTGTCAGTGTAGATAACATCAAATTAGATGGACAAATAAGACTGCTATCTATGAAAAGAGGCACACATGCTCTCTAGTAAGGGATCTCAGTTGCCAAAGCATCTCAAGTGATGTGAAGAGGACCAAAACAACTGCATGTGGCTGCAACCATGTGTATCTTTCTTGGTATTTTTTATGCTTGAAGGGCTTTTGGAACCCCAGTGTAGTCCAGTGGAGAAATGCACAAAATAGCACAGTACCTCCAACTATATGCTATTTCTCAAGTTATTCAATCTTTCCTATAATAAACATCTCTTAATACAGTATTTAGTCAGACACATAGTATTCAGAATTTTTAAAAACTTCTGATCTGGCTCTGTGACACAAAATACCTGGAAAACATCCTATAATCCAGTGGTTCTCAATCTTCCTAACTCCTTGACCCCTTTATAAGTTCCTCATGTTGTGGGGACCCCCAACCATAAAATTATTTTCATTGCTAGTTTATAACTGTAATTTTGCTACTGTTATGAATCATAATGTAAATATCCGATATGCAGGATGTATTTTCATTGTTACAAATGAAATGTGTATTCTATGCACACATTGAACACAATGGGATTTATTTGAGAGTAGGCATGCATAGGATTGAGCCCTGAGGCTGCAATCCTCTCCACATTTACATGGGAGTAAAGGCCCCCTGACTATAATGGGATTTATTTCAGACTAGGCATACATAGGATTGGACCCTGAGGCTGTCAGTCAGCCCCAGTGCACGCGCAGCTACAGCCGGAGGTCTGGCAAGCCTGACTGGGCCCCCTGCACCAGGGGTCTTTAGGTGATCCCCAGGAAAGCTCTAGGTGACCCCCAAAGGGGTCCCGACCCCCACTTTGAGAAACGCTGCTATAATCCTTCATTTTAGATTATTATGATGTTTCATGCTGCAGATACATGATTATAGGGATGGGTAAATCCAGCACAGCTTGACCCGAGTTATAAGTCTCTGTCTCCTGTGACTCAACTTGAAAACGAGTCCTAATGGGCAGACTTTCTGACTTGCCCAGAGCATTTTGGTCCCCATTTTAAAAAATCAGCTCAATGGGAAAAAACAGAGCTCCTGCTGAGCTGTGTATTTGTGTCATAATACACTCCCCTGCTGTCCTCATCACATCTGTAAAAAAGGCAGGAAGGGTGGGAGAGTCTGCATAACAGTGCAGTCAGAAGTGACAAGAGGGAGGAAGGTCATGTGCAGCAGCAGGGAGGCTTACCAGATTGACCCAGTCCTGTGCTGCTCTACTCAGAAGTAGTCACATTTGATCATTCAGTGGGCCATGTGGTTGGAAAGCATGATTACTACTAACTCCCTCCCCCCTGGCTTCTCTACCTCTTTTTCTTCCTTCCTTAGTTTTCTAGCCAACAAATGCTCCTTTACAAAGTCTCTGGCTGCTTCCCTGCCCGTATAGGATACAGTGGTGGCTGTTTTGGCACTGCTATATCATGTCACGGGAAGCCCATTAGGATTGGATTGTCTTTGTCTCACAGGTACTCTGATGTGCAAAAGATACTTTTGTTTATTAACTGTAAGAGGGAAAGGCTGCAATCCTAAACATGGTTTCCTGGGAGAAGGCCCCATTGAATACAATAGGACTTACTTCTGAGTAGACATGCACTGGATTGCACCCAAAGTCTTGGACCAGGGTGACCAGATGCCAAACCCAAAATTCCTGAACCCCAAAGCCAAAATTCCTACCCACTTTAAAAAATTGTCAAAAATGTATTTTTTTGTTTTTGTACTGTGCATCATCACAAAGTTCAAAAATGAAGGACAAAGAAGCCAAAATGTAGGACACCCAGACAGGAGGCTAAAAATCCAGACAAATACGGGTTTTTTCCAGTCATATGGTCACCCTATCTTGGACCTGTGGTTTGTCCTTTCTGAAATATACACTTGTTCTCAAGGAATCTGGTGACTAAAACTGGATTTAATAAAATAATTTAATAATTTAATAAATAAAATATTTAATAAACAAATAATTTAATAAAATAATCTTATTGTGTGATATAAGAAATTAGCATCATCCATCAATATCTTTCAGAACTTCATCATTTATGTATCTTGGATATTATGATTAGACAGTCACAAGATGATTTATGTTTCAAAACTGAATGTAGATCTCAGCCGATTCTGTATTTCCAATCAAATGTCAACATCTTTAAAAACAAACACACAACCATTTGGTGTCTTCTGAGTCAGTAATGCCTGTTGGTATTGTTGTTACATCCTCAGCCAGCAAGGTGTTATGCCATATCAGGAACAGGACAACCACAAAGAACAAATGCAACACTGTGGTATAGGAAACAATGGGTGGAGAGTGGGTGTTGAAAGGATGAGACAGGATGATTCATTTACATGACACTGAAAGTCATTTTGGCCACCATGGAGCCTCTGCTCTGGTTCAACCCTACAAGTCACAGAAGCTGTAGCAACATAGCTGTAGCAACAATGGTTCACAGCATCAATATGATCCATCCATGGAAGTGGTCTACAAACTGAGCTATAGCTCCCCATGGAATAAATCTATGGAATAAAGCATGGAATTAATCTATGGAATAAAGCAACAATTCCCAACCTTAGGTTGCATTCCTCTTGACCTACTAGGCTATTGGTTACAGCTTCCCATGCCGGGGTCTCCAAACCCCAGCCCTGGGGCCAGATGCGGCTCTCGGCAAGCCTCAAGACCCCTTTATCCAGCCCCTGGGCAAGCCCTAAAACCCACTCCAATATGTTCTTATATGTAAATTTATGTAAATCCATTCAAGTTGAAATGTAAATTAGTTTTTTCTCTCCTGACACAGTGTCAGAGGGATGATGTGGCTCTCCAGCCAAAATGCTTGGAGACCCCTGCCCCTATGATTCTTATACATTGTTTAGAGCTTATCACAAGGATTTCTTGGCTCCTCTGGCTGGTTTCAGTAGGTCTCCACAAAAACTAAGGGTACAGTTTGAGAAAGAGTGGTATAAAATCAGGCTAATAATGTGTTTTTGGGATTGCTAAAAAATTAGTTTTTAAAAACATAGATGTCAAATATATACTTTTGGAGTCAAGTTCTGATAGGAATGTCTTGCCCTTTTTAAAATTTAGTTTGCTTATTTCACATAGAGCACAATCCTCACCATGTCTAGTCAAAAATAAGCCCCATTGTGTTTAATGGGTCTTACTCCCAGCAAAGTGTGTTTAAGATTGCAGCCTTAAATGCTGCTGTTTCACCAAGCAAATAACATACTTTGTTCTTTTCTCTCCTTATTTTAATCATCAGTTTATTTCAGGTATGTTAGGTAGGTCATAGATCAGAAGAATTATGTGCCCATGTTTTGTAGAACTGAAGGGGTTTTTACCATCCACCCCAACATACATCTTCGTATGGTGCTTTTAAAAATAAATACTCCTGAAGGAGCTTAAAACCACTTTGCAAGACAGTCTGGATGAGATGGGCTTCTCAGGGGTATCAATTTAAGAAGCACAATTCACTCATCTCGCCATTCCTATGGTGGCATTTGGAGAACATCACCTGTCTATACTCTGGCCTACCCCCATTCCCTGGAGTGGAACAGAAATGCCTTACAGTCAGTGGTGGGCTCCAGCAGGCTCGCATCTACTCTATAGAACTGGTTGTTAATGAGAGATAGTATATACCAAGTTTAAAAATAGCCATTTAAAAGTGGCTGCCAGATGGGCATAGAACCGGTTCTTAATTTCTTTGAATCCCATCACTGCTTACAGTACTTTTGTGACACCCTCAGACAAGCATGGGACTTGTGCCAAGACTTGGGCTGGCCTGACCAGGAATTAGGATTATGTTGTGATTTATCACTGAGACTCTTTTCAATGTATAAAATATCCACTTCTCCTTTGGAAAGAACAAGGATTGAACTATGGATCTATTGGCTAATTCCACAAACGTGGTGCATAACAAACCCTAAAAGTGGTGTTGAGGTGCTGAGGTGTATCCTGATGATTCTGATATGCAAAGTTATAAAGTCTTTGCATCAGTGGTGACCCTGAAGTTTGGATTTAGAGCAGTGGTTCTCAAACTTTTGCAGTTTACAGAGCCCTGTAAAAATTTCTAAAGGGGAATTGGGAAGCCATACTGGTACATGCACAGTGTTTCAGGAAGCCCTAGGGCACTGAAGTACGGACTGGTGTGGTGCTGAGCTAAAACCCCTAAGAGCCAGAATTAGAAGGGCATGAGGAAGGTGGGCCACAAACAGGAGCAATGGGAGGAAGGGACAAGCACTGGACAAAGGGGCAGATTGTGGCCACTTAATAATGTGGAGTTCTTGGACTCTTGGACTCAAAGAGTTTCTCTTCAAGAAATACTGAATTAAAAGAATCTGGCAAGGCTCAATAGAAAGATTCCCCATACACTTTCATGGGCAGAATAAAATCTTTCTGATCTCCCCCAACTTCTGTTTTGGCTAAAAAATTTCAAAAGATTGTGTAAGGACAGATCTCAGAAAGAATTTCAGCTTCATTCTTGTAATGAGGATTTTATTACAACATTTCTTTAAAGCCACTCTCAGCTGTATTTTAACCTGTTCTGTGCTTTAAAATCCTAGAATTTTCAGTTCACGTTCTTTTGTGAACTGAAAACGAATCCATCATCTTTATTTCCTCGGGTTTTAATCCTGTCTTTTGTTTTGCCATTTGCTTGTTAAATCAGTTTCCCAGAGAAGCGTAAACTGGGAATATATCATTAAAAATTTGAACCTTTGGCATTTATCATTGATCTTATCGTTGAGTTGGGCTTTTACAGTTCTTTGTCTGGTATCTGTAGGCCTCCAACTGAAAGACTTAATTACAAGGTCCTTGCTATACAGCTTGACACTTGAAATGGGGTTGTGGTCATGTATTATGGCCTTGTGTTTTGTGCACTGAAAAATCAAGGAGGGGCTGACACCCTTTTCAAATATATGGTAGAAGCTTTGGCATAGCAGCGATCTTATTTTCTTTTTATTATGGGTAATTGCAGACAGAAAGACTGAAACCCAGTTCTGCCAAAAGAAAAAGATAAGCTTATATGATTACAGAATTATAATTATCAGCTGATAATGGGAAATGTAACATGAGAGATTTCCAGAAAGCTTTGACTAATATGTGGCCATAGGAAGTGGCCATATTCTCATTTTATTTTATTCTTCTTCATTTTATTAGATTCTTCATTTTATTTTGGTCCTATTTACTATAACTGGTAAATACTTGAAGAAGTCAGAAATTCTTCTGACTGGAGATACTACCCAGGATCTTCTGCATGGAAAACAAGTTCCCTATTACTGAGTTTTACTGTACGTTCTCTCACTACAGAGTGAAATCCTTCACAACCAAAATCCTTTGTGATGCATTTGGTTGTGTTGTTGCACAACTGCATTCACTTGCTAGGTTTCCAAAATTAGTGATTTTGTATCATATTTTGGATCCTGAGCCTAAGCAAGATTTCACGAATATAAACTTAGCTAAAAATATTTAATTGAGTTTATCTCTAACTTATTATTGTATAGCATTTATGCTATTGCCGCCACCAGACACTAATAAAGGACAGAATGGATTACATTTTCTTCTGCTGTATAGGTCTACAGAATTGCAAAAGTTCTGAAAAGTACTTCACAACATCCATAGAATAAGGATCACTGGTGAGAAGGACTGTGGCTCCCCACCTGGTGCTGGATTCAAATGGAGCAGGTAGGTTCCTTATGGGCAGCATAGGAACAGGGAAGGGCAATGGGAAAGGGTGCAGATGGGGTAGGGATGGGTGTAATGGGGAAAGGGTGTATCAGAACTGGGAGGGGGCTGGATTGGTGTCACAATATTGCCCCAGAAAGGATGTCACAACCAGAAGTGACGTTATGCCCAGGCTTTAAAAAAAAAAGAAATTGTGAGACAACCTACCTCCTTTCCCCCAGCAGATCAGCATCCATTTGCTCTGCTGCCTCCCTCCAGTGAGTTACATAGCTAAGGCAGCTAATATGCTGTGTGGAGGAACAAAATTCTACAGGCATAAAATTTTTATACAACAGTGTATACTGTATACTATTGTATACATCAGTGGGAGTTGGTCACCCAGTGAGAGGGAAAATCCACAGTAATGCTGAATGATCATGGAGCTCCACCAACACAACTAAATCAAATTAAGTAAATAAATAAAAGTGTGCCCATTATTGGTTAGAGACACTGTGGTGGGCAAAGAGTTATAGTTATTACCTCCCTGATGAACATATGAGGAATATCACTTAGAAGTTCCTCATTACAATGCAGGGGTTACTATATGATGATATATGGAAATGGGAACTGACTTATATTAACAGCTTTTTAGTTCCATTTTATCAAAAATACATTTCATGAGCTCTCAGAAAAAAATCAGTCTCATTGGTCAGTTTTAAGTTAAGAAAATCAATTTTTTCTTTCATACATATTGTTTTCATTTTCTGATTAATTGGTCATAATGTTTGAAAGAATACAGATCTTCTAATGCAATTTGTTTCCTTGCATTCTGCATTAAGTTACCTTTCCAATGATATATATCAAGATGGTATTATTATTCATATATACCCTGTTTTTTCACAATTTTAGCCTCTAGCTTCAATCTTTGCTTGTTGCCTCTCTGATGCCTGTTGCC
Source organism: Cryptoblepharus egeriae (assembly GCA_030015325.1). Classification (NCBI taxonomy): domain Eukaryota; kingdom Metazoa; phylum Chordata; class Lepidosauria; order Squamata; family Scincidae; genus Cryptoblepharus; species Cryptoblepharus egeriae. The sequence continues at coordinate 68,872,856 of JAREYC010000002.1, read as the reverse complement.
TCCCGCCTGGTGCACCTGTTACCCCTCACAGCCCCTTAGCTACATCTCTACTGTATCCTATTTCTCCCTTGCACTTGAAAGGCCAATATGAGCCTTTTTAGTCTTGTGCGAGCAATTTCAGTGGTATGGATCATTGCACAGACTGGGACTTTATTCAGGAGAAGGGGACAATGTCCTCCTACCTTGCAGAGACCTCCAGCCTTCTCCTTCCTGGCACTGGATTAAATGTGGCTGAGTTGTCTTGCTGCTTCAGTACCCGTAAGGTTTTGGCTGCCCATAAATTTGGTATGGCACATTTTAGATCTTGTACTCAAATGCATACCTAAAGTAGGGTCAGGGGGTAGATGGCCACATATTCCTCACTTGATATGGTGTCAATTTGAAAGCATTTGGAGTGGTTGTGGGTTGCACTGAGTGGCTGATGACTTTTTTGCCTTCTCTCCAATTGTCAAGGTTAAAAAAGGTATTAAAAAAGCAAATGGCTACCCAGAATGATCCACAACTGGTCCAACCAAATGCCCTCCTTTCCACAGCAGCATCTGCTTCTGCTCTCCCTGTTGCAGCTGCTCAGAGTATTTTTCTGTCTTCCCCCCTTTGTAAAGTCACATCTTGCGACTACTCTGAGTGGGTGCCCAGAAATAGAAGAAGGCACTGAGGCAGGGAAAAAACAGAAGCAGGAAAAAGAACCTGGAAGCAATAAGTCATATGAAAGAAGTCTGAGGGGATGTACTTTCATAAGGATTTTTTTAAAAAAGAAATCTTTTTGGAAAAGAAAAAGTGCATTATAGTGGAACAAAAATTGTCATTAAACTGTATTAGGATTATAACGGTTAGTAACAGGTAAATTGCCTTAAATCAAAAGTAAATATTTTTGTTTTATTTTCATAACAGTACTACCTGATTCATTTCATTTGCGGTTTTATGAATAGTCAATTGAAACTAGTGGATATGACAGAGGGTGGGAGGTAGGAATGTCTAGAAACAAGTGATAGAGGTTTCCACTAAAATGAAATTTGGTCTTATTGTTGGCAAGCAGTGTCTTGTTTTTACACAGTGTTCCATTCTGTCAATGAGGCATTCAACAGACAATTGTCTGGCACACGAGGACTTAGGTTATGATCAGGAAGCAGAAACATTTCTTTTCCATAAGTGCATCTATCTGACTGCAATCCTAGCCTCACTTTTCTGGGAGTAAGTACTATTGAACACAATAGGACTTACTTTTGAGTAGACATGCTTAGAATTGCATCTATCTATCTATCTATCTATCTATCTATCTATCTATCTATCTATCTATCTATCTATCTAATGGAAAAGAAGCTATACCAACAGCCACTGGGAAAGACACTATATCGAGCCCAATCCCATGCCTGTCTACTCCGAAGTAATTCCTATTATAGTCAATGGGGCTTCCTCTTAGGAAAGTGTAAATAAGATTGCAGCCTAAGTAAGTAAGGCTGCAATTCTAATCTCCAGTGAGGTCTGCCTATGCCCTGGCGTAAGTCCTGTGCTGACCTGGGGATGTCATAAAGTTCCATATTACACTTTGTGCCACTCCTGGGAGAGGTCAGGCCATTGCACTGATATGTGCTTGTTTCCCTACAGTACATCTCCACAGGAATGGGAAGACAGATAAGTTATGCCAGACTAGTGAGTGAGTGAGTGAGTAAGTACAATTATGCTAGCCTAGTGAGTGAGTGAGTGAGTGAGTGCACAATCCAGCCTAGTGAGTTGAGTGAGTGCACAACCCAGAGTTAGGGCAGTGAGGAGAGCCCCAGCTGGGCTGCCCCAACTATTCTGAATCCAGAGTAGAAAGTTATGGTGCATCCAGAGAGTTAGGAAACCTGGGCTGCCCTACCTGCTCCAGAACATGCTCAGTAGGCATCAAGTCAGCAACACCTGGAGAGGGCTTGCTCCTGAGGAGACCCCCCCTCAGATTACACTGAACAAGGAACAGATGTGATGCCTGCCTTAGAAGGAGTCCCTGATGAGATGCTGGTACAGTCGACAGTGAATACATGGACCCCTATGAATCTACTCATTATTATACCTGCTCCTGAGATGGTATAACTCTGAGGAGCTGGAAGTGGAAATTTCTGCCCTGGAAACAGGCTCTGGATACAGAGTAACTGCTCTGCCCAAGAATTCCTGATGCCGAAAAAAATTCCTGATGGTGAGGGGAGTGGAACAGATTGCCAAGAGAAGTGGTGGACTCTCCCTCACTGGGGATCTTCAAGCAGAGGCTTAACGAGCACTTGTCAGGGATGCTCTAGGAGGATTTCCTGCTGCAGGCAGGGGGTTGGACTAGAAGACCTACTAGGTCCCTTACAACTCTATGATTCTATGATATATGTTCATAGGAACATGCCTCTCCTGAGCTGCCTAGGCTGCCCCAGTTAAGGCAGCCCAGTTCTACCTGACTTGGTGTACCCAATGTTGCTTTTGGCTGCTCCAAGCCTTTTCCAGGATAACTAGGGTGGCCCATCTTGCAGTTGGGTCTGCCCAGTGATTGACAGAGTAACCCAAATGTACTTCTGGATTGTGCCCTAAATAAGTAAGTAAATAAATTAATGTTCCTCCTCTGCTAAATATACAAGAATCATCTATTAAGAGTGGCTTTCTTGTCTGGTCTGAAGTGATGTTTCAGAATGTAGAATTCAGTTCGCTGACTGCAGATTTGTATTCACTGTTGGACCCATTAGCTGCTCTACACTCCCTACAACTTCCTAGCAGTACGCCCTATTGCTGCTGGTACATTGATGTGAATTGTAACAGTGCCCATTGATTACTCTAAAGCAGAAAATACTTCATCCTGGGGTTAAGTAGCTAATGAAATTATTACTAAGTAGGGATTAGCTCAACTATTTTCATGTTGTCATTTTAAAGCCTTGCTTACTTTTTTCGTATAACCTGGAATGCCATTTCATTTACTGGATTCTTGTTTGCTTTACTCACAGGTCACTTGCCTATCATCACCAGCTCCAGAACAAACACTCACGATACAGTCATGAATAGCAGCTCTTTTTTTGTAGACACACCTGGTTCAAACATCTGAGATAAATGGGAGTGACTTTCAAATTCTCCTCTTCTTTGCATAGTAGCAGAGAGCTGGTTTGACCCCTTTCCATTCCATTTTGTGCTCTAACCGCTCTAGGGCACCACTCAGAGAACTGTCATTTATTCAGAAGCAAAGTACATTGCAGTGACACAGTCTCAAAATGAGGTTTAAACACTCCAGCTGAAGGCATTGCTGTACTTTTCCCCCCAGTGTTACCCAGACTAGGTTCAACTAGACCATGCCATTAGAGCAGGGGTCTCCAAACCCTGGCCCTGGGCCCTTGGTGAGCCCCCTCCATTCAGCCTTCAAGCAAGCCCTGTAATCCTCCAGGGGTGAAGGGAGCTCTGCTCTACACACCTTGGGAGGGTATTTTGAGGGCTGCAGAGGCTGGACACCTCTCCTCTCTCTGTGAATGAATGTGCTCATGAACTGATTTGAAAATCACCCTCTCTGTATTTTGGAAAATGTTTATGAACTGATTTGAAGTCATTCACTCATTCATAAGTTCCATCTCCCAGGGATTAGGGAACACCACTGAACAGTTAGAAATAATCTTGAAATTTTACTCCTGCAATCTGGGTAGATTTTGCTAGTATTCAAAGTAAAAAAGATTACAATACTACAATATGATACAAAATAATAAAGAAAACACAAAATATAAAGAAAAATAAAACCAATTAACCTGCAGTTAGTCTCTCAGATCTCTCAGGCTGCAATTTGCCCTCCCCTTACACAGGAGTGAACTATCTATCTATCTACAGTATTTATATACCGCTTTTCAACTGAAAAGTTCACAAAGCGGTTTACAAGAAAATGAAAAAAATCAATAGCTAATTAATAGCTAATGGGTCCCTGTCCCAAAAGGGCTCACAATCTAAAATGCAATAAGAACACCAGCAGAAGCCACTAGAACAGACATTGCTGGGGTGTGGAGGGCCAGTTACTCTTCCCCTGCTAAATAAAAGAGGAACACCCACTTGAAAGAGTGTCTCTTGCCCAGTTAGCAGGGGTAACTCCGCTGATAATAACAGGCTGAGTAGGTGCAGGCCGAGTGCTGAAACTGGTTGTATCTCACCTGGGACTATTTTTTTGCTTGTTTATCAAGACATCATTTGTATATCAAAATTTGTATCAAGACATCATTTGTAAGTCAAAATCTATTAGAAATTGTTGCTTGTCTTGCAAGACACTCTCAATCCAAATTACTCTCAATCCAATATTTAACTGTAATCCAATGTACTTCATGTGGACTGAATTGAAAGGTAAATGACTAGGGTAGATTCTTGCCCAATGCCACATGTAATTAATCATCTCTTGTGTACAATGAATACAGCAAATGGGACATCAGCATAGGCTTGAAATTAAGCTTGAATTTTAACTGGAATGGTTACTTGTTTATTTTAAATTCGTCACCGTTGGTCTAAGAAATTTAGCATTGCATCTTAGCCCCAAGACTGATTATATATCAGTCTTGTTACTTGTTTTTCTTGAGCATTTTTGTTCTGTTTTGTAATATGAGGATTGCTAGCCCCAAAAGAGGCAATTTAGCCAAAGCAAATGGTTTGATTTTGTACCTCTTTTTATGTACATTGTATACAATGTTTGGTAAAATTCAGGGCATGTCCAGGAAAAAGGTGACATGCACTCCTTTTATGGCACTTACCTGCTGGGCTTGCGCACTGGCCTTTGCTGCAGCCTTGGCATACAATCAGGCTGTTTGATCTGTAGTTGTTATAAGATTTTTGATGGATACATTTGATAGGTTAATTTATTACATATTTCAGTCTTGGGCACCATACATCATTCCCAGTGATCTTATTTGATTGTGTAACTTGATAATTACACATTGCTAAAAAGCTGCTATATGGTGTTTCTCAGTGGCCTATCAGAGCCCATATCTGTTTACCTTTGAAACCACAGTCACTTTCATGCCTGTTTGGAGCAGGAATTCATCTCAATCACAGCGTACAGACAAGGTAATTCACTTATAGAAATTTGCCAGGAAAATATATGATATAGAAGATGGGTAAGTCTTGATCAGTTTATCTCAAGTGTTGAAGAGTCCTGGCTGTGTTCATTTGGCTAAGGAGCCTAGGAACTAGTGGAGCTGCTGCCACAGCTGATGTAATTGCCAAGGATGTTCAACAGATATCCTTTAGGAAATTCTTTCTTGGCCATTTAAATGCTCACACAGTTAAAACATGAGTAAACGCAAGAACAAAGTCAACACATCTACATTCCCATCTCTCTTAACCTCCTCCTGGAGAGGGTGGAATGCTGCGAGGATCTTCCTGCTATGGTTGGGCTGGGCAAAGGGACTTCTGTCTTTTAATTTCTTTGAAAAATGAATGTGTCTGAGATTTTTGGATGCCCTATTGTATCCTCTGCGAAAAAACACACACTTGAAAACAAACTATAGGTGAAAGTGTGGGTGCATAAAAGTAAATGAAGATAACAATCTTTAAATGCTCCACTTAATCCTTATATCACCATCACACACATGCCCTTTTATTTAAGTGACAAGAATGGTGACAAGAATGTGCTGTTTTTTTCTGCTGATCTGTTTTCTCCCAAGCTTATACTGTAGTTTAATTTGTTCTTAAATATGTGTCCTTAAAATACTATGGAATTAAAAGCTGTACAGAACAATACTTCATTTGGGGAGGCGGGGAGGTTGGAGAGGGCTACGATCATAGAATCATAGAGTTGGAAGGGACCCAGTGGGTCATCTAGTCCAACTCCCTGCCTGTAGCAGCAAATCCTCCTAGAGCAGTGATTTTCAACCTTTTTCATCTCACGGCACACTTGACAAGGCACTGAAATTGTCAAGGCACACCAACAATTGTTTTGCCATTGGACAAGTCGCAACAGACTGTTCAAATCCCCAACTTTCCTATTAATGAATGTCAATCCCCAAATTCCCACAGCACACTGGTTGAAAATTACTGTCTTAGAGCATCTCCGACAGGTGCTCATTGAGCCTCTATTTGAAGATCCTCAGGATAGTGAAGTGGTTTGGGAAGTGGGCTGAGTCCTTAGTCCTCCTTAGGACTGAAGCTTCCTGGGTAACAGTCATGCACTCTCAGCCTCACCTATCTCACAGGGTTGTTGGAAAGGCAGCAGAAAAGAAGGAACTAAAGCATTTGAAGCTGCTTGTGTTGGCATGGGTATAAACCCCTTAAATAAATAAATTCATGTTAAAAATGAAAATAATCATGTTAAAAGACTAGATTCATGGTTTTCAAACCTTTTAGTGTTAGGACCCATTTTTTAGAATGATAGTTAATTGACCCACTCAGGGTGACCAGATGCCGAACTCAAAATCCCCCCCAGTTCCCCAAAATTCCTGTCCTCCAAGCTAAAATTCCTATCTGGTTAAAAAATGTAGGACACCCCAAAATGTAGGACAAATGTAGCACATGTTACAATAAGTCTAAAAACACTCGTATTGCATTCATGTATTTAATTTTTGCACAAATCTCATTGCAACAGACCAGACACCAATCCCAAAAGCACATGTTTAAGTGATCCAAGCAGCCATCCTTTCTCAGGCAGGCCTTTCAGCCTCCTTTCCTTTTCCCCCTTATAAAATACAAGCTCCACTGACTATAATACTTTTGAGTGGACACAACTGGAGGATTAAAACTTAAGAAGCCAGGAGCTATCCTCACCATTCCTGCCAACTTTACACCCAACCCCTGCTCCTCTGCTTTGACGTAGGTTATACTGCTAGTTGCGACTGACTGTAGGGTGCATTGCTCATCCTCGTTTCTAAGGGCGCGATCCAGAGTAACTATGGGGAGTCCTTGCACCAAAGTATAAGAACACTTTACTCTGGACTGCAATATGAATTTCCCATAGGTTTTCACTAGGTGGTGCAGTAACTACGGGTGCACGTAATGTCTCTTACATGCTCTGGTAGTTACTCTGGATTGCAGCCTTTGTCTTTAGAGCCAGTATTGTCCAAAGATACTTCCATGATCATGGGGTCAGCATGTCTGCCATAGGTGCACAGAACGCTGTTTTACCTTTCCACTGAGGTGGTACCTATTTACTTGCAATTGTATGCTTTTGAACTGCTAGGTTGGCAGGAGCTGTGCTAAGGACAGGAGCTCACCATGTCTTGGAGGACCTTGGTCTCGAACCCTGGCCTCCTGGTTAACAGGCACAGTGTATTAACCTCTTGCACCATCAAGTGGCCCACACCAGGACAATTTGTACCATACCACAAAATCAGATCAAATTAAAAAATTTACAATAAGTATAATTTCAAAATTTATTTTAAAGAAGCCTCCTAATCCTACCAAGCAGTTGCTGATCTGTTTTTTTAATTATTCAGAAATCCTAAAAGCTGCAATCCTATCCACACTTAGCCAGTAGTAAACCCAATTTACTACAATTTTAAACAAGATACATACCTGTATTTACCCATATTTACTTGAATCTAATTCAGTATTGAATCTACCGTGCAGTCTGATTTTATAAGGCTTGGGATAAAAAAAGCTTACTGGCAATTGTACTGCGTAGCTGCAAAGGAGGTGCAAAATTTAATTTTAGTGCGTTAAACAATGAATTACATGACAATAATAATAATATAACAATGGGTTTGTGTTATGATTTTTACCTAATTGCACTGCTTTATACAACAATGGGTTTATTCTACATTTTTATTACAATAGAATAAACTGCTAAACTAAATATTGACCAATACTTATTATCAAAATACTGTATTTACTCAAATCTAATTTGCCATCAAATCTAATGCATACCCCTATTTTGGAGACTAACCCTACAGTCCAGAGTAAGTATGGGAGCACGTAAGAGTCACTACGTGTACCCGTAGTTACTGCATCACCTAGTGAAAACATATGGGGAATTCATATTGCAGTCCAGAGCAAATTGTTCTTACACTGGAGCAATGATTCCCTGTAGTTACTCTGGATTGTGCCCATAATTGTGCCCAGATTGCGCTCTGGATTGTGCCCATAAAAAGGTGTTAGATTCAATAAAATATGATAATTTATTTATTTAAGAAACGTATAACCTGCCTTTCCCATGCTAAAGTAATTGTCTAAAGTGGCAAAGGGCACAATTCTATGCATGTCTACTCAGAAGTAAGTCTCTGTAAGTCTACTTACATGTCTACTTGCATGTCTACTCAGAAGTAAGTCTCTGTGTAACTATGTCCAATAGGTCTTACTCCCAGGAAAGTGTGCTTAAGATTGCAGCCTAACAAAGCTTATAAAGCAGTACAGCAACAGATAGAAACATAAAAAATAAGCTGGGTTTTCTCCCAATTTTTCCTTTTTAAAGCCTGGATATGACATCACTTTGTTATAACATCACGTCCGGGGCAATATTTTTGAGTTTTGCACCCGGCTACATGATAATTGGATAAGCCAGTAAGAAAAACAACAAAATACGGACAGATAAGAGAGATGATAAAGATAAATAAGCAATGCTGACGAGATGGCAGGAATCAAGTGGGGGTTGGAAAGCTTCTCCAACATGTTAAAGGTCAATTTTCAGTTTGTGAGGGCCTTCCCACTACCTGAAATAGATGTTGCCAATTTCCAGCACAATCGGAGCATGGAGGAAATATTTGTTGCTCAACAAAGTTATTCCAAAAAGAAAGTTTCTCCCTTATTGTTGATACTGCCGTTGTAGCTTTTCTATATGGCTAGAACACTTAAACTCCCTGTGGTGATAGAAGAACAGGCAGTTCTAATGGTATGCACAGGCAAAATGGAGCAGTGATGATGGACAAAGAAAAGAATAGTATTCCCCTTTTACGTTATTTGCACAAGCTAGAACACAAGTGAATGCAGTTTTTCTTAAGTCAGTTGGCCTTGCGTATCGGCAGCTGTACAACATGACAGAACAGAGCTACAGATCACATTGTTTATAAACAGGTTGCTTTGAAAGCCCGTGTTACGGCTTGCTTTGTCAGAACTTGAAAGGTTTTTTGATTAATCCACGGCTGCTGTGATCAACCGAAAGAGTCCTTTCCCTTAAATTGTCACTACCTGAGGAAGTTGCCAGATCTTGCAGAGAAGCCCTCTAACTTCAAGAGGAATATGGTGACTGTAAAAAAGGACACTGTGCTATAGATGGGCTTGAGCAACGGCAGGGTGAAAATCATCCAGTGCTCTGAACCAAAGAGGGTTGGAATCATTTTCCAGCTTCTTTCCCTCTTCAGATTAGTAGATGTGGGCTTTGTGCGATGGATCTGTCACCACCCCAGACTGGACATAGGACTGTGATGCTCCCCTAGTGCTGCAGTGTTAGTCTGTTGGAGAAAACCCAGCTGTGCGTAGCTGTGTCAGAGTTGACAGTGATGGTCAGTGCTCTGTCCATGCAGCATTAGGTATTGGTGTGGGATCCTTCCCACCTTAGAAATTGCACATAGGAACTTGTCTCCATCCCACACATGTCCTGGTAGATTAGGTCATAGATTGCATATGTATAGAGAATGCTTTTTGACCTTGGAACTAGTTCTGTTGGAGTCCACTTTCTTTTGGCATGAGGCTCTGTGGCTAATAATCCATTAATCTGCTAGCCACCACCTGGGATGGAAACGGTGGTGAAAAGATGGAAACATATTCCCAAGCTTTGCACCCTGATACCATGGAAGAGAAATAGTAAAGAGGAGAGAGGATAAAATGTGTACATTAAAAATGGTATGGTCAAAGTTGTAGGGCTGAGGCAGTTGAAGAGGCAGACAGCAGTCTGCTGTCACTGCTTATTGGAGAGAAGGAGGGTGGAATCTGTGTTTTGCTGTTTCCTGTATTCAGCCTGTCACAGCTAGAGATCCATAAATTCCTAAGGTTATTAAATGACTCTACCATCCAGGGTGACTTCCAGCTTTCAGCCCACTGGAGTCCTGTGCCCTGGTAGAATTTGAGCCATTTTAAGGGTGCATTTGAACTTAACGTGGACAGTATTTAGCTTGGCATTGTCTGCTTGTTTGATTCCCTGTTTACTGTATCCCTCTTGTATATCTTGGTGCCAGGAACTCATACATACAACCGCCCATCTTGCTCACTGTCTAGTTAAGCCATTCCTTTGGTAGAGCAGTTTGGATTATTATCCTGAGTGCTGCATTTTTATGATCAATTTATGGCCATAATCGGGTGCCCCTTGCTCTGGTTGAGTTGCCCTCATGACTGCCCTATTCTAAGGACAGCTCTGCAGTCTAGGATCCATATACTCCAAGATCAGAACATTCATCTCAAATGGTGGCATTGGTTGAAGACTGCATGCTGACATGCCTGTGAAGGAGCTTGGGGTTCCCATGGAATGAACCTGGAACTATTCCTCCAGTACAGAACGGAAATGTAAAAGGGATGTTATCTACATGCCCTTTGACCTTGGAAGAGCTAAAAAGGCAAAACTGTCAACTGAACATTCTCTCACAATTTACAGATCATTTTGCTTGGAGTAAATCTGCAGGGTTACCCTTGAATTGAACACTTTGCAAATGTTCTGGCCTTTGTCAGAGCGGTGGCAATAAAGCATAGATTTCTATTGTCTACTACATGAACGGAGCACCTATAATTATTTGAAGGCACAGCACTAGGTACACAGACATCTTTCTACCATGTCAGCTTCCACCCCCTTTCCTTCTGTAAGCCAAATGTTGGGTTTGTAAAGAGACCATGAATTTGAGTTAATTACACAATGGAGGCATTCTTCCATTCATCCCACCAGGTATTATGCAATTGAAATCTTCTCATGACATAAGTAGTTGAATGCCAGGCTTATTTTTAGTAATAGCCTTGTCACTGCACAGTAGCCCCGATCGCAGATTAGTGCTATTAGTTCAGGTTCACTACAGAGAGGCTATGCATTACAGGGTGATTTGATGCTGAACATGCCTGCAGAGAATGGCACGCATTATGCACTGTATGCGTAGGTAGAAATACATCAGTGACACATGCCTTGTAGAAGAATGGAGAACAGGATGTCAAGCCTCCATTTAGCTATGAAGAAGTTCCATATTTGCCGACAGAGAGCATAAGAAGCCTTCTCATATTGTATTGAATCTTGCTTCTGGGCATAAAGATGAAGAAGGAGGGAATGGATACTTGTAATGTGTTCCTAGATGACTGCTCAATTGTTTCATTTCGGTACATGGCAATTGTGATGGGCAGCTTTCAACATGCTGTCACCCTGATGAATAGAACTGGTAGAAAGCAGTCTTAAGATGTGCTTTCCCCCTTTAAGTTGGGGGTTTGGAGCATGATGCTCTGTGTACTAAACACAACCCCCATTATCTAAATTTCAATCATCTGCTCTCATTCTCAATAATCCTCTTTTATGAATCTGCCCAGGTGCTAAGATGGGCTTCGGAGGATCTGCTCTGTTATTTCATTAACATTTGGTTATGATGAATAGACTGAGTAACAGCTCCTTTTTAGTAGCAACCCCAAACTCTAGAACAACATTCCCGGGAAAATAAGTCAGACTTCTTTCTTTTCCACAATTTGAAGTATGTTAGATTTACAGCCCAAATATTATGCATGTCTACACAGAAGTACATCAATGGAGCTGACTGCTAGGTAAGTTTGTTTAGGATTGCAGTTGAATTTATTTATGTTTTTAATGTTTAGTTAGTTGTTTTTTCCTGAAATGTTTTGCCATTTTAATATTTAATCCTGAGGAAGAAGTCATAGACCACTGGAGAGCATCTGCTTTGCTTGCAGAAAAACACACATTCTATTTTCAGAAGGGGGAGACCAATTTCCTGATCTTCAAGAACCACACTTAGGCTGCAATCCTAAAGACGCTGTCCTGGGAGTAAGACCCACTGAACACAATGGGGCTTACTTTTGAGTAGACCTGGTTAGATTGTGCTCAAAATTTCTGATATTGGTGGATCAGTAGCCTGACAAGGCATCTTCTTATGTCCACTTTTAATGGGCCACTGCTACAATTTCACAATATATGTTTTGTATTTAGATTTTCTCTTTGAGTTCTGTTTTTATTGACTAATAGTTGATGCATATATTTTAATATGCTTTGTCAAATTTATCAGCTACTTAATGTTAAGAGAAAGTGGAATTAATTAAATACATAAATGGATAAATATTCCAACTCATGTCTCTGATGCCTCATACCATTCGCTCTGCGTGCAAAGAGAATTTTCACAGCCACATCTGAGTCACTGAGAATTGTTTCCAGCACCGCAGTACATTGTATGGCTACTGCAAATGGTAAGCAGGGGGAGCCAGGGTGATAGCAGCCTCAATGGGAACCATGGTGCTTGTACGCTGTGTAAGGTAATGGTCCTCAACCTTTTTGACCCCAGGGACTGGTTCTGGAGAAAAGAAATTTTCCAGGGACCAGGCCAGGGCTGCGGGGAGAGTCCTGTCTCTGGCAACCAGAAGGGAGGGCTTCCCCACTTAGAGCAGAGCACAGCTGCCTACAGCTGTAAATCCCATTATAATAAATAGAGATATTGCTAGGTTTCTGTGGATAGGATTGCAGGTGAGAGCCCAATGTCTCAACTGCTCAGAGCAGGGGCTTTCCACCTTTTTCAGTGCAGGATGCATTGAAAATGCAGAAAGCCATCCTACACTCTCTTATTGGAGAGTAAGCATCATTGACTATAATGGGACTTATTGCTGAGTAACAGGCATAGGATTGGACTCTGAGGCTGCAATCTTATCTGCGCTTTCCTGGGAGTAAGCTCCACTGTCTACAATGGGACTTATTTCTGAGTAGACAGGCATAGGATTGGGCTCTGAGGTTGCAATCCTGTTCACTCTTTCCTGGGAGTAAGCTCTGTGGACTACAATGGGACTTACTACTGAGTAGACAGGCATAGGATTGGTCTCTGAGGCTGCAATCCTCCCATCTCTGGATGGGAAGAGGCACTTAGAGGCACTTAGAGGAGTCCTCCTGTGAACCAGTCAGGCAGCTGCCAAGGACCTCCAGTGATCCCCGGACTGGGGGTTGAGAAACCCTGGTGTAAGGGACATATGGTGGCAAGAGATGGGTAGGACAGGGCAGGGAGGAGGAAAATGGGCTAGATGCTGGTGAGGGAATGTGGCTATGTCAAGAGTTGGCAACAGAGACAGATTTTCCTCTTCCTTGCCTCAATCCAGTGGTGTAGCTAGGAGGATGCAGGAGTGTAGTTGCATTGGGTAGCAAGCTGGGGGGGGGGGGGAGGGAACAAGCTGAGCTTGACACTAGTGGCTATATAAAGAATAATACCATCACATTATATATCATTGGAAAGATAATTTAATGCACAATGCAGTGAGACAAACTGCACTGGAATATCTGTACTCTAGCAAATGGTATGGCTATTTAATTAGAAAATGAAAACACAAATGCTTATCGAACAAAAAGTGGATTTTCTGAAGTCAAAATTTTTTTGATGGTGCTGCTTTCTCTGAGAGCAATAAGATGTAATTATATACTGTATGGAATTAGTAAGGTGTAATATGAGTCTGCTCTCATTTGCATATATCATAATACCAGGGATGGGCCCAGCCAGCCCCAAGATCCGGTTCTCCGGAAGTGGGCGGGGCCAGGGGGTGGGGCCAGGGTCAAGGGGAGGGGCCGGGGAGGTTTCCAATTTAAAAATTAAAAAAATAAAATTACTTACTTCAGAGTAGACCTGCATAGCATGGCGCTCTGAGGCTACAGTCCTCTCCACAATCCAGTGGCAATTAAGTTTCCTGGGAGTAAGTCCCATTGACTATACTGGGACTTACTTCAGAGTAGACCTGCATAGCATGGCGCTCTGAGGCTGCAGTCCTCTCCACACTTTCCTGGGAGTAAGTCCCATTGACTATACTGGGACTTACTTCAGAGTAGACCTGCATAGCATGGCGCTCTGAAGCTGCAATCCTCTTCACACTGGCCTGGGACTTACTTCTGAGTAGACCTGCTTAGGATTGGGCTCTGAGACTGCAGTCTTCTGAGGCAGGAGAAGGCGCAGAGGAGCCACGCTGGGGCATTTGAGCCCCCTGCCGGCGAGGAAGGCAGGAGAAGGCGCAGAGGAGCCGTGCTGGGGCCTTTGATTCCCCCCGCTGGCGGGGAAGGCAGGAGAAGGCGTGGAGGAGCCGCGCTGGGGCTTTTGAGCCCCCCCCCGCCGGCGGGGAAGGCGGGAGAAGGCAGCCGCAAGCGCTGCGAACTGGTCCCCATGGTTCTTGGCACCCGCCACCACACCGGCTCGCCAGCGGCAGCCAATTAAGAAGATCCGGTTTGGGCGAGTAGGCCCGAACCGGCATCTGCCCTGTACTGCATTATACCCCTACTAACAGAGTAAAGAGGCACTTCTAAATGGTGCTCTTCTTATACTGAGTTGGGAGAAAATAACCACTGTTCTTGGCTCCAGCACAGTTTCCTCTAATCAGTAAGGGGAATGCTTTATTTATTGATTGATTTAGTTAGTAAGAGCACAATCCTAACCATGTCTACTCAGAAGTAAGCCCCATTATGTTCAATGGGTCTTACTCACAGGAAAGTGTCTTTAGGATTGCAGCATTAGTTAGTTATGCTCATAAATCAAGATATCTTGGTTTAAGAGCATAATTTATTCTGGAAGCATGTTTGTAATCCAAAACAATTGTAATCCAAAAAGGATTTTCCCATTGGAAATAATGGAAACTCAGACAATTGGTTTCACAGTCCAAAAATATTTATATAAAAATATTTACTGTATATAAGAATGATTACAAAATACTGTAATATAAAACACTGTAATAAAGAAAATACTGTACAGTATTGGACTGTACTGTACCTTTGAAGACCTTCATGCCTGGTGTAAGGGAGACAAGAGAGAGGAGGGATGACTTTCAATATCACTAACGGAGTCATTGCTGTTCATTGGCTCAATGGAATCTTTGCCTTTTTGTGCAGCTTTAACATCCCCCTGCTGCTGATAGGGAGCAGCACTGTCATACTGATAAAACACCCCTTCCACACTGCCACACACAGATCCCACTGTTATGTTCAGACTCATCCTCCCAGTCCCCCTCCTGCTCTGTACTCTGTTCCTTCCTCTTTTCAGCCATAACAGAATCACACCACAACAGTTTCAGAGAAGAGATACCAGGTGAGTATAAACAGGTTCTTTGTATTTCAACAAATTGTTTTCATAATCAGATATTTTCGTTCAATGATACCTCAATGTCCATTCTCTCTCTTTCTTTCCAGGTTCCTTCACCAGGAAGCGAAGGATCTCCACATGAGGACATCTGTCCTCTTTGACAGATCAACGTAAAGGTAAGCGTCCAACAAGGTTAGCCTCCAACTAACCTTCTCCCATTTGTCTTTCAGACCGAGCCAAGAACAATCAGGTGTCCAGCAGTTTCTCTAGTGGTATCTCCTTCAGCTCCTCCACACCCACTGCCCTTTCCCGCTATTTTTCCCTCTCTTCTCCTGCTCCACCCTCCCCTTCCCTTCCTCTTCCAGGAGAGATCCTTGGAGACCCTTCTTTGTGATCTGAAGTGGTCCCTCTAAGTCCCTCTAGGACCTCCTCCCAGCCATCTCTTTTCTTAACCCTTTTGCTGGTAAAAACTTCAAGGGATTGAGGGGCTTCACCACACCCACACACTAAAAACACTCCCCTCCACACACATTCCACACTGGCAACAGATCCCACATGCACCACACTCAGGTTGTATCCCCCCTTGTGAGTTCCCGGCCATGAAAGGCTATTCCAAGCTTCCTCAGAAGTGCTCATCTTCCAAGACAATCTCTTACACCAAGTCAAAAAATTCTGAAGAAATTTTGCTTTTAATCCAAAACACTCTTAAACCAAGGTACCACTGCTCTTAAAATGTAAAAGCTTTATATATATGGGCTGTGGGTGGCGCAAGTGGCTAAGACTCTGTGCCTGTTAACCAGCAGGCCAGGATTCGAGACCCGGGTCGGCCCCACAAGACAGGGTGAGCTCCTGTCCTTAGCTCAGCTCTGCAACGCCAGCTGGATCCAATCGTATTGGCTCTGCCTTTCCATTGGACTAATTCAGTGGCGTGGAGAGGGGGGATTTGCTGCTTGGGTAACAGCCTATCCTCCATAACAATCCAACCCAGGCTTTCGTGCTTCGCATGCAGCGTATGCAGCACCGAGCACGATACCATAGTCTTCCAAGACTGACGGAGGCCCTAAAAAATAAATAAATAAATAAATAAATAAATAAATAAATAAATAAACACACACACACACACACACACACACACACACACACACACACACACACACACTTAAAATATACATTTAAAATGCGAAAGCTTCTGACACAATTGTAAAATGCAAAAGCTGACACAATTGTAAAATGCCATCTCCTAGTTAAGTGTACCTAACTAGGTAATGCTGTGTCTAGTATTTAAAGCAAACTCTTATAACTTTTGGTAGCCACTTTGGTGGTCCTTCGAAGTGCTGTTTCAAACAAAGCAACATTTATTTCCACATGTTTGCTTTGCTGATTTTAGTTCCCACAACCAGTATTGGCACTTTTTACTTCTCTCAGTATTATGTTGGATCAGTTTTGACTCACTGATAGTAATTTACCTAACCTTTAATATTTGGACTGAGAGGAAGGTTGTGCAGAATGTTTGCCCAACTCCATTTGGCATTGTTGGGCTATTGGTATATTAATTCACAAACTTGCAGCATTGTAAGGCATGAAATATTCCTTTTGTCTGTCTTTGTCCAGATATGAGTGCTTGTTTATTCCTGGCCTTTCTCTCTTGAGAAGATGGTGTACAAGCAAGTGTACGCTTGTCATTGATGTGAGCTGAATAACAATGGTAAAATTCCTCCATACTTCAACTTGCCTTTCTCTAATGTTCAGTAGGCTCAGTGGTGGGAACATTGGAAACAGATTTTCTTGATGCTGAATAAAGTACAGTACTGAGCAGAAGCCAAATGATAAAATAGATTTTCTTCTCACATTTCTTGTTTTCTTAAAAAATGCCAAAGGCTCTTTAAGAGAATCATCCTCTTGCAGATTTTGCCCATAGTTGTGTTTGCACAAGATTTTGCATAAAAGCATCACACATATAAATATTTTAAAGGGTTTTTTTTAAAGAGAGGCGACTTATTTTAGGTATGTTGCTGATCATAAGCTCATGTGCTTCTTATAGCTTATTAAAGCACAATCCATCTAGAGTTAAGCACTTTTATTGACTAAAACTGGAGAGAAGTGAGTTTAAATTAGTGGGATTTGCTGCCCCATCCTATGCATGTTTACTCAGAAGTCAGCCTTAGTGGGATTTACTCCCAAATAAGTGCACATAAGCTTGTAGCTTTACAGTGCAATGCTAGGTATGTTTTTTAAGAAATCCCACTGTGTCAAGTGTGGCTGATTCCTGAGTGATGCATTTGTGAGGGTGTAGCCTTAGGGCACAGTCCAGAGTAACTACGGGGAGTCCTTGCTCCAACGTAAGAGCAATTTACTCTGGATTGCAAAATAAATTTCCCATAGGTTTTCACTAGGTGGTGCCATAACTATGTCAATGTAAATGTCTCTTACGTGCTCCTGTAGTTACTCTGGATTGTAGGATTAGAGTGCTTAACCTTGGAAGAATCATACCCTTTTGTCTACATTTAGGAGATTTTAATCTACTGTGCTTTGACATAAATTGATGATTATTCTGAAGTCCAACATTTGCATTTCCAGGATCAGACCATCCACTCCAGGGCCAGTCCTGCCAATCTGATGCTTGCAAGGACCAGATTTGTGGGGAAGGGGTGCTTACCTCTATCTTCTCCCTCATCTCCCTCCTCTAGCACCTTTGATTGTAAGAAGAACAGGGGATTGGAACAGAAGTTTGGAAAAGGATGTCTCATCTGTCCCTTTTTCTTTCTTTTCAGTCCAAGAAGTGGAAGGTACAGGTATTGGAACATCACTACTCCAGGGGGCACTATTTGGCATGTTTGGCATGCTAGGGTGTCTTGGATCCTGTACCCTTTTGTAATATTGATCTACTGCCAGTGCAATGACTTGTTTTTTGAATATGAATTGTAAGAGTGAAGGTGGATGCTCCTTCCCAAGTTCTCATGTCTTGGCACAGACTGTTTCAAAATCACATAGACCCCAGATCCAATTCAATTCAAATTCATACTGCATCTTCACAGAATAGTTCCCAAAGTGAAATAGTAACCTTCAAAAGAACACAGGGCTCATTCAGACCCAATGATACATTTGCTGCTTTCCCGTAAAAGGCACAATGATACTGAGATATAAAATATTATACCTTTCCAAAAAGTGTGTATAATATATATTTTATATTCATTAATCTGCTGGAATCAGTTTCTTCTTGATTAAAAGGTAAGATGTCCTCTATTGGTTGCTCTAGGAGTTGTGATTGATGCAAGGGGTAGTGTCATTCCTGTTACAAAGCTGAAGAGCCAGTGTTGTCTGAAGTGTCTTCATCTGTGATCATGTGGCCAATCTGACTAAATGCCAAAGGTACATGGAACACTGTAAGTGCTAACTATTTATCTACTTGCATTTATGTGCTTTCAAACTGCCAGGTTGGCAGTTGCTGGGCAAGTAATAGGAGCTTACTCTATTCTCTGGTACTCAGGTCTCAAACTGCTGACCCTCAAGTTGACAAGCACTGTATCTTAAATCACTGAGCCACCGCAGCCCCTTCTGCTTGATTATATCTCCGATAATATGAAATATTTTGAGTATACCCTAAATAAAACTATTCAAACAGAGATATCTTGTGGATTCTAGCCTAAAAGGAACATTTAAATTCTATTCTGGCCAGAAGAGTAAAATCCAGTTGGAGGTTAAACTGAATGACCACAATGAAGTATCTGCAGGCACTCTTGTAACACAACTTGAATGTCAGTTTTTGCTTTTAATAGAAGAGGAAAAATGGGTAGGTGATGGAAGGGTTAAATCAAAATAACAAGGATGATTTATCTAGTAGCTTTGACTGGATATCCCCAAGGGGACCAATCCCAAATCTGCCTGTTTGTCAAGCTACTGACAATGGCCTATTTCTTTCTTACAACCATACGCTTTATTAAAGAAACACTTGACCTACCTGTCATATCAAGCGGCTTCCTTTATCCCAAACAGAATAATATAGACATTTCCCTTAAGGGAATCCTGATGCAAATATATAAGGACAGGTTGCCAATTTGTTGAGCATATTAGGGTACAGCAAACTGTCAAGGGAAACAGCTGTAAGACAGAGTGTTCTAACAAGCTCATTTTTCCTTTCCTCCCCAGCCGCACTTTTAGAAGCTTTCCCTCTGGTTTATATTGCACCACTTACCCATTATATTTTTATGGACAGCTGTCAGACGTGACTGTCTTTTTTGCCTTTGAAAACAGGCTGCTTGGAGATCTTGTGGTATCATCTCATCTACTGCTCATCTATTTCTTTGCTTTTCCCAATATTGTAACCTCCACAAATCTTTCAGCTGCAAAGAGTCACAGGCAAAGTTATAGCACTGAACTTTAGAAACAATTCTCAAGTGAAGTTCAGGAGCCTGGGCTGTGATTTACAAGAAGCCTGTGTTTTCAGATGAGGATTGGTAAATGAATTTTCCATTTTTCACCTGTCTGCTTGTATATTACAGAAATGGTTGATAGCCACCACTAAACATTTATTGGATCAATGGATATTAGCTTGAAATTGCACATGTGCCTTTGAACTCTTGCATTTGAAAGGAGGTGGAAAAGTAAGCCAAAAACAAGTGAAGGAATTTTCACATGAAATTAAATTTCATGTAATTTATAGATTCAGAACTACACACACTGACTTGGAAGCAAATCACAGTTATTTCAAAGGCACTTGTTCTCATCCCCTCTTTTTCTTTGTGTTTGTCTATGCACTCATGTTCACATATGCATACTATAGGTCTGGCAACTTACATAATGCACTCTACTTTCAGTACAAAGCTTTTCCTAAGCGGACGAGGCTTCACCATTTCAAGCTACTTTATGGCTGAGGTTCTCTTGTTTGCAAATCCTGCTATCTTTTCACCTAATTTTCAGCAGCTTTAAACATAAGATATCCTGAGAGCATGCAAGATTTAAGAATTGATTGGCTATTGCCCTCGGATTCCTTGCTGGCTTGGGGGAAAAGACAAAGCCTACACAGTGCAGCCACATGGAACGGAACACAGATTAAGACATTGGGTACAGCTCAGCTGAAATCAATACAGTTATAGCAGGGATTAATTTCGCCTGGTGCATTTGTTTACATATGTGATACAATAGATTGTTGGCAGAATGTATGTGATTGGGTGAGAGAGATCAAAAGTTCAGACCACAATATGGTAAGGCATAGCCTGGAAATGAAGTTATTAAAAAAAAACTAGGAGAGACACAATCTTGTTTGATCTCTGTTTTGATTGGATTAGTGTAGTTGTGAATTGTGAGCATTATCAGATATGTGGCTGCTATATGTGGGCAGTGGAATCTCTTGATCAGTTGGCACCCAGGACCACTAAGATTTTAATATGCCCCTATACAACAAGGGGTATGTCCTTGCCTTCCAAGATGCACCCTCAGAGTAACTTGACTTGAGTCAGCTGCTGGCAGGCTTACTCTTTTGTGATCCCGGGTGCAACCGTTCCCCATGTCTACTTAGTTGCATTGTATTCAATGTGACTCCCAGGAAAGTATGGATTACAGTCTGACTGCTCAGTCCTCTGCATGTCTACTTGGAAATAGATAGGCAGTGGCATCTGAAAGGGAAGGAAGAACAAGTTTCTCAGGGCCGCACTTGCAGCACCACGACCTCCCTCCACTGGTTTCCATCTCTCTTACCCACTGAGTTGGCATAGTGCACAGCCTCCTCCCCACCAACCAGTGTAGCCCCTCTGTTGTATGGAGGGGACCTCGGTGTGCCTGGAGTGCTCCGTGGGAAGCTGCTTGCTGGTCCTGCTAATCGCCATCTGCCTGTCTAGCTGCCCAGCTCCCTGAAGTGGCAAGCTTCCTCACTGCCCTCAATCAGCTCCTAAAACAACCACTTAATCATGTCTTGGTGGTGTAACTGTTATGATATATGTGGAAGCTTGTGAATCAGTTCTTATTACATCATCATGTTACATATAAATATAGTTTTTCCACCTCTTCTGGGGAAAAATACGTTGCTGCTGTGCCTAGAAGTAGCAAAGCTGTTCAAGTGCTGGGAACAGGGAACCCATTCTGAAAAAAACATACAGTAAAATACAAAGGGCTAATGGGCCACATGAACTCTGTGATCCTCTTTGCCCCATAAAAAGCACCATGTGAATTTTTTTCATATGCAAGCTACTTATTGACCTTCTGAGGAGAAACACCAGAAATGGGAACTTGAGTCAAGAGACTTGAACTCAAGTCATGAAAATTCCATTTTTTAAGTCACTAGTCACAAAAAGTTTGAAAACTTTAAAACATCAAGTTGGAACCCCTCAGACGCAAGTCTTTTCCCAATTTGACTCACCAACTCTCCTGTTGGTGATCCTTGCTTACTATGTTTGGTGGCACTTGAGTCAAGTGTAGAGTTGATTCAACTCAAATGTTCTTAACTTGAAAATGCCTGACTGGGTGTCGTGATGAAACCCCAGTAATGAATACATTTGAGTTGCATTGCAGGGTCCGTTGTCTCTAGACGCAACACTATTTCTGCGCTGCCATGACTTTTTCAGTCTCTGAGAAACACTGTGGCTAGCAGCTGTTGCTTTGTTACTGGAGACTACGTACAGGTCATGTATCAGCATTGACACTATCATGAGGCACTGAATAGACCAGATCTTGATCCTGTGGGATCTCACTCTCCAAGTTGATCAAAAGGAATGTGACCTTCCTGAATTCAGAAATAAAAAGCAATTGCCATTCTGCCTTCTCCAAAAAGATGTCAAAAGAGTCATAAAATTACATTATGCTGCAATATTATGTATCCTTACCTAGGAGGGAGTCCCAGTGAACTAGTGAACCAAATTGGAATTCTGAATAATTTGGCAGAGGCTCAGGCTGAAAATTTTTCTTTATGTTGGAAGCCAGCAACAAGCCAACAGCAGTATAGGGTTAAATTTGGCTTGCCTCCATTCATTTAAATGTCTACGTAAAATGCAAACTGGATATCAAACTGTTCTTTAAACTACATAATGTTTTCATCTTAATTATTCCTGGGAAATCTTTATTAGCTTCTGAAATGCTACTTGCATGACCAATGCAATAATAATGCATGAGCATTCTTAATGTGGAATATTCTCTCAGGCCAAAAGATCACATGTTTTAAACCATATATTTTATCATTCATTATTGTTAATGACAAGACAGGTCAAAGACTGTCTAATTTCAAGCTTCTTTCCTTCATTTATGTCTGTCTGCCTGTCTGTCTTGCCTCAAAGTCAGTTCTGGCTCTTGCTAAGCCAGTGAGCAAAGACCTGAAGGCGGAAGGAGAGGCAAATCTGTGATAGGAGAACATTGGCTCTTGTGAGCAAGCAAGCTTGACCCACAAGCTTCAAAAGAGTGTCAGGCCTTACCAGGGTGATCATATGGTACACTTCAAAATGTAGGACAAGTGTCCCCAAAAGTCTGGATTTTCAGGATCTGTCCTACATTTTAAAAAATGTGCTACATTTTTTAAAAAGTTTACTCCCCAGGAGCTTACCTTGTCCGGGGATGGGGGGCTTGTGTTCTGCTTTGCAACCACTAAAAATGTTGCTTGGATCAGCCCGCTTCTACAGCGGCCGTCCAAGCAGCCACTTTGGGAAAGGGAAGCTGTGTGCATGAGCATGGCCTCTCTATCCCTGCCTGCAGTGTTTTTTCTACAAGCAGAGGCTGTGCACATGCGCGCAGCCTCTACCGCTGCGAGACTACCTGGTCTCTTCTCAGATGGAGCGCAGTCTGTGGTGGTGAAGCCAGTCTGCTTCAGAGGAGACTGCACAGGTGCCAGAGTTGAAACCTGCACAGTACTCTTCTGAAGCCATTTGGCTTCATAAGCGACTGTCCGGACTGCACAGTCCCGGAACGGGGGTGCACGCATCCTGGGGGTGATGTGCTGATCCTCCACATGCACTGAGCCCCCACACAGAGTTGTGTCGTCCCTGCCCAGAGGTTTCATAACAGTGCCATAAGACACTTCTACCCCACTCCTGGGATCACAAGCTAGACTCCTGGTGGGGATAGGCCAATGCACAATCATATACTAATGTCCCCACACCACCATGGGAATATATGCCAGGAGAGTTTGGCTGTCCTAAACTGGTTAAATTTCACAGGCACCTCCAGGATTTGCTATATGCTTCAGACTGTAATAGGACTGTTAAATGTTTCAATACATGACAAGTAGGCTGGATTCAGTGTGGCATGTTAAAACTTTTGCAGGTCTATTTTATGGGTGATAGAATAATTTTAAAAAGTGACACAAGAAATCTGAATGAAAAGAAAATCAATGATATTCAGTTAGTAGATTCTTGTGTTTTGATTCTGAGTACAAAGTCTCTTTCATGTTAGAGTGTTCCAACAACACCGATGCTAATTAAACATGGCAACATTTAAAAAAATCTAAGAATGAAACTCATTGAATAAAGGCTCATTGAAAAATATAAGAGAAACAGCAAACAATAAAAATGAGGATTTTTTCATTAAATAGCAAAAGTGTTGCAACTGAAGCAAAATAATGAAATGAGGAGTTCAGAGGGGGAAAAGCTTAAAGTGTGTTTTGGGGAATAGCCATGGGAAGTGGCAAATTTGGATTGGAGACTCAAATCATTGAAATAATCTTTTCCCTTGGTTTTATTCATATTTAAAAATTATTTATTCATATTTGGAAACAAAACAACCATTTTCATTTCCATCTCGATATATCTCACAGTAAGGTGGTTCATTAACACAGGGAAACATCTGTAGTGCTCTGTGTGTGTGTGTGTGCATGCACGTGCATGCGTGCGTGTGTGTATCGGTGTTAAATAGCATATCCTGATATGCTACTCATTTGGTTTTAATTCACTCTACACCATGTGGTTACAGGCTCTGCTTGTTTTCGTTACTGCTTTATTTTTTAGCTGCTTTCCGTTATTTCCTTTTTTCACTTCAGCTTGTGAATTTCAAGGTCAGGCTAAAGTCAAACGTTGCCATTTCAGTGATGAAATGCAAGCAGATGTGGCCAGTTTGTATGACATTGTACACACCCTTTCAGTGGAGTTTGTTGCTGTGTGTGGCAATCGGAACAAACTGATAATTTACAAGATCTTTATTTCTTTGATTTCAAAGGCAATGACCATCAAGCTAAAGTTTATCAGTTAATTTTAATTTAAACAATACTTAGTTTATTGATTTAGGTGGGAAAAAGACCCCAGCCCCTCATTTTTGTAAGCATAAGGCTTGTTAAAGGTTTCATGTCCACTTAACTTGGGGGTATTCTATTTCCAGCATATTATTTCATCTTCTGTTTCTTAAAAAGCTTTTCTTTGATTTGGGGGATTAATAAATTTCTAAGTTCTTTTCTTTAACCTACAGGTTTCTAACACACAGGGGCATAGATAGCAGAGATGGGAACTCAAGATAGATGATTTGGACTCAAATCATGAAAATGCACATTTTTTGCTGACTCTGAAACTCTTGAGTCAGATGTGTGGAAGACTTAAAAATTCTTGAGTCAGGATCTCATATTAGTCATCAAGTTACGTCTGCCTGTGTCTGGGAGTGCTTGCTCACCTTTTTTTAATGGAGTGAAAATTTTGTGGAGCAATCATTCAGCCCAGGCAAGCTGCAAGGAGTTCCAGCCACAAAGCAGGGAAGGTTTAGTGTATACTTCTGCAGGAGGGGTAGAGGCAGGTACAGGTTCTTGTCTATTTCTGATAGGAACCAATTATCACTGGAGGAAGGTTTGGGGTTTTCATAATTTCACTGGCTGAGGGACAGCAGGAATAAAAGACCAAGGAGAAACCTTATGATTTACTACAGAAACCCAGGGTGGAGAAGAAAGGAGAGAAGATTCATAGCGGTCATGCATGGCTGGCTGCTTTGTGAGTCAGACATACAACTTGAACTCTCATTGAATGACTGACTGTAGTGGGACAGTACAGTATGGCTATACTGACACTAAGACAGTAACAGCACAATCCTAACCATGTCTACTCAGAAGTAAGCCCCATTGTCTTCAGTGGGTCTTGTTCCCAGGAAAGTGTGCTTAGGATTGCTGTGTTAGGCTGCTAAGCATTGGGTTGTCCTATGTAGCCTCACATCTGCTGCTTGTGATCCTCCTCCCTTTTGATGCTTCTGTCTCCACCCTCTCGCAGATCATTAATCAAAATTAATATATGTTTTCATCAAATCTTTTTCCCCTTTGGGCTAAAAATTTCCCCAAATTGAGAACTAGATATTACTGGAACAAAACCAGATTTTTTCAATAGCCTCTTTCATACTGGTGTCCATAATAAATTAAAATAAAAGACTGAAGCCGACTCAGGTTTAAACAAAAGGATCTCTGGCTACCATCTCTAGTTTCAGCTTAAGTAGCTTTAAAAATAATTCTTAGCTCTCTGTCCTGTCCTTTGTCCTCAGAATCATAGTGCCACAACAAGTTTATATTTTTCTCTGGTTGTTGTGCTAAAGATTAATGTGCTTGTTATGATGAGCTGCATCTAACATAGGAAAAAATAAGGTTCCAAATAACATACAATGGATGCTGTTTTATTATTATCGTCCACACCATTTCCAAACTGTTTACAAGGAAGACATAAGATATCCTCTCCTCAGTTTAAATTCTTGAGAAGTTTGATGTTACCCCTTCTGATTATTTTCCAGGTTATAGTAGTGTTTTAGATTTGGATCATGCAGCTGTGGAAAAGAAGTGCAGAAATTGGAGGATAATGGTGCATGTGGATAGAATTTCTCTGCCATCTTCTAGTATTCTAGAATGCAGCACATAATGATGTGGGGATGGGGGAATTTCCATAGACAGTGAAGTGTCACTGTCTTTTATGGGCCTTGTTTAGGGGTGAAGGTAATCATATGCACATGTATGATCAGCTCCTTCAAGCATAGCGCTATGTGGGAAAAAGGCCCAGTGTTAGGAGGATAATTTAAAACTCAGCTGAGAGAGAGAGAGAGAGAGAGAGAGAGAGAGAGGTTTATTTGTACAATTGATTGAATTTCTTCATTATTATTTATGAAGAGAATAAGGCTGGGTGAAATGGGTGATAGTGGGCGATATCCAGGTGATGGAACTGAGGCACATTTGCTATGGATTTCAGATGTTCTTGGGATCTCAGAGGCAAAACAATCCATATGGAATAAAACAGATATGACAAAACATAGGTCGTCCAAACAGATGTTCCTGGTCAACTTATTTAATTTGTCCATTTGTCCAACACTTTTACCAGTTCGAAAGAGAATACCTAACTATCCAAACTTACTCAAGCTCCTAAAAGTCATGGCTATATGTCTTTCTTGGTATCTCTGTGAAAAAAATCTAGGAATTGTTCCTGAATTTTTAATGGCAGCCTTTTCAATATTACAATTCATGTTTAGAGTATCTTCATGATTAGAGGCAATTATTACTGAATACCAAATACTAGGGATAAACTATAGAGGAAGATTATTGTCTGGCAATCTGCTGTCTGAAGGAAATAAATCTA
The DNA here is from genome assembly GCA_030015325.1 of Cryptoblepharus egeriae. NCBI lineage: Eukaryota > Metazoa > Chordata > Lepidosauria > Squamata > Scincidae > Cryptoblepharus > Cryptoblepharus egeriae. Next base: position 68,846,236 of record JAREYC010000002.1, on the reverse strand, counting down.
ATTCAACAAATGTATTCATATGGTCTTGACTATTAGACTTAAAAGGGCATCATGGGGTATATACAACAAACACATTCATTTTCAGTATTCTCTTTTCAGGCGCAATCTGAAACTGATCTGCTTTTTTCAAGACTCATTTTGAGGCCTGACTCATGAATTCCCATTCAATTTTTTATTTAAAAGTAAAAAAATATACTTTTTTACAAGTAATTTTCACTGTCACTTTTGTCAGCAGTAGCATGAACTGGACAGTGCAGCCATTGCCATGGGCAGGTGCCAAACTGACTACTGTACCATCTTGTCCTGAGATACAGCATCATTCTGGAGCATTATGGATTGGCCCATTAAAAAATGGTTGGTTCCATTAATTTCACCAACACTGCCCTGAGATAATGTTTATTCAAAGGTAGACTCTGAGTGTTCAAGAGCCAGTTGTACAGTGGAACTCCTGCCATTAGGAAACACAGGTCATGGTGAAGTCATTTGTCATTTTCTTTTTAAATCAAATATATTTTTTAAAAATGGGAATGAACTATGTTTTTAATGCATTCATCAAGTGGAATTTTTCTTTAGGAACAAATGTGATCAAATCGTCATGGTCCTCTTTCTATTCCCTTTTGCTTCTAAACAAATACACAGCACTAGACTACAACTACAGTTTTCTTAATTCAGCTATTTTTTTTAACAGGCTTACAGTTTGAAGTAACATAATGGAGCAATCATAACGAAGCTAAGGGCAAAATCCAGAGTAACTACAGGGAGTCCTTGCTCCGGTGTAAGAACATTTTACTATGGATTCCAATATGAATTTCCCTAAGGTTTCACTAGGTGGTGCAATAACTACTGGTGCACGTAAAGTCTCTTACGTGCTCCCATAGTTACTCTGGATTTGGGGGTAAAATTAGGATCGGATTATGTATTGAACAAAGGCAACGTGGTGGATTCATGCAAATATGTTTGCAAGAATTACACAAAAATATCCTGGAAGTCCAAGTTTTTTTGCCAGCTGCATGCCCCATGCTCTGGTGGCAAATGCACCAGGTGAAGTCCATTAAAGTGTTCTGCCCAAGCAGAATTGAAATGAATGAAAATCACACAAGATTGATAGTGCTCAGCAGAGCGCCAATTTATTTTAATTTATTCATTTAAGGGATTTATACCCCAAATATCCTATACCAAAACATATGCCCAAGATGTCTTGCAAAACTTTATTTCCTCCTCTCTTCACAACAACCCATATAAGATAGGGGTGAGGCTAAGTGATTGGCCCATCTTGGAAGGGCAGACTTGAACCTGGATCTTCCAGGTTAACGCCACAACCACTACACCATCCTGGCTTTTATCCTCATGTACCACTGGCAAGTGGATGTTTCTTCTCAAGGAATGTGCTGTTTCGCCGTGATTTACTAACTAATACAATGCAGTATATGCTGGGTCACAAAATGATCGTCATTTGCCTTTGGGTTAAGATCATCAGTTCTGTTACGTTTTATCACAGAATTCGACAGCACTGGGGCAAGTTTCCAGACATGTGTTTGTAATTCTCCACATGTTTGGTCTGCCTTGGTTCTGAGAAATTGTGCATGTTTGATATGTCTACCCAGAGGATTTTGCACTTCTTGAAGACCTGCATTTGAGTGGTTTTGATGATAACCACAGTAGTTGAACTCTGGTTTCCAGCTTTCCTTCCAGCGGCTCTTCAAACAACCACCCATCATGAAATCTAAAGAAAGGCACACAGGCATTTTATTCTCCCTTTCTTTCTTTATATGGGCATGAGGAAAAAATTCAAAATATTTTCCACTGAGAAAAATCACATTTCCTTTCCTTATAGTATTCTCTTACAAGATTCCCCCCCCCCCCCCGTTTTTAATGAGCTCTGTCATGAATGGCATGGTGGAAAATTCTTTGTTTATCGTCTCTGCACTCCTATTACCTGCCTCAGTAATTTTTACAAACTCCTCTCAAGACACTGCTACATGCATGTTATGCAAAAGAAACAATTACTGTTCTTCAAGAGGGCAGAAAATTATTGAGGTGTTTTGTTTCTGACAAGAAATAAATTTTCATAATGGTGTTCCCATCTATTTTCCCTCTCTCCACACTAATGCTATCGATTCTCATTATTTCTCAAATGTCAAGAGTATAAAACCTCTAGACTTACAATTAATAGTGCCCTTTAGTGACACACCTCCTCCAGTTCTGTATATTTTCTGTGTTGATTTATGTGCATTTTTTCAATTTTTTGAGAAGAGGATGGAGATTGAATAGACTTAATTTAATTAGGACTCATAGCTATATATTAGCAGCCTTAAAATATAGCTGATTACCAAAAATGGGAACATGGGAGTTAGGTTAGGGTTATACATCTTTATCTCTTACACTTCCATTATATTTTAATACACATATTTCTAAGAAGTAAAGAAAAGCATTGAATGTACTGAGATATTTAAAAATGAAAACATCGTCTTGTTTCAATTACTGTTGAAAAAAACTAGTGAAATATGTTCTTATTTTCAGGGCACATTTTTTCTCTAAAATGTATTTGATTCATATACTTTGAGAATTTTCAATGTACACTGTTTATGTCAAAATTGTTTCATTTGTGAGTTTTGCAGTAATGTAATATGCCTTATAGATAAAAAGGGAAACTGAAATATATTTGTGAAAATATATTTAGCAGCATTCAGAATCCCCTTATTTTGATTATCTGAAATTTTATTGAGAATATTATTGGTTGATGTAACCCTCATCTCCAGTTAGGCAGGCATAAACCCCGGCATAAGTCCTGTGCCGACCTGGAGGTGTCACAAAAGTGTCAGGGAGGGGTTGTTAGGTCAGTGCAAAGGCACTCACCAACCTCCTCACATCACCATAGGAAGATATGCCAGGTGAGTTAGGCCAGCCTAGATTGGTTAGGATTGCACCCTTACAAACACAATTAACTCTATATTGTGGCCATAATTTTAAGTAAATTACCTGGAAGCAATATTGGTCCATCAATTATGAAGCCTTTGCCACTTACTGCAAAGATAAAGATATAAGCCACTCTAAAATGCTTTTCAGTACTTGTGTCATTATTAGAGCATTGCATAACAGCACAGCATTAAATTCAATCACATGCAGATTGTCCAAGAAAATTTATTGATACTTCCATCAATATCCAAATAGGAAACCGCCAGGCAAGTGTAATGATAAACTGTTTAACAGGTGAGATACAGACTTCCATCGTGGAATTTAGCCAGTCAAAATGTTGTTGCAAACATGATTGTTAGTGGAAAACAGTCCAGGACTCAGCCTATCATTTCCACTCTTCTTAAGCAGTTCTATAATGGCAGGATAACATTTGTCCTCTTTTCCCAGGATGTCCTCTTTTTTAGCTTTGTGACCTGGAAAAAAATCTTCATTGTCTTCATTTACTTGTGAGAAGGCAGCATGTATACTTCTTATAATTAATAAGTTACATATAGTAATTTATATGTAATATTTTTAAATGTAATAATAAGAAAACTGTGTTTAACCACTTGAAAGCAATATATAGGAATGTCTTTAGCTTTTATTTTGTCATGTCTTACATTTTCCTTAGGTCCTACAATTTCTTTTGGGGGGGGAGGAGAGAGGTCGTCCTCTTTTTCAGTTATGATATATGGCCATCCTGTGTGATGGACGTCAGTTGCGGTAGGAACAGACAGTATTCAAGTCCTCATTCCCACTCACTCTTCTGTGGGAAAGAAGGCAAAAAGGTAATTTGCCCCCATCCCATTTGAGAATGGAAGCAAAGCCATTTTCCACCATCCCATATTTTCCATGTTGGGCTGCATGTTGTGGACAAAAGTTCCTTTCTCCCGAGGATATCTCTGGCAGTCTTGCTGGTGCAGATGCAGTGGTAGCCAGTGGTAGATAGCCAGCCACTAGATGCAGTGGTAGCCAGTCTGGCATCGCTGCACCTGACAGTGCCACTGGGATAGGATCAGGCTGCCTGTTGCTCAAGCTTTGAGGTTATTCAGCAGCCTCTTTATGGCTGCCTCAGTAAACAAAAGGAACAAGTTTTTTTGTATATAAATAATATTTGTAAATTTTAAAAAATTTCTTTCTAAACTATCCTATTTAAAAATCTCATAAAACTATGTGGGTCCAGAGTATCATTTTAAAAAGTCAGTCCTGGTATTAAAAAGTTTGAGAACCAAGGTGTATCCCGCAGATTGCCCTGCTAGTGGTGACCAACTCTAGGGACCGGTGCTCATCCAGTTTCTAAGCTGAAGTGCCAACATTGTCCAAAGATGCTTCCGTGGCCATGTGGCCTGCATGAGTGTTTACAGTCAAGGTGCACAGAACACTGTTTACCTTCCAACAGAGGTGATACCTATTTATCTACTTGCATTTGCATTCTTTCAAATTGTTAGGTTGGCAAGAGCTGGGCTAAGGTTACTTTCTGCTTAATTATGTCATTCCAGCACTTAGCAGGCACCATGAATACTAAGCGGTTTCCTGTATGAAATGAGTTTGAAATCCCTGGTCTAGATCATTGATTTTCAACCTATTTTTTCATCTCATGGTATGCTGAGAAGGCACTAAAAGTGTCAAGACACACCATAATTTTTTTGGCAATTGACAAGGCGCATCTTACAGCTAGCCCATGGGCTCACATCATCCAATGGCCTTGCTAAATATATGGCCTTCCTCAAAACTCTCACAGCCTACCTGCCACATTTACAGCACACTGATGTGGTGTGGTACAGTGGTTGAAAACCACTGGTTAGCCCTATAGGTAATGACAGATCCTAACAAACCATCTTCAGCCTATGACAAACTCTCATCTATACTCAGCCTATAACTTCAGAAGCCTCCAAACCATGTGGTTTTCTGAGAAAACATTAGAGTTAACCCAGTGGGTAGGATTGTTCACAGTGGTATAAGGCTTTGAAATCTATTAAAGGAAAAACAGCCAGAATAAGTTATCTTTGGACTGAAAATTAAAGTGCTGGAAAAATTAAGAGAGTCAGATCCTTTGCTTCATAATATCCTGAAATATTTTCTTAGTCTCAAAGCCAATATTTGTAGAGAAAGCATTGACACTGGGGAAGAATGCTGTGTTCCAGCCAGTTTCTGTGCGTTGGGTGAAAAAGATTGCCTTTTTGGCCCATCTTTATGTAAACTACATAGAAAAAGTAATTACAATCCTACAAGTGCTACACATTTATTGCAGTGACTGTAGTATGAGAAAAATTACATCTTAATATTGGTATATTTATTTACATTACCAGAAAACTAACATTTCACAGAATTGACTTATATTTCAAAGGCTGATACAAAACAGATTGCACAACTGGTGTGTGAGTGTATACATGAAAAATTGCTCATATTTAATAGAGGGGAAAGATGTAAACATGTTTGAATATCACTCCAGAAATGGTTTTAAAATAGTTGGGTTTTTGCTTGCAAAACTACTTGTGACTTGATTATTAAGTGAGATTTTATAATGACATATTGAACATTGTCAGTGTCTGAGGGTGAAAACAAGGTTCAAGGAGGATGACTTCCATCTCCATCTGGAAAACCACTGCAATAGTCCTAGAGACTGGGGTGGGACAATTTTAATGCAGCTTGCCCGTGGAGGGCTGAAATCAGGGAGGTTAAATATTTGCTTAGCAGGACCAACCCCATTGTCAACTTGTGGTCATCATGGTCATCATCATCAATCATCTTGATATAACCAGCCATGGGGCAAGATAAATCATCTCTGTGTCAGGACTTTCGCCATGCTGTGTGTAGCACTGTGCTGTACAAGCCATTGATTAAGCCCTGAAATATAGATATTGAGCCAAAAATGATCCGACAGCATCCTAGAAGTAATTCCAGAACTCTGAGTCTCATGACTTAATTCTAGAGCAGGTATCCTCAAACCCTGGTCTGCAGCCCAGCGCTGGACTGTGGTGCTTTAATCTCCAGTCTCCTGCTGTCTCCAGCCAGGTTGAGTCTTGCTGGCCTGGAACAAACTGGGCATGTGCAGCCCAGCTGGTCTGTGGAATTCTTTTTCCCCGTGGATCTGCTCCATAGTCCAAGAAATTATGAGAACTGCTGTCCTAGAGAGCATATGGTTTGTGCTCAAAAGGGTCTGTGTTCAGTTCCTTGGAATTTCCACTAAAATAGTTCTTAGATATCTGGACCAAAAAAGACCTCTGCTTGAAACTGTGAGTACCTGCCAATAGGCACTTGGCTAGATAGACCACTGTGAACTTCTGTAGCACAATACTGTTGTGACTTGATTATTAAGTGCAGTATGTTGCTTTATCAACTGTGATGTTCTGTTTTCTTTCTTATATTGCAGAAAGAGGGAAGAAATAATCTACGAAACATTTTTTTTTTGCCATGTTGGAAAGATCAGACATGAATATGTGGTTCAAATTCTCCAAGGAAAATCGCCCTGTTAGGCACAGATCTCTCACTTGCTTCAGGTTGCTTCCACACATATGCCTTTGCCATATTCTGTCTCTTGTCGATGGGTGCAATCCAGAGTAACTACGGGGAGTCCTTGCTCCGGTGTAAGAACAATTTGCTCTGGATTGCAATATGAATTTCCCATAGGTTTTCACTATGTGGTGCAATAACTACGGGTACACATAATGTCTCTTACGTGCTCCCGTAGTTACCCTGGATTGTAGGGCTTGTTTTGAAAATGTAATTAGACAAATGAGAGCCCAATCCTATTCCTGTCTACTCAGAGGTTCCATTATAGTAAATGGACAATACTCTCAGAAAACTGCGGATAGGATTGAAGCCTGAAATAATGGAAGCAAAAAACTGCAAAGTGACATAAACTGCCCATTAAAAAAAAATCAGAATCCTTGCATCCAAAAACAAACCCTGACATTAATCAGATCTCTCTCTCTCAATCTTCCCCCACCCCAAATAAATGGAATTTAAGACGCTGTGCCTGTTAACCAGCAGGCCAGGGTTTGAGACCCGGGTCGGCCCCACAAGACAGGGTGAGCTCCTGTCCTTAGCCCAGCTCTGCGACGCCAGCTGGATCCAATCGTATTGGCTCTGCCTTTCCACTGGACTAATTCAGTGGTGTGGAGAGGGGGGATTTGCTGCTTGGGTAACAGCCTATCCTCCATAACAATCCGACCCAGGCTTTTGTGCCTCGTATGCAGTGCTGAGCACGATACCATAGTCTTTCAAGACTGACGGAAGCCTGCTTTTGCTTTAATCTAGTGAGATTATTTTTAAATACTACATGCTGCAATGATCCAGATTATAAACTAGAACACCAGGAAAATCTCTGAATTTACAACTGCAAACTACTCCAAATTGTAAAAATGTTTGAGATATTGATGAATAGGTTTTTCCATTGTTCCTTGTCACTTTTGTTCATTCACTAATCCAAAGACTAGAGTCACTGCCACCAGCAAGTTATTATATTATAATTGCTGCCAGTCAAGTGACCTGTATATTTTATTGCCTTGAATGAGTCTAGGAAGTTTCAACTGACCCCATTTGCCTGCGTGAAAAGGTTCCACAAGAATTATCACAAAATACTTTCTTTCCCTTCTCTTTCCCTCTGGGTTTGAATTGAACTGTACAGATGTGTTTCTTGATTTGCAAAGACTACAATAAAAATCACAAGAAATAAAATTTCTTTTAAGACAAGATAAACATTTACTAAGTACATGCTCCCTACTAAAAGTACATAACATGCAAGCAAAAGAATTATAGTTCGTGGGTCATCTGGAAAGAAGGAACAAAACTGGCATTTTAAATGCTCATTCTCTCTCTCCACCTGTTCGTGCTTCTGAAAAGATGTTTCATGAAGTCCCCCTTTCCTCTTTGTTTCAGAAAGTTTTTCTTCTTACATCATATTGAGGACTGAAAGCCTGGCCAGCCATGGTGTTAATTCTGTGCTCCTGTGGAATTTCAGCAACATGTATCATTCACTCCCTGTCCTTGATGATGTGTTTCTAATGGAACAAAGAAGAAACGAAAGCAGCAGCATAGCTGAGGGTGGGAAAGGTACGTACTGCAGGCGCTGCATCATGCCATATAAGATGTCTGTTTCCTATGCAGGCGTTCGTCCAAACCAAAAAGTGTCTCCAATGCATTGCAGTCACTGCCAGGTACAGATCTGGTGGGGAGAGTCAGGATGACCAGATGCTTGAAACTAAAAAGGACAAGGTCTTGGATTCCTCTCAGCCTGGCCTTTCCGGCGGACAATGGCACGTTTGCCTACTCATGAGTAAAGCCGCGATATTGGGCACTTTCACATTCCCATAGAGCTTAATGCATTTTTTTTTAGTTTTTTGGCCATAATGTTTGATAGGAAGAAAGATATTTCAGAACTGATTTTTGCATTGGAGTCAGCTCTTCAATATGACTCCAACAACATATGACATGATGGGGTATTGCACACCATTGCAAAGTTATGAAATGGAGGACAGCAAAGCCATACAGACAGAAGGCTTAAAAAAGAGGACAAATCCAGAAAAATCTGGTCATATGGACATCCTGGCTTACATGATGCACTGCAGTGCCTACTATACTGACTGTTTTGGTTCCCTTTAAGCTACACTACTGAATATGGATTCTTGCAAATAATTTTCCCTCCATTTACCTCTCTCTTGATCCACATCTTTCTCTCTGGCAAATTCTAAAACTGAAACGGCTGCCTAGTCAGATAGCATTTGGTAATAACAATGGCCATGACGTTAATGTGGGAACGGTCCTGTTTGTGTTAAACAAGATCATCATAATCAGCATCATTTGATTCAAAAGGTGAAAAACTAGCATGTGGAAATCAAGCTCAAGTGGTTAAACAAAGCATAAGGCAAAAAATCACCAATACCAAAGAAAATGCATTTCATTACATGTGTGGTGAAGTCCATTTTGTCACAATACTAAAATCATGCTCTCTCCCTTTATTCTCTAAAATATTATATTAGACTAATAGAATTAGACTATTGAAAATGGTTGGTGCGCTATAGTAAGTGAATGGTGGAACATGAGTTTAGAATCTTAATTTAAATAAATGAGCATTATGATTATTTAATGAGAATTTTGAGTCTGAGAGCATAAATACATGGTCTCACCTGACTGCTAAATATCCCCATTGTCTGGCTGCTCCTACAGTGAGAGGAACTGGCAAAGCAGGAACAGGAAAATAGGAATATGTGAGGAAAGGATGGGAGATTTTTTTCCATTTGTACCTATCAACATGTCTCCAGTGGGGGGTGGGGGTGGGGGGTTTTGTCCAACAGCCATAACTAATGTAATATAAGTTTAGCGCTGAGTTTTTATCTTGAAGGAATTGAGATGTAATATCTGAATTTTCATTTTCAAAGTCTCAAATGACACAGTATTGGAACGTGCTGGAATCTCTAGCATGTTCACACTTCTGAAACAGCGGCGTCTACGCTGGCTTGGGCATGTCGTGAGAATGGCTGATGGTCGGATTCCAAAAGATCTCTTATATGGAGAATTAGTGCAGGGAAAGCACCCAAGAAGGAGACCACAGCTGCGATACAAGGACATCTGCAAGAGGGATCTAAAGGCCTTGGGAATGGACATCAACAGCTGGGAAAACTTGACCTCTGACCGTTCAGCGTGGAGGCAAAAGACCCAGCATGGCCTTCTCCAACTGGAAGAGAGACTTGTTCGGCAGGCTGAAGCAAAGAGACAGACCCGAAAGCAGCGAAACATGGAGCCTGGGCAGGGGACGGAATTTATTTGTCCTCAGTGTGGAAGGGATGGACACTCTCGAATTGGCCTTTTTAGCCACACTAGATGTTGTTTCAGGACCTCCAATCAGAGCATGATACCATAGTCTTTAGAGACTGAAGGATGCCAATACATCTGAATTTTTAAAATTCAATTTAGAAAAACACACACCATCTCTCTCCACCTCCAATTATTCCCTAAATTCTGATGTTAAAAAAATTAAATTCTAGGAAAAAAAACATGTTTTAAAAAAACTCTCTTATGGATTATCTTCTTTCATAATGATGAGTGATATACTTTTTCAAGCAGTGTTTTTAAAATACATTGTTACATTAAGCAACTCACAGTGCTGCAAATTGGTTAAAACTAGTCATGTATAATGTATAGAACAGTTATACTATACTATACTATAGTACAGTATAGTACAGTACATGTATAGTACAGTTGCTGCATTTGACTCAACACCCTGAGGACTTAATGTCAGGAGAAAATGCTAAACAAGCTGAAGACCTGAGAACACCTTTGGAAATTTTGATGCAAGAGTCCAGTCTGGAAGTGCGCCAAGCCCTTTGCTCAACACACAATCTTGGCTTCTTGCTTTGCTCTTTTTTAGGTTCCCATTAGTTTTTCAGCAAGTGAAATTGACGGATCACTGGCTGAAAAACAAACACACTCAAAAATGGAGGAACAAGCTGGAATGTGATAAGAGTTATGAAGCATTTTTCAGTTAGTTTTCTAAAGTCCAAGAGATTCACAGTAAAAGAATAAGAAGCTATCTTTCTGAAACTATTTGTAAGGAGAAAAACAAAGCTGAGTTATTATTACTCTGCTGATTGGGCAAGGATTGGGCTTTTTTTTTTGTCTTGGTGCTATTTTTTTCACTTGGTGCTATCTTGGTGCCCTCTTCACCCTCTTCTAGGGGCTAAGCTAAGGTGATGTGCTTAGTGCGGTCTGCTCCAGGTGACAGGCTGGAGGGGGTGATGCACAGGAAGGGTTTGACAAACCCTTGTCACCCTCCTCTGGCATGTGTTATCCTCCGGCACCTCCAGACTAGTGCTGAGCATGCCTGCCTGGCACTAGGTTGGAGAAGCCTAACATGCCTGTGCAATGGTCACAAGTGTGCAGTAGACCTTTCCAGTCTAGTGCTGGGCATCACCAGCCAGAACTCTGGTGATGCCCATGCCCGCTTCTAATGGTTGTTTATAGGTATCCTGCATCTTTGTAGATTTTAAGCCCTTTTGGGACAGGAAGCCCATTTAGTGATTTGTAGTATTTTTCTGTAAACAAATATCTGAACTTTAAGGGTTGAAAAGCAGTACGTAAACATTTTTCTAAATGTTTTAAAGTAGTTTTTATATAATGTTTCTAAAGCATAATCGTATTTTAAAGGAAATATTTACTGGACTACAGTGTGATGTAAATCAAATAAATTATTGTTAATGTAGTCCTGGCAAAGTTACTAGAACACTTACTGAAGAAAATGAAAAAAATGAATTTTACAATTCACTGTTAATTAGCATTAAGAATTAGAATACTTAAAATTCCAAGGTTAGACTATAGGGGTGCTTCTTTTGGGCTTTTACTCTATGACCGTACCTTACTCTATGACTGTGCCCGTTACTGACACCAAAAGGGCCACTTAACTCAGTACTGTTTATGCTGACTGACAGCAACTTTCAGCATTTCATAGCACAGTCCTTACTTGAATACTTTTGTACACTTTGTCCAAAATAGACAACGGAGGGGATAGATAAAGTCAGCAGTTTAGATAAAGTTTCTCCTCTTGTACAACACCAGAATGAGGGGACATCCATTATCCTCAACATCTACAACATTTAATTTCAGGAACCTTTGTGGTTACCCATTTTTGCATTATACAAAAATTTTACAAAAATTTTACCATGTTAACAATGAATCAACATGAATTATTTCCCCCTTCTCCAGGTTTAAAACAGTTCAGTTTCAGCTCAGAGGCGGAAACTTTTTCTTACAAAGGGGAATTCAGAAGAGATTCACTTTGTCTTCATGTGATAATGGGGGAAGGGTCTCCTTCCCAGCTTAAACCAGAAACCAGAAAGGTTTTCTGAACCTTTCTAAGGCAAGCTTAATTGCCTGCCATGTTGCCATGGTAAGCATGCTGCTTTTAAGCTATTAGCTGCTACTTCAAGGATGTTTGTCTTTTAATTTAAAGAGCCAAACTCATTCATGTTGAGACAAAATTGCTGATAAATAAAACACAGATAATTAGGTTACACCCAGGCAGACCATATGACTGGAAATGCCCAGAGAGCCCAGGAAAAAGTGGGGCTAACCAGAAAGAGGGAAAACTCCCACTTTCCGGAATTTCCCTTTCTCCAGGCATTCCCTGTCTCTTTAAATATTTTTCCCCAGCTTTGGGCTTCCCTGCCACCTTTGCAGCCCCCCTGCCATGCCCCATGGCCTCCAGAGCCAGGTCACAGCCTCCAGAGCCCCCCCAGCCCTCTGCTGCCTCTGTAGCCCACACATGGCTTCTGTGCTGCCTCTGTGGCTTCCCTGCCTGATCAGCCACTTGCGTGCTGGCTCTGCTGCTTGAGTGCCCCTGCAATTTACGTGCCTCTACCACCCCACTCTCCAACTTACCTGCCTCTGCCACCAACCCCCTTTCCAACTTACCTCCCTATGCCAACCTTTGGCTTCATGTGCTGTAAACTGCTTTGAGGCTGTATTATGTGTCTGGGTCAGAGTCATATATGTTGAAGTCACTTGCATGTGGCTTGTGTTGTTGCAAACTGCTTTGAGGGCATCTTGTGTGTCTGGGTCGGAGTCATGTATGTTGAAGTCATTTGCATGTGGCTTGTGTTGCTGCAAGCTGCTTTTAGGGTGTCCTACATGTCTGGGTTATAATCATGCATGTTAAGAGGTTTTCAATTTGTTGTGATGAAAGTGTTGAAATTAAGTACAAGAAAGCAATACAAGTATTTTTGCTTTATGTTAACATGTCCTTCATATGTCCTACATTTTGGGGTGTCCTACTTTTTTAACTGGGTAGGAATTTTGGCTTGGGGGTCAGGAATTTTGGGGAGCTTGTGGGGAATTTTTGGTTTGGCATCTGGTCACCCTGGTTGCACCTATACGCTGCTTGCCTGACTCTTTCAGTATGGCTCATTAATCAAAATGGGAAATGCACAATCCACTGGGATTCTTTCTCGTGTGATCCATATTTCCAGTTAAAAGCCTGAAGCAAAAATGATAGATCTTTCTCCACATGGGCTCTTTAAACGAAGTAGAAAATACAGAACATGCTGGGAATTATCTCACTTCATTCTGCATTTCTACTGATTCACAAGGTGCACAGAGAAGGAGCCACATAAGGAGTGTGCAGGCTGAGGTGGTTATTGATTCTTACTGAATAGACATCGTTTGAGCTCCAGCTGGCTGCTAAGTAAAACATATACTTTATGTTATACTCTAGATCAAAAGATACAGATATAGCTTATGGCCACATATTTTAGAGAAATGCATTTCCTGTAAATATGAACGCCACTGATTATGAGGCATCCAGTCTGATAGCTCAGATGAAAACCCATAAGAATGGTTTAAAACAATTCAGATTGTTTTGCAATGTGAAGCATGCGGTGGTTCTACTGGGAGGCCTGGTTTCTGTTAACTGGCTCTTCTCCTTTCCTTGCCTGCATTAAATCTTATAAAAAGGAAGATTTGCATCATTGGATCTTCTTTGTTGTTACTGCCATCTGAATAGTAGCATTAACAAACTTCTTGTCCTTTAATATTCTCCTGCCACAAAGCATCTCAAATTGGCGAGCCATAAGAGGCAAAACATAAAATAAGCCTGCCTGAACGCTTAAGCTTTGAAAAGATGAGAGAAGAGGAAATTCATGCTGCAATGCACTATGACAGCTTATTCTGTTGTTTTTCTTGCTGAATCAGTCACAACCAATGTTCCAATTAGGTTTCTGTGATTCTGTGAATTGTACGAGAGCTGTATAAGCATCGGTTCTAAGATGTTTTGCAGTTTGCTCTTAGTCTGCTTTAATTTTTTTTGAAAATACAATTTTCTAGGCCTTATGGCCTTATATGGACAGTGAGTGGAGGGAAAAATGCAGCTCCTTACTCTGACGTGACGTACACCTACCTCCTAACCTTACCTGGATACAATGCAGCCACTGTGGCCTGGCTGTGACTGTGTGGGTTAGGATTGTGCCCTAAATATATTGATGTCCCCAAAAGTCTGATGAAGGTATAAAGAAAATATTCTGATAACCACTGGTCTTTCTGTTGTATCTTGAAATTATCTGATATGATGGCAATCCTCTGACAGTCTCCTTACTAGGGGAAATATTAACAAACTTCGCAAATTAACTTTTCAGCAGTGATGAAAACATAATTTATCTTTTACGCTTATAAAAAGAGTTGCTAGCAAATTCTGTAACTGAAGTACCTTCTTATCTTTAAATATCTTCTCCTACAAAAGAATCCGTTCACATTTTAATAGGAATGAATTGAACATTAAATTGTGTACTTATTTATATTTTGCCTTATAGTGGACTTCTAATTTAGGGTAGAACAATTTGATCCCCACACAGGTGCATGCACATACAATTTCACAACCTCTCTGTTGAGTTTAGGTGGAAACTTCAGGAAATATATAGGAAAGGTTCTTCAGTCAGTTGTAGTTGGCAATTTCATTTTGGCTATATTGATTTACACTTGCATGTGCTATGATACTGACCCCCTGTTCAGATGCTTAGGAGAACCTAGACCTGAAAAAAACTGCTAAGCATTTACAGTTCAGTTTTGAATAACCAAGCCTTTTATATATGACTTTTATATATGGCTTTTATATGACCTTTGCACTTTTATATTGATAATTCTTACATTTTTATTGTGCTCTTTTCCTTTTGGATATACTTGTAATTAAGCTTTTTTTTTACTGTTTTGTGCTGGTCTAAGACCGTAATAAAGGTTTATTATTAGTTTTGAATAAATTTACATATAAGATTATATTAGAGACATTACAAGGCTTGCCCACAGCTTGATAGATGGGTCTTGCTGAGGGCCGCATTTGGCCCCAGAGCAGGGTTTGGACACCCCTGCTCTACATCCATGAAGCTACACACTCCTCTACTCAGTTTAAGCTTCTTCACATAAAAAGATGCTGTTCCATCTGGAGTCTGCCTGTTTATTTTTCAGAGTCTGAGACAAGGAGTAGTGACACGACTGCTTTTCTGCATGCATAATGTTCAGTTTCCAGTTCACACCCAATAAAGCTGTAGTATTTGGATTTAATCTGTTTTATTTCCAACTAAGCAATGATAGGTCTGCCATGGCTGAAATCCAACATTATGTGAATATTGTGGGGGAATAATGTCTTTAATTCTGCATTTCATTTTAGCCAAAAGGTACTAAAAAAGTTACATTTACATGGGTATTTTACCCGTTTGAATAGAAATTGTGTAGCAACAGTACTGTTGCTATTTCCAGCTGTCAAAACCAAAGAAGAGAAGCTGAAAGGAAGTAAAGCAAATACATTTAGCTAAAAGTGTCAAGATTCATCAGTTAAAATTCACAAAAAGGTGCTAATAAATCAAATTTGAATGTCTCATCAAGGGGATAAATTTTTCAGTTTCTTTCATTAATTGAGGAAGATCTGACCATTTGAATTAGTATTAATTTGGAAAAGTTGTAGAGGCAGGACTGAAATTTTTCTTTTCAAATTCTGGTCTTTCAGAGTTAGATCAGAACTATCCATCATCATCCAAGAGACTTCACAAGATCCCATGGTATTTCCATATGTCCCAGCCATACTTATAGAAAGGCCAGAGAAGGCTTTTAAGAGGAAAGTCAGGAAACAAAAATAGCTTTCGCTCAAAAATCCATTCCAAAGTGTGTGATTTAGAAAAGAAGCAGCTGCCGAGAAGGCTGCCTGTGTGGCAATGGGTATTGTCTTTGGGGCTGAACCAGAGTCAGAAAAGCATGTGACTTTCAATGGACAACCAGACAGAGTCATGTAAGAAAATCCCGTGCAGCCATTGTGGCGCTATTTGAATCTGTCTCTCCAGAAGATGCTGTGACACATGTATCCATAGCTGCTATTTTTGTTATTAGTGATTGTGTGTGGTAATAATATTTATAAGAAGGACACACACAGAGTGAGAGAGAGAGAGAGAGAAGGAAAAAAACAGAACCTTCTCTCTCTATGAATGTTCTTATGAATTGGTTTGAAGTACACCCCTCCCTCTGTGTTAGAAAGAATTTATGAACTGATTTGAATTCATTCATTTCTGATATACTCAGGGCACAATCCTAACCAACTTAGGCTGCAATCCTAAAGACACTTTCCTGGAAGTAAGACCTATTGGACACAATGGGGCTTACTTTAGAGTAGACATGGACAGGCTTGTGCTCTTACACCAGCACAGTTCACTTGTGAGGTCACACAAGTGGTTAAGACACTGTGCCGGTTAACCTGCAGGTCAGGGTTTTACAAGATGGGGTCCTACAAGATGGGGTGAGCTCCCATTCTTAGCCCAGCTCCTGCCAACCTAGCAGTTTCAAAGCATGCAAATACAAGTACAGTGGTACCTCTCATAACAAGCGCCTCACATAACAAGTATTTCACATAACAAGTATAAATTTCCAAGAAATCTTGCTTCACATAACAAATTCCACTTCACTTACAAGCACGCGTGCTATGCAGCCCTGACGCTCCGTGTGGAGGCTCTTTAAAAGGGTTGCCAGCCAGCGCTGCTGCCTCTAACTGCCCCCAACTTGGGGGCAGTTGCCTGGGGGTGCCAGAGGCAGCTGCCACTAACTGCCCCCAAATGCCCCCACCGGCCACCTTGAACCTCCAGCATCAGCCCAGGTAAGCCTCCCAGGAAAGTGTCTTTGATTGCAGCGTTTTAATCATGTCTACCCAGAAGTAAGCCCCATTGTGTTAAATGGGGCTTACTCCCAGGAAAGTGTCTTTAGGATTGCAGCCTAAGTAGACTTCATAGGATCATCCACATTTGGAATGCATGTTTTGAATTCAATTCCAGTGTTTTGTCATCATTTTTACATCCAGTTAATATTTTTATATAAATATTTTGGGGGTTGTGGAACCAATCTTTTGAGTTTCCTTTATTTCCTATGGGAAGCATTTCACTCAAAGAGCATGCCTCTGGAACAAATTAAGCCCTTTATGTGAGGCACCACTGTCGTTAAACAGGTACCACCACAGTGGGAAAGGCATCATCCTGGCACCAGGCCCTTGCGACAGGCCAGCCAGATTTTCCTGTGTTGTGTCCATCATGGATTGGATGAAACTCCAATCCACAACAAGTGGACATGGTCACTACACAGTACAAATGCTGAAGAAGATGCTATTCAAATTTTAAGTGTATATCAATTCTTTTTTCTGGCCTCCAACACAGTGTCAGAGAGATGAATTGGCCCTCCTTCCAAAAAGTTTGGGCACTTCTGGAATTTTGAGAAGAAACCAATATAGGAAATCATGACAATGATTAACATAAACATTCAAGAAAGAGCTAGCTGTTAAATTGTTGGCCAACTAGCAGATGAATGGATACATATTCTTTGTAACTCTGTGACAAAAAGATTTTAAGTTATATTTTAAACTCATCCAGCCATGAAAGCCATAGTATACAATATTTGGAAGGAAAAAATGCCTGAAGATGAAACTACAAAAAAGTGGATACATGCGGTTAGCAGCTGGATTTTCTTGTTCTTTGTTTTAAATAACCCACTTAGTTTAGCTGTATGATTCCTGTTACAAATAAAGTTTAAGTGTCAGTTTACCAATGTGGCTTGGACAGTCAAACCTCTGACAGAAATAGTAATGAAATAATGTCATGTATACTTGAGGGAACAGGAGAGAGAGAGAGAGAGAGAGAGAGAGAGAGAGAGAGAGAGAGTCTCAAGTGGAGGCAGCAAGCAGGCTGGAGGTTCCAGCATAATATATAGCATAATTCGTATAGCATAATTGTGGGGAAACACCATAGGCATACAGTAGATATATTCCCCTTTCTTTCATGTTGTAGAGAACCATATGGCCAAAATGGTAGAAAATGCAATGCGGGTCACTGTCTTAAATGCAAATAGGACTGGCGTGCTACAGTACACATAGAATATGATTTGGATATGAGAAATTCAACTTCCCTTTAAGCAATAAGATGAGATGCCCCAATCTGAAGCTACCTCCCAGAGCAGTGGTAACCTTACAATTCCAACAGCTGAGTTGTAACCTGTGCCAGCCCAGAGCATGCAGCAGTGCCAGCTCATTAATTGCTACATGGCCAGCCAAGGACCAGTGAGTGACGGTAAATCTATTTCATATTTACCTACTCTGCCACTTCTTGGTCCCCAATAGGCCTACCCAAATCTGTGCCAGCCCTTTGGCTAGCTTAAATCCAAGTAGGAAGAAAGAAACTTGTTTAACTTGGGCAAGAGATACAGGATATTGGCTCCTCCACTACTTACCACACCAGTAGAGCTTTGCTCTCAGATCCAGGTAGCAGCTGACACAGGCAACATCAAGGGGATGTATGATGGCATCAAGCAGGCCTTAGGTCCAACAGTGAGGAAATCTGCCCTGCTTAAGTCCACTACAGGTGAGGTCATCCAGGACCGAGCACAGCAGATGGCACGCTGGGTGCAGCACTACTCTGAGCTATACTCCAGAGAAAATGTAGTAACTGAAGTAGCATTAAACAACATTGAGTGCCTGCCTGTCTTGGAGGAGCTTGACAGTGAACCAACTTTAGAAGAACTAAACGAAGCCCTGGATTCCCTTGCTTTTGGCAAGGCACCCGGGAAAGATAACATCCCTGCTGAAGTTCTGAGGTGCTGTAGAGGGACCATTTCCACTGAACTGTACAAGATATTCTGCCTCTGTTGGAGGGAAGGTGGAGTACCACAGGACATGAAGGATGCTAATATTGTCACACTGTACAAGAACAAAGGCGACAGGGGTGACTGCAACAACTACCGTGGCATCTCTCTTCTTAGTGTTGTAGGGAAGCTGCTTGCCCGAGTCATACTGAAGAGGCTTCAGGTGCTTGCAGAGAGAATCTATCTTGAATCACAGTGCGGATTTCGAGCCAACAGGTCCACCACTGATATGGTATTTTCCCTTCGACAGTTGCAAGAGAAATGTAGGGAACAAAGACAGCCACTCTTTGTAGCCTTCATAGACCTTACAAAGGCTTTCAATTTGGGTGGTAGGGATGGCCTTTTTAAAATCCTCCCCAAGATTGGATGCCCACCTAAGCTCCTCAACATCATCAGGTCCTTTCACAAGGACATGAAGGGCACTGTAGTTTTTGATGGCTTAACATCAGACTCCTTTCACATCCAAAGTGGAGTGAAGCAGGGCTGCGTCCTCGCACCAACTTTATTTGGGATCTTTTTTGCAGTCATGCTGAAGCATGCTTTTGGAAATGCAACAGAGGGAATCTCTCTCCGGACCAGATCAGATGGAAAACTATACAATCCTTCCAGACTAAGAGCAAAGTCCAATGTCCAGCTGAAATGCTTGCGTGAGTTCCTCTTCACCGACGATGCTGCTGTTACTGCTCACTCTGCAAAAGACCTTCAACCACTTATGGACAGTTTTAGCAAAGCCTGCCAAGACTTTGGACTAACAGCCTGAAGAAAACACAAGTCATGGGTCAGGGTGTGGATCCACCTCCCTGTATCACAATCTCTGAACATGAACTGGAGGTTGTCCATGACTTTGTGTACCTTGGCTCAACTATCTCTGACACTCTCTCCCTAGACTCTGAGCTGAATAAACGCATTGGTAAAGCGGCTACTACATTCTCCAGGCTTACAAAGAGAGTATGGCTTAATAAGAAGCTGACGGAACATACAAAGATCCAGGTCTATAGAGCTTGCGTCCTGAGCACCCTCTTGTACTGCAGCGAGTCTTGGACCCTTTATGCATGGCAGGAGAGGAAGCTGAACACCTTCCATATGCGCTGTCTCCGACGTATTCTTGGCATCACCTGGCGTGACAAGGTCTCAAATGACGCAGTATTGGAACGTGCTGGAATGTCTAGCATGTTCACACTTCTGAAACAGCGGCGTCTACGCTGGCTTGGGCATGTCGTGAGAATGGCTGATGGTCGGATTCCAAAAGATCTCTTATATGGAGAATTAGTGCAGGGAAAGCGCCCAAGAAGGAGACTACAGCTGCGATACAAGGACATCTGCAAGAGGGATCTAAAGGCCTTGGAATGGACATCAACAGCTGGGAAACCCTGACCTCTGACCGTTCAGCGTGGAGGCAAAAGACCCAGCATGGCCTTCCCCAACTGGAAGAGACACTTGTTCGGCAGGCTGAAGCAAAGAGACAGACCCGAAAGCAGCGAAACCTGGGACCTGGGCAGGGGACGGAATTTATTTGCCCTCAGTGTGGAAGGGATGGACACTCTCCAATTGGCCTCTTTAGTCACACTAGATGTTGTTTCAGGACCTCCAATCAGAGCACAATACCATAGTCTTTTGAGACTGAAGGATGCCAATACAATACTTGATCTGGACCATTCACAAACCTTGGCCAGCAGAGTGCCTGGCAGTTCTGATGTTTGAACTCATCAGCTCTGTCACCTGCAATGGTGGTGTGATGTTTGTACCATTGTAGCGTCATTTATGACAGTAAAACCTAAGGACTACTGTCGAAATGGCCCATAGATGTGGGCTGTAAAAAATATAGTAAAGGGTCATTGCAGTGTGCTACAGAAATGTTATGTAATAATCTAATGTGCATCTGACACATATAATCAAAATATCACATTAATTAAAATCTAATTAACCATAAAATCTAATGCGTACCCTGATTTTGGAGACCAAATTCATCTGAAAAAGGTGAGCATTAGATTTGAGTAAATACAGTATACCTTCTCCTATTTGCTACTTCTGTTCAAATTACACCCTCTCTTTAGTTAGGTACTCTAATCCATTGTACTGGTGAAAATTTGATTCACATGCAGACCTGAACTAGATCTTTAAATCTATAGGAGACCCATATTTTTGCCCTGAGCACTATACAAAATCAATTACCATCCAGGATCTTCTGCAGAGAGAGTGAGCAATACCTTGAGGTATACATTCTTAGCCTATGGCTGTCAAAGCCTTTATGGAAAAACAGTAGCTTTCACATCCTGAATAGCTTTCCTTAGTGCTTTTGGGCAAAGCATGGAATCTGACCCCAAACTTTCTTTTTCTCTTTTTCTGGTCTCTTGTCCTCAAACCCCTGCCGCAACATCTCCCTATGTGTCTCCATTTGCTGACAGACACATTTTATAGAACAAATGTCCTTCTCAACTAACTTGTCTCTTGCTAACTTAATGATTTGTCCATGAATCTACCGTTTGCTATGGTTCACAGGAGAGGAATGAACAGACCTGTGGTCTGTTGGAAAGTTTCTGAGAAGGTTGGGGGTGGTGGAGAAAGAACCAATTAAAAACTGAAAAGTCTCATTGGATGGCAAGCGTGTCTATAACAAGTAGTTGTCAAGCACTCTGTGATGTTGAGAGATCAGCTCCTCCTGCACATCAACACTCACTCCATCATTTTCAAGGGGAAAGTGTTCTGCCTCCACTTCTGACTGTTCCTTTGTTACTCATCTAGGGTGATGGTGACTGTGCTTTCTTAGTACAACAGAGCCATCAACATTTTCTTGGCTAAGGTTGTCAAAACATATGATAATGACTGGTGCTTTTCTGCTCTTTCATTGCTTTTAATGAGTTTTTTTAAGTTGCTTACTGTATTTTAGGAGTTTTTAATGATCCATCTATATATGTATAAAATTGAAAAGTGACTGACTGCTTCAGAAAAGCCCCGCCAAAAGTTGGGCCAAGAAGTGTGAAATTTGGGCAGGGTGTTCACGGGATGTCGGTGTGCATGAGGGGGTGGATGCTCATGGGGGTTTGATCTGCAATAGGGGGATGTTGCACAATGGGGCAGATGATGCCCAATGGAGGCATGATGCACAATGGGGGGATGTTGGACATAAAGGGATGTTGTGCATTTGGGCTTGATGCGCATGGGGATGTTGCGCAGTTGGGGTTATGCACATGGGGGATGTTGTGCATTCGGGGTTGATGCCCATGGGGGGTTGTAACACATTCAGGGTTGATGCACATGGGGGATGTTGTGCATGGGGGACAATATGCAAGGGGGATAGGACTCAGGGTGGATGGTGCACAGGGGGGTATTTTACTCCCGCAACACAGGCACATTTTGCTAGTATCTTTATATTTTTATTGTATTTGGAAAACTCTTTGAATGCCTCTGAGGGAGCTAAAGCAGGGTAAAAATTTGTAAATAAGTAAGAAAGAAAGAGAGGTTTGTTTTTAATCATTATTGTAGCAGCTGTGACAAAGAAAGAAAAACCTTAGCTTAGACATTTGTACTGATACTTTATTATGTACACACTATCTTTCAACAAAGTATGTCATATGCTTAGTCATTAGCTAATTCATAAAAATGTATATATACATATACAGAAAAATGTATCTGCTTAGAAAGCTGTGTGAAGCCTTCTCATGTTCCTTGTTTAAGGTGGGTTATTGTTGTGATCAAAGAATTTGAGAAATGTGAGCAACCAGGAGTCTTTTTGAGGGAGAACACATCAGAACAGAGTACTGGCACCTCTGTGTGAGTACTGGCACCTCTGTGGGTAAGTTCGGTGGCTACCAAGTAGACATGCCTATGATTGCAAACAACAACTTTATGCTGAGTTCCTGTGAATACCAGCAGGTGAGTTCCGGCACCTATTTTCCAGAAAAATAGCTTTGTGAGCAACTACAAGGGCCTCCAAGAGAAATTTTTTAAGATGGTACAAAACCCATTTGGGGCCCCTAAGACTTGCAAAATTATTTTAAATAAAAAAAATTGAGGCTAATTAATGTGCAACAAACTTCAACAAGTGCTCATTTGTTGATCATATAAAACATTATGTTAAAACATACCAGTATTCAAGTAATGTGACAATATAAAATACTAAAATCTTATAAAATACTAAAATCTTATCAACACTCAAATGGTCCTTCAGTCAGGGGCCCCTCTGTAGCTCTTGGGCCCTGGAACAATGTACCTGCTGGACCCCCCTCTCATGGGCCCTGGACCCTCGTATATGTATTTTTTTGTTTTGAATTTTTAGATTCAATCTTACTGAATGTTGGGATTTTCACAAATACTGTCCCAATATTGATATCTGGGCTTTTCAGCTTTTTTATACTGCTACCTAAATCAATCAATCAATCAATCAGTCAGTCAGTCAGTCAGTCAGGCTGGGAGCTGCTGGTACATTATTTGGGGAAAAGGGAAATGTTTTGCCTTGCCCTATGTGCAAGTGCAGCAACAGCCCCAAACTCATTCTGGATGCAGCACAAGCCAACTGGCCTGCCTTCTCCTGTGCATCTAAGTATTGCACTGACAGTCAGTAATAATAAGCTGCCTTGCATTCAACAATTGTAAAACCAGACCTGTTGTAAACAGTGTGCATATTTCATGCAGAAAGCATGAGGTTCAGGACCAAATGAGACCAATGCTGAACCAGTCCTTCCACGGTATGTAGCTTTCCTCCAAGTGCCTTCACTTCAAGGTAATGCTTTTCAACAGCCTGTTCAATACATTCCATTACTATTATTCTCTGTGTAGATAAATGGCATACAACCATGGACTGGTATGTTTTTATAGTCAGAGTTAATAAAACATCTGGCTCATTCTCAGGAAACTTTCAGGTTTCAAAATACATTCCTAATCTTCAAGGTTACCCTGTTTTGCCTTTTCACCTTTTGGACTATGTGGTTTTGCTTAAAAACCTTTCATCTTAAGGAGCTTTTCCACTTAAAAACCTTTGCAACCTTAAATAAGGACAAAATATTTCAGGCTACAATAACTGATTAATGCTTTTAATTGAACTGTCCTAATATGCGTTCAATTTAGATATCCGTCAGAGTGTTATTAAACATTAAAACCAAACTAATTTAGGAAGCCGCTGTTTTCATAAGCTATGCTTATGATAAATATTAGATACAAACAGACTAAGGTTTGATAAATATTAGGTTTGATAAATATTAGATACAAACAGACTAAGGCTTTCATGGCTGGATGAGTTTAAAACATAATTTGAAATGTTTCTTGAGTCTTTAAGCCGTGGATTAAGTACGTTGTAGGGTCCAGTCAGACATTTCACTTTCAGCTGTGAAAAGCATCTTCAGTGGTCACAAAGAATTTGCATCTTCTCAACAGTTAACTGGGCACCATTTTAATTGCCAGTTTCTGCTTGAATTCTTAAAATCATATTCACACTCTTTGCCTGTTCATCATTTCTAGGTAGGTTTCTCTTTAGAGTTATTTTTCTAGTGTACTTAAGTGCTAGAAGCCAGGGGTGCAACCTTAACTAATTTAGGCCAGAGGACCTAATCTGTCTCCACATTCCCATGCTGGTGTGAGGAGGCTTGGGCATGTCTGTGCACTGGCCTAACTCCCTCAGGAGTGGTGCAGAAGTCACCACTTTTGTGACACCCCCCACTCTAGCAGGGGACTTGTGCCAGGACTTGTACTGGCCTAAGTGGGGATTAAGATTGCAGTCACAGTATCTTCTTTTTTTATAATTTTTATTTTTAATTTCAATGGCCTGTAAACCAGGGACTTAGGTAGGCTGGATGGTAGTGTTTTCTCAGGTAAGAAAATTTGAGATAATATAAATGTGACTTCCTGAATTGCTGGAGAAGAAAACAATGGTGGCATTTTTCTTCATGAACTACTAAGAAAGTGGCCTCTGGATGTCATGAAACAAGACAGTAGAGAATACAATAGCCTTCTTCACAAATAGCCGGTCAAGGAAAAAATAAAAGATACTGAAAACTAAGGGAACCTCATTGTGGGTAAGTTGCATTTTAAACATGCCATGAGCTGGAAGTGGTATATAAGTGTCACCCATAAAATATAGCACAACTATGTGGTATATAAGTGTCACCCATAAAATATAGCACAACTACGTGGTATATAAGTGTCACCCATAAAATAGATTGAGTTAAAATTGAGCGAAGAAGAATACAGAATGGCAGATTCACAGAAGTAAAAGGGGTACATTTTATTTCTTTCTATCTCTCCCCATTAATGAGTAAATCACTGGATACATATTAGTTAAAATTGTGGTCTTTATTCTTTTCTATTGGTTCAGATT
This sequence comes from Cryptoblepharus egeriae, assembly GCA_030015325.1. Lineage (NCBI taxonomy): Eukaryota > Metazoa > Chordata > Lepidosauria > Squamata > Scincidae > Cryptoblepharus > Cryptoblepharus egeriae. The sequence continues at coordinate 68,821,326 of JAREYC010000002.1, read as the reverse complement.
TACCCACCAGGGAGTAAAAAGAACTCAACTTTCAATTTCCATGTCATCCCTTTGATTTCATGAGAATGATATCTGTGCTGTTTCAGATGTAGACAGTAGTAGACAGATTAAAGATAAGAAACTTGTCACAGTCATAGTAATATTAGTTGATATCAGAGGAGAACACAGAAGAAAACAGGTTCAGGATAGTTTTGTCTTAGGCAGGAGTTAGGTAGCACAAGGACAGAGCTCATAACCTATTTGAACATCTTTGATTCAGAGTGGGGGTACAGTGGTGGCTATAAGGCATGTCCACTGTGAGGCTAGTGCACCAACAAGCACTGTGCTAGTGCCAGTTTCCCACAGCTTGGCATTCCAAGTGAACTGCAGAGACACAGAGATCTGACAGGGTGTGGATGGCAGGCAAGAGGTATGCCAGGGGGAAGAAGAGAGTTTGGATTGGTGAACTTGGCTTTACCAGATCCATTGCCTCTGTGGAGGGCTTTTCAACCTTAAATGGAGACTCTCATTCTGCCCCAACTTGAGAGCTGGTGCAGAAAGAAGTAGCCTCATTGCAAATCTTCTCTACTTATGCAGAAGAAGAGGATGAACATTCCCTTCACCCAAGGAAGTATCAAGCAGTCACTGGATAACACTGATACCACTGGAGCCATTTTCATGTCATGGTAGTCCTAGAATCGTGGGCAGCTCAGGGTTGGGCGATAAATGTAAAAGCACAGGAATGCTGGAGCACTATAGCACTATTGTGCCTCAGAATTAAGAAAAGTGGATTAAAGGCCCAATCTTAACCAACTTTCTAGTGCCATGGTAGCTGCAGTGAAGCCTCTAGGTAAGGGAAAAAATTTGCTTACTGCGAAGAGGCCTCATGACTATTTATCTATTTTATTTATCTATTTATCTATCTATTTATATACCGCTTTTCAACCGAAAAGTGACTGCCCTTCACCTCAGGATGCTGCACACATTGTCATGGCTACATCAGTGCTGGAAAGTTGGATTAGACCCTCATAGCCATTTATGTGGACATCAGTGTCCAACTTCTCATGTATTCAATGGGTTTAGCTGCTGTAGCAAACATAGTGCTTGCCCCACACAGATAAAACTGATCCAAAAGACTGGACAGCACAATGTCATGCTCAGTGGCTAAGATAGCCATCTTCATATTGATCTAACTGCTTTCTCTATCAAGTGACAAATTATACAGGCATCTTAGTTTCATCGTGTAAGATAGTCATCCTAAAATAACAAGCAATAATATGTTCCTGTTCCATGAATCTTTCCTGTTGTCTTTTTTCCAATGGAAATGAAGAAGGATGACTATGCAACAAGTGGGTCAGTTAAAGATGCATATAAAAGTGAGATTAAAATTATTTAATTTATTTTGTTTGTTTTTTTGTGTGTGGAATGGTGCATCACATTTTAGGTTGCCTTTGAGTCTAGCTGAAAATGTAATATCTGGTTTTCCTGTTCTGATATTCTCTGGGGCACCATGCTTTCTTCCTCACTGACTTTCTAGTTCTCAGATTCATGAACCCAGATTGCTATTTAATTAATTTTTTGTGTGGTGACCCATTTGACGATTCAGGTGGTCACACACCTACATTTGATTTGATGGCATTCCTGTTGTGGATGCTGGTAGGCAACATCACATGGGTACCTGGAGAGGGTCAGATTAAACAGTGGACAAATGAATATGTGTTGGGTCATGGATAGTCATGGAGCAAAGAAAAAGGAGCATGGAAGAGCAGCAGAAACAATTATGAGCAATAGGACACCAAACAGCATTGGAGCAATGCAAGTGTCCCTCAAGGCGAGATTATGTGTCATAATGTGTTTGATCAAAGTCTTTGAAGCAGATATTAGAATGAAAGGATATTCATTAGAGCCCTAGTCATGAACATTTTTCCTTCCAATGTTTTGTTTTCAAATACAAGAGGAATTTGGGAAGGAATTTCTATGTCATTGATTTTTTTGTTGGATGAATTCCTGAGTCTTTCTCCTGTGGTTTAAATATAGTATACATAATCACTACCCATTGTTTTCTGTGTCCTACTTTTCCTTTTCACTTCATAAATATGAGCTGCATGATCCATGATGATCCAGTTCCTTTTGGAGGAACTGCTAAGGAGCTGGGTATGTTTTATTTGTTGACAGGTACTTGTTAATCAAAAACCACTGCACATTTGTAAGAAGAAAAGCAAGGGAAATACAAAACAGACTCTAAGGGCACAATCCAGAGTAAATTCAACCTGCTCTGCCCTAACTGCTCTCTCCTAACTATTCTGTATCCAGAGCAGAAAGTTATGCTGCATCCAGAGAGTTAGGAAGCCTGGGCTGCCCTAACTGCTCCAGAGCATGCTAAGTCAGTGACAGCTGGGGAGGGCTTGCTCCTGAGTAGACCCCCCTCAGATCACACTGAAGAAGGAACAGCTGTGGTGCCTACCTTATAAGGAAGCCCAGCAGTTCCTGACAACCAGTTACAGCTGCAGTTCTTCTAGTGCAAGATGGATGCTTGGAGTGGCCTGCTGTATCCTGAGGTTAGTGGGCTGCCATAGTTGTGCCATATCCTGAGGTTGAGAGGCAGGGATTGCAGCTAGGTTGGCCAAGAACTCAGATTTTTGGTCAACACTACCATTCTTACTCAGGCCTTATCATGGACCCCTATGGGTCTACTCATTACTATACCTGCTCCTGAGGTGGTATATCTCTGAGGAACTGGAAGAGGGCATTTCTGCCTTGAAACAGGCTTTGGATACAGAGTAACTGCTCTGCCCTAGGCAATGCTAAACATGTCCTCAACTTGCCTCTCCTGAGCTGCTTAGGCTGCCCCAGTTAGGGCAGAGCAGGTCCACCTCTCTTAGGGCACCCTATGTTGCCTTGCTCTGCCCTAAGCCTCCTTCAGAGTAACTGGGCTGGAGCATCTTGCAGTTGCTCCAGCCTAGTGATAGATAGGGCAACCCAAGGGCTCTTATGTGGACAGATTAGTTGCTCTGGATTGTGCTGTTAATTAGAGTATGGGATCTATTAAAAATATAGCTACTGTCCATAATTAACTTGCACATTTTCTTGTGTTCTGATGAAATTGCTTGACACAATTGGTAATCCCTTTTGGTCCCATCAACAAAATTATTTAAATATGCAATGAATCTTAAAATGAGAAAGAAAAAAAATCTATCTATCTACAGTTCACAATGCAGTGCAATTTCACAAAGCGGTTTACGAAGAAAATGAAAAAACAGTAGCTAATTAATAGCTAATAGGTCCCTGTCCCAAAAGGACTCACAATCTAAAATGCAAAAAAGAACACAAGCAGAAGTCACTAGAATAGACATTGCTGGGGTGTGTAGGGCCAGTTTCTCTCCCCTTGCTAAATAAGGGAGAAATACCCATATGAAAGAGTGCCTCTTGCCCAGTTAGCAGGGCAAAATGATCCACATTTCAACAGAAATAAAAGGCTATGGGTGTCAGTATAGAACTGCTCACAATTTCACCAGTCTTAGTGGATGAAATTTGGAATGGGACTCAGAATTGTGAAAAATGGATTTTTTTCAAAATACAGATCTACCATGCCCCACAACATATGATACTTATCTACTGTAGGTAGGTAGGTATATAAAGAGATAGATAGATAGATAGATAGATAGATAGATAGATAGATAGATAGATAGATAGATAGATAGATAGATAGATAGATAGATAGATACATACATACATACATACATACATACATACATACATACAGTAGATAGATGAGGGTAGCAGAAGCCTTCAGATTTCTGGGCAGCTGTACTCAAAATGGATTGCAATCCAATTTTTAGTGGTTCCTGAAACTGACAGGAGAGATTAGGCTAAGTGCAACAAAGGTTAAACAAGCTTCTACTTGGAAAACATCATTGTTGCTGAATTACCATTATAGCCATACCCTTTAGTGTTTCTAAATCAGACTTTAACTTTAGTGTCTCTAAAAAGTTTAGGAACATTGATCTTGGCCAAACTTTTTGGCAGGAGGGCCACATTGCCTTTCTGATACTGTGCCAGGGACCAGAAGGGGAAAGAAAGAATGATTTATTTTTCAATTATGAATAAATTTGTATATATGAATATATTAGTGATAGAACTTGTTAATGAAAGAATGAATTCAAATAATTTCTAGCACACACGGAAAGGTTGATCTTCAAATCAGTTCATGAGCATTTTCATACACACAGAGGTGTGTGCAGCCTCTCCAGCCCTCAAAATACCCTCCCTAGGTGTAGAGAGCAGAGCTCCTCTTGTCTCTGGAGGATTATAGGGCTTGCCTGAGGACCAGATGGAGGGGGCTTGCCAAGAGCCAGATGGGGGCTCACCAAGGGCGAGATCAGATGCCAGACCCAAAATTCCTGAACTCCAACGCCAAAATTCCTACCCCAGGCCAAAATTCCTACACCCCCCAAGCCAAAATTCCTTCCCGCTTAAAAAAGATTGGACACCCCAAAAATGTAAGACATGTTAAAGCAAAAATACAATGGTGCCTCACGTAAAGAATGTCTCATGTAAAGTATGTTTCACATAACAAACAAAAATTTCTCTTTTTTGGATGAATGAAGGATTCTGCTTCATGTAAAGAACATGCTTCACGTAAAGAACACATTCGTTGGCAATTGGGGCAGATGCGCTGGCCAGCAGCCTGTTTAAAAAGCATCAGGGCTGCCTAGCACACCTGTCCATAGTGAAAGCAACATTTCAAGCCCAATCCTAACCATGTCTACTCAAAAGTTAGCTCCATTATGTTCAATGGGTCTTACTCCTAGGAAAGTGTCTTTAGGATTGCAGCCGAAGCCATGTTGTTCCTCCTGTGGCCGGGTGTCCACTGGGCAGAGGGAGAGAAGAGCAGTGGAGAAGAGGGAAGCAGCTCAGGGGTAGCCAGAAGGGAGCAGGGGAGAGAGAGGCTCCGGATGGAGAGAAGGAGAAAGTGGCGAGACATTTTGAAGGTATCTTGGATTGCAGCCTCCTAACCATGTCTACCCAGAAGCAAGCCCCATTGTGTTAAATGGGTCTAACTCCCAGGAAAGTGTCTTTAGGACTGCAGCCTAAGTGGACTTCATAAGATCATGCACATTGAATGCATGTTTTGAATTCAATCCCAGTGTCCTGTCATCATTTTTACATCCAGTTAATATTTTTATATGCATATTTTTTGGGTTGTGGAACCAATTGTCTGAGTTTCCATTATTTCTTATGGGAAAATCCGCTTCACGTTAAGAATGTTTCAACTAAAGAACATGCCTCCGGAATGAATTAAATTTGTTACGTGAGGCGCCACTGTACTCATATTGGTTGCCGGTACTTAATTAGAACACTTTTAAAATTAAAAACCTTTTAACATGCATGATTCTGACCCAGACATGTAAAACACCCTCAAAGCAACACAAGCCACATGCCACTGAGTTCTACATACATAATTCTGACATGCACTTACATACATGCAGAAAACACACACATTTATAGCATGCCTACACAGACACACTCACTCATGCAGCATGGTGGCCAGATGCCATAACCAAAAAAAGATGACATGGCCTCCCAAAATGGGGGGGGGGGTTGAGACCCCAGTAGGAGAAAATATCTAAGGCAGTCTCCCAGCCAATCAGCAGTGCTCTCTCCTCCCCATCCCTGCAGTGCTATGATGCAACAAAGGCCTCTCCCCCTGAGGGTGTTGTTGTGTGGTTGTGAAGGCAATGGTTCAGAACCCTTAACTGCTGAGCCTGGCAGTTGACAATAGCAAGGCAGGCAGGGCAGAGCAGAGCTAGGATCTCCCAGCCAGCCCCCTCAGGCGGTGGCTCCCAACCCTCCCCGGCTGCCTTTCCTGCCTATCTCTCCAGCCTCCTGCATCCTCAGTGTGCTGAGCCCTCATGAGGGAGACCCACAACTGAGCCCTAACCAGAGGACCCTGCTCCGGATGCCTGGCTTCCCCGCCCTCCCTGCTTCCAGGGTATCTAGGCAGCATGGCCCACACAGCATCCCCCGTGCACCCCGTGCCTGTCCGGAGGCTGCCCACTCCACATGAGGCCATGCAGGCAGCAGGAAGCTCCGGTGCCCTGTGCCTTGGAGTCTGGACTGGTATGGGCAGGGCTGCGGGACTGGTTGGGGGAGAGGCTCCATGGCTGGGCCTACCAGGCGGTTGGGGCTCTTACAGTGGTGGTAGGTAGGTAGATAGGTAGGTACATACATACATACATATGGTAGACAGACAGACAGACAGACAGACACACACACACATACACACACACACACATACATACATATAAGGGGGATGAGGGAGCAGTTCCCAGCCCAGCTTGTTGATGGTCTACCCCCTTTGGGCTGCTGTGTGAGGCCTTGCGTTGTTGTGATGCAAGATGACTCCTTTTGACTGATGACCTCTGCGTTTGTTCTTTATAGCCCAGACCTTGCCCCTTCAGACTTTCACCTGTTTGGTCCCTTGAAAGCGTTCACGAGAGGTACGAAGTTTGAAAGTGACGATGAAGTCAAAAGTGTTGTGAGCGACTGGCTGAGACATCAGTCTAAAGATTTTTACGCTGAGGGAATACGGAAGCTTGTGCACAGATGCGAAAAGTGTGTGACAGTGCTGGGAGACTACGTTGAAAAATAAAAAATAAAGCTTCTATCTGTATTAGAAGTCCTTATACAGAAAAATTCACTTTATTGAGTCACCCTTGTACGTACGTACGTACATATGTACATACGTACATACATACATACGGTAGATAGCTAGCTAGCTAGCTAGCTACATACATACATACATACGGTAGACAGACAGACAGACAGACAGACAGACACATACATACATACATACATACATACATACATACATACATACATACATACATATGATAGATAGATAGATAGATAGATAGATAGATAGATAGATAGATAGATAGATAGATAGATTGGAGCTCCAGCACACCTGGCATGCTCAGCCATGGACCCGCTTCTCTGGCCAGTGCCCATGGCTCTGCCCACCCAGTCCAGGCTCTGGGGAGGTAGCTGGACCTCCTTGCTGCCTGTGTGGCCTCACGCAGAGTGGGCTAGCCTCCATACAGGCGAAAGGAACTCGGTGGATGCTGCATGAGTCATGCTTTCCTGGACACCCTGGAGGTGGGTAAGACAGGGAACCTGGGCCGCCTGGGGTGAGGGAAGGCTGGGCAGGAGGGTCCTCTGGAGCGGGACTCAGTGAGACCCTTCCTGGCTCTGGGTTTCTGTCATCACACCCTAGGCAGTGGTTCTCAAAGTGGGGGATGGGACCGCCTGAGGGGTTTCCATTTCATTTCAGGGAGTGGCACAAAGTTGGGTGTCACCATTTTGAAATCTATACTGGGTGCTACCATCTTGCAATGGACAGTAAGTAAGTCTCATTGAATGGGAGTAAGTCTCATTGAACACAATGTATTTCTCAGTATAGTCATTTGGCTCTGGCATCAAAGTGATGTTCCTTCCTTCCTCTTCTGTCCATGACCTTCTGGAAGGTCGCAGACATATTTATCAGAACGGGGTCCCGGGTCACTGCCAAGACCCATGCAGCTGAACGTGGGGTAGGTGTCTGAGGGCTGCTGAGTCTGTTTAGAGACCAGGGCTGCTGCTGGAACTTATGGAGGGTGTTTTCTTTATCCCAAGCTATATATTGCCACTATTAGCCCTGATGTGCTTGTATTTGCTCAAGAAATGTGTTCTGTGAACAGGGTGAACATATGTCATCTTTTTCCAGGACATATCCTCTTTTTAGTCTTGCGTCCTAAAAAAAAAAATCTTCGTTGTCCTCCTTTTCCTTATGAGCAGGCAGCATGTAGCTTTCCTTTAATTAATAAGTCAAATAAATTATATGCAATCATTTTAAATTTAATAATAATATAATGTAATAATTTAATAATAATGTAATAATATAATATATAATATAATAATATAATATAAATTAATTAATATATAAGTAATTAATTAATTTAAAATTAATTAATATAATAATTAATATAAATTAATCAGAAGAAAGCAATATATTGCATTTACTCAAATCTAATTAACCATTGAATCTAATGCACACCCTGATTCTGGAGACTGAATTTGGCTGAAAAAGGTGAGCGTTATATTTGAGTAAATACAGTATGGCTTTTATTTTCTAATGTACTACATTTTTCTTGTGTGTCCTACATTTTGAAGAACAGTTGTCCTCTTTTTGTGGTTATGATCAATGGTCAATATGCCTGTGAGAGACTGTGGTTCTGGGAAAGGGGGACGCATTTTGCTGCTTTGGTTCCCATGATGATTTGTTGAAGCTGATGCTGGCCACCTTTCAGGGATTGGGAAAGAAGGAGTATACACAGCCCATGCTGTTCACCCTCTCATGCACCTCTAAATAACTTCTGGGGTGTCCCAGTTCAGACTGGACATTCCCTGCAGCTGCTGTATATGGAATAGAATACTTCTACCTGCTGATCTTTAATACACTAGAGACTTCTATTTGTGTGTGCACCTCACACAGTGTGCAGCTTGTAGGGTATCTAGTTTCAGGCCCAAGTTACAATTTTACATATAGTTGTGGCTGGTGCGCTGCTAAAATATTCTTCAGGTCGTGCAAGGCTACAGCTTATTCTATAGCACTTCATCCAGCAGCTCTTAGTGCACTTAACACAAGCCAAGGATCTTGGTAATTTCTGCTTCTTTTCATCTCTGCTTCAAATTCTCACCCTGCTTCTGTCTTTTCTTCAGGATGCTGTGGAGGCATTTGCCTTTGGGTAGAAGGCTCCACCATCAGAAAACCTCTGTCTTCATTCCAACGAAGACCTACGAAGAACAAGAGTGGCCCACAGCAGCCCCAGACATCTCAGCATGGTCATCACAATAATGCCTGAGCCCCTGCTTGAAATAGGAAGACACCAGCCTGTTGCCCTGGGTAGGGGAACAAACCAAAGAGAAGGCTTCTTCAGCTAAAGTGACTTCTTCAACTTCAAGTGGAATCAAACTGCCCCACCAAAACCAGAACTGCCTAACAAGATGGCGTTGATGGTGCACAATTTGGAAGAGGTTGGGAAGAGGCTCCTCTCTGCGTCAAATCCAACTCCCAGAGGCTGACTGCAGACCCACAGACGTCCACTGCTGATCATGCCAGTGTCTCCAAGTGCAATGTGATAGTGCAATGCCTGGCAAAGGAACTCAAGTGCCTCACTGGCTCACTGGCTTAAGTGCCAACTGAGTTGGTAATCACAGGAGCTTCCAAATACCTATCGCATGCTAGACAGAAGGAGATAGGAAGACAACAGAACAAGCTGCCCCTTGGAAAGAGAACAAAACCAAGGAGAAGGCTTCTTCAGCTAAGGTCAGTTCTTCAACTAGATCAAGCTGTCCAAGAAACCAGAACTGCCTAACAGGACAGTGATGATGGCACATGGATGGATACCTCAGTCTGTGGTTAACCTAGGTGAGAACCTGGCATCCCCAGCTTCTGTCTTGTCGATTTCAACTTCCAGAGTATGATCACAGGCCTAGAGGACTTTGCTCCACATTGTGCCAATGTCCCCATGTACACCTGTAAGATGGTGCAGTGCCTGGCAAATGAACTCAAGTGCCTCAACTGGCTTAGCGTTGTGGTAATCACAGTAGCCCCTGAGTACTTACCCCATTAGGCTGCAGGAAACAGAACCACTCACCCCCGGAAAAGTGAGCAAAACCAAAGAGAGAAAGCTTCTTCAGCTAAAGTCACTTGTACAGCTTCAACTAGAGGCAAGCTGCCAAAAAAACCAGAACTGCCTAACAGGACAGCGTTGTTGGCACACAGCATGGCTCACTTGACTGTCAACTCAAAGGAGAAGTTGGCATGCTTGGATGCTCTTGTCAAATCCCAGAACATGGGACATGACACATACAATATGCTCAGCACATGCCTGCCAGAGCTGATGCAATTGCCTGGGACCCAACTGCCTTGCTTAGATACTGAGCATGTACACTGTCCTACCGCCCCACTAATCATATAAAGCTGCCTTATACTGAGCCAAATTATGGTCCTTCTAATCATAGTGCGCCATATAGTGTGGTGACTCTCTTTCCCTGCCCCACTGGCAATTGACCTCGGGATCTGTGACAGGCACAGCAGTTGTGATACTTGTTGTGAAAGGAACAACTTCTCCACTGTGGAACAGTATCCTCTTTCTGACAGAGGTAACCAAACTGCTTCACATGGGAGCATGAGCCTCAGGAGTGAGGATCTGTGTCACTGAACACAGAAGATCTTTTTCACCATCTTGGCTAATAACTATTGACAGACCTTCTGAATTTGTCTAATCATCTTTCAAAATCGTTAAGCTTAGGCAGCTAACACCACATCTTGCATCAGTGAATTTCAAAAATTCCTTACACGTTGTTCACAATGTTCTGACTCTCCTGCCATCAAATGGTATAGATTCAGTTGTAGTAAAAAGAGAAACAGTTGTCTAGCTGTCTTCTGAACATCTTGTGTAAATTCATAAATCTTTAAAATGTCTTTTTCTACCATAAAAACCCAAGTGCTTTAAGCTTTCCTTGCAGGGTCGATGTTCCAACCCCTTGAACATGATATTGCTCCATTTCCCCAGATATTGAAATTAGAAAATGTAAAGTTACATAGAGTGCAATGCTAACCATGTTTTCCTAGGAGTAAACCCAATTGATTATAATGGGACATTTCTGAGAATGCATGCCTGAGATTGGGCTCAGGAGTTGTAATACAGTACAACTGTGGTTCCCAAGTGTAACCCAGGGGAAGTTGCTAGGATCTTTACAGGTATTAAAAATATTGAATAATGGCAGAAAAAAGGCACGTCTGTGCAAGTCTGTAGTAGGATGCCTTGTGGGGCTGACAAGACAGGAAGGAAGGTAGACTAGTTAACTGCACGAGTTCCACTGTTTGCTCGTTTCTGTTCATCACGCCATGTATAAACAGAAATAGATACATATATAATACAGTAGTTGAAAACAAAAAAGTTGAAATTATATTTTACAAACATTTTGCTAGTATGAGGAAATGGAAATGGGCTGCCAAGGAGTTGAAACTTAGCATGGCTCACTCAACTGCCAACCCAAAGGAGAAGTTGGTATGCATGGATTCTCTTGTCAAATCCCAGAATCTGATCACAGACCTACAGGACTCCATTCCCATCATGTCAATCTCTCACTGTACATCAGTAAGATGGTGCAGTGCCTGGTAAAGGAACTCAAGTACATCAACTAATCTATCAGCATTGTAATCACAGTGATCCCTGGGACACTTTCACATATTGAGCACCAGGAAATGGGAAGACAGAGTTGCCCTAAACAACCAAGATGGTGTTAGTGGCACATGTCATGGCTACTTCTACTGTCAAAGCTGACCAATGGTCCATGTGAGTTTGATCCCATCATGTCAATGTCTCTGCACACACTGATATGATTGTGCTGGTGCCTGGCAAAGGAACTCCCAGGCCCCGGTTAGAAGACTCTTGATCTAGGCAAATAACAAAAGTGGTAGTACCGCTTCTGATACCAGTGATACTGGGGGCTTACTGATTTGAACACCCTCTCACTTAAACAAAATCACTAGAAAACCAGAGTGTTATGACTGGGCTGGTACCCTGTCCTCTGACAGCCAGTTCTTCTATACATAGTAAGGTTTATTTTTCTTCTATAAACATGGGGAATAACTCAATGATGTAATTTTCACCTGCAGTTCAAAATATTATCATTTGCAGTTAGCATAAGCAGGATTTGATCAGAATTTTTGGAGTGGAAGATCTTGCAAGCAAACCTAAGTTCACATGATCAGCCCCCACATGGGAAAAGGAAGCTAAACCCTATAGGCCCATCCCAGCTGGTGAGCATTTGAGGCAGATCAAGTATCTTATGTCAGAGCGCACCTGAAAAGGGGGAGATGGATTATCCTGCCTTTGCTGACCTCCTGATGTATACTGAAATTTCATTTTGTGCCTGCACAAACATGCAGTACAAAGTGACCAAGTCAGTAAGAACGAAAAGGATAAAACCCAAACCTAACTAAAGTCTGGGGTAGGTGAAAAAACTGCCAGCCAAGAGTCAATTAGGCAGACAGAAAAATTTCTACCTGGTCCAAAATGATAAGCAGCAAAATCCAGAATCCATAGGGTGGGCAGGGATAGCATTTTTTAGGGTTTGGATTCTCCAGTGCCACCTCCAAAACTACAAACGAAATAGGTTACCACCTTTTAGTTAATGATTTGATTTCCTCTGTAAACCATTTGGTGAATTTTTTGAACAATTGAAAAGAGGTATATAAAGAATGTTTTTGGTAGGAAATGCCAGGCAAAGTTCGACCCCACACTAGGGGGCAGGGTGTTCATGACAAATTGCAATGCAGCAACAGCAACAATTTTTCAAATGCCATGATCCTTAAGTATTGAGGCTGTCCCTTTCAATGGGTATGCATGGTTCACAGCACAGTTTGCCTTCCAGCTTCAACTGTCAGCCTATGAAGCTATTCGTTTTTGGTGACAAGCGACTATAAAGCTCTTGTTTGCACTGGCTGTTGACTCATCTTAGGTGGAATTATGTACAGAAATAAGTCAATAGCTCCCCATTCTTTGTGATCCACATACTGCTCAGGCTGATGATAAATGCAAAGCTCTTGTATAGACAAGATTCTTGTTTATTGTGTACTTTTCCAGGTCGCTTAGCACGTTGCTTCATAAACGTGCTTTTAGGAGTGTAAAGCCTGGTGTGAATGGTCTTTGAGTGTATGTAGAGCAATTCACCCTTAAAAACTAGCAGAAGTAATTTTTTTAAAATTTGCACTGCAAACACATTAAGGATGAGCTCAGCTATTCCCAACAAGCTTTGGTTGCCTCCCAAAATATTAGGCTATTAAGAGATGCTTTGTTTGTTTTTAAGGTAGTGCTATTATTGTCCATCTCAGAAGAAGATATCATCCAGGAACTTTCATTCTTGGAAGCAGTGTTGGAGAAACTTGCTTGTGGGAATGAAATTACCATCATAGGAAGTTTCTTTTTGGAACAATCTTCCATTCTCTTCCCAAATATTTCCAAAGCACAGTCCAAATTATTGTCACAGACGGACGTCTCTTTGGAGAAGGTGATATCATAATACAAACTGCATTCTGAAAAGGGAATTTATCTCCTTTAATATCAAACTTCACAGTAACCAAAGGAAAGGTTTAATTTCTTAGATCCAATTTCCGTTCCTATTACTCAGGAATTTGAAGTGAGTTGTACAGTTGGAAAAGCACTTATGGTAGTTCAACATTTGCCACACCAGCAATATGATGTTTAAGATGTGATAGATGTAATCCTCATTAGATTATATTAGATTAGATGTAATCCTTATTCAGTTAGAAGATAGATGTAATCCTCATTTGATGTTGCCAGAACAGGATCATGTGCACCCAACCTTCATGTATTTATTGTTGTTTGAAAAAATTCTCATATGTACAGAAAACAAGTTTCCAAATTGTATGAAAAGAGGCCTCCACTGGTTTAGACGTATGTATGTCCATCTGGAATAGGGAGGCAAACTACAACTTTACGGATCCTGAACCTACCACCTACTTGTTGCATTTGCTACTCTTGAAACCGATGCTAGTTGGTCCTATTAGAGAAAGGCTCTGCTTTCTTGTTCTGTTTTTATAACATCTGAGCCTGGAGTGGCATTGCCATTGTCAGGAGGATTTCTTATCTTCTGTTTCTCAAATATCAATAGGTCAATGAATGAAATGTCATTTGTTGACATCATGACACAGGTTAACGCCCATCTTTTTGGTTCCTTTGCTGCTTTGTCAGCTGGAGTTTTTAGCTGTGATTTGAGCATAAAAGAGGGCAAAGTCATGTGAAACAACTTAACAGTACGTTTTGTTTTGGTAAGATTTTATCACACACCAGAAATTCTCAGTAAAAGACTTTAACTAGCTCTTGCCAGGTCTTCTCAGTTCTTGAGCTGTGGGAAAAACGTGGCCCTAGGCAAAATGGATTTGATATGGACAGGGTGTCATATGGATTTGTCATATGGACAGGGTGACCATATATCCCCTTTTTCCAGGACATGTCCTTTTTTTAGCTTTCTATCCTAGAAAAAATTGTCCTCCCCAGGGGTCTCACCAGGTCTGTGTCACGTGGCACGGGAGGCCAGCACCTCATCCCCTGTTGTGCACACATGCAATGTTGGTGCATGCACACGCTACCTCTGAAGCTTCTCCCCTTCTTCACTCAGGGCAGGTTGCTTCAGAAGCATGGTATACCTGCAAAACCATGAAGCTCACATGTGTGCATGGTGTAGACCTTTCCAGTCTTGCAAGAGGCAAGCCTGCCTCTCTCAGGACTGGAGTTGTCAGGGACTCTCACTAGTCTGGAGAGGTGGGGTGATGCATAGGCCCAATATTCACATCTGCACATCACTTCCTGACCTCTCCAGTGTCTCCAGTGTCACTTGCCTGTCGCTAGTTTGGAGAGGTGGAAGGGTGTGATGCTCTGGAGGAGGGTGATGTACCAGAAGGGTTTGTAAAACCCCTCTGGCATGTCACTGCCTCCTGCACATTACCTCGTACAGACCACACCATCCTCAGCCCCTTGAGATGCCCTCATTCTCCTTTTCCTTGTGTGTGGGCAGTATGTAGCATTCTTGTAGCTTCCAGCTCCTGCCAACCTAGCAGTTTGAAAGTATGTAAATAAAAGTAGATAAATAGGTATCACCTTGGTTGGAAAGTAATCATTCCATGTGTCTCAGCATATAGTCACACTTGGATCTTCCTATACTTTGGATTTGCTTATACTTCAACAGCTTTGAAGTCCTTTGTTAGAATTTGAACAGTCAGGTTTTTACCACTCATTGTCTGTGAATCAAATTAAAGATTAACCAATAAATAATAATAGAAGTAATATCAGTCAGTGAATATAGTATATAAATTATAGTATATATCAAGTGCTGGTATATAATAACGTAAACCAATAGGCTGTCCAGCAGGCCCAGGTTTTGGGAGGTGGATTTTCCCTACATCCTTCTGAGGTATATGAGGTTGTGTTGTTCTGTGCTACATAATGTTCGCACTTTATGATCATTTCTTTCCTGCATTTGAGCCAGGCAAGTTTAAATAAAGGTGGAGTGCTTTTCTCGAACGACAAAGCCAGAAGCACCCTGAGTGAGCTCCAAGAAGAAGCTAATTTGCCTGAAAGTCGGGTCTTGTGCATAGCTCCAACGCCTTCCTGCACCTTGGAACAACTACGTTGCACATACGCACAAGACAGCTTTGGGATCCACATAAACCTCACAAATCCCCTATGAAAAGGTAATAGGAACCAGACACATTTCAGTGCACAGAGTCCGAATACCCAGACTTGTAGAAGAATTACATCAGAGAGGCATAGCTGTTAGAGAGGAAAACACCTATTAGCTGATACTCAAGTTAAGCCCATGTGGACCACCACAAAGTTATTTCTTACATTACTATAGGGTTTTGTAGGTCAATATTTAATCCAGTTTACTGCCCAATGTCTAGTTAAGAGGTTCCAAGTAATGGGAATTCTACCACATAATGTACTGCATTATTCCCCTGTGGTAGCTTTAGGCCTATGTGGTTGGATAAGGTTTTGCCTTTTCCTGAGCCCTGTGTATAGAAATCTGGCAGCTTCTCACACAACACAATTTTAAACATGATTGGCAACCTTCTCATAACATATGTTAGACTAGAATAAATGCCAGTCAATTCTCTTCAGTAAGCGATTATAAGTGGAATCACCTGAGAGGACAGAATTGGAAGAGGGAAATATAGTGGGAATTGAGCCCATATACCATGACCACACTCTTGTGTTCAATGCTCAGGTTTCTGCCCTCTATCAAAGCCCTTGGCAAATGTTCTTTGGACAAACTGTCATTCACAACCATATGGGGCAAAAAGAGTGGGCAGTTATGTGATCCCTCTTTTTCATTTATGAAGAGACATTTACTCTTCGAGAGCGATTCTGTTCAACTTATATAGCCAGTAAAATATAGCTTTTGATGGTTGCCTATAAGTTAAAAGTATAAGTTAAGAACAGTACTAAATCGTGTAGTAACTTTTGACTTTCTGTCCTTTCAAAAGTGTGAAAGTGGAAGAGTTATGACTTACATGGTTTAGATCAGTGGTCTTCAAAGTGGGTTTCTGGACCTCCTTGGGGTTGCGACTTCATTTTAGGGGGTGGGATCACAAAAAGCTGGATGTAGCAATCTTGGAATCTGGCACTGGGCATCTTTAAAGACACTTCCAGCCATGACATCACTTCTAGGGGTCCTGGACAGATTGTCATTCTCAGTAGAAGATCCTAGGTTGAAATGCTCAAATACCACTGGTTGAGATTCACTGCTGTTATACTGGTATATATATTTTAGAAAGCACAGCCAATGGTGACATTTATTTGTGTCTTTTCCATGGATGTATACCGTATCCTCACTCACACTAAAATTTAGCCTAAGTGTAAGAAATTAACTGAATAACTTCAGCATATCTGTAAAATAGGGAGTGATAAAGGACCACATAATACAGGACTGTGTTGTTGTGGGGTAACTCCATCTACCTAAACATTAGGGAACGGTGGGAGGGATCTAATTTTTAGGGAGAAAATGGTAGGTGCCATTTGTATTGAAGTCAACAATGCATGTAATAACACATGTATACCATCACTCCTCTCTAGCTCTGTTATGGATGTCTTATGAGCACAGAGACAATAAGTAGGTCCTGCGGAGGGAAAAAAAGACTGCAAAGAAGTGTTGCTGTTCTCTGGGGTGCAAAGCAACCTTAAGCTTTCCTTAGTGGGAGGCATGGAGTTATGTAGCTCATTAAACCTTAATAAAACAAAGAGAGAAGCTGCTTCCAATTATCAGGATGAAAATTAATGACATAAAAAGTACAGACAGGCTGCAGAATTATGCAATAAAAGGGGCTTTGCTGGCATTAACAAGGCACTGAGTAATATTTGTATGGTTCTGCCTCAAGTTTGTTTGAACCATGGTGACTCAGCACATAAAATGTATCCAGATTGTTGGGGGGAAAATCCTTGATAATCCCAGACCGTTTTGTGATCATGACCAACCATGGCTGGATTGGGAAATCCCTGCAGAAAAGACAAGCAAGTCTCTGTTCTATAGCCTGGATTCAATAGTAACATTTGGTATTATTTCTGATATTTTTGTAAAAGAAAGTTAGGATTTAAATTGCAAAACCAAAACCATGTATTATCATGGCAATAGGGAAAATTCAGTCAATTATTTTTGAATTTGTATATTGGCCTGTCTAAAAAATGAAGGGTGTTGTTGTTGTTGTTGTTGTTGTTGTTGTTGTTGTTGGTAGTAGTAGTAGTAGTAGTAGTAGTAGTAGTAGTAGTAGTAGTAGTAGTATTTTGTGTATTTACATCCTATTGATATCAATTTGTTTCAATTTATATTGATATACCAGTAAGTGTAATGGTGCAAGTGCTTAAGACACAGTGAGCACAATCCTAACCATGTCTACTCAAAAGTAACCCCCATTGTGTTTAATGAGTCGTACTCGCAGGAAAGTGTCTCTTTCCAGGGCCTGTTAACTGACAGAGCAGGGTTTGAGACCCAGGTCCTACAAGAAGGTGTGAGCTCCTATCCTCAGCCCAGCTCCTGCCAATCTAGCAGTTTGAAAGCAAAGAAATGTAAGTAGATAAATAGGTACCACTTCAGCGGGAAAGTAAAACAGCTTTTTGTATGCCTTTGGCAGTCATGCCAGCTCCATGACCACAGAAATGTCTTTGGACAATGCTGGCTCTAAAGGCTTAGAAACGGGGATGTGCACTGCACCCTACAATTGGTCACAACTAGCAGTACAACCTGCGGGGACACCTTTACCTTTTTATCCTATTTTTTTCAACAAAAAGGTCTCAAAGCGGTTTACACAAGAGGAATGAGAAAAGATTTCTTGTTCCAAACCTAAACATACAAGGGAGATACCAGCAACAGCTACTGAGAATGTTATAGCTATGCTGGGCTAAAGAATGACGACTGATCTCCCCTTGCTAATGTAGTAAGACTCATTACTATTTAAAAGGGTGCCTCTTTGCCAAGTTATCAGGGGAAATAGGGGCACACCCCATTTCAGATCATTATTGTTCCTTTTATATTCTCTCTTCTAGTGGGCAACAAGCAGCCGCGACACCTGAACAAGGCCAAACTGAGGCCTGCTTGGCTTCAAATATAGAATTACATCAGGTTATTGTTTGTTGTTTAGTTGTTCAGTTGTGTCCACAGGTGGGCTGAAGCCGGTTCTCACCGGATCTGTAGAACCGGTTGTTAATTAGGGTTGTTAAAACCAGTTGTTAAAGAGGGGGCTGTCATCTTTGAATTGCATGCAAGTGTCTTTGAATTTCTCTTAAAGGGCCTCTGGGTCTGTCTTCCCAGAGGAGAAGCTCTACTCCCTCCTCCTCCCTCCCCTTCTGAGCCTCCCTCCCCTTCTGAGGGGGGCTCTCTCCCCCCTCCTTCCCCTCCCTAAGGGTATTTTTAATTTTAAAATACAAAGAGTCTGTTCCCATGACCATCATTCAGACAAGGCATAGCAATCACTCCACAGACACTCAGACACTACACTCTTGAGATGGAGGGTATTTGAATCACTATAAACTCACTACTTTCAAGTCAGAGTGAGGAAATTCTTCATGCCCCAAACCTTTGAATGATGCTATTCAGGAAGTCTCTCTATGCTAAACATCTTATTTTGATTAAAAACCTTATTTCTAGCAAGTTTTCCGTTGTCTAGCAATATTTTCAGAAGTTATTTCCTTGTGCAGTTCACAAAGCATGATGGGTTTCTCATATGCAAATGAGGCAGCTTCTGGGGATGGAAGCTTTACAAAGGGCTCCTTAGATGGGGAAAGAGATGCTCCTTCAGCAACTGGAGGCAGTTAAAGAGTAAAAGAGGCTGGTTGGGCACTTTTAAATTTGCTCTAGCCCCAGCAGCCAGGGAAAGGACATGATGGCTGCTGCTGCTGCTGCAGCGAACCTATTCACACTTTCCTGGGGGTAAGCATATTGGCTATAATAGGGCTTACTTCTGAGTAGACCTGCACAGGTCTGGGCTCTGAGGATGCTGAAACTCATGATAGTCAGTGGGACTTACTCCGAGGAAAGTGGCTGGAACTGCAGCCTGAGAGCCCAACCTGACTACTCAGAGGTAAGTCCCATGACAGTCAATTTTAATTTTTTTAAATTTTAAATTTTTTTAAATTTAATTTTTCCCCAGCCCCTCCCCCTGACCCCAGCCCCTCCCCCTGGCCTGGCCCCACCCACTTCTGGGGAACCGGTTGTTGGGCCAGGCTGGGCCCATCACTGGTTGTGTCCAACCTTTTGTGACCCCATGGATTGCAGCATGCCAACCCCCCTATCCTCCACCAGCTTCCGAAGTCCATCCAAATTCATATTCATTGCCTCAGTGACACTATCTAACCACCTCATCCTCTGCTGTCCCCTTGTCTTTTTGTCTTCAGTTATCAGGTATCTGATGCATCAGGTATCGTCAGACAATTCACTGGGATCTCAGGAACGTTTTCTACATTTTGAAATTTCAAAGCTCTAGTTCCTTATCAAAACACTGAAAATCCAGAAAGGAAAATTTGAAGACTAATTATTTGGAATCTGAAAAATCAAGTCCTAGCATTCCAAATTTGTTTTCGTGTCATTTTTATTAACTACAGTATACAGTATATATAATTTTTACTTCTTTTTAAAACCATAGTTTACATGATGTATCTTTGTTAGCAATAATCTGACCAGCTGGAATATAGAACCATAATAATGCTGTCTCTTATTATTTATTAGTGTTTTAATCATCTCATAACAAAAAAGGCAGTGGATCTAACTCATAACACATTGTGATTGCCACTGTTATGTACGGTTCCTTGTTATGCTATGTATGGTGTTTCAACAGAGCAGTCTCCACTGAGGCTTGTGAAAGCAATGAGCTGTTGCACTGAAACCAATTTGATGACTAAACTCTTATTGTGGTTGAAGGACATCCAGTCTACTCCACAACAACGGTTGCTAATTTTTGTCATACCAGGCGAAAGTTAAGCCTTTTAAGTCTCACTGATTTCAGTGGGAGAGTCAAATGTGTGCTTAAATTTTTCCCATTATACACATTCTTAACTTTCGGCTGGATTGTGTACCTTCCTTTTTGTTTTTCCCAGAGCAGTGGTTCCCAGCCAAGCCAGGGAAGAACTCCTCTAATAGCCCCTTAAGGGCGGGATGGAGCAATGCGGCAGTGATGGGCATAAAAACCTCACTAGAGCATCTTTTAAAAGGCATAAAAGGCATAAAAACCTCACTAGAGCATCTTTTAGGCCCTACCTAAAGGCCATTCTAAAGCCTGCAGAACACTGGTTGCTTTTGGAGGTTTTGAAGGGGCAAAACCCATGGATTTCAATATTTGCAGCTTTCAGTATCTGCAGGGGGTGGGGGGTCCAAGGATGTATTCCCTGCAAATACTGAGGCTACATCTGTAGTTGCATAAATTGGTTCCTTTATTAGATAAACGTCTGGACATGTCTTCTTTGCATGTCAATACATCTGATTTTGGTATCATCTGTTCACTGTTTTGTAAAATAAGTTAAGGAAAAAATTTGTTCCTAAGTGAAACTCACACGGTCTGGAAAGGATATGCCTCTAAGTGATCAAGGTGAATCAACACAGTATAGGAACAGAAATATTTTCATGCGGTTGCAGCTTGTCCAACCAGGATCTCTGGGGGCATGGGATGTCACAATCTAAACATTTATATTAATGAAATGGGAAATAATTTGCTTAAACATACATTAGCCTTGGTGAGGCAGATTTATTGCTGCATTTGGAATGTTTTACTGAGAAGAGAGAATGTCACAATCACAGGATTCAGTTGGCGTAAAAATGTTTGGACTGTAAATACGGACGACCACTGCTTTATTCCTTAAATGTTTAGCACTTATCTAGGGGATTTGAGAGGAATTTTAAAGACCAGGGAAGTGTAAATTAGTCTCTAAGTTACATTCGGACCTGACGTCAGGCTTACGCAAAGGAGCCTTCTTCTGATATATTTGAAAGGAGGAGGGAAAGCTGTGCAGTTCTGAGTTAAAACAGCCACACAGTTCAAACCCACCTCCATTCCTTCTTTTACCAATCCTTTAATTTCTTTGCATTTCAGTAAAGCATTGAAAATATAGCAGTTCCCTTGCTCCGTTGTCTCAGTTCTTGTGAGTCCAAATGTGTGCATTTAAACAGATCCCTACCTAGTTTAGCGATGCTGGTTGCTGTGATTTAAAAGACCTTTTAAAGCCATTAAAACTTTGGGTGGCGTGATGGGTTTGGTTCATTTTGTCTACTGAGAGGTAGGGAGCTGTCCTAATCAGCAGCAACCCATTAGACATTTCACAACTTTCTCTTGCGGTTTAATACTTTTGAGTCTCCCCATGTGGTCTGGATGTGTTTCTGAAGTGAAAGGTTTCTTTAACAGTGACAGTGCAAGCAATGAGTAAAACTAAAAAACCACCACACCAAGAACAGACGGAGGTAATAATAAGAGCACAATCCTAACCATGTCTACTCAAAAGTAAGCCCAGTAGTGTTGGGCATTACTCCCAGGACAGTGGGAGTAAAGACACTTCACTCCCAGGAAAATGTTTTTAGGATTGCAGTCTACTCAAAAGTAAGCCCCATTGTGTTCAATGGATCTTACTCCCAGGAAAGTGTGTTTAGGATTGCAGCCTATGGGCACAATCCAGAGTAACTACAGGGAGTCCTTGCTCCGGTATAAGAACAATTTGCTCTGGATTGCAATATGAATTTCCCATAGTTTTTCACTAGGTGGTGCAGTAACTACGGGTACACATAATGTCTTTTATGTGCTCCCGTAGTTACTCTGGATTGTAGGGCAAGTCATAATATTAGGGCAGTTGGATGTAGCATAGCTAGTGGGGTGCTAGTGGGGGTAGAAGTTGCACCGGGTAGCAAGCTTTAGGCTGGCAACAAAACTTAGCTTGACACTAGTGGCTAAAATTGTGGAAATGGACTATGTATGAATAGTAATTTAATGCAGAATGCAATGAAACAAGCAGCATTCTTTATTCTATCAAAAGTTAGGCTATTTAACCTGAAAATGAAAACACAAAACACTTATGGAACACAAAGTGGATTTTCTTAACTCAAAACTTTCCCATCAGACTGATTGCTATGAAAACTAATGAGATGTAATTATGGTGCAAAATGGAACTAATAATGTGTTAATAGGAGTTAGCTCTCATTTCCATATTCATAATACAGTTATACCTGGTAACTGGCTAAAGAGGCACTTTAAAGTGGTGCTTCTTTTATATTTAGCGAGGAGAGATTAACCATCCCTCTTGACCCCAGCACAGTTTCTTTAACCAATAAGAAGCACACTTTTTATTTATTTACTTAATTGAAATTGATTTTGTTCTTGGAGGAAGTGCTACAAAATCTTCAATTCCAGATAGGTGCCTTAGCTATGCCACTAGCTGGGGTGAAGGGAGGCAGCAAAACAAATGGGTGACGAGCTGCTAGGGAGGAGGAGGCAGGTTTTCCCCCAATTTTAGTTTTAAAAAACCCCAGAATGACATCACTTCCAGGGCAACATTTTAAGCTTTGCACTGGTCTACATGATCATAAGCTACGCCACTGATTCAAAAAAGCCACATAGCTTTCCTGATGAAGAAAGTTTACATTTATCTATGTGTTTCTTTCAAAGTACTCCTTGAATAAATACAACTGAACTGTTGTTTTATGGCTCTGCCTCACATTTCACACTGACCAGGCATGCATGAGGCATTCAAGTGGTGCTTCCTAACCATGGCTGTTCACAGCACTGTTTGGCAAGACCCAAATAGGCCTTTGATTTTGAAGCTGCATGTAAGAAATTGTAGGCTTGATTTTGCTTTCACAACTGCAAATACTGCACAAGATCTCTGCTTGCTAAAATTGTTTTTAAAGGAAAGAGCCTGAAATTATTTGATAGAATTTACAAAAGCTGAATTCCTGCTCATACTGAACACCTGCATGATGTCAGCTGCCAGCCATCACTATCATAAGAGAACCACTATTATAAGTGTCATTATGCCAAGTTAGGCCATTTGCTCATCTAGCTCACCACTGTTCACACTTACTGGTGCTCAGTGGTGCTCAGACAGTTTACTTGCCCAATCTGGGGATACCAAGGATTGAACCTAAGATCTTCTCCATTTGAAGCATGCATGCTACCGCTTCACTACACAATCCACTGCAAGCAGGAATCAATTTCTGCAGCTTTCCCCATCATCTCCATATATCTCAATTATATCTCTGTTGTTCTAATCTGCCTTAGGTCTCCCTTGAGGGAAGAAAGATGGAATAAAAATACAGTAAATAAATAAAAGCCGGTAAATAAATAAAAGTCTCCCTTGAGGGAAGAAAGATGGAATAAAATACAGTAAATAAATAAAAGCCAGGTAAATGTTTTATCAGCTGATTTCTGGCAAGCAGTTGTTCATGAAGCAAAGCCTCTGTTCATATTTTTAATGGCAATACTGCATAAGAAGTTTTAATATATTGATGAAAAAGGAAAAACACTCTCCCAATTTTTAGAAATAGATAGCTTTTCACTTGTGATTGTCTGTCTACCATTCTCATACCACTTGATGCATCCTATTTAAATTAAGTTTGAATTCAAAAGTCAGAGATACTTTATTTAAGGAAAATCATCTTGATTAGAGAGGATGAACTTAGATGCGTCAGCTAACTGCCTATCTACATCCCTTCAGAGAGAGGGGGCTGAGAATTGCACTCTCTGTAACCCAAAACCATGCATTACTTGCAGATTGAAAAGACAGGGAACAACTCATGCCCCTTCCCCACAATCTTCCTAGCCTATTGACCTCTGCTAGTACAGGTGCACAGCTACTGCACTGTGGCATACTCCAACATAGTCCAATCTCTACTCTTGGTCTGATCTCATGCCCATCTATCCAGCATGGGATGAACAGGCTACTTAGTCCGCTTGCATCTTCCATTGAACTTTTGCTCTCAAGGTGCCCAGGAAAAGTGGATGTGTGGACATTTGGGAGTGGGCAAAGTCTGATACAAGTCCATAAATGACATTATGTTCAGAGCTGAATGGAAACCATTGAATGCAAACCACACATTATTTAGTTGGAAGAAGGAAAGTGCTTTTCTGCTTCTGCAAGAATATTTTTCAGTCTTCCACTGTTCCTGACTCAGTTCCTATGTCTTCTGCAGCAAAAGGCCATTGAAGGCAGGTAAACAAGCCATGTGCCACTGCCTTTCCATTCTGACAAAGCATCACCTCTTATTTTTTATTTCTTATGTCATGGCCCAGGAGTGCAATTAGAAAAAAAGGTGGCAACTCTACTTCCTCTTGTTGCTAGAGAGCTTGCTGTGAAAAGCACAAGAAATGGGAATTTGAAATGCTCTTTTCAAGAGGCATTCAGCTGCAAAGGTTAGAAAAAGAAATAATACCAGCAATACTCCTCTATACCTTCTCAATACCAGCTTTGTTAGAGAATATGAATCTTTATTAAGCTTGTGTGAATTAAGTAGTCTCTGTTGGGCATTTAACATTCTTCTCAAGTTCCAGAAGATGTGGCAAAATGTGAAAAAGTATAGAGATGTACGTTTTCATGAATGATTCTTATTAATAAACTGTGGGTGAGTAAACTGTTTCAGTGTAAGGAACTGAACACAGGGCCGCAAGGGAAAAATATGTTGATTGACATAAAATGTTTTTCCTTCCTTCTTTATAACACATAAATAGGAATTAATTTATCCAAGTTTTAAAATGTTGCATTTACTATGGGCCTTCAACACATCCTGATGATGAAAATAGTACTTAAGCTGTGACTACAAAGGCCCTGCTATACATTGCAGTTGCTGCAGGCTGTGTGCCTGTATGCCTATGGTTTTTTCCATAGCAAACATATCAAGCCAAGCTTGAGGACACCACCATCGGAGCTGCCAGGGGAAAAGGGTCTATGCCAAAGCAGCCATGATTGCAGGAACCTTGGTATATACTCCCGCATAAAAGCAATGGTCTTTCTTACTTCATATCATAGCCAATAGGAATCAAGAAAACTGTGTAAGCTAAACATTTCTTGTTCAAACTGAATCCAAGGTTTAGTGTACCTGTGTGAAGTGCAGTGCCATAACTATATTGTTCAATAGGTTATTTTGTTTAGTAGGCACACGTTTAGTTATACTACTGAAATAAAATGTGATCAGTCTTTGGCTGTCCTTTCTACCATGGTGTCCATCAGCTTCAACCTGAGTGGTCTCTGTTGAACAACTTCATTATTGTGCCAGCCACTGGCAGAAACTCACAATACTGACAATAAACCTAAAATAACAAATCAATCAGTTCTCAATTCCTTACTTCCAGAGTTGCCCTAAGGTGAAGGAAACCTGAACTACAGAAGATCATGTTGCAATTAAAGCAGGTTGTATGAATCATCACCATCACAATTCATGTGCTAAGTAAGCATCCATACAATTAAGTTGAATTAACAGAAGAGGGTTTTTTTTTTTTTGGGGGGGGGGAACTCCATTGTACTGTGTTCACATTATTAGGCTTACCTTTAAGACCTTGCAGCAAACAATAGCTCATTAGTGTATTAGCAGCAATTACCAGCAGCACTCATTTTTCCCAAGGTCTAATGGGCCAATTTGCTGCTGTAATTGTACTCCACTGTTGTGGCTCTCCAGCCCCAAAGCTGTGTATTTTGGAATCCACACCTCAAGCCATAGCCATTCAATGGTATGTCAACTACATTTGAAAAGCCTGTGTTATCAAACTGCTTAGCTGGGGCTTGTCAGTATTTTCAAGCAATGCTTTACAGCTAAGTGTGAGGTCCAAACTGTCACAGGCATTTTCTTAAACATAGTATGTGCCTGCAAACTTGGTGCTAAAGTGGTGCTACTCTAATATATAGCTGGGGGGAAAAATTGTTGGTCCAAGCATATAGTGTCTTTTCCAGTAGCTGTTTTGCAGATATATTGAGTTAGATACATATATATCTACCATATATTATTTGGTATTCATTTTTCAGCTTCTAGAGCTAAGAGCAGCTTTTTGTTGGGTTTTCTTTCTTGGTTTTTTTCACCATGCAGTATGCTAAGATCATGTTTGTTTTTTAGCTTCTAGCATGCTCATCATGCTAGCTATCTTTCCAGTGAGTTCACTGCTAGAAAACAGGGCTTCTTCCACAAATAATGTTTTCCTATTGCTCTGTTCCAGGGAAACAACGAGGAACCACCATATTGTATAAAACGTAGGGGAGGCAGTGGAGGAGGAATTTTTGAACTTTGGCAACAGGAGCTATCAGTTCTCAATATTTTAAAAGCATGGTACAGATGTTAATAACTTATGCCCTCTAATTATTCCATTTTTAAAATTAAATTCTAGTTAAATTAAATTAATTTAGTTAAATTCAGTTCTGGCTATTTTCTAGCTTAAAAAAAGGAATGCAGCCTATGTCAAGAGGCCTTTCCAAACTGGACATTTTTAGTGTCAGCAAGTCCTTTCAGAATTTCTTTCTAAATGGCATAGAAAGCAGGGTTCCTCTACCCCTTCCCTTTTTACCTTTCCAGGTTCTGCAGTGTCCTTTTTCTCTCTGAACCCTGCACTGCAGTTGTTGCATGACTGAACTATTGTTCTAATCATTATGGACTTCCTTATCAACTTTCCTTGTTAACCACTGTGATGATTTTGCCATGAAACAGATTCAATCCCACTTTCTTCTTGGACTCAAGCTTTGCTCTCAACGTTCATATTTATGACTCATTGTTGTTCACTTGGATAAGAGACCAGGTACAGTACAGTGGCGCCTCACATAACAAATTTAATTCATTCCGGGGGCATGTTTGTTATGTGAAACGTTCTTTACGTGAAGTGGATATTCCCATAGGAAATAATGAAAACTCAAATGATTGGTTCCAGAACCCTGAAAATATTCATATAAAAATATTAACTAGATGTAAAAATAATGCATTCAAAACATGCATTCAATGTGCATGATCCTATGAAGTCTATTTAGGCTGCAATCCTAAGACACTTTCTACACTTCTGGGTAGACTTGATTAGGAGGCTGCAATCCAAGACACTTTCTTCTGCAATCCAAGACATTTTCAAAGTGTTTCCCCACTTTCTCCTTCTCTCCATCCTGAGCCTCTCTCTCCCCTGCTCCCTTCTGGCAAGCCCTGAGCTGCTTCCCTCTTCTCCACTGCTCTTCTCTCCCTCTACCCAATGGACGCCCGGCCACAGGAGGAACAGTGCGGAAGTGTTGCTTTCGCTATGGGCAGGTGTGCTAGGCAGCCCTGACGCTTTTTAAAAGGGCTGCCAGCCAGCGCATTTTCCCCAACTGCCAACAAGTGTGTTTGTTATGTGAAGAACAGTTTGTTACGTGAAGCCGAATACTAGAGAAATTTTTGTTTGTTACATGAAACATACTTTACGTGAGGCGTTTGTTATGTGAGGCGCCACTGTACATGATTGTGGGCTGCTTCAGATGACCATCTCTGCAAAGAGTTGGTATGTGTACAGTCCTAAGGTAAAGGAACAAATGTCTCTTACCATGACTGTTCTGCTACTTCAGGATGCAGTACATACCTGTTATAGCTTCATCAACACCGGACTAGAATAGAATTGGGTCCTAATAGAATAGAATTGGGCCCTAAGTCATGATGCTATGCATTGCTGTATACCCATATGCAGGTGACATGTCTATAGCGTCAGCACAGTACAGGCTCAAAATGCATGTATGATGTCTCACCTTAAATTCCTAGGAATGGGCCTGGCACATTCCATTCTAGGAATGGAATGTGTGTTGAGTCTTAGGCCTATAACCTAAAGTGAAATTAAGCCCCTTGCTCTGGAGCAGTTAAGATGACTTTCCATAAGATAACCCTAGAGGGTGACATAACTGCATGGACCCGTAACTGCTATGGATTTTGCCCTTATGCAAATAAGCCTTTTGCAAACATGCAAAAGGACATATTGGAGGTGGGACATCTCCATATCATTTCCATCCCTCCTTGCTGGTGGGACATATCCAGGTTCATCTGGTGTTCCATGGAAATAGGGCAGGCATTCTTGGTAGGCAGTGTAGGATGGTTCTCAGATATAAGGTGAACAGCCTACCTGCAAAGAAATTCATTTAAATATTTCATTTTTTTATTATTATGCACAGATACAATCTTCAATCTTTATACACTCTTGCCTGGGAGTAAGGCCAACTGAACACAATGGAATTTAGAAGTTAATAGAAGTCTACTCAGAAGCAAGATGACATACATGGGATTGCTGACAATTACTCAAGCAGGTGTTGGCTCCTTCAAGATACCTGATAATAAAAAAAGCAAGCAGGCCTCCGTCAGTCTTGAAAGACTATGGTATCATGCTCGGCGCTGCATACGCTGCATGCGAAGCACGAAAGCCTGGGTTGGATTGTTATGGAGGATAGGCTGTTACCCAAGCAGCAAATCCCCCCTCTCCACGCCACTGAATTAGTCCAATGGAAAGGCAGAGCCAATATGATTGGATCCAGCTGGTGTTGCAGAGATGGAGCTCACCCTGTCTTGTGGGGACGACCCGGGTCTCGAACCCTGGCCTGCTGGTTAACAAGCACAGTGTCTTAGCCACTTGCACCACCCACAGCCCTCATAATAGTTTTCAGCCCTGATAATATTATTATTATTATTATTATTATTATTATTATTATTATTATTATTATTATTATTAATAATAATAATAATAATAATAATAATAATAATAATAATAATAATAATAATAATAGCCCTGATAATAGTATCAGCCCTGATAATAGTTTTCCTTAAATATTTTTGAAATATGAGATCAGAGAAAGTAAGTATTAGGGGGTGCTGGAAACAAGGTGGCTTTGGAAAATCCCATATAGGAAAATTTTAATCCTGTTAGTGAGCCAAGTAAGATGATATTGACAGCCATGCTTTCATTTTTTAGAGTTAAGTTTTTCTGCACTCTGGAATGTCCTATCATTTTTCTTCTTTAAAAAAAAAGATTTTTAAAAAACCTGGCCTAATGCTGTATGTGAGTTAAGTGCTATTCCTTCAGATTTTTGTCAAACCTGATAATTTGGAGTAATTACCATTCTCAGGTTTATGAAAGGGGTTTTCTGTTAACCACTCTAGACCTAGCTCTATGTTTATATATAGCCTGTGAATATAAAAAGGAGGAAAAGTATAAAAAGGGGGATAGAAAATAGAGTGAGCATTAACAAATAATCAAAGTTAAAATTACTTCATCTGTTAATATTTACTACTAGTATTTTGTTGCTACTCACCTATCCCTATACAATGCCCAGTATTGCTCAGAAGGTTATTTACAGAATTTGATTTACATTATTGAGAAGATAACAAACAGGACACAAGCTGCTCCATGAGTAAACTCAAGTAAACCATAATATCTCAGCTGAAGTATAGTTTCATCTTCAAAGATAGTTGCCATGAGAATAATGCAACAGGAATTGAAAAATAATATTGAAAAATGTGAAATAACAAAACAATAGAACTAATAGCGTCAGAATGTCAATAAGGAGAAGATAATAAAATCACATTCTGTGCCAAACTTTAAAAGAGCAAAAATGAAATAAAATGCTCCATACTAACAGCACAGCTTTCTGATATTGTTTCCTGTAGTGGTTTTTTTTTAAAAAAACCATCATTTTTTATTATATGAGATGACATTTCCAGTCATCTGTACTTGCAATAGGTTTGACTTAATGGGAACAGTTTTAATCCATTCTCGAAGATAATCTCCATTCAGAATGATAAAGCACAGTGCCTCCCACAGTTCTTAGGAAAGCCTTCCTTCATTCACATGCCTATAATTCTCATGGGTCAGAAGCTATGACAGGTACTAAAGACGCTTCTGGCTTGCTTTTGATTGGTGTTCATCTTTTGGTGAACAATCAAAAGTCTGACATACCCATTCATGACAGGCAAGGTTTCTGGTAGAGCATCTGAGTGAAGTATCTCATCAAGTTTCTGCAATCTCAAGAGCCTTGTTAGCAATGATCAGTGTAATTCCAATCTCATATCTTAAAATGACATTGGCACTAATAATAATGTGTATGGCATTTTTCTGAAGTGTATGCTTGACAGTTGACATTTATTTCATCTGAACACAATGACTCATTAAGGCTGCTTTGTAAAAGATGCTATTCTTTGGCAAAGTAACAATGAACTGATTATTGCTGGATAGTTTCCCTTACTATTTTCACAGGTGGGTGGATTTCGTAAAAATGGCATCAAGATAGGGGAGTGATATTTGTTGGTTTGGACAGGTAGGTAAGCCAGATAATGGGGAATGAACTGGGCAAAAGCTTCTTGGGCGTTTACGTCTGTGTGTGTTTTGCTGTCAAGAGTGAATATTTTTAAGAACTATAAAGTATCTCTATTGAAAAGGAATTTGGCCAATGAACTCATAAATGGTAAGCTTAGTAGGCTGGATCAAATTTGTACCTTTCTACCCAAGTCAATTTATGAATAAGATTTATGATGTGGTCCCAGAGCTCCCTCTTCCGGGATGACTTCAGACCCAGTCCTTTGTATTGGACACACCCAGAATATATAAATTAAATCTAGGTACTCATGTTTTCTACAATTTATTTTAACAAGCATTTTTCATAATTGCAAAATCCAGTAGTTCTTTTTCCACGTTTTTCTCCAAATATTTAACTTCTCGTAGTAATTTCAAAAAGCCAAATTTTCATTTCATTTCTAAACATTTCCAAAGGGAAACATTCACTTGCACAAACATACACACACACAACACACACAGGTCTGTGTATGCCTTTGCAGTGGCATATCTGCAGTGACCCCCCCCCCTAGGATTCGTGCAGAATTGTGACACCCCAGGTCAGCACAGGACCTATGCTGGAGCTTATGCTGGTCTAAGTGGGGGTTGAGATTGCATCAATAATCAATCTAAAGTAGTGGCAGAGGGTGGATGGTAAGTGGATTTCCTTTATTAAGGTTTAATAGAAAAGTGTTTATTGGGCAAATACCTGGTGACTGTGTTTGACTGGAATTGGCTCTGTTGTAATTCAGTTTCTTTCCAAGGAACTAGGAATCACAAAGGAATCATCTCAATATCTGTGAAGTTCCAAGGAGCACTACTTTTTGTAGCTTTTTGTAAAACAATGTCCCAAAGCTGGTCTGGGTGCTATTCTTTGGGTTTTATTGGAAGCCAACAGAAAACTAGTCTGGGCACCATTCTGAGCCTTAGAGAGACCTCAAGCAACCACTCCAAGGCTCAGAATGGCTCCATATGTGACTGGAGCAAGACTCCAGTTGTGTTTGGAGTAAAGTGAGCTTTGTGGTTTTTGGATCCACCAGGCTAAAGAGGCTCCACCTGTACTATTTTCCAAGAAAAATATTCTGAAAGCAGTTTAGACAGGAAAAAGGATGAGAAAACTGCTTTTCTGTTGCCACAAAGTACACAAAAAAGGACATAAGTGCAATCTTAGCTACAAAAAATCCTTGCTGGGGTGAAAGATGCCTCTTTATCCAATTAGCAGAAGTTATATGTATCAAGATACTAGAAAGGTCTGTATATTGAAATTTTAAAATTTTGCTTATTGTATATTTTCAATATTTTGAGCACTGTCATTGGTTTGGAAAATGAACATATTTTTAATGTGTCTTTCCTGTCCCTTAATTGTGAATAACTTGAAATCTAAATTCTGAACACATCCCCAGCTCTCTCGCATTCACTGGGCTGATGGTTGTTTTCAGTCTTTTGTGGAATCCTTGAAGCTGAAAGAGACAGGAGAGGATGGGTAGGATTTTTGTTCCTTTTAACATTGTTACAGAGGCAGTTCCTTGATTTGCTAAGCGGATCGGATGGAGCTACCGGGTTCTAAAACTGATGGCCATTTCATGATAAGTGATAATGCTAATAATCCCTGGGTCCTTACAGCCTTTGAAGTGAACAGTTTGTCTGTCTCGACCATGGTCGCCTTTTTGAACTGTCAGTTTTAGAGGATTAAATACATGTTTAGGCTGGGTGAACTCATGAATGAAAATATTTTGCTTGGCAGTTTCAAAAATGTGGTTTAATCCCCCAAACCCCCAACTTGCTAGTCCATAGTTGAATGCTGAGCCCTTTGGCAAGACCCCCACTTCTCACTTAGATTACCACTGTCATTTTGGGAGGTCTTTTCCTGTCGAATAAACAATGACATTCTTCTAATAATGCTATAAAAGGAATTGGGTGCCTTCATTAAGATTTGCTTTGTTTGTCCAAAGTTATGGTTGCTTTGTTGCCCAAAGTTATGGTTGAGTCTTAGTGTGCAGATCTAGTACATGTGTTCCTTCAAAATGATATATGAAGCTTTCAGGCACAGATATACACAAATATAACTTGATTATTTCTCTGAATCATAGAGAAATAAGTAAGCAAGAAATTAAATGGGAGAGATTCCAGCCTCTCCACACAATATTTATACTATACAGCCCTTTCTTACTTCTACATTTAGAATGGTAGTTCTGTCATACGTTTGAACATATGCTTGCATGCACACACGCACACGCACACACACACATACACACACGCACACAGATATTAGAAAGGCTGGTTGAACAGCAATCTAATAAAAAGACTTTCTTTTAAAAAACACTCCAAGAATTTTCTTCTTCCTTCCCATTTCTCTATCCCGAGCTGTGTGCAGTGAAGTGAAACAGCTTTACCTTGGCAAACAATTGCTGCTGGTAAGAACTATCAATGTATTGCACACACAAATGCTCCCAAAGATCGCCCAACCTGTGCAGGCTGACATACAAAATTAAACATTACAATACCTGTTAATATGGAGCTGCTTAACATGCAAAATTTCAAGTCAAGCCCAAACAGTATTTATATATTTTTTTACAGATGACTAAGTTATTAGGGACCCCTGTCCCTGTTATCGTCATCATCATTATCATCCTCACCTTGTCCTCTTCAATTTGTCCAGATTGCAATTTCCTTCAACAAAAAATCACACAATCATATCTTCCTTGCGGCATTTTCACTCTATACCATGAATGGTTCTTGCATTGATTTATTATTCTTTTAATTGTCAGCTCTTTTTATCCCTGCTTTACATCTGGTGATTCCCCTCTACAGTGTGAATGTAAAGCTTAAATTAAACTCAGTGCACATTCAGTTTCAATTAGAAAACATTACAATATCTGTCTTCTGCTCTCTGTCATGTGTTAACAAGATGGGCTTCATATGCACAAATAGCACAAGATGGGCCTTAAGGCACTCTAGTATCTTAGATGAAAACGTCAGTGTAGCAGTAATAAGAGAGGAGAATAAAGGACCCGGCAACGCTGAGAATCACTATGCCATGAGTTTTGGTAACGTAATGAAGCAGAATACTGTCCATTAACAGTCATGTCAAAGTTAACCAATTAGACTCCCTTCTGATGTTCCAGCCATAAATATATTATGTAATAGATTCTGTGCACAATAATTAGATGCTGCCATTATCCTGTGTTGTTAAAATGATTGTGGTTATTAGTTTCAACAATACATGACTCACTATTCCTAGATCTTTTTTGTTATATTGATTATAAAGGTATCATTTGGGAAGAAGACAATTTGCTAGGGGTACATGCTTCTTGTGTGTGTTTTGCTTCTTTTGTCTTTTCTTTTTTAAAAATGCATTCATTTAGGCTGCAATCCTATGCATGTGTACTCTGAAGTAAGCTCCACTGAATTCAATGGGGCATACTCCCAGGAAAGAGTTAATTATTGGCATTGATTATTTATTAGCATCACTTTCATTTTCACACTAACATTATTCATTCTTGGCATTTCCATTAATTTTTGTTTACCCCCCATGGCGAGAACAAAGAGCCGGAGACAGATGCTGGATTTAAGGGCCACTTTATTAAACTACAAACATATTTAAACCCAACAAAAGGGACTGCTAACTTGTCGTGCTGGGAGCTAAAAAATAAGGGATGGCGAAAGCCTGGCTCCGGTTTCACACCTCGCACTGAGGGTACCATCACCACCAACCTGAAGGTCGAGACAGCTGGGCGCTCAGTCAACCAAATGACAGCCGGGCACTCGGTCCACCAAATGCCCGGCTGAACCAAGCCTAAATCCCAGGGCAGGACTAGCCACCCCGAGCCTACGTCCGGTCCGGTACACAATAGGCCAGGGATGCGTAGCACTGACCCTTGCTGCCTCAGGCAGTCACCGAAGGCCTATCCTGCCTACTCCAGCACGACACCTGCCACACAGGGAACCTGGCTAGAACATGGTTCCACCAACCCATTACAGACAGGTTAGCAGTCCCTTAACTAAATTCCAAATATACTCCTCTAGGGCCAGGTCTGTAAGGTGAACTCCATCTGATCTAAAAACATGGGGCAATTGGCACATGACGTGACGGTGATCAATCACCAACCCACCCCAACTCTTAACAAAATGCGCCCTTAGGCGTAGACCCACTTACGGGCCAAATCACAATCCGGATGTCCATAGCCCCTCTCCAAACCCGCCTGGGAAGGAAGGAAGACCAGACAAACCGGACAGCTGGGCACCACCACTTCACAAGTGATAGGTCTTGTCCGATCTGCACCCTGAGGTCCACCGTCCTCGTCTGGGTCAGATCATTCTCACCCAGGTGCACCAGCAAAACATCAGGGGGTGGGTTGTCACGTAAAAACTCCCTAACTATGGGAAGCAGCTGCCCCCACCCCATTCCCCTCTGGACAGCCCAGGCAGTCCACACGTCTGGACTGAGGCCGAGACAGGAGCTGGCGCCACTGCGTTCGGCCCACTTCCGGGCCCAGAAGAAGATGGAGTGGCCAATCACCAGGACTCAAAGAGGTCTTGATGAAGAAGAATCTGCAACAGAAACAAAGAGAAAGTCACTAAACAACTGCATCAAAGCAGAACACAACCACATCGCAAAAGTGGCAAACAACAAGGCAAATAAGCTCCCCTGAGCCTTATTTGCGAACATAATACCTGAAGGCACCCAAGCGCCATCGTCCGATGCGCCGGATGACCTCATCAGGGAGCCCTACACTAGAGGCCAATGTGGCAGCGCCAATCCGAAGGGAATGGACGCTGTAAAACTGTGGGGAGAGACCAAGAGTGGTCACCGCCCAAGCGAAACAGCCCGAAACTGAAAAAAGGTAAGTGGTGCCCCATTCGCATGCTGGAACAAAGGGCCCACAAAATGAACCATCCTGTCTCTATAACGAGTAAGAGCCCGCACTGGGCAAAGGGCGTGACCGGGAATAACCCCCAACCTGATCACCCCTCCCCGAGCCCTCTGGTCAGTCTTGGATCTGCATAGTCACAGGATACAGACCGAGCTTTCGAGGGTCACGTCCGACCACCACAACACCCAGGAAGGGTCAGCCGAACGAGACCGCACCAAAACCTTGCTGATCCTAAAGGCTCCAAAAAACATAACCAGAGTCAAAGCCCGAAAGAGGTCCCTTTCAAAGTCGGAGCTACAACACTGGCCGAAGGCCTCCATCAGGTACCCCAAAATCTTAATGGTCACCGGCTTCCGTAGGTCCGGGACCGAGGGTCTATCCCTACGCATGCCTTCCAGCATGTGTCGGAGCTTAAAGTCCTGTGTCATGTCAACTAATCCTTTCAGGCCAGCCATAAAGGCCAGAGCCAAAAGGTATACAGAGATGGATTTTGGATGAAGGCCAGATTCAAAAAGGAAAAGCATAAACCTGAGCAAAATTTCCACAGGCAGAGGCCATTCCACAGGCAAACCTTTGGCCTGGCAGAAGGCCTCGAACTCTCCCACCTTTCTCTCATAGCTGCTCCTTGTAGAAGGAGCCAGCGATCCCAGAATCAACCTTTGAGCCCTCACGGTCCAAGGCTCCACAGCCACTCGGGCATGGGGCCCAGGTCCTGACGGGCAGCCGGGGCGAGTTGCTGGAAGCGCTCCTCCTGAAAAAGAGACAGAGCATTGGCACAGAGCCCCGGGACGTGACTAATCGAAACCACCAAGTTAATGCGCAGGCACTGCAAAACAAAAGCATGCACCAAACGCATCACCCTTGGAGAATGAGAAGTCTGCTTACGAATAACATGTACCACAGCCTGGTTGTCACACCAAAATAGGACAGTAGAGTTCCGAAATTGGTCTGCCCAGATGTGTACAGCAACCACCACTGGAAAAAAGCTCCAGAAAGGTAAGATAATGCACAACATCACTAGCTGTCCGTGAAGAAGGGCAGGGGTGAGCACACCATCTTCCCCTAAAATAAAACCCCAAAACCATGGCCACCTGCAGCATCCAAATGGATCTGCAGGTCAGCCGGGAGGACCTGTACCTCCCTCCAAAAAGACGTGCCATTGAAGTCAGACAAGAAGGTCAGCCAAACCTTCATGTCTTCCTCCATGGCAGCCAAGACCCTTACCTTGTGGTAAGGCGCACTTAAGCCAACCCTGGCATCACAGAGACACCGAAGGAAGGCCCGACCGGGAGCCACCACCCGACAAGCAAAATTCAGATGACCAACAAGAACTTGCAAATCCCGCAGTGAAATCTTTCTTGAATGCAGGGACTGCCCCAGAAGGTTGCGTAAGGTAACAAATTTGTCCTCAGTCAACCTAGAACACTGTGCTAAAGTGTCCAATTCTATACCTAAGAAGGTCAAAGTAGTGGCGGGCCCCTCGGTCTTATCCTCGGCCAAAGGAACACCCAACTCTAAACAAAGGCTCTTAAAAGCGGCAAGCAGCCTGGCACACTGATCAGTGCCCTACGCCCCCATAAAGAGAAAGTAGTCCAAATAGTGGACAACCTTCCCGAAGGGCGACCTTGCACGCAGAGCCCACTCTACAAAGGTGCTGAAAGCCTCAAAGGCAGAACAAGAAACAGAACAACCCATGGGAAGAGATCTGTCAAC
Source organism: Cryptoblepharus egeriae (assembly GCA_030015325.1). Lineage (NCBI taxonomy): Eukaryota > Metazoa > Chordata > Lepidosauria > Squamata > Scincidae > Cryptoblepharus > Cryptoblepharus egeriae. The sequence continues at coordinate 68,784,363 of JAREYC010000002.1, read as the reverse complement.
GTAATACCCACCCCCAAACCACATACCCAGCAGGCAAAAATCACTAGGATGAATGGGGAGCAGCCGAAAGGCTGACTCCACATCGGTCTTGGCCATAAAGGCCCCAGACCCGCAAGTTCGCAATAGCCGAACTGCCTCATCCAGCAAAGTATACCTGACTGAGCACAGGTGGGGGGAATACCGTCAGTGACAGAGTCACCCCTGGGGTAAGATAAGTGGTGAATTAACCGAAACTGGCCCGGGGCCTTCTTGGGAACAACACCAAAAGGGGAGACTCTCAAATTCGGAAAGGGAGGGGACGAAAAGGACCAAGTACTCTGCCAGCTGCAACCTCCTTGGCCAACTCTTTATGCACAACCACCTCCATACCCTTTACCGATTTCAAGTTCGCCGCCCAAAAAGCATGGTCCGGGCGAGGGGCTGGAATTCTGAAACCCTTAACAAAACCATCTAACAAGAACTTGGCAGCCACCCTATCAGGCTAAGCCTCGAGCAAAGCAGTCAACACTGACAGCTTAACTGGGGTCGGCCCCTTTTCCAACAGATGGGGATACTTGGGGGGGGGCTGATTCCCTCCCCCTTTTCAGTACAAAAGCAGTGACAAGTTGTTGTTGACAAAGGACACCTGGACATATAAAGGGCCCCATTACCTTCAATAGCTTAGGGCCTCATCAAACCTCTGGTCCCAGCTCCCTTGTAACCCTTCGCTCTTGTGCAAGCACTGGCGGGGTGCCTACCGCCACACACTGAACAGAGGTGGCTAGAGGGGCAACTAGCCCTGGTGCAGGGCCAAACCACGAAGAGTTGTGGACAATGTCCGAATATTTAATAAGGGCTGGAGCCCCCTTAGGGTGGAGTTGGACCACCACAGCCATATAGATGCAGTATGCAATTATGCAGTATCCAGTTGGTCCAATTATGATCAATCTTGCGACACTGCGTTGCTTCTTGATCACGCTCCAGCTCCCCTACCTTCAGAACCCACTCAGGTTCTACATGGAGAAGACTAAAGAGGTCAACATAATCACCCCTCCAGATCTTCTCTGTCACAGACATGGCCAAATGGCCACCAAGCAGCAGGTCAATGCTGCCATAAGGACGATCCTCAGGACCATCCTCATCATCAGCACGCCTAGCTAGCCTATTAAATTCTTCCCAAGTGGGCCCACGCCTGTCAGCTTCCATAGACTTAACCCTAAAGGTCGGATCAAACCCATCCAGGGATTGTCATATGCACCAATACCCACAGGGGGCCAAGAAAAATAGGGGCTCCCCCAGCCTGGCACCCACCAAGGCATCACGGGAGCAGTCTGCTTGGGAGGAGGAGGCATAAAGACCGGGCACTCCTCCCATCAACCAACTACCTTGTCTGGCTGAGGAGCCTGAGGCTTCTGACTGCCCGACCTGGAAGGGCAAGCCGAAACATCAAAGCCCCCCGACCCTTCCTGGTGAAGATGCGGGCGGGCACAGCATTAGAGGGCCCAGCATCCCTGTTCACCGCCCTCTCCCCAGCCTCCCTCTCTAGCGCCTTATAGTGCTCCACAAGGGTCCAATGATCCATCACCCCAACCAAACAATGAACAACCAACCAAGTGTACCAAGTGTCCTTTTGGTTTTAATAAAAGTGTACTGTTTTATTAACACCAAAAGGATATGGGCTGCCTTAGCAGCAACAGCGCAGAACCGCAGAGCTGTATCCAAAGAACAGGCCAGGAAGCAGGATGCGGAAGAAGCACCAGGAGAACCAAACTAAAAGCAGGCATCAGCACCGACAGCACCAGCACCATCAAGCAAAAACTGGGACAAAATGGCCGCCGCCTCAGGCCTAAGTGGCAAACAAAATGGCCCAGCCAGCAGAAACTGGGAAGCCCTAAAATGGCGACCGCGCCATGAGGCACCTCCAAAACGGCCGCCGCAGCACGAAGGTGCTGCAAGGACGACAGCCGCGACCCCTCCGGGCGCGAAAATGGCAGCCGCGAGGTCCAGGCACCGCCTCAAGCCACGAGGTGGCGAGGGTGGGAGCCCCGACAGCCGCGACCCCTCCAGGCCTAAAAATGGCAGCCGCGAGGTCCCCAAGCCGCCAAAGCAACAAGGTGGCGAGGGCGGGAGCCCGGAGCTCCAGAACGGTGGCCGCGGCCACACAGCAAACCGCGGGGGTGTCCTAGGATGAACCCGCCCCGCACTAAGCCCTCGCCGCGGGGCGAGAGAGGCACAAGAGGCTCCTCATCGGATGACTCTCCGACGAAGACTGAGGGACGCCCGGGCAACACGCCGGCAACGTCCCTCAGTCGCCGCCCCCTGGCCCATTGGCAGCCAATAGGCTGCGAGCATCTCCCCCGGCTATACCATTCCGCCCGTGGGAGGCAAAAGAGCAAGCCCATTATTGGGCTAGCCCCATTCTCTCCTTATAGGTGGTTACTGCAACACAATGCCTGGGGCATTCTAGGAGAAATGATGGACAGAATAAAATTGTTCCTCATAGATGGCCACTGTTTAAAAAAATCAGAATGTGCCACAATGATACAATGTCCTAGGGGGAAAATAGCAGCAAAATAAGCTCCACCACTACTGGTGACAGATAAGAGCGCAATCCAGAGTAACTATGGTGAGTCCTTGCTCTGGTGTAAGAACAATTTGCTCTGGATTGCAATATGAATTTCCCATAGGTTTTCACTAGGTGGTGCAGTAACTACGGGTGCATGTAATGTCTCTGACGTGCTCCCATAGTTACTCTAGATTGTAGGGTAAGTCTTTGTTTGAGAGAATTTATGTGAACTTCATTGGAAGCTATTCCAGAGCTCTGGAATTCATTTTTACATTTTGACAAATGAAGTGAATGGGTTAAATGTTCATTTTATCCAATTGTCATGCAACCAATGCACAATTTGACAATTTGCCTGCCTGCTAAAAATCAATGGAACAGATACCAAGGTATATAAACAGTTCTAATCATAATAATATATTTTATTCATTGCTAGATTAATGCAAATATGTCATCATTTTTTAAATGAAGCTCTAGTTTCAAAGCCTGGTCCTCACATACCTACTTCAAAAGCAGGCTTGTGTACAGTCTTCACTGACACAAAGGAACAGTAGCATACAAGTGAGAATATACACCAAAGCAAATTCAAATGCTGATTTTTGAAAACAAATTTGGACATAAAATTACGAATTGGGACATCATTTGTGTTTCAGAGCTGAAAACCAATGTGTTCACATTTGTGACTTTCCACTGTGAACATTCTTTTTATTGAATTTGTCAATCAGCCAGCAGACTTCCATTTGAATTATGAGGAAGAAAGCTCAGCCTTGTAATAATGAATGTATGTAACTTGGATGCCTTCTTCAAATACTTCAAGGACAAGCTCAGCAAATTCTTCAAGTGCACAGCTGAAATAAACTGGAAGCAACTTGACACAAGACAGCTTCTTATGCAGTATGCGCTGTCCTCCAAATGACCATCCACATGGGTCACTGTATTTGTGAATAAAGCCATAAACAGCATCATATGCATAATTCAAAGTGAATAATTTCTTCTGAGGATAGTCACAGCCAAACACATACAATCATTATGTGTGTGTATTATGTACTGGGCAGGCTGAGGATCAGAATGAGAATTGCAGCATATGGGAAATTTTTAATTATTTATATATATACTAGCGAAAAGCGTACCAGTGTTGTGGATGTAACATTTTCCCCTATGCCATTCCCCCACGGTGCAGAAACACCCCATGTGCCACTTCCCCCCATGCGCATCATCCCCTATGCGCATCATCCCCCCATGTGCAACTTCTCCTCATGCGCAACTTTCCCCCATGTGCATCATCCGCCAATGTGCAACTTTTCCCCATGCGCAACTTTCCCCATGTGCAACTTTCCCCATGCACAACTTTCCCCATGTGCAACTTTTCCCCATGCGCAACTTTTCCCCACGCGCATCATCCACCATAGCAACTTCCCCATGCTCATCATTCCCCATGCTCATCATTCCCCATGCGCATCATTCCCCCATGTGCAACTTTCCCCCATGTGCAACTTCCCTCCATGCGCAACTTTCCCCCATGTGCAACTTTGCCCCATGCGCAACTTCCCCCATGCGCAACTTTCCTACATGTGCATCATCTTCCCATGCGCAACTTTCCCCCATGCGCAGCATCCTCACCAGTGCAACCTCTTCCTCCGAACAACATTCCCACTGCACCAGGCACTGAGCACCAAATTGGCTGGATGTTGGTCAGTCTGTAGGACAGAAACACGTCACCCCCTTTTCAGCCCCTGAAGGGTTAAATTTCTCCAGATGGTTCTTGGTGGGTGTTCAGGTGACAGAAGGAACTCCCAGAATTCCATGCTTCAGGCCCAGCAGTTGGGGAGGAATGTTGAGGAGTCATCAATTCTCCAATGCAAAGTATAGGGAGGAAAACACGTTGTGCCCCTTTTCACCCCCTTCCAGTTGGAATTTCTGAAAACCGGTTCTTAGTGCACCCCTCCCTCATGGAAGGAACACCCACCCCAAATTTCATGCTTCTAGGCCCACCGGTTTTGGCAGGGAGGTGATGAGTGAGTGAGTCAGTCAGTGAGTCAGTGAGTCAGTGACTTTTCTCTGTTATATATATAGATATATATTGCTAATTATGTTGTTAGCTGACTTGGGTTGGCTTGCCGAGAAAAGGCGGGATAGAAATCCCAAAAATAAATAAATAATAAATAAATTTTAACACTTTCTAACCTATTCCAATTGTGCCATGGTATAGCCAAAAATCTGACCAAAGCTGCTGTGAACTCCAGAAGCACAAATTCTATGACAGCAGTGAAATTGTTCTTTTGAATTCAAAATAGATGCTGAAGAACTAAAGATACATGGATGACAAAGATCTCCCAAGAAGTAGAGATGAGTTGGTAGAGATATCTTTAATGCTCTGTTTACATGTTCTGGTGCTTTTGTTTTCTTTAAGTGACTCAGCACATATGGATCAGGAACAATTTATTAATCAGTGCTTGGGAATGTACAGTCACCTCCAGAAACACCTGATCCGGCTAGCTTGCATTGTACAGCATTTGTGAGCATCGGCAGGATGTGACTGGTTTGACAAAAGTGAATTCAGCCATGGCATTTAGGGTGGGTACTGCTATGCATAAGATAGTTAGACAAATATGTTTCGTGAACTTTTAAACATGTCTTGATGATACAATTGTTTCTTGAAGATATGCCTTGTCCCTGCCAGGCTTTTAAAATGCCTTTGGTGGGTCAGGAATGGTCTGTGTGGCTTTCCTGCTCTTCCACAAGGGAGACAGGAACGGCAGCCTGCAGTTCTGACCCAGGGCAGTACTGGCCCCAGTATCACCACAGTACTTTTCCTACTCCTTAAAACAATCACTGATCCATATACTTGCTCTCCTTGCCGTCTTCTCTTAAGCCAGCATGGCTATAACTTCACCCTCTACAGTCATAGGGTTTTTAAGCAAGCTATGCATGAAAAAGACACAGGTCTCCATTCAGAGGTCTATGGATGTTATGGGAAGCAGCCTTAAGAAGTTGCATTGCTGAGCAAAGCAGAGTAGCAAAGTTGTTTCCTTCAATGGAGATCTATACGTGTTAAGATTTTTGAGTGGAAAAACCCGAGTAGTGGGAAACAGTGGCATCCTTAGGGGTGGGGGAACTAGGAGGCCCAGGGCACCAGCTACCACCTTCAGGGGGTGACACAGTGGGGGTGACATAATCATTAAATTGTTTGCTAAGAGCTTTCTGAATGTCATATACCATTTGAACACAATGGGGCTTACTTCTGAGTAGACATGGTTAGGATTGTGCTAACTATTGGTAAGGTGAACTTTAAAATATGAAAATATTAATCAATATCTAATTAATTTAGAGCACAATCCTAAACATGGCTACTCAAAAGTAAGCCCCATTGTGATCAATGGGTCTTACTCCCAGGAAAGTGTGATTAGGATTGCAGCCTGAATTAATTCTGATAATAATTAATTAAATAATTATGGGGCTGTCAAAAAATTTGTGGGCCTCGGGTGCCAAATGACCCAGGTACACCACTGGTGGAAAAAGACATAGAGCACAATCCTAACCATGTCTACTCTAAAGAAAGCCCCATTTTGTTCAATGGACTGTGCTCCCAGGAAGGTGTGTTTAGGATTGCAGCCTTAATAATTTTTCAGCTGTTTTGTAGCCTTTTGTGGCTACTTTTGATTTAGAAAAATCCCAAAATAGATTCAGGCTGAAATCCTAAAAATGTTTTATTAGTATGTAGCACTGAATTCGTAAGTTCCACTGAGGTTACAACCCAGAGTAACTATGGACTTTTTACACCAACATAGTTACAGTACTATGGGAAATGCATACAGCAATTCAGAGATAGGGCGCAATCCAGAGCAAGTTCAACCTGCTCTGCCCTAACTGCTCTTTCCTAACTATTCTGTATCCAGAGCAGAAAGTTATGCTGCATCCAGAGAGTCAGGAAGCCTGGGCTGCCCTAACTGCTCCAGAGCATGCTAAGTCAGTGACAGCTGGGGAGGGCTTGCTCCTGAGTAGACCCCCCTCAGATCACACTGAAGAAGGAACAGCTGTGGTGCCTACATTATAAGGAAGCCCAGCAGTTCCTGACAACCAGTTATAGCTGCAGTTCTTCTAGTGCAAGATGGATGCTTGGAGTGGCCTGCTGTATCCTGAGGTTAGTGGGCTGCCATAGTTGTGCCATATCCTGAGGTTGAGAGGCAGGGATTGCAGCTAGGCTGGCCAAGAACTCAGATTTTTGGTCAACACTACCATTCTTACTCAGGCCTTATCAGGGACCCCTATGGGTCTACTCATTACAATACCTGCTCCTGAGGTGGTATATCTCTGAGGAACTGGAAGAGGGCATTTCTGCCTTGAAACAGGCTTTGGATACAGAGTAACTGCTCTGCCCTAGGCAATGCTAAACATGTCCTCAACTTGCCTCTCCTGAGCTGCTTAGGCTGCCCCCGTTAGGGCAGAGCAGGTCCACCTCTCTTAGGGCACCCTATGGTGCCTTGCTCTGCCCTAAGCCTCTTCCAGAGTAACTGGGGTGGAGCATCTTGCAGTTGCTCCAGCCTAGTGATAGATAGGGCAACCAAGGGCTCTTATGTGGACAGATTAGTTGCTCTGGATTGTGCTGTAAGTGCCTCTTACATCTTCCTGTAGTAACTCTGGATTGTAGGGTGAGTCTTACTTTTGAATAGATGTGCATAGGACTGTGCTGTAAATTTTTTTAACCTCACTGGCAGCATCTCAAACCCTCTCATTCCAATTGTTAGTAGGAGTGAATATTGTTGGGGTCCACTTTTTGAGTTATCTTAAAACCTCAGGCGAGACATCAACAGAAGCAAGAGTGACTTCATAAGATTATAATCAGTCTGCATCAGAAATGTGTAACCAAAATCAATGTGAAACTTACAAAATAATTATGGCTTTGGAATGTCATCTGCCATGGTAACAATTTGCTGGATTATGTTTCATTAAAACTGACTGTGCATCTCTACAATTTTAATTAATCCGTACAATAGCTTTAATTAGTGAGGATTATTCCAGTTCTTAGTAACGAGTAATTCAGGTGTTTTTTTTTAAGGACTATATAGTCTCGGCAAAACATGCACTCACTTTGGGGTATTTTCCTAAAATCACGGTGAGCATGCTCTCCTTTTAGTAGAGTCCTGGATCTCTTAGTATAATCACTATTAAATCACCCTGAGAGGTTAAATGTTTGCTTATGTGTTCCCTGAATGACTACTTGCATCAAGAACAAACCAGCAGTGATGGCCCTAATCTGCTTAGGCTGCTTTCGCTACACCATAATTATGTCATTTAGGAAAAAAAGAGTATATTTTCTAGCAGCAGTTCTTCATTTCATCACAAGCAACCTCTACTGGAGTATGGACCAAGCAACATCATAATTGTTAGCACATGTAAATGACTGCCATTGTATAATTAAGCTGAGTAAAGTAAGCTCTACTCTGTTCCATTTTCTAATGATGGTGTATTAAGGCAGTCACAGAATCCACTGGCTGAATGCTTGGTCTTCTATCCTAAATGCACAGATTACTGCAGACTTGATTTAAACAACAATTCTCATTTATTATTTTATAATGTAAAATATATTAGACAAAAAATGCTTGCTCTTCAACTGGGTGTTGTGGTTATGGCGTTTCCACCAGCATGTAGATACACATGCTTTGATTGAAGATCTACTGATGCAAAAGAAGTGAAATGTCTTTCTTGCCCCTTAAAACATCTTGGGGGAGGCAGTGGGCATGGAGGCAGCATCTCCACTGACTGGCAGCAGCGGCATTGGGTAAGGCCCAGGTGGGGCAGTGACCAGGAACGTCACTGCCCTTTTTAAGCTCTAATGCTTTGGTCAAAGTCTGTTAAAACTAGTTCAGTACTATACATTACTGATGTTAAACTAGTCTGTTAAAACTAGTTCAGTACTATACAGTACTATACATTACTATACATTCAGTATAGTACAAGTTCAGTACTATACTGACATTAATGTTGCTTTCAACACTTTCAATCGTGTAGTTTGATGTTTCAGGTAACTATTTGCAAGGAGAGCAAGTATGTGGATCAGTGATTGTATCAAGGAGTAGGAAAAGTACTGTGGTGATACTGCACCCAGTACTGCCTTGGGTCAGAACTGCAGGCTGCCATTCCTGTCTCCCTTGTGAAAGAGCAGGAAAGCCACACAGACCATTCCTCACCCTCCAAAGGCAGTCTAACCAGGTCCTTGCTTTCAACTCTGCTCTTCCTATTATTCAGACTGGGATCTACCAGGAAAAATCATATCTCTCATTATCATCATCAATGTGGGTCTCTAAACAGAAGGAACAGTAGTAAAATGGCGCAGGCTGCACCAGTTGACACACACAAGGGGGTGATACCATGACTAGCCATTTTTAAAAAATCTTGGTATTTTGAGTAATACCATCATGTTAGATGTCATTTGATGCATATTCCCATGCTAAATACAATGAAAGAACCTACACTGATATTTCAGTGTGATATAGAGATTATATAGAATCAAAACTTTCCCATGAGACTGATTGCTCTGAGAGCCAATGAGATGTAATTCTGATACTGTATGGAACAAATAAGGTATTAATATGAATCAGCTCTCATTTCCTAATACATATATCATAATACAGTTGCCCATGCTAACTGGGTATACAGGCACTTCTAAGTGGTGCTCCTTTTATGTTTAGCAGGGAAAGAATACACATTCCTCTTTGCCCCAGCACAGTTTCCCTAATGAATAAGGGACACAGTTTTGATTATTTAATTTAATTAAATTTGATTTTGTTGTTGCCGTTGCGGTGGGGGACTGTCTGTTCTTTGACTTCAGACAGCAAATACGTGCTTTAGCTATGCCACTAGCAGAGCAAATGGATGCTGAGGAGGAAGAGGAGGAAAATTCCCCCAATTTTCTTTTTAGAAATACCCAGGGATGACTTCTGGTTGTAACATCACTTCCAGGGCTGCATTTTAAGCTTTGCGCCAGGCAACACGATCATTAGCTACGCCTCTGGACCTGAGCATCCGTGTGTAACTGTTGGTCAGAATATGTGGAACTGAGGACTCCAAACCATGAGGACATGTGATCTATACAACTTGTTTGCTGTGCCATATGATCTTCCTGCAACTGCACTGAATTCATGGAGTGTCTCACCAGGACTGCTACAGTTGGATTGTCTCAACAGCTCTTAGGAAGTGGTAACTTCATTGAGGGCTGTAATGGCTCAATGGTTAAAATGTTATGCCTGTCAACCAGCAGGCCAGGGTTCAAGATGCAGGTGCTACAAGATGAAATGAACATCCATCCCTTGCCCATGTCCTGCCGACCTACCAGTTCATGTAAATGCAAGTAGATAAATAGGTACCACCTCAATACCACCTTGGTAACAGCATACTGTGTGCTGTGGTGTATAATCATGCTGGCCACATGACCATGGAAGTGTCTTTGGACAACACTGGCTCTTCAGCTTAGAAACAGAGATGAGCACCGCATCCTATAGTTGGTTAGGACTAGCAGAACAACTTGCAGGGGATATCTTTACCTAAATTCATTCAACCTAGCTTAGTACAGATCTCTAGAGGAAAAATGTCAATATTTTCACCCAGGCTGTGGAGGAACAGCTTATGAGATCTATATATTACACAGGATGTATAGCTGCAACTGATGCAGGTTTACAGGAAAAAAGGAAAAGAAATAGTTCAAATCTGGTTCACTGACAACCTAAACACAAAACACAGATTCATTCATTACTGGACCATCATAGCCAGTCAAACATATTTAGCTTTCAAACAGAAGCAACATAAAATAAACTTGCCAACTGAGTAAGTAAAGACTACCTACCTGTTCTTTAACCCCTGGGTATAGAACTCAGCCTATCTGTACAGGTATACCTCAGATTTCCAATTTGGCCCACTTGTGGCCAATATGGGAACTAGCATCTGAGCAATGAGGACTAGAGCTGGAGCAAATCTAGGGCTTTCTTTTTCCCCGCTTCTGACCACCCACTGTCCTGAAGCATCACCTCAATGGCCCATGACCTCATCCAACTGATGACTGGAAGGGCTGGTGGGGAGGAAACACTTTTCTGAGGGACACTTTGCACCAGTTGAAGGGTGCAGCTTCTGTGGAATTGCCAGGACAGGCAGACTGAAGTCATTGCCTCAGCAGTAGATTTGCAGGAGCATTCACCTCTTCTTCCCCTTTGGGAGGAGCGGAAGTTGGCACTTCACCTGGTAAGTCACTACCTCAGGCACCAGCAGGCCTCAGAGTGTTGCTCTGGGGTTGCAGTGTGGCAATGATCACTCACTCCACTTCTATGGATTCTTTGGAAAATCCTTTCTCCTTTAACAGGCACCTCTTTGATCTCATCACCACTACAGCTCTTTCCCCAGGCAAAGCTCTTCTGTTGGCTGATGGTCACTGGCTCCACAGAGCTGCCTTCCTAATGAGCCTCAACACTCAGCCACTGAGTGGCTAATGCCATTCACTCCACCAGAAATGCAGATGAAAAATAGGATCAGTCCTACAGCATTAGGCTGCAATCTTAAAGACACTTTCCTGGGAGTAAGATCGATTGGACACAGTGGGGCATACTTTTGAGTAGACATGGTTAGGATTGTGCTCTTAGATTCCTGGAATCATAGTGTTGAAGGTCATCTAGTCCAATCCCCTGTCTGTCGCAGGAAATCCTCCTAAAGCATCTCCAACAGGTCACAACAAGATTGCATTTTGCACATCCTCCCCATGCACATACTAATTATTAGCAGAGTTTGTTTCTGGTGAGTAAGATAGGATTACAGGCAAGATCTTACTGAACAAGGGCTTCTTTTTGAGTAAAATTAATAACACCACGTTCAAATACCTCTACAGATTTTCATGTCACTATTCAAACTCTGTATGTGCAAGAATTGATTATCTTCTATTGATTACAGATGAGTTAGAGGCAAGTTGATAGCCTTGGCCAGTGCCTCTAAATATTACTTGCAAGATACAACTTACTTATAAATATTACTTGCAAGAATATAACTTACTAGATTTGTAGCATATTGTGAAGTGTAATGAATATTGTAACAACCATGCTTCTTTTGTTCACTGTAATATTAACCCTGATGTAGCAATGATGAAACTCAATTCTCCATTCTCCACTCTTCCCTTTTCTTCAAACCTCATTCATATTATTTATGAATAATAAATAAATAATTTATTATTATTATTTATAATAATAAATAATAGAAAAAAGAAAAAATGATAGAAAAAGAAAGAAAAAATGATAATGTTTTGGGTCACTCACTCCTGCAAATCAGTGAACAGGCTATTAAAAGAACATTTTTCTATGAAAGATAAGTGTAATTATGACTATTGACGCAATAAAAACTGGCACATATTAAATATAAATATTTTTAAATGGTTGCAATATATTTGAAGGAAATTTTTATAGCTGTACAGTATTTTAAATGCTTACATATGGTCTCTCTTCTTAAAACACAGTATCACGCAGAGAAATATTTTGTTAGTACTTTGGGAGGAAAAAAGACTATTGCTTTACATGTCCCCTGTTTCAATTTTAATTTCATCTGGTTTCAGAGTTGATTGAAGTTCAAGATTCTGTGGTTGAACTTAATGCATGATTGTCTTTGTGAAATACAGAAAGTAGAACTTCCAACAGTACAGCTATTTTAATATCCAGTTATAATCCTAATACCCAATCAAAAAAATTTTATGACTTAGCAATGGAGCTGCTTATGTGAGAACTGGATGGTAAATCTGGATAAATTCTGGTTTGGGGATCTCAACCATTGTATGGAGACAAGTTCCATTAATTTCAGTGATACTGTTACAAATCACAATGTTATAGAAGTTGGTAGCAAGTGTGGGCTTCAGTGCACTCACAAAGAGCTTCTGCTTCCAAGGCTTTTCATTCACTTCAGTAAATAGGCTCTGTGCATCAAAACATGTACATGGAGCAGATCTTTTCACTAAAGCTGCAGGGGAACCCTACTCAATATTTGTATTGAAGTGCCCACAATTTCTGAATTGAATCGGGTCTGTTTTGGTAGGATTATTATATTATAATATTTATATGGTATATTGTTTTCAACCAAAAGTAGTTTGTAGGGTGTACATAGCAAAATGAATACATTTGGATTAAGGTGCATACACATGTAAATTGCCTAGATTTTAGAGGGAGTAGTTCATTGAATAAATTTGATCTTATTAACCATGGCTAATTCATTCAATATCTGACCTGGGCCACTAGTCTTTTTATACAGGTCCAACCTTGTTATACATGGATTTTTATACACAGATTTGACTCAACATGAATGGCCACTGCAAATCACAGTTTAAAAAACTGCTTTTCCACTGTTGTAAAGAAGCATTTGTGAAAGCAATCATTCCCATTTTTCAGTCCCAGAATCAAACCTATGCAGATATTGAGGCACTACCTTATTTAGGAAGGCACAATGGAAAAACAAGAAACCTGGAAGTGGGTTTTTAAACCTATTTTTCAATTGTTTTCTTTATACACAGATTTTTTTAAGATCCATGGGAGGTTCCAGAACAGAACCCTAGTGCATAACAAGGGACACCTTTTGAAATATTTTTCCATTGTTAAGTACATGCATTTTTAGAGAATAATAAGTTATAGAAATGTGTTATGCAATATTACATTAACTTTCTTTTTGGGTTTGAGTAAGTGTATTGAAAACTACGCACTCCACTCTTTCTGAAACATTAAATGTGAGTTAATTTTTTAAAAATAAAAACCAAAACCGATGACAAAATAACAGATCACACTAAAAAAACTCACTAAATTAAAATGCCAGCTAATTCTGGTTAGCCTGATTTATCTCCACAACCATCAAACAATAGCAGTCATGCATTATTGCTCTTTAATACAGATGAAGCCTTCAATCATGCTTTGCTTTTTGAAGTGATGTGAATTTTTTAAATCGGGATTTGAAGGACACAACACAGCAAGGATGCCCCAGGCCTATCTACATGTAATGACAGTAGCACTTATTAAGCATGTTATCCATAACTTGCACCAAATTTGTTGACTTCATCATCAGAACATATTCATAGGCACAGCAAAGTTGAGAAAATCAGGCTTATAGAAAATATTTTTGAGACTGGATCTTTAATATACTGTTTATTTAAAAAGTGTGCTCCCTAGTAGGATATATTCACCAATCCTCACCTATGTTGCTGCCCATCTTGTCGTGTTTTTGTCCCTTGCCAGCCCTTCTCCACCCTGTCCCAACCCCTTCCACCTCGCCCTGATTTATCTGAGTGGCAGGAGAAGTGTTGGAGCACATGGGAAAGCACAAGCCTTCCTACCGGTGGTGCTGGCAGTACACGATATGGCTCATCATTGGACTACCTTTTATGACAATGGGCAGTCAACACCAGCACAGGTGATATACTGACCACTGGCATTATATGGTACACATACGAATGGAGACTGTGTTACAGATTTTAATGGGTTCTGTATATCACCGTTTTTCCTTGGACTGAAGTCTAGATGGTTTAGCCCTAGATGACATATTATTCAAGGAAATAAATCTGTGGATTCCCTCTCCCGACAGCAACTTCCTATGCTGTCCTCTCCGACAGAGAGACACACAAGGATCACAGACAGAAACACCATGTTAAATAAACAGAGCAATGCATGTGGATCTCTCATTTTGGCTTCTTTTACATAGCACCTAGTTGTAGATTATTGTGAGCTACACAAACTTCTTGCTCACAGAAAGCAAGCAATCTGATTAAAAACAGTGTTTGGTATGGCAAGTAAAATTTGACAGGAATAGTATAATTTTGTTTAACAATGGGTGGTTTTTTTTTGAGGGGAGGGGGTATTTTGTCCTTGTTAGGGGCCTGCTTTAAACCATTAAATTTCATGACATGAGTTGTTATGTTAGCCTGTCATTCAAAAAAAGAAACTGCCCTTCATAGACTTTTTTTGCAAAGAAAAAGATTACCAGGAGATCAAAAAGAAATCATGAGTATTTCAAAGTGCAACAGTCTATTTCTGAAACTATACACAAGGACAAATGTTAGAATAATACCTTCTTTGGGTTCAGTTACTTTTTATGAAAGAAGAATGCATTACATTCCGTGACGGCTTTCAAGATACAACTGTGCCTGTGTGGGTTTTTTAAAAAAAACATACTCATTGAATTTATACACGCACATGTGCATGCCATCTCCTGCAATACAAATAAAGCTCAGATGGACAGATCTGTTTCAATACTCATTTAATTGAAAGCCTTAAAATACTTTTCCCTTATTTTTAATTTGAAGAAATGTTGGTAAACTAATAATGCCTTTTCCTGCTTGGAATGCACTGTGATTGCAAAATAGCTTTATAATGTCTCAGTCTCAAGCACATTTAGTACAATGAAGTTTTTTTTGAAATGGTTGAGGTGAGGGGGGGGGGGCAATGGCTTCCTCTTAATTTGCTTAAGGGCAGGGTGATAGTTATATTTTAAATACTATTCAGATATTATTACATATTTTACTAACAGATAATCCCTATTATTTCTGAAATGGTTCCTGTTCCTCTGAAATGAACAGTTTGTGACAGTGCATTAAGCAAACATCTGCCTAATCTTATTCCCCACCAAACCATAGGATGCCTCTTGCCAGTGGCAGCAGAAAGACAGAGAGGATTGGGCTACATGAGTACTTATTACTTACAGATAATGAATTACCAAGATGTGAAGATTCCTAATTATGAAGTTTGATTATTTTCTTAGTTGATACAATCTTAGCTGCTTTTTGAGGAAAAAAAAATTAGATCCAATTAAAGACTTGATGAAATTATGAGTGTATTTATGTTTCACTCCATGGACTTGGGCTCAAAGGTTTATAAAGTTCCACCAAGGACAATAAAACACACAAATGGCATTATACTGAATAACCCTACAATCCAGAGTAACTACGGGAGCACATAAGAGACATTTACGTTGATGTTGTTATGGCACCACATAGTGAAAACCTATGGGAAATTCATATTGCAATCCAGAGTAAATTGTTCTTATGTCAGAGCAAGGACTCCCCATAGTTACTCTGGATTGCACCCTATGAGAAAGAAATTGTATTATAGGTCTTTTGAAAAAATCTTTCATATATTTTCATCGAGAATTTGAGGCTTCCATGTGGAAGCTTCCATGAAGTTTATGTTGTTCAAAATCAGCACCAAATTTTTCCGTGAGGAGGAAGGGGCACAATTGGGCAAAGTGAGAATCAGGCCCAAGAGGGGTGCAGGGACAACAGACAAATCTGCTGCTATATCCTATGCTCTCTCCCAAGTTAGAAAGCTCAATATGGGTCTCTTCAGTTCTTCACCAGGAAAATAGCTGGTTGCAGGTCCAACCTATTGGGGCTACTGTAACTTTATAAATTTATTAATTTATATCCTGCCTTTCTTCCTTAAAGAAAGAAACCCAACATTCAAATTTTAAAACTATAAATTACAACTGAAAACTAGATAGAAGCATCAAACCCTAAAGTAAAATACAATTAAAGTACAATTAAAACTATTAAAACCCAGGTTAAAAAGACAGGTAAACAGCAATAAAATGACCAGCCATCATAAGACTGCCTTAAAAAAAAGTCTTTGGGATTCACCAGAAGAAAACAATTGATAAAATATAGCGGAAACATCTCTTAATCATTGGGGAGGGAGTTCAAGAAGGTGGGTGCCAGCACTGAGAAGGTCCAGTTTCTGGCTACCTTCCTGCTTCTTTCATTGGTGGCACAACCAACAGTTGCTCTCTGATGACTGCATTGTATGGAAGAAAGTGGTGTCTTAAATACACTGGTCTCAGGCCATTTAGGGCTTCATTGGTCATAGTCAACACCTTGAATTGGGCATGGAAACAAACCAGCAGCTAGTGTAATTGCTGGAGCAGAGGCATGACAAAGTCAAACTGCTGACCTCCAGCAACCACACAAGCTGTTGCATTCTGCACTAGCTGCAAGTTCTGGACTGTCTCCAAGGGCAGCCCCACGTAGAGCATGTTGCCATAATCTAGTCTTGATTTCACCATGGCATGGACCACTGTGGCCAGATCTGATGAGGAAGGTTAAGTGAACAAATATTCCCTTGACCTGAGGAGATTCTGCCACCTGCTCTGGTCCATAATATTTAGAGGCAGCCATTTCAGCACTGCTGCTTCTCTGGATGCCAGGACAACTTAGGATTGGGCTTCCCAAATGTTAGGTCAGATATTTGGCTTCATGTGGTTTTGTCAAGAAATGTTGATACTTGAAAGATAACTACAAGCTTCCATCTACACTATGCATCCTCATCAATGGCTCGGAGCTCCTTACAACATGCTAAAAAATAAGGATCAGCCACTTCTCCCCTAAAAATTACCGTAAGTAAAATGTAATGGTCACAGCAAGGCTACCATGTTTCATAGACTGAGCTCAATCCTATGCATGTCTACTCAAAAGTAAATCCCATTGTCGTCACTCCCAAGTAAATGTGGGTAGGACTGCAGCCTCTGCTGATGTAATAACATAATTTGTTAATCTCAAATGATTTTAATTTGACACAGCAGTTTTAGGCATTGTACTATTACACTTCAATCTTAAACATAATTATTTGTGAACTAATGTCTCTGAGGTCTGCTATTTACTATAACTTGAGCAATTCATTTCATTGCTTCATTTCCACAATGCTTTTCTTCCTTTAAAAATAGCACTGTGTTGAATGTAAGCTCCATGTAGAGAGTACAACTGGTTAAACACGTTTGATGACTATTTTAAATGAACAAGCAGTGCTTTTTAGGAACACAAAGCTCATAGCAACTAGAGAATACTCCCTCTGTTTGTTTTGGAAATTTTGGAATGGTATCATGTTGCAATGCAATTTTAAAATAAGAAACACGCTTACAATCCCAGAACCCACCAATTTAAATATATTCACTGGATTCTATTGCTACCAAATTTAGACCGCTCAGGATACTATACTTCATCTACACATTGTGTGATAAGGTATTCTGTGGCTGCAGACTTAAGGGGAGCCAAGGCAAAATGAAGAGGGATATTTTAAAAATATTAGAACAAAGAAGCAGCCTCTTTTAAATAAATGTTTCCATAAAGATTTCCGTGGTTTTCTTTACTGTTCCCAGCAAGCCAATATACAAGTTGCTGTAAGATAATTTTTAATATTTTGCTCTCTAATACAACCACAGAAATTGAGACCTGACAACTTAGCTGCGTGACTTAGAGCAAAATCCAGAGTAACTACGGGGAGTCCTTGCTCCGGTGTAAGAACAACCTACTCTGGATTCCAATATGAATTTCCCATAGATTTTCACTAGGTGATGCAGTAACTACGGGTGCACGTAAAGTCTTTTACGTGCACCGGAGTTACTCTGGATTTGGGGATATGACATCAGTGGTACTCAAACTGGGGGGCTGTGACCATCCAGGTCCCCAGTCCAAAATACAAAGAAAAATAAAACAAATTAACCTGTACTTTGGCTGCAATCCTAAAGACACTTTGCTGGAAGTAAGACACATTGAACACAGTGGGACTTACTTTTGAGCAGGCATGGTTAGGATTGTGCTCTCAAGTATCTCAGACTGCAATGTGCCCTCCTTCCACAGGAGTGAGCCCCACTGATTATAATAGGACTAACTTTATAGTAGAGGTGCATGGTTAGGTCTCACAGGCTCCTTTTCATTGCCCCTTTGACTGAGCCCCATTGACTGTAATATGTTTACTTCACAGTAGACATGCATAGGCTGGTTTCTCAGGCTGAGCAAGTGCTGGCAGAGCGCTGAAACTTGCTGTATCCTGGCCAGGACTATTTTTTGGCTTGTGTTGCAAGACACTGCTTGTACTTCAAGATAAAATATATTAGAAACTAGCAAAATTTACCCCCACTCCCATTGCAGGAGTGAAATACCATCCCCAGTTGCACCATCTCCCCCCTTTGCACCATCTCCCCCCATGCACCACCCACTCACCCTGTGCACCACAATCTCCTCCTGTGAGCCACCACTACTACCTGCCATGCACCATTCCTTCTCTCTCCTGCATCATCCCCCCAACAACTGTGGACAGCCCTACCAGGCAGGTGCAAAATTTGGGGCTGGATATCGATCAGTCTTCAATGTTAAGTAGAGGCCTAAAATGTGTTGTACCCCTTTTCAGCTGCTTAGGGGGTAGATTTCTAAAAATTGTACCTCCCCAAATTTCAGTCTTCTATGTCCAAAGGTTGAAGCAGGGGGTTGATCAGTCAGGGATTCTTCAGTGTAGAGGGAGGAAAATGTGATGCTTCCCTTTTCACTCCCTTCCAGTTGGAATTTCCCAAAATCAATTCTTAGTGGGTACCTACATCACAGAAGGCATACCCTCCCCAAATTTCATGCTTCTAGATCCAGCAGTTTGGGCTGGCCGTAGAGTAAGTCAGTCACTTTTCAGATTTTGTTTGCTCATTTGCTAATTTTCCAAAGCTTGAGGAGCACTGCAGGGATCTCCACGTTTCCTGGAGCCTGCTGGAGCCCTATGTAAAGGTTGAAGCTGGGGGTTGATCAGTCAGGGATTCTTCAATGTAGAGGGAGGAAAATGTGCTGCATCCCTTAGCAATTCAATCCTGGGGATCACTGTCTCACCGATATTTA
Source organism: Cryptoblepharus egeriae (assembly GCA_030015325.1). Classification (NCBI taxonomy): domain Eukaryota; kingdom Metazoa; phylum Chordata; class Lepidosauria; order Squamata; family Scincidae; genus Cryptoblepharus; species Cryptoblepharus egeriae. Next base: position 68,765,176 of record JAREYC010000002.1, on the reverse strand, counting down.
GGGAATAAATCTCCATAAAAGTTTGAGAACCACTGTACTACATACAGTGTAGCTACAATAAAAAAGATTCATCATATACACATGGCTATAAAAGGTAAAGGTAGGGTGTCTGACTTTAAGGGCAGTGCTCAACCAATCAGAAACCGGCTATGGAGTTTGAGATCTTTCTGTGAATAACAAATGATTAACAATTTCAACCGGCATCAACAGCAACAGTATTTCAGTCCTCTCCTTCTTTGATAAAATACAGACTCTAATACATCAGTTTATCACTCTAGTTGATTCAGTCAGTTGTCAACCAATTACAGGTTATTTGTTTTTTATTCATTCACTCATTCAAGTGATGAAAATATAGAGATGTCAGTTGAAGATATTTAACTTTCACAGATATAAAAGGCAACACATGACTATTGATTCTCTATATACTTCATACATAACTTTGTGCAGTATATATGCCTGGATCAGCTTCCATGTCTCAAATTCAGTAAGATGCTTCCTTTCCTACCCCATCATTTCCCCAGTTCTGCCACTGTAGCCATTATCCCAGTCTCACTATATTCCATTGTGTCATGATTTTAGGTAAGGAGGCTTCGGGGCAAAAGGGAATTTAAATTCTGTTTCACCACTGTGAAACTCTTGCTCCACTATGGGTTTCCTTGGACTTGTGCTAGCTATTTTGGTAAAGTCCAAGGATAGACAGGAAGTTACAGAAAAGGGGATTTGACATAAAAGTATTTGGCACACATGTCGCAACATCACCAGTGGACTCCCACCATCATCTGTAGATAACAAATGATTAACACTTTAAACCAACTTTAAACATTTAACACTTTAACACTTTAAACATTAACAGCCCACAGTCTCCCTTCCCCCATTATGCCTTCCTCCTCCCCACAACCTTATTTTCCATGATAGGTGACTTCATATTTGCTGGCATAGGAGGGAATGCTCTGGCCTTCCTGCCAGTGTCCTGGCAGCACATCACTCCCACGAACTGCCAAAGCACACTTATGGCTGGCACTGACAGCTTACGGCAGTCAGCACCAGTGGAATACAAGTTCCACTGATGGCAGTACCCATTAGGATTGGACCATAAGAATATTTATATGCTATTTTTCAGCAACAACAATGTTCACAGAGTGGTTTACATAGCAAAGTAAATGCCTCTTTGTCTCAAAAGGGTTTTCAATTTAACCAAAAATGCAGAAGAAAGACGGGAAGGGATGCTATGCTGGGGTTAAGAGGGGATGTTACTCTCCTCCTGCTAAAAGAGAGCTTTTCCTGATCTATTTTGACCTATGTGTATTTAAACTGCTGTTCAATCCTCCAGAATGGAATCGGTTCCTGTAGTAATAAATCTGAATAAAATCCCTTGGATTTCATTTCATGTGATGCTGGACTGTTTATGGATAGGTGCCACATTAGGAAAAGTTCATAGGGATGTCTTTAGTCACTGCATATAACAGACCTTGTAGGCAATGAATTGCAGTCAGTCAAGCTCCCTGACAAGTATGCTTGTGTAGTGTATGGAATTGCTACATTCACAATGGACTTTAAAGGCACAGTTCTTTAGGTGTATATCTCCAAACATAAAACTTGATCTTATATATGTTCCTGGGCATCCTCGTTTTCAAAACGTCCATGTTTGGGGTTTTGAGTTGATAAATGTTTGCATTTATCTTGTAGTTTTCTGACAACTAAGAACTGTCACTTTCCTAGTAAAATGAGTTAAAATGCAAAATACACACTACTGCATATACGGTATCATTCTTTTGTATAAAACAAACTACTTATTTACAAGATCCCGAAGAAAGGTTTGAGTTTAAAGAAGAAGCAGATAATATAAGTATTTAATTGTGACATGATACAGGTGTGCCTTTCCCTCTGCCTCTGGGAAAGAACTAACAGTCTGCCCTGCCACCTGTTGGTAGATCAAAGTTTGTGAAACATGAAACCAGTACACTTTTGATCATACAGTGGGAATGGGGCTTTGGGGTTGCTTAAATTAAGTATTCACTCCAGAGAGTCTGCCGTTGACAAATGAAAGCAGAAAGGGAATGCTGTTTGAAAGTAATGTGATAGCATTTGAATCAATTCAGAAAAAGTCCTCTCTGATATTCCCAACAACCCTATGAGCATGACATTATATTAAATAAACAAACTTATTTATGGCTATTTATTGAACTTCACAGATTTGCAGAAATTAGAAACATTCACAAAAAATCCCCCAAAGGACTCACAAAAGCCCCCAAACACAGTGTTTCCTAGGAGTTTAAGGTTTAATGAGAAAGCAGCACACAGTTACATTCGTGGAGAGACTAGAAATTTCTATTGGTGACAGCAGAAAAGGGCTGCAACCCTAAAGACACTTTCCTGAGAGTAAAACCCATTGAAAACAATGGGGATTACTTTTGAATAGAGATGGTTAGGATTGTGCTCATAGTCTTTTAATTTTATATTCACCTTGGAGATTGCTAAAACATAATTATTCTGGCTTTCCCCCTGTTCTGTGAACAAATGAGAAATTACCGCAAGTTTTCTGAGGTCAGAGTTTAGTACCATTTTTCTCATTTCCATTTGAAAAATCACTTCTCAGGATTCAGGGCTGCTACCTATAGTGTATAATGGCCAGGCTTGGGAGGCTTGGCACACACATAAATACTTAGAAGAAATATAGGGACAGCTCCCTATGGTGACACGATGCAAGGAGTGTCTCAATATCATTCCATGGCATTTGGTCTTAGAGAGCAATTCTCCTTTAGCACAGGCATCCCTATATCACATTTGAAGCAACTTGTGAGCAGGTTGTGCTGGCATCAGGATGTGCATCGTCTTGTCCTGCCATATCCTGTCCCTGTGCTAGCTGAGCAAAGTAGATTTGTGCCGGATGATGAAAGGGGGAAGCAGAATGTGATGGGTGTGTGTTTTGGGAAGGGAAATGGCATCTTATGCTTGTGGAATTATGGTGAAGAAAAATGCTTATGTCTTTAACAGAGACATAGAGCAGATAATATAAATGTCCTCTTTTGGACATTTTGGAAAATTTCCTTTTCCAGTTGTCTTACCTGGTGTGTTTCTTGAATACACGGCATTCTATGTTGATTCACCTGAGTTCAGTTCAGAGATATCACTAAATTAGTCCAAAATGCTCCATCAATGATAATTCATTATACCAATTAAAAACCCATTTTTAACTGCATACTGTCATGTAGTATCATCTTGCAGTATGGAGTTGGAAAGGAAAAGGGACTCAACTGAGCTAAATAACAGATTGGGCCATTCCACAACCAGTCCAGGAAGCCAAAACATAGCAGTTTATAAAAGCCAGATTGTCAATCGCTTTTGTGCATTCAAAGGACTGCCAGCTGGGTAATCGGACTATAAACTAAATGCCACCTCCTACAGAAACACCCTGTCATTTTTATTTCTGGTGTCTGGATGCAACTTTCTGTAATGTTGCTCACACTGCAGTTACAGGTGTGCTTTGATCAGTGTGAACATCAAGCACACCTGACACCAGTGGAGGCTGCTATCTGCTCCATTTGGCAATTGGTCATTCACCCACACTGGAGAAGGGAGAAAATTCATGTGATTCACTATCTGCTATCATGCTGTTCGTCTGTGAACAAGAGTACCAGGTTTGTTGCAGTGTACAGTAAAAATTTGAAATATACTGTGCAGTGAAAATCAGAGGCTAGAAGGATGGCAAGAATAAACTTAATGGAAGAAGAGCCAAGCTATGAAAAATACATTGTATTTCTTGCCCAACCTCTTATGCATCATGGCTAATCTTTCACACCCACTCCAGAAGTATACCGTGTTATTTTATAGATATTTGTAGCTAGCTCCAAAAGAAACTGGCTTATAGTGTTTCCTAGGTAAAAGACAGAACACACCTGAACTGCAAACCAGGCTTCTGTACCTCTGCTGTCAACTCACTAGGTAGCCTTAGCAAACAATCCAGTTACAATACAAGGATAATAGGACTGGTTAACATTAAAGCGTTATTATAAAGGCTCGATCAACACACATGAAATGCTTGGCACACTCCAAAAGGGCTACTGAAATATTATTGTGTACTTTATAGACCCTGTATTAAAAAAAACTTGGCATCCATCAGTCTTGAAAGACTTTGGTATCGTGCTCGACACTGCATACAAAGCATGAAGGCCTGAGTAGATTGATATGATGGATAGGCTGTTACCCAAGCAGCAAATCCCCCCTCTCCACTCCACTGAAATAGTCCAGTGGAACGGCAGAGCTGATACAATTGGTTCCAGCTGCGTCACAGAGCTAGGCTAAGGACAGGAGATTACCCTGTCTTGTGGGGACCCAGGTCTCGAACAATTGGGGAAAACCTGCCTCCTTCTCCTCAGCAGTTCACCACCCATTTGCTCTGCTAGTGCCATAGCTAAAGCACCTACAGTGGCGCCTCACTTAAAGAGCTTAATTCGTTCCGGAGGCTTGCTCTTTAAGTGAAACGCTCTTTAAGTGAAGGGGATTTTCCCATCGGAAACAATGGAAACTCAAACGATTGGTTCCACAACCCAAAAAATATTCATATAAAAATATATGTAAAAATGATGACAAAACACTGAAATTGGATTCAAAACACTGTCATATATCACAATTCACTGTAATAAAACACTGTTATTAACTCTATGTACAACAAAACAGAAAATAATCCTGGGAGTAGCCCCACTGAACACAATGGGGCTTACTTCTGAGTAGACATAGACAGGAGGCTGCAGTCAAAGACACTTTCTTGAGAGTAAGCCCCAATGAACAGCTTTACCTTTTAAAGATTAAAGGGCAGCTGGCAAGTGCTCGCTAAGCGAGGCAAGTGCCCTGCCTAACAGAGTGCTCGCTAAGTGGAGCACTCATTATGCGGGGCACTCGTTAAGTGAGGTACCACTGTATTTGCTTTCTGAAGTCAAAGAAGATTTGTTGCCCCCTCCAACAACAAAATCAAATTTAATTAAGTAAAAAATGAAAATTGTGTCCCTTCTGTGTCCCTTATTGCATGAAAGCAGCATACAATATTTGCAGGGGATTTAGGCACTGCCTCTCCTTGGTCATAAGGATCTAAGGCTGGACTATTAATCAAACAGCATCACCACAGATAATCTTTGTAGAAGGATGAGCTTTAGTATATTTTAGCAAACTTTATTAAGAATAATCACAGCAAGATTAAACAAAATAACAATGAAATACAAACAATCAATTGAGTTCTTATGCTTAGCTAGCTAACTTATTACAAACAATAATGGAAAGAGGGTAGGAAAGTAGAAAAGGGGGAGGTCAAGATGCCATATCACCCATCCAGAGAACACATCCTTTCATGGTCTCATCTGGCCATCTTTGGGGTGAGAGAGAGAGAGAGAGAGAGAGAGAGAGAGCCTCCTCCTTGGTGGGGACCAACTCCACATATTTACTGAGCACAAAACTATAACATTTTATAAATATTTTGGCCCTTGTCTACATGACCGGTTGTGTTTTTTTTTTTTGGTTAATACTTGAATATTTCCTGGGTTATCTAGACAGGATCCAAATGATAGGATAGGAAAAGAGCATTAATCACTGGCTGATTAGTGACTATTAGTAATAGTAATCTAGCAGACCTCTTCAGACTTGCATATGATCACTCATCCTACAAGTTGCCATGGCTCGGGACCAAGCTGAAGGCCTCTAGCAGTAGTATGTTTATTAATCTGCTGGGTGAATTCTAATGATCTAAGCTCAGTCATCCTCAGAAAATCTTCATAAATATTACAGAGTCATCCTCTGGGGATAGAGGGAAGGTAAATACTGTAATTTCCTGAAGTAAAAATAGAGACATCAATGGAGGAGAGGAAAGAAACAAGAGAGGAGAGGCACATTGCTCTTGTGGGACATTATCAGAGTTTTAGGAGACAGCCCAAGGGGCTAGAAGGCTAGACAGGAGAAGATAATTTCCAAGTGTAGAAGAGAGAGACAGGAAAGGCAGGAAACTAAAATTAAAAGACACGTGAATTCTAGCCAAGGAAAGAAGACACAACTGGGATTTGGTTCTCTGAAATGTGAAATTTGGTCACGCAGAGTGACCTCACCCTTTTTTGTTTAGCCAAAAATCATCCATTATTTGGAGCTTGCTTCTTGTGAATAACACACAATCTTCTGTTAACTAGGCAAGAGTCATTTTTCAAGTGATACTCCTCATATACTTAGCAGTGGAAAGTTAACTGCCACTCTTTGACCAAGCAAAAGTAATTTCTAGCCATTGTTTGCTGGAATTCTTCTGCATCTTTGGAGACTGTGAACCCTTTGGGGTCAGGGAGCCATTTAGTTATTAGATTTTGGTTGCAATTCTAACCTCCAGCTAGACCAGCCTAAGCCCCATTATAAGTCCTGTGCTGGCCTGGAGTGTCACAAAAGTGCTATAAGGTATGGTTAGGCCACACCTGGCGAGGTTACGCCACTGCACAGATGTGTGCCATCCTTCCAAACCACCACAGAAAAGGGGAAACAGTAGAATTATGCTGGCCTAAATTGGTTAGGATTGCACCCTTTTGTCTGTAAACTGCTTGGTGAAATCTTATGTTGAAAAGTAGTATATATGTATATTGTATAATAATAATATTCAAGGGAGTACATTGGTAACCACTCCCTCAGAATATATCACCAAACTATGAATCCATGGCCAATTTTTGGGGAGTCACAAAACTGTCAGGGAGGCTTAGGCTGTTTGCATCAAGTGTTAAACAGTACAGTAAAACCTTGGACTGAGAGTGTTTTGGATTGAGAATGTTTTGCAAGACAAGCAAACATTTCTAATAAATTTTGTCTTGCATCACAAATGAAAAAATAGTTCCAGCTGGGATATGGCTGGTTTCAGTGCTCTGCCAGCACCTGCTCAGCCTCTCATGAGAGAACAGTCTATGCTATGAAGTAAGCCCATTAAAGACAGTGGGGCACACTCCTATGTAAGCAAAAGCAATGGAGAGGAGCTTGAGAAACCTAACTTTGTCTTCTCTAAAGTTAGTCCTACTATAATCAGTGGGACTTGGTCCTGTGCAATCTGAGAGTCCTCAGAGACTAAGTGCAGGTTAATTTGTTTTGTTTTCTTTGTGTTTTGTATTTTCTTTATTATTTTGTATTATATTACAATATTGTAATCATTTTATATGAATATTTTTGGGTTGTGGAATGAAACATCTGAGTTTCCATGATTTCTTATGGAAAAATTTGATATACAAATGTTTTGGATTACTAGCATACTTCTAGAATGAAAACAAAGGCACCACTGTATGCTGCTTAGGGGGAGCACTGCTGCCCAATCATCATTATAGCCACAGAGGCTATACAGATGGTGGTGGAGCTAATCAGTCCTGGGTGACATGGTGTCTTGTCCAAATTTCCCTTTCTGACTCCAGTTTGCGAATCTCACCTCTGGTTCCAATTTGTCATGTTTATCCCTTTTAATGTCCACTTTCAGTGAATTAATACCCTTTTCCAGAAATGGCCACAATGTGCAAAGAAAGGAATACTGAACTCTTTTATCACTTTAACAGAGTTTATTACTGTACCCAGACTCCATTAAGTCTCCAATAATTTAGAAGCTCTTCTCCAGCCTTCCCCCAAGAACTCTACTTATCTCCAACAGCAAAGGCCTACAGCACAAAGTCCATAGGTGTTCCAAGGTCCTTCTCTGTCCAGGTAGAGTCCAGTCTGGTCCAGCAGAGTCCCAGTGTGCAGTTCCTCCAAGAAGTCACTCCACACTGTTACTGCACTGCACAGCCCAGGGACCTTCTGGAGCTGTTTTTATTCCCCAAACTCTCATTAGACCCAATAAGCTTCCGGTGTGAGCCACACTCTACTGCAGTGTCTTTTCAGTCCATCAGTATTAATTATGTCTAGGTGTGAGCCCTACCCTCAGCTGTCAAAGTCTATTAACCCTGACCTCTTCAGAGTTGTCAAAACATGAAAATCACAGTCTACACCACATCTTCTGCCTGATCTTCTTGATCTTCCATAACACTGGGAGATGATTAGCAATTCCCCACTTGTTGATGACATGAAGTGCTTACACAGTATGTATGGGTCTCTCTTAGGGCACAATCCAGAGTAACTACGGGGAGTCCTTGCTCCGGTGTAAGAACAATTTGCTGTGGGTTGCAGTATGAATTTCCCATAGGTTTTCATTAGATGGTGCAGTAACTACGGGTACACGTAATGTCTCTTACGTGCTCCCGTAGTTACTCTGGATTGTAGGGTTAGACATACTACCTTAGTTTGGAAAGAGGATGCAGACTTTTTTTGGGAGGAGGAGGGTCTCAAGCCACATTTCTAGTAGCTGTCCTTTGCTGCACAAAGGTCCAATCCCTGAACATAGCTCACTTTGAGCCAGAGGTGAGCACTGCTCAGGTAGTGGAACTCTGTGGAGGCTGTCAGTGGGGACAACCTCCAAGACCCACATGGATGCCTCACCAGTCCCCAGGTACACGTAAATATTGCTAGGACCCCATGGTGCCATGATTGCTGTGGTGCCAACAGAGTTCCCATTCCTGGGCCACTCTTCTTAAGAGTGTTTACATACCAATAGTGGGCTGTGACCCACAGAGTTTGAACCACTAGTTAAAGTGAATTTGCGACTTGTCCTGGGTGACATAGATCATAGTGAAGAACTTTTAGCAGAGTTTGTTTGAACAGATGTGAACAGATGAGGTTGGGAAGGAGATTCAAAAGAGTCAGGAAAACTAGAAATGCAGCAAGTAAGTTTCTATACTTGTGGTCCAAGTATATTTATTTTGAAGAAAGTTCCTTGGAGTCCAGTGGAAGTGCACAGAATTGAACTGGCAGTTGAGGAAGGGGAGAAAACCCAGCTGAAAACGGGAGGAACAAACACAGGAATTGCTGGCTTGAGCCTATAATGGGGTGAACAATTTTGCATCATTTTTCTTGTTGGGTTCTCTTTGCTATATGTTACAGAAACGTATGTGCGGTAATAATAAAGACCCATCAGGAAGGAAAATGCTATGAGCTCAACATATCTCCCCATTTCCTCCCTCTAGTTTTGGCTTGTGTTAGACTGCTGATTTCCCTGTTGTTTACAATTCAGCTCTTGACCTCTGACCTTTTTATAGTCCCAGTTCCACAAGTGCAAGTTCCCCTCTTAACTCTTTTAAGAAATGCAGATGGCAATTCTTACACCATAGTTGTTGCTCTTTCACATGAAATGGTTTGCCTTGATTTCCCTCTTCTGTCTTGTTCTTTACCTGATGTGATTAAGGTATTAGTTCAACCATTTTTTCTCTAATCATGTTGCGTTGCCTGTCATACCAAGACCCTGGAACCTCTGCTATGTATGAGCTCCGCTAAATCAGGTCCTCCTGATTATCCAGCTTTGCAAATGCAAGGCCTATCCTGAGAGATCAGCCCCATGTACAATCACCATCTCTCTCATTCCCATCGGTATTCTTTGCTTTCGCTGATGAATCTTGGGTTTCTTTTAGTCATTTGTAGCTTAGCCAACACTGAATTTAAAGCTTCAAGGATTTCTCTGCGGTGACCTGTAAATCCCTTTCCTGGTCAGTATTCTGCCTTACCATTCTGTATAATATCCTCCTGTTTTGGTTTGCTGGCCCCAGACTTATTATTTCATGTTTCTCTACATTAAACTTAATTTTCCATTTGCTGGCCCAGGTACCTTGAAGGCTCAAATCCCTTGTTCCTTGTTATTTGCTACTTCTCCAATTTCATGCCATCCACAGATTTTGATCTTTTGTGGTTCCTGTTCTTGTCCATATTATAAATGAATTTACCTCCTCTGAATTCTCATTCTGGAACTTTTTCCAAGGAATGTGTTTTGTATGTTTCTGATGGTGTGTACAAGATTTTAACTGAAAGGCCAGGCTGATACTGATGGATGTTGTATGGTTTCTCTGCTTAGTTGGCATGCTGGATTGAAAACTGACATTAGTTTTGATTGCAGGTAAAGTTAGGGAAGATAGCAAGAAAAGTTATTTCTTTGGTTATTAAAAAGCATGATGGTAGTAAAAAGGGTAGATATTGATAAGGAGCAGGAGGGGTGAGTGATATGTGATGTTTTCAAGGCAGCATCCAAATGACTATACATTGTATGTGAAGAAGAGCATGTGTCAATCCAGCTATCTTGGTGCATTTACAAATGTTAAATATTATTTAAGATGATAAGATGAAAGGCAAATTATAAATCTCATAAAATAAAATGTTCTGCCTCTATGTGATTGTGACAGTGGGATGTAATGCTACTGTATGTGAAGAGGCATATACATGATACTCTGCCCCATATGATTCAGTGGGCTTTTAGGATGTCATGCCCCATCTGGCCAATGTGAGGTCAATGTGCATGACTGTTTGTGAGTTCATTATTTGTGAACTCTGTTTCTGAATATTTTTAATTTGTCAAAAGAAATAACAATTTGTGACTTAACGACCACCAAGTGAGAATGTCTATCTATAAATACAGTATGATTTTACTTTGATTTCTGCCAAAAGTACTCTTTAAATAAATATAATAAAGTATAGTGTTAGAAAGAGGATTAGAAGTGGAGGACATTCTATAGCCAGAGTTAAACCTAGACTTTATTAAAAGTTGTTTGGAAGATTTTGACACACTTCATACAATTGGGGATTGTGAGGTCAATTGAATTCTGAAGCAACATACAGTGATCAGTGAGGGCAATGCTACTAATGACTGTAACAGATGGGTCCAGGAACAAAGTCCAACCAAATACTGACCATACAAGAGGAAAGGGTTCAATCCTAAGTTAGGGTTCAATCGAGTTAGGGTTCAATCCTAAGCATTCCTACTGAGAAGTAAATCCCATTCTGCTCATTGGGACTTACTCTCAGGAAAGTGTGTTTAGGAATGCAAGCGTAGATCCTACAGAGTCTACAGAGAGTCACCCACAGCCAATATCCACCACCCTTCCAGCCCCTGCATTTAAAAAAATGGAGAAGGAAACAAATACAGTGGAAGTATGGAGGAGAGTGGTGGAAGCATGAGTGATAAAGGACAGGGCCAGCAGTTTGGTGGATAAAAGTGGATGGCATTGTGTGCAATTACACAATGTAAGGCAGCATTTGGTGCACCAACACAAGCTCCAAGAGGTCTTGAGCCAGCCCTGGTTCAACTTTCTTTAGTTCTTCCATTTAGTCACTTTCACATTGGCAAACAACCCAAGTGCCTTCCAGAGAAACGGCACAGGTTGTAACAACATGTGTTTGGGTCATAGCCAGCCATATTTGGTTTCTATATTCGTATTTGTTCCTGTCTTTCATAATTTTTATCAGTCAACCAAATCGTACTTGTTAGAGCTACTAAGGGAGGAATCACACAAACAATCCTTTAATCCTCCATTGGATCTGCAGTCTGCATCCAATGTGCACACATTCACCTCTGATAAACATCTCATTCCCATTTAGAGTCAAAGTCTAAATAGAGGGATTTTGCAAAAGAATTCCAATAATTATTCTTCCCCCAATGTCCCCCAGATGTTGTGCTGTACAGTATATATGTACCTGGAGCAGTCATTCATAGTGGAACTCTCTTTAATGTAAGACTTTAAGAAGACTGAACTTTAACTTTTAAGCATACCTATGAAAATCAGATAAATTTGATGGTCTCCCTTCTTCCAGATGATCTCAGTCCTTAAAATATTGAGTTGTATTAAAAGCCTGTTCTGATGCCAATGAGAATGGAGAATGCCCCCTCAAATTGCTGCTCAAATCTAACTAACGATTGCCACATGTTGAGAGAGGTTTAAAAGTTATTAGATATGGATGCCACTATTACATTTTCTGCTTGAAAGGCTTTTGTTTTCCACACTGGAAAAAAGATGTGTCACAGTGTACATACATTGTGCATTCTGCCATATGGTCATTGATCATGTGTTTGTGTGTACAGATTGTACTTCTGTACTTCTACCCTACACAGATTTTACTTCTACCCTACATTTTAGGAATTCATTCTCATAGTTCATGTTCTAAATAAGTGATTTTCAATCTTTTTCATCTCTTGGCACACTAACAAGGCCCTGAAATTTTTGAGGCACACCATCAGTTGTTTTTACCATTTTACCAGTTTTCCTATTAATTACTGTGAATCCCCAAATACCCACAACACACTTGAGGACTAGCTATGGCACACCAGTGTGCCACACTGTTCTAAGTGAATGCATCTTCACACAAATCATGGAGACACCTGAACAAAATGTGTGAATAACACTAGTCAGAACTCAACTTCTTATTAATTATGTTGATTCCCAGTGAGAACAGGTATCCAAAATGAACAGTTTCATTCATCAGATCATCACAAGCTCATTCTCTGTTAAAAATATTTAAACAAATGTCCAGTATGCTTTTGTTCATTGTATTGGTCCCTTTTGCATTTCTAAATATTCAGAAGCATTTGTGTGGTTGCTATATGCTCGCTGCTTTTTAAAAACATAGTATTCACAGGTTACAGTTGAAAAGGAATAAAGGAGACAATACAAACCTATCCATAAGGTAATTCCAGATGATATTTGTCCAAATTGCCATATATTGTCAACCTCCTGCTGACAAGAAATGAAGACGTCCATATAATAATCAATAATGATGCCTTTGTTTACATTCTGCAAGCATGCTTGTAATCCAAAATGTTTGTATATCAAATTTTCCCATAACAAATAATGGAAACTCGGATGATTCATTCCTCAGCCCAATAATATTCGTATAAAATGTTTACAATATTGATTATAATCACATAGGGTTAACAATTAGGATGTCTGGATCCTGTTATCTTCTGGTTAATTCCCTTTAAGGGAAATTTTTTCATACCTGAACATGGTATTTTAAGGCTTGCTTTGCCTTAACAGACCTAAACAGACCAGTAGCTCCATGATACTGGGTAGGATGGAATGGACTAATCCCTGTTGGGAAGGAAACAATCAATGTGTTCAGGGATATGCTTCAGTGAGAAAGCAAGTTTTCTGTCTTTTTTTAAAAAAAACATCCTGTCTTCAGCTCAATTGTTGTCCTATAATAACTTGCAGGTCTCCCTCAGCGCTCTGTTGTGTGCAAGGGGAATTTCAGTTTTACCTGTGGTTTTAAATTGGTTCAGCCTTTTTAAATTATAGAATTCCAATTTCTAGTTCACCTTTGGCTTTGTCAAAAGGCCTCTTAGAGTGAATCACATCTAATTGCTTTTAAATGTGGTATATGTGCTTCATTAATTTTAGGACACAATGGAATAAAAACAAGTTATAAGTTCTATACATTCAAAGAAGAGGCACAATGAGATCTGGAAGAAGGTATAGGCACATTTTTTGCCTCTGACATAGTCTAAGACTTTCTGGCAAACTGGTACTAGGATTGACTGTTGCTTCTTTTGTCCTGTGGGTCTCTTCTTAAAGCACCATCATATTTTTCCTAGCTTTAAAGGGATTTCTCTTGCTTACTCCCTATAAGCAGTTTCCATGTTGGAGACTGAAGTGTTTGCTCAAAGTACATGTTAAGCATTGTTCAAAGCAAATGTTAAGCATTGTGAGATACTTCCTCATTGCAAAAATTTGTATTTTCTAAGAAGTTGTCACTATTTGTCACGCTCATCATTACTCTTTACCATAAATACTATTTCCTAGGAGTCATTCTGGAGAAAATACTATTGATCTACAGCCTTTCTTTCGACAGTGCTTTGCTGCAATTTGTGTTAAAAATTCTTTTATTCTAATAAATGGTGATTATGATACTGAGCACATCTCCTGTGCATGGATGCATCAGTAGTCGAGGAGAATGGTGATCAAGCAGAACATGGTCTGGCAATTGCAACCAAGACAAAAGAGAAGTTTGAAAGGTGTCTTGTAATAGTGATATGTCAATGAATTTTGAGTGCCTTTGATAGTGCTTTTTATGAGGTGCTTGAAAAAGTTCCTTATCAAGGTAGAGAGACTAGAGAGCCAACTAAAGCTCTTTAAAAATTATAGCATGTTTAGACTACTAAAATAAGATCTGACAACATTCTGAGAATAAAAGAAAAGAAAAAAGAGGACCATATTTAAATTAACCTTTTCTTAAAAACTCCTCATCCCCACTCAAGTTTCACAAAGGTCCTGGGATTCTCATCTAGAACTTAAACTCTAGTCTAAGAAATGTGATCTTTTTCACTTTGCAAATAATAATGTTTCAAAAATGCTTAGTGATAAAATACATATAAGCATAAATTTCATCTTCACATGGATGGATAAAAGGAACAAATGCCATTGTGTAGAACAGAGGTGTTCAACATAAGTGGGCTGGATGTGGAAGCTCTATCTGACCCTCAGACGCTCCCAGCACTACCATCAGCTGCTGAGTTGTGCTGGTGTGTCACTGTTGAGGGGGTAAGCCACATTATATTTTGGCTTTTCTAGGAGTATAATCCTAACCATATCTACTCAAAAGTAAGTTCCTTTGTGTTCAATGAGTCTTACTCTCAGGAAAGAGTCTTTAGGATTACAGCCTAAGTTGTGGACCTGGTGGCACAGGACCTCACCATGCAGCCAGTCTTGCAATACCCCACCACTCCAAGGGATTCTAACTAGCAATTTGTGAAGCCTTGCATAACATTCTGAGTGCTCCAAAACCCTCTGATGAAAACCAGAAGTACTATTTAAGGGCACTTTGAAGCCCTCAGAAGACTTTTGAAGTTCCCATTGCCTGCCTCCAGAATGACTCTGGAGGGCAGGTGGAGATGGCAATAGTGGCACAGCAGTGATCCCCTCACAGCACTCATGGGGCAGTGGTGCAGTTACCACAGAACAGTCTGCTATTGCCGACAGCCCCTCCCTAGGACGCTCACGGCTGAAGCGTGATATTCAAGATATTTTCATATATTGAAAATATCATCAAAAACAAGTTCTCGTGCTTGCTGTTCAGCCTGCTATGTGAAATGAGTTTGACACCCTTGGTAGAGTGATGCAATTGCCTGGATATGAAAAGTTGAGCACTGACCTGATGTTTGACAACATTGGTTTGACCATTTTGTGGGCTGAAAGTTTTTGGTAGAAATCTATGGAGATGCAAGGATGTGCTTCAGAGAAATCTGTCTGTAAGATCAACAGCCCTGGCTATCAGCATTTTAGTATCTTCTGTTGTTTGTCAGAACCCAAAACTGGATGCTGTCAAAGATACTTGTCTCTTTAGTTTTATGTGGAATAAATTTTTTTATTCTTTTCTCATGTAAGCGTGAAAGCCCCTATGTCTTATCTGCAAATTCCTGTGTAAGATCATCCATTTGTGATGCTTTTTTCATTCATGATGAATTGACTTTAGCCTCCGAGAACTTCAAAGAGTGGCAGAATGTGGGGAAGAGTTGTGGTTCAGTGGCAAAACATCTGCTTTGCACACAGAAGGTCTGAGAGTGCATCACAGGCCTTTTTTGAATGTTCAAGTCAATGGGGTCAAGCTAGAAGTGACGTTGGAGATCTGTGATTAGGATCTCTTGTAGTTCTGGTTTTGCTAAGCCAAAGAGATTGCTTTGAAGAGCTGAAGTCTGTGCCATGAGATAGTTTTTAACCCTTTTCTCCCAAGGCCTTCACTTGATTTCAGTTCCTCTACAGCCTCACAGGTGGAGCTTGCTTACCTGTGAATTTTATATTTGCTGATCTGGCTAAAGGCAGGTTCCCTGGACCTGCATTGAGCCAGACTTGGCTCAACTTAAATCCTCCAAAGGGCATGGAAACTGAGCTCCAACCTCCAGTTACCACTGGAGGACTTTCTAAAGCCAGAATGACCATTACAGGAAGTGACTTTTTAATGCCTTTTGAAGCATTTTGATGCATGGGCAGGGTTTCTCCAGGCCACTCTGAATCCAAAGCCTGTGGAAGCCACACGTGGATGCATGTGTGCCCCTGAAGATATTGTATTTTTAAGAGGAGCACCCTCTTGACACAAATTACAAACAGAAGATGGATTATAGATTTTCTGACCCATTATGGAGTTTTGCCCTGTGCAGCATAAAAAGCATGGGTTTGTGATTAGCCAGCAGATTCCTACTGCTCATTTATCAGATCTCTAAGAACGGAACACCTTAGGGCTCCTATGAGTTAGCAAAAGGGTAACCAGCTTAAATTCTAAAACTGACTTGACCTTGGTTAGTAGAATCAAGATATCCCAACGTAAGGATATTTGTATAATATACGCAAATGCTGCCAAAATGCTCGCTGTCACCAGCTTGACTTCAGCAAATGTTCTTAGCTAGATTATCGTTGACCCCTAGGATGAATAACTTTCTTAGTTATTGGGCAACCACTTCTCCATCGACATTATCAAGGTGAGAGCATTCTTAATTTATTTTAGGGACTATGATGGAAAATAGAAAGGAATTTTCTTGTCCTGTAATCTGTTAGTTTCACTAATATGTACAACCTCTTGTGGGTAATAAGTCAAGGTTGATGTAACGACTTCACAATATTTGGGTGAAATCATAGCTTCCAGCAGCATTCTTGCATCTAATTACATCAGCTGCAGTTTCATTTGAAGGCAAAGGAGCAATAAAATGTAATCATGCTTTTTGGGGGCATTTTTCTGTGGCTCAGGTACAGAGCCCAAGATAAGTCAGTTGCTATGGAGCGTTCTTAAGCTTATCATTCGGTCATTCTGAGCTGAGTTGACAGAAGGATCACGGTGTAGCCGTAATTGAAGTTTACAATGTTTGTAAGTATTAGGTGACTTGTAGCTTAATGCCATAACTATAGGGAAAATAAATTACCAGGTCATTAAAAGGTTTTAGCTATTCATACAGCATTAAAGAATAATAAGAGGGACAGTAACATTTCTCTAACAACACATAAAACCTACTTTTCAATTAAGAACATAATGGGTTAGCCAAGGCATCGTGTTACAGCCTCTCGTGAGTTTCACTGCAAAGAAATTATGAGAACTACAGTCGTGCTCTCAAAGACATTCATAGGAGGCGCAGAGGGACAAGTGTCATAAATTTAAACAAGTAATTTAAGGTAGAAACCCACAAACTCCATGAAGGAACACTGTATTACAGGGTTGTGGAAGCAAAGATTCGCAGGGAATGCTGTGCATGTATTTAATATTGTGAGTTTGGCAGTCTTGCAGGCCAGATGAAGCTTAATCAGAAACAATTGAGAAAACACGCCAGCAGTGGAAATTAATAACATGATCTCAAGGGCATAAAAAAGATTTAAGAACAATTGGAGACCTGAAATACGTTTTCCGTAGTTGCAGTACTATGATTCCTATGATTCCCCCGTCCCTTCAAACTGGGGCATTTGTCTTTGCTGCCCTTGCTAAGGAGAGTAGACAAGCTGCTCTTCACACTGGCCCACATAAAATGAATTTCTAGATCAGAAATGTCGAGAACTGGCCAGTGAAATTTTATTTATATTGTAGAAAACTCATTTGACTTCTAATGAAAGTTCTTAATGATTTCAGTACTTAGTTGTTTCTCCTGGAGATGAAACCCGAGTTGCTTCTCATATCATAATTTCAAAATTAAAATGCTAGATAAAATATTTGTCAGGACATGGGAACATATAAATGGGCCTTTCTAGTTGCTGTGTTTGTGCAAGTATGTAAAATAAGCCATGACACCATATAGATATTGATTTTTAAAGTCATCCCACAATGACTTTTCTCCCTTAAAAATATGGAAAGTTTGCATCAAAGCAGAATTACAATGCAAGTTTATAAATCAAGTACATACAATAATTGCACATTCATAGCTACATCATTTGCTAGAGTAAATGAAGATGGATACACTCTGCTTAAAAATATTGTATGTTTTTGATATGTTTTCCCCACAGTTTTGATAGATACAAGATATAGAAACTGCTTTCATCAGTTTCATCACAGTCCAGCCTGGACTTTCTCAAGCACAAATCAGAACAGTCACATTGTTCCCTGAGGAAGTGAAAATGACCATAAATTAGTAAAAGGTACTTCTGACCAGAGCATTGCAGGTCAGTTAGTACCCAGGGCTGAGCCCCCACCCCCAATTTCAGGGCTCCCGTGCTGCCTCTACAGGGTATACCATCCCTCCCCTCCCCCAACTGAGAAAACTGTTCGTTAGTTGTTAGAAGTGGTTTAGGGGTAGGGTTACTCCCTTCCCAGGATTCCAGTGGTGTTGGCACTGCCACACTCTGTGCTCAAGGATGCTCTGCCACAACACCTTTATTTCCAGATTGGTCTAGGAATGCAGATGTCCTTCCTAAACTAGTGCCTGAATAAAATTCTAAACTAGTGCCTGATTTAAATTGTCTGTTTTCATTACCAGTGGCTTTTCCCCTCCATACGTCCATTAAATTGAGGGTTCACTGTCTAAGATGCCATTTCTGTTCTTAGAGGAGAATAAGCAAAATTGGACAGGCTTTTTTTGAAGGGTTAAAACTGTTAATTCCAGTTGAGAGTGCCGAGTGAACACAAATGCAAGTTTGTTTTGAGTTTTGCAAGTCACACTAGCACACCCTTACTTTGAACATTAAAACACTTGTAAATCAGAGTTTGAGTTTCACACTCACTGAATAAAAGGTTTGAGAGTTATAAAAGCTGTCTACGTATGTTAGGCTGCAATCCAGAGCAAATTCAGCCTGCTCTGACCTAACTGCACTCTCCTAACTATTCTGTATCCAGAGCAGAAAGTTATGCTGAATCCAGCGAGTCAGGAAGCCTGGGCTGCCCTAACTGCTCCAGAGCATGCTAAGTAATTGACACAAGGGGAAGACTTGCTCCTGAGGAGACACCCCTCAGATCACACGGAACAAGGAACAGCTGTGGTGTCTACAGTGGTGACATGACTCTGCACATCACCTGGTGTGGAAGTCTGTGCGTCATCCCTGGGATGCGCGCCCCCCCCCCCCACCTGGACTGCACAGTCACCAAAGTTGGTGCCTTCGCAGTTGTTTCTGAAGCCAACTGGCTTCAGAAAGAGTACTGCGCAGGCACCATCTCTGACGCCTGCGCAGTACTTTTCTGAAGCCTTTTGGCTTCGGGGTAGACTGTGCAGGTGTCAGAGTTGGTGCCTGTGCAGTACTCTTTCTGAAGCCATTCGGCTGCCGCTCCGCCTCCTGAGTGAGGCCGAATGGCTGTGCAGAGGCGCGGACTTTCTCTGCTCTAAGGAAGTCTCCTCTGAAGCTGTTCGGAAGCTCAGTGTGTTTCTGTGCAGTGCACCTCAGATGGCTGTTCAGGCCAGCTCCTCAGACAAGTGGCAGCTTCTGGCTGATTCTCCGCCTTGGAGCAGGCCTGAATGGGTGTGCTGACGCCCGGGGCCTGCCAAAGGACAGTCAAACTCCTCCGGCACATCACCCCATACGGAGCGCATCCCCAATGCAGCGCACACCAGCCGCACCAGTCTGGTGACGCCACTGGGTGCCTGCCATATAAGGAGTCCCTGATGAGATGCCAGTACATTCTACAGTGAATACAAGGGGCTTCCTGGAGTGGCCTGCTGTATCCTGAGGTTTGTGGGCAGCCGTAGTTTGTTCCATATCCTGAGGTTGAGAGGCAGGGGTTGCAGCTAGGCTGGCCAAGAACTCAGATTTTTGGTCAGCACTGCCATTCTTACTCGGGCCTTATCATGGACCCCTATGGGTCTACTCATTACTATACCTGCTCCTGAGGTGGTATAACTCTGAGGGCTGGAAGAGGGCATTTCAGCCTTGGAAACAGGCTTTGGATACAGAGTAACTGCTCTGCCCTAGGCAATGCTAAACATGCCCTCCACTTGCCTCTCCTGAGCTGCTTAGGCTGCCCCAGTTAGGGCAGAGCAGGTCCACCTCTCTTAGGGCACCCTATCTTGCCTTGCTCTGCCCTAAGCCTCCTTCAGAGTAACTGGGCTGGAGCATCTTGCAGTTGCTCCAACCTAGTGTTAGATAGGGCAACCTAAGGGCTCTTATGTGGACAGATTAGTTGCTCTGGATTGGGCTGTTAGTCTCATAGAATCATAGAATCCTAGAATTGGAAGGGACCTAGTAAGTTATCTAGTCCAACCCCCTGCCTGCAGCAGGAAATCCTCCTAGAGGATCCCTGACAGGTGCTCGTTGAGCCTCTGCTTGAAGACCCCCAGTTTAGCGTTAGCAGCTGAACTGTGTCATAAGTCTCAAAGTGTGTCATCATCCAGTGTTCTATATAACGGGTGCTCACCATATGCCATACATCATCACTGGAGTTCTGGGAAAGCTGACCTTCAAGAAAGGTTTCAGGCCACACAGCCACACTGCTTAGAGAGAACACCATCTCTTAGATCTCATCTATTGCTTAGGGAAAATAAAATAATCAGTATGGCAAAGGAATCTAGTTCCAAAATTACCCCCACTAAAACATCAGTTAACAAAAACATTGCATTATATGACACCAAAATGGCTTTTCATCTGAGGATGAAGCTGGATAAAGGCAGCCATGTTTGCTCTTCACAGATCTATCCCATTCATGTATAAAATGGGATTTGGGTAGACATACACTGGCATTTCAGACACTATGGGTGCAATCCAGAGTAACCATGGGGAGTCCTTGCTCCGGTGTAAGAACAAGTTACTCTGGATTGCAATATGAATTTCCCATAGGTTTTCACTAGGTCATGCAGTAACTACGGGTACACGTAAGGTCTCTTATGTGCTCCCGTAGTTACTCTGGATTGTAGGGTTAGTCCTTTATCCTGCAATTAGAAATGAGCTTAAAATCAGTTCCAAAATCCCCCCCCCCATTTGAGAAAGGGATAAACATGCAAATAAGAAGTTGTGGCTGCTGCTTTCACAGCTACTTTCTGGCCTTGGTGCCTGCAAAACAGCAGGATACCCACTCTCAGTTCAAGCGGTGTAGTCCAGATCATGTCTGCAGAGTTGAGACAAATAAAAAAATGGTGAGTGCAGATCAAATAAGTCCAGGTGACTAAAATAGAATATATATATTTTAAAATAAACCACTTTCCCTGCTCCGTTCAGATGCACCTCTGGTTCTCAGGCAATCTCCAGTCCAGGAAATGCACAAGCCAGACCAGTTTAGCTTTAGTAGCTGAACTGTGTCATAAGCCCTAGACTATTTTCTGGACACTGTATTAGATAAATGGAAGCCCACCCTAAACAGTAAACCTATTGCTAATACTGCTCCTACATGAAGTAAATATTGCAAACAAAACTGTTTATACAAGAAGTTTTTTGACACTTCAAAAAAGAAAAAAAACAACAACAGTGCCTGAGGACACTTTTTAGACCATCACTACTTTTTCAAAATGATTTTAAAAACTGATAATCTGTTTTGTAAAAGGTGTTTGAAGTCTGTGAATTTACCCCCTCTGGCACCATTCAGACTTCTTCTTAAGCTCCTAATAACCTGAAATTAAGCTCTTTCAGTAGTTGAAATTGTGAAACAACATTTGAAGATTATAACTTTTAGTCCGGATTACACGCACATCAAATAGACTTTCTATAATTGAGATGCGAGTCTGTAATCTGCAAAAAACATATTCATAACACATTTTAACAACCAGGGACATATGCAAGGCTGCAAAATATACTTGCAGGAAGGTGTCATTTTAAGGTGACCAAGAAGGTACATCTTATGATTCTGCTTTCATATTTACAAATCACAGAACACAGAGCAATGGAGAGGAACACATTGCATGCCCAATAGAGAAGATTAGATGTACCAAAGTTCTACTGAAGTATTATGTATGTTGTCCCTTTGTGATGTTAACATCTCATAAATTATCAAATGAAGTGGTTATAATGCTGGAAAATTCCTAAAATAAGTGTTGATTAAATTATAGGACGCAGAGTACAGTACCTGTTGATTTACACACGACTGGCTGTGTAGGAGATGGATAGTTCAATGAGAGCCTCTATGCCTGTTTGTGTTTTTCCTCAATATAAAGAAAATTATTGTTCAGAATTAAAAAGTAACAAGAACTCATGCATAAAAGAAATGAATTCTAACTACAGCAAAGACCACAGATCATCATCACATCTTTCAGTAAATAAAGGTTTTTGAAAGGGTGAAAGGAGCTGTTTTCACTTCAAGCCAAAAAATGAAAAGGCAGGTGACAAATGACCATGTTTGTCTATGATGTTCCACAATCAGATCAAATCCCTCCATTGAGAAAGTGCTGTCCCTATTCTCCGTGCACCAGTTCTCCAAAAGCAGAAACACCTGTATATTGAAGTGTGTAACCTTTAGCTCCCATTATAGCCTATGTGTACACTATATAAGTGTATGTGAGCCAATTTTATAACTTGCGTGTTCAGGCTAGGTGTGAATAGGCTGTTTGCCTTTCATAGATCTCTTTTTGACCAGCAAAACGGAATCAATGGAGAATAAATCAAGATAAGTGATATCAAACATTAAAGTTGTATATAGCAAATTTGGATACCCCCTTACCAGCCCTTTTTGGGGCTGTCACTTTACAAGTTTTATTGATTTAAAGGTTAGCTTATTTAACCTAAAGCCTTGTATTTACATTTAGCCAAGGTAAGTTATGAGTCATGAGTAATCCTTTTGATCCTTGGGTTGCCATGGGTCACTAGAGAAATGAATTTAAGGTATATTATTCTTGGGAACTAACTCTGTGTGCAAAAGAATACATTAAATAAACTCTGCTTTAGAAATTCTAGCAATGACCAACTCAGTTTCTGTTTGACCAGAAAATGCTGGGTTCCCCACCCAATCCCATTCTATAAACCTAGTTATTTGTCCTCCTGACTTATGGAAACAGGCTTGGAAGGCTCCACATCATGAATTGCCTGTAAAATCAAGTAATCTGAAAAAGTGGGAGAGGGCCAGATCTTCTATATCCATACATCCCTATCTAGCAGGAAGAAAATAGGACTAAGCAACAGCAGTAAAAATGAAAATGTCCTGGCCAAAGCTTATTTTGAAACAGAAATGGAAATCTTCATAATCCAAGCTTTGTTATGGGTTTTATTGTCATTATTCTTCTACCATACAGTACAGTGATTTTTAGCAATTAATCAGTATCCTTGATAGTCAAACTAGCAGTGGTTAGCAGTTCCCAAAAGGGAGCAGTTCCCAAACTTATCAGGGTCACGGTGCTTTTGCTTCATGCTGGCCTCCTCACTCTCCTGGGTGCTTCCTTTTTGGATTGTATGACTTGCAAAATCTCACAAAAATTTCATGCGATCTCATGCAGTCCAAAATGACAATGCCTATCATCCCAGTTGTCGCTGTCTTAGATTGCTTGAAATCTCAACATGATTTCACACAAAAAAATGTCCTGCAAGATTTCACAAAAGTCATGCAAGATCTTATGCAATTCAAGCTGGAGACCAAGAAGAAGAGGCCACTGGGAATATTCTGTAGCACTCCTGTGAATTTGCCATGGTACCCTCTGGCACCATGGTTCAGGAACCATTACTATCAAGAAAATGGCTGATTTTTCACATTTTGCAGTCTAGATATCTAAATATTCAGAGAGTTGGCAGTTGTATGGTCTGCTTCCTTGAATATTGACTGTCGCATCCATAGAGCATGTTGTTCATAAAGCATGTTAAAACCTTTTGGCTTCTTCCCCTCTGGCTATACTTTGTCCCATTTTAACCCAAACTAAATTCCTCCTTTGTTACAACTTTCCTGTTCTCTGCTACATGACATGCATTATGAATGGTTCCATAAAAATGTACAGATGTAAAGAGCAACAGTTGTAAATCAAAATGTTTTTCAAAAGCTTAAAGCGCACAAGCATGAAGACCACAGTAATTGGTTCACAAAATCATTTTATGTATAAATATACTGTTTTATTAGTAGAACATTGAAATGTAAATTACGCATAAAGATGGACTCAAAACCCATGCTTCTTCACAAAAATCATGAAGATGGAACCATACTTGTGATTTCCACACCACCAATCATTATATAAAAAAATAGACATGCAGAACATGAGAGGCACTGCTGTTTGCTGCACTTAAATTAATGTGCAATAGCACAGCATGTCATAGAAATGGCCTTTGGAAAATCTCCTTCCAGCCCTCAATGCAAGCCTATAATCCTCCAAAAGCTAGGGGAAAGGTATTTTGAGGGCTGGGGAGGCTCCACACACCTCCTCTCCCTGTGTATGAAAGTTCTTATGAACTAGATTGAAGATCACACCCGCTGTGTTAGAAATTCATTCATTCATTCATTCATGTAAATTTCTAATATTTCTCTAATATATTCATTCATGTAAATTTATGTAAATTGTTTTTTCTGGCCGTTGACACGGTGTCTAGAGAGATGATATGTTCCTCCTCTCAAAAAGTTTGAACTCCCTTGCTTTAACACAATAATGGTCTTTCCATCTGCTAAAGATAAATGGTTGGATTCTACAAATGTAGAAACGACGCAAGTATCTGGTGAGATGTCAGCTTGAATAAGAGCCTCAACTTCAGAAGAGCTTTTCCAAATTTTCAGACACTGCATTTGACAATTTTCCCACAGCGAAGGCAAAGGAACTTCAGCATTTGTCCCATCTGGTGGCAGGGTCTGCTGTTCTGGATTGGAGTCATCCAATCCATGTTTTGATGTGACATTGAGGAAACCACTCAGCCTGTCACAGATGTCTGTTTAACAATGTTGTTACCTTCCCACCAATGTGGTACCCTGTTTATCTACTTCCATTTGAAAGTGTTTGAACTGCTAGGTTGGCAGGTGCTGGGGTGAGGGATGGGTGAGTGATGTGCAGCACTTGGGTCTTGATCCACTGACCTGCCAACCTTCAGGTCGACAAGTGCAGCATCTTTAACCGCTGAATCACTGCGTCCTCCGTATCAGGGCAGTTTCCACTTTCATTTCAATGGAGGGTGCAAGTCTTTATATGCATTTCTTTCTTCAGGGCTGACCTATCCATGAAACAGGCTGAGCTGGTTGCTTCAAGCAACAGGCTAGTAGAGGGAAGCTCATCTCCACTCACACTCCCTGGATAGGAAAAGCAATAGAGTATAAGAGGAAGTTTGTAGGTGTGGAATAGTGGATGTGATGTTGTAGCCCATGCTTCTTCTTAGGCCCCCCTCTTTATAAGTCTAGGGAGTGATGGGATTCAAAGAAATTAACAACCGGTTCTATGCCCGTCTGGCAGCCACTTTTAAATGGCTATTTTTAAACTTTATATGTCCTATCTCTCGTTAACAACCGGTTCTATAGAGTAGGTGCGGACCTGCTGGAGCCCACCACTGGACTGGACAAGCAGAGGTTGGTGCATCACCAACCTCTGCTTGGTGATGGGGGAAGTGGGGAGTATATAGTATTCCACCTCAGATGCCAAGATGTTTTGGGACATTTCTACTTTCTCCATGTGGACAGCTTACTTCCAGTCAAAACAAAAGGAAAACCTACATACATATAAAAACTCTTGTTGGGTTGTTCACCTCTGGACAGAATACAGTTCTTAAACTACTGCCCTTGTTCATTTGGCAGAGTTTAGAAACATAGTGGGTTCAATGAGCTTTGCTAGCTTCTTTCAATATCTGAGATTCACAATAGCCATCAAAAACTTATGATGCGACCCAGATGTTCAACTCTGAGGGATTACTAAGGAAAGCAAATACAGAGCAAATTCTTTTAAAGGGGCTTTAAGAAGTCTGGACTGTTTTAGGTTGTAAACTTGCTCAGAGTTGAATGAGAGCCTCTATTCAAACAGATTTGTGCAGAAGCCCTGAGGACATCAAGTCACGAACATTTAAAAGTCCTTCTTTTGGGGATGGGTCTCCAGCTCTCACTGATGATTCAATCTTGACAGGCCGAACAAGCATTATTTCAGTCTCTCAGTGAAACGATCACCCTGTTTCTGTAACAGAATTAAGTACTGTAAATGTCAGCGACATCAAGATGTTATCTGTTCTTTAACAAAACAGTTTCCAAGTCACAGGTAGTATAAATATATTATTATAAATATAATATGAATAAATAATTCAGATTTTAAAAATTATCAGCATTTATTATGAGCAACAGAACATCCATTGAAATTATATTTAAAAATTTGCATCTCATGTGTTTTAGAGCATTTTTCTTGAATCAGTATTCTCCTACATATGTAACGTAAGTTTTTTTACTGATTTTATTAGCGCTCTGTGCATGTTTTTATGTGTACATGAAGTTCTTGTGTGACTCTAGTCACTTAAACAGAAAGTATGACTGCATGCATCAAACCACTTCCTGTAATGAGAAATAACTTATGGCAAGAGTTCTGTGAGTGAAAGGGATATTGGTGTTGCAGTGGCTCACAAGCTACACATAAGCCAGGAGTATGATGTGGCAGCAACGAAGGTTAGTGCAGTTTCATCAATAAAATAGAATGGAAATAGAATGGAAATCAAAAGAAATTTGTTTCCAAACCAAGAGAAATAGTAGTCTTCATTTGGAGTTCATCCAGGTTGCATCTGGAGTACTGTGATCAGTTTTGGGCACCATACATTACAAAGGATGCAGACAAACCAGAACAGCTTCTGAGATGGGCAATGAGAATATCCCCAATTCTATGAAGTCCACTATAAATGCTTGGGCTGTGGGGTGGTGCAAGTGGTTAAGACACTGTGCCTGTTAACAAGAAGGCTAGGGTTCGAGACCCGGGTCCCCACAAGACAGGGTGAGATCCTGCCTTAGCCCAGCTCTGCAATGCAGCTGGAACCAATTGTATTGGTCCTGCCATTCCATTGGATTATTTCAGTGGCATGGAGAGGGGGGATTTGCTGCTTGGGTAACAGTCGCCTCCATATTAATCTACCTAGGCCTTCATGCTTCACATACAGCATCGAGCACGATACCATAATCTTTCGAGACTGATGGATGTCAGTACTAATACTGTAAATGCTCAGAATAGCAGAATTAAACTGATGGATTGCATCGCTGTTTATCTGTATGTGGCTATGCGCTATGTCAAATTCTTACACTGAAGCTTATAGAATAATGAGTTGTCTCTTTGTTTGAGAGAGAGAGAGTATAAAGTTTGACTTTATTAAAGGAATGAGGAAATGAATGGAAACTGAACCTGCTCTTGTCAATAAATCCCCTAAAAAGAAAACATAAGATTAAAATTCACTTTGAGCACAATCCTAACCATCTCTGCTCAAAGTAAGCCCCATTGTGTTCAATGGGTCTTACTACCAGGAAAGTGTCTTTAGGATTGCAGCCTTTTACACACAAACCATTTATACAAAATCACCAGTTTATTTTCTCATTTGAGGCTTCAACATGATGTGGAAGGACTAGCAGTATGTGGATGGTGTTGATGGGGGCATTGTATGAAAAGGAAGAATTCCAGCTAATCTTAGCTTTTTGGAGTTATCCAGAAGATTACTTGTCATTTCTCACAATGACATGATTCTGTACAAGAAAGAAAAAAAACAGAAAAAATTAAAGCAGAAAATCCTCTCTCTTAATTACTGAAGAGTTTAGACTTCTGTTTGATAAGATACATGGTGAATACCAAATTTTTATTGGACAGCTAATTAATGATTAGCATGAGATTATTTGTGTTCTGGGGATATTTGAGAAAGCAGGGAAAGGGTTAAGGAGCAGCCACCATGGTTTGGAGGAGTCTAGGTTGATCTAAAGCAGCTGATGAAATAATCAAATGTGCTTTCAAAATAAATCTTGGCTTTCCAAAAAGCTGCAGAAAATTGATTTCTTGCAGCTTCTGTGGTCTTAAAGGAGAATTCCATAAGGCAGGAACTGGAAATACGTTTCATCTAGTCGTGCTTCTAAGATAGTTCCATCCAGCAAGATACATAAAGTAACAGACATCTGGTTAGTCATGTTTTGTCAGAGACAGTTGTCATTATCAACCTGTTATAGTATCAATCTAGTGATTGATTTTTTTACTGTTCAATCATCCTGTTCTAGTATGACTAAAATGACAAAGGCTGCCATCCTGAAGTGCACTTAGGCCTGCCTATCTGGCATTGGGCTGCCCTAATGCCAGATAGGTCAGCCTATCTGCACCAGAAAAGACATGGGCCAGCATAAGTCCACCTAGGTCAGCACAAGACAGATGGACCTGCACCAGCCTAGCAGTGCAAGCATGGACTAGAATGGCGCAGTTAGGCCAATTCCAGAGCCTGTTTCAAGGGCATACATGCCCTCTCCTTGCCCCTCTGAATTAGGCCGTTTTAGAAGCAGGCATAAATCTGAGTAGATCCATTGAGGCCCATGATAAGCCAAAGTGATAATGGAAGAGAAGGAAAAAGTTCGAAGTCCTAGGCCAGTCTAAGGACCACTCCTGCCTCTCAACCTCAGGATATGGAACAACTCCCACAGCCCACTCCAGCAGCCAGTCCCCTTGCATCCACTCTACAGTACAGGGACTGCTGTACTGCAATGTTATGCTATAGCTGTTACTGGCTGCCAGGATCTCCTGGGTTTCCTCGTATGGCAGAAGGGTGCAGGCACCAGGGTGCTTCCTTGTTCACTGTTATCTGAGGCAGGTCTCCTCAGTAGCAAGCCCTCCCCAGGTGCCACTTACTTAGTCATCAGCAGCAGTTAGGCCAGCCTAAAGGCCTCCTAGCCCTGTGGATTTGATCTAAGTTTCAGCTCTGTTTATGCCTATGTTAGGCTGCCGTACGTAGGCCATACTCTCTGGGCTAAGTCAGGAAAGTCAGTAATAGGCTTGTACTCTAGAGGTAGACAAAACACAGATACTGTACAAGGGAATGTCTGTTCTATGGTGGCTAGATAATACATACAGCAAAGTTATTTCTCCTGCCTTACAGCCTGATCCTACCAAATCCTCTCCTGAGGTGATACAGCTGTGTAAGTGTGGTGCCACTACATGTCACTGGGGTAGTTTTGGCTCTGAGTTTTTGGTCTCTGTTGGGCAAGGGGACATTTGCCTCTAGGTAAGCCCCAGCAGTCACTTCAAGTCAGCATTGACCTGCATCAGCAATATGATATTGACTCGTGCAAGTAGGTCAGCCCTGGAAAGTGGGTTTTGATTCAGTATGCACCACTACCATTGAAACTACTCCTCTTCCTGGGCCCAATCTGTCCATCTCCTGCAAAGTGCACCCTGCCATTTAATTATTGAGTGATTGATTTTTTTATTTGATTTGTCATGCATTCCACCTTTCTCCCTGGAAGGAGAGCCATTGAAACACTTTGGGGGATTCTAGCTGTGGGGAGGTGAGATAGGATTGGGCTGTAAATAAATGACAGCCAAGCAATAAAGCACTGGTTATAAAAATACATTTAAAATAAATTTTTTCAAAATGTATATCTCACACTTTGCCAAATCTTGGGGCTCATTCTTGCAGAGATAGTAAAGCTGTGCCTTGATGGTCCACATCAGGACATAGGAGGGGGCTAACATGATTGAATGATATGAAACTAAACATTCCTACACAAAGAAAGTTAGCATGACAAGAAGCAAATTGTACTAACAGTCATTTCTGACATAATGATTAGTTTTCTCTGTGCAGGGATTTATCTGGTTGTTATTTTTTTAAAATTTTGGTGGCACATTTGTTCATGTGAATTCCCAGCAACGTTCTGAAATGGTACAAATCAAGGCACAAATTTACCATCTCAGTGATAGCTAGACCTAAAACGAAATTATCCTTTCAGAGGATACATATGTATCCCGAATTATATGTTAACTACACAGTTTTATGGTGACAGATAATTTTGTTTAGTTGAAGAAGCTCAGAATGTTAGTGGAATTCTTAGTATATTCCAATCCATTGTGTGTTCTTTACAAACTGCAACATCTGATGACTTATCAGACAATGGGGAAATTATTGGGGTAATGGCTGAGCAGTACAGCAGATATTTTGTCTTAACAGTCCCTGGAAGTTTAAGTTCCTGGCATAGTAAAGCAAGGAAAAAACCTTTCTTGATACCTGTATATTGTTGATTGGCTCACACAGGAGTTAATTCTTACCATTTTACTTGTGTGTTCCGGAATAGGAGGGGCAGCATAATATTAATGGTCACAAAACAGCTTTTCATATTCCATTTTCTAGAGCTTTATTACATTGTGCAGTTGTTCTTTTGTTGCATTTTCTTGGTGTGACTAAAGCCTCTGAGAGCAAGACCAAGGAAAAGATTCTGCTTTTTGTTGTTCTCTGTGCTGAGATGTACTGTACTATCAAGGTATGGTTCAGTTGTAATGTGGATTGCGTAATATGCAAAGAATATGAGCAAACAGATTTCCTGCACCACTGGGAACAATACTGAACAGTAAAGCACCAGTGAAAAATCTGGATGCTGGAAGAAAAAAAGGGCAAGGATTTCTGTTGCAAATTCCATATTGTGTAGTACTCTTGGTTCATTTGGATACTGTTAAGTGAATTAGGCTGCGGAACATAAATTGTATCTTTCCATCTGTTCTGATTTACTATGCAGTATGAATATACTCTGTATAATCTCCTGTCCTGTCACTATGAAACATTTTTCATTTACAGAGCCAACTTCTGGTGGGTGATCTGCTTTTTCAATCTTTGTAGATTAAAAAAAGACAAGTTTATAGAAAATAGTTTATCTTTCTTCCCCATTACCCCTTTATCCTTATTCTCTTTTCAACAGCGTGCTATTGTCCCCTTCACGGAAGCTATGGTTCTTTCTCTCTCTCTTTTTCTTTAAGTTCATTTTTTATTAGAGAAGAATATATCAAATATAAGAACAGGTGCTTTACTAAGAGCATGTTTACAGGAATGACATTTTGGCTTGAAAAATCAGCCCTACACAACATAGGCAAAGCAAATATTTCATTACACAAACAAAATTACAGTAAAACTCTGCCCAGATTTTTTTTAACACTTCGTCCTACTGTTTTATGACCAGGACTGACCTCTGTGAGTTGACAAAGCTGTTGGAACTGGAATGAATGTCTCGAGTTGGATTTTCAAAGACAAACATGGCATTTAGAACCCAGTTCCAACTGAAGGTCAGTGGGATTTAGGTGCCAGCTGCTGCGGTTTCTGAGTGCTCCCCAAGGAACCCTCGCAAATGATGCTGTCATTTTGGTCTCCCTCCCTTCCTCCCTCCCACACACACACACACTCACTCTCTCTCTCTCTCTCAACAAAACCAGGAATACATATTTAGGCCATTTATTGATAAAAGGATCCCATGAAACAAGATTTTGTAACTTTAACATTCACAGGATTCTAAAGCTAGTTACAGTGATGGTAAAGGAACAGAAAAGGGAGGAGGGAAGGAAAAATATTTTACTTTACTTATCTTGGGAATTGTAGGTCAGTTGCTCTGTTTTAGGATTATTCTGAGGAGAAGTAAGGGCATAATCTTGGAGTGCTGTCCAGGAGTGTCACAAAAGTGCCAGAAGGCACTCTTGCACCTCTTTCTAGGGAGACTGGATGACATGTGGATATGCATGGCTTCCACGTGTCGACATGGGCCCCAGGAAGGGTTAAAGTTGCACTGGTCAAGCTTGGCAGCCTGAGCAGTCCCAGGCATCCAGACTCAACATCTCATCATGCACATGATGCACATGATGTAGACATGCGCACAATGCTTCTCTAAAATGTATTATAGAAATATATGTTCAAGTAGGTGCCTTTGTAAATTTAATATGAACAATCATTTCATGCTTTTAAGCTCAAATCTGTCAGTTCTTTTTGTTGTTCAATCATGGCGTGATTTTTTTCACCCCTCTAAGCCATTTCCAAGAATATCTATTTTCTCTGATGACGTGATGTTAAAAGGATCTTCATGCATTTGAACCAGGGGGCTTTTAGGATGAAAAATGAAGTGCTGGTTTTGAAAACAGGAAGTGATTTCTTTGAAGGAGGCAGGCACTTCACACACTGCTCCACTTGCAGAGGGGCATGCTGTGCAGACTGTCACAGTTGCAGCAGGGACGTTCACATTCCAGTGCTGTACAGCAGCACTGGGCACATTCTATATCATGAGCTGTAGTACATTTTATGGCCACTACGAAGAGCAATATGCCCTACAATCCAGAGTAACTATGGGAGCACGTAAGAGACATTACGTGTACCCGTAGTTACTGCACTACCTAGTGAAAACCTATGGGAAATTCATATTGCAATCCAGAGCAAATTGTTCTTACACCAGAGCAAAGACTCCACGTAGTTACTCTGGATTGCGCCCGAAGTCTCTTACAGTGTTGTGACTGCAGTGTGCAGATCAGTTTGCTTAACATTTCTGTTTGTTTTCAGTGTGAAGGTAACGTCCTGGCGAAAGTCCGTGACAGGCCAGTCAGGTTGCCTCATGTCACCTCAATCATGGTTTGGATGACTGCAATTCAGAACAAATAGACTCCACCAGCACATGGGACAAATGCTGAAGAAGTTGCCTTTATTAATTAAAAAAACTTCACCCTATTTCTCTGTTTTCTTCCGTTCTCTGGATTGCAGAAAGAAAGTGGAACTCAGAGAGGAAGAGGAAGTGTGGGAGGAAAGACAGTGTTGTGCTAGAACATTGGAAAGTGAGAGGAGCAAAGGGTGGTCCATCATTTTGCATGGTGGGGGGCATCATCTGACATACCACCTCATTTAACCAGCCTAGTGTGTGCCTGTCTAAAGAGAGATAATTTTCATTGCCCTTTTAGTTGGTTATGCAGTTGATACCCTCACATTCATGCCACCATAAGAAAAAATGGTAAAAAAACATTCTGCATTGTTTCATGAATAATTTTTCTTTGTGCAAGAGGGGGGAAGGTAGATTTTTGCCAGTCCCCCTTTCCTCTGAAATCTCATGGCCCACCGAGGTTTCAGAATAGAATAGCATTCTGATTAAAGAAAATAGCATTCTGATTAAAAAATGATTGAAAAAATCACTCACTATGCATGAACCAAAGATGTTCTTCAGACCATGTCCTATGGCCTTCAGTTACAGGAGTACTCTCACACCACTGGTCCTGTGTGTTGCAAAGTGCTGTAAAACACATTTGGGGCACCCAGTATTCATCACTGGCATGGAGGCCTGCATCATCCTGCCAGCACAGCAGAGGAAGCCTGACCACTGCCATTAACCAAATAAGCACCAGTCAGTACAAGGGTGTGGGAATGATGGATAAAGATGTTCTGGGAGAGAGAGAGGGTGCATGGAAGAGATCAGCCCAAGTAGGCAGGTTAGACTGGCTGAGGGCTCTTCTTGAAATCTCAACATGGGGCTTCTCATGTCTGAGCCAGTGATTAGGTGGAGCAGACTAACAGTTGCCCTGTTGCGGAGTCTGGAGCTTTTCTCGGGATAAAGGAATGAACATTCCTCTTCCCCCAAGAAGATCTTTGGTGGCTTTATTGGCCCATTCCCTTTCCCTCATGTTCATCATCTGCCCTATGCACATCATCCCCCCATGCGCATCAGCCCCTATGCGCAGTGTTTGCCCCTTAGCCTACAACATCAACAAGCATAGGATTGGCCTATCCAGATACAACCCAAAGACGTGACAAGCTTGATGTGGCTGTACGCCACCTTCTGAGGAACTGGACTATGCTCCCATGGCATAAATAACTTTATTCATTATTCAGCCATGTGTGCCATACAATACCAAGAAACCCTTGGGGTGATGGTGGTTTATTTTTCCTTCCTTCACTACAGTATAGTACAGTATAATTTTGATTAATTTTTCTGTCTCCTCCACTGCACAAATACTACCACATCAAAGAACGTAAAATAGTCTGACTTTTATTACTGTACAATCCCTTTATAATGCCAGTATTTGCCCATGATACATACAGCATGGAACTTATTTTCTTCTTAGACTATCTTAAAGGACTTAGCGCCCCTTTCCTTATAGTAATCTGCGGTGCCTTTGCTATGTGGCACTTTCCTGCTAATAAAAGCAAAATATTCAGACTCACATTTTTACAAGCTCCGAAAAGAACTCCAGACCCTGGTGGCTTTTAAAAATCTTTTTCCCCCTTTACCAAAGTCTGAAAACAGTAGATAACTTGAGAATGTGTGGAATTCTTATATGCTTAAAAAGACTTTGATTTGATTCATCAGTATTTGCAGCTGTGTTTTCTAGGCAGTTGTTCATGACTAGTAATGATAAGGCATGCCTATCTAATAAATGCACATGTATTTTTTTTTAGGTAAATGTCGCTTCTTTCCATTGAAGTTGTAATTGAAATCAGTTAGAATGCTTAACTTTGTTTTGTTGTTGGGAAATTGTTGGGAAATTATTGTTGTTGGGAAATTATTAATGGCACAGTCAAGTTTCAGCCATTGAAACTTGACTATGCCATTAATAATTTCCCAACAATCACTGAGGAAGGTAATTCAGTAGGAGAGGTGGAAGGTGATAGCAAGAGGATGGAATTAGGGCAGTGAGCTGCAGAAACAGAGAGGGTGATGACAGTGTGGGCTATGGGTGGGAATGCCTTTCCCATACCTAATCCTACAGCATGGGTCACAACTCCGTATGGATCCCCTTGCACCAGGGTGGCTTAACCCTTGAACATACTCAGGTATGACCTACTGGATTGTCCTGTTACCATAGGATGCAGCAGCTTCAGAAAGCCTGCCAGAGTCTTCTAAAAGGCAATTCCAATTTTTCAGAACCTGCAGATTCAATTATCCAGGGAATATGGTATCTGTGGGAGTCTGGGAATGGATCCCCTGCAGATATTAAAGCCCCACTGTAGTCATAGGTTATGACAAATGGTCACTCTGTAATTAATCTAACTAGAAAATAGGAAGACTTTTTCCTTATGCTTGAAAGCAGATACAGATGACATGGGCTGCTGAGTCGAGGCATCTCTTCTCAGACCACCACTCAGCCACTGAGCCGAGAAGATATTCTTCAGCAGAAGCAGCACTGCTGAAAGGGCAGCCTGTGTGATAATTGGCCTTTCTCATTTCCTGAAAAATATGATCAAGCTTTGAAAATATGATCAAGACAGAACATTTTTTCTTCTGGTATTTCCAGCTCACGCAATCCCATTTGAGAACAAATACTTATTTCTAGACACCATCAATGCAGTGGCATCATTTCCTGCTTAATGATGCTATATTCAAACCTCAGCTGGCACCATGAATGTTATTTGGCTTGCTGTATGAAATGAGTTAGTTTGACACCCCTGGTAACCATATAATTTCTAAGTATCAACAAAATGCCCTATTCCCAACAAAAACCAGTTAAGAAAAATGAAGAGGGCAGCCATCATTGCATTACTCAGTGTCTTTCAATGTTCCTTGTATTTCTAGATATGTATTATTTTCTACCACTTTACCAAGCAGTAGTAAAAGATTTTTAAAAACTGAATTGCAAGAGCCAGTTGCTTCTTTCTTATCCTAGGAATACCTTTACAGGACCAATTTCCTAGACAGAACAATATCCAACAGCTAACTTAGCATATCAAAAATGTTTTGAGGTGCCGCAGTTTTTTGAAATAAGTCCAATCATTTAATCAAGTGCATTTAATTGCTCTTTAAGAAAGCCCTCATGAGTGCAATAGGGGGGAAAAGCAACCCTGGTTGATGGTCATAAAATCTTCCCTTCGTACAGCTGAATAGTATGAATGTAGGTTGCCAGTTCGTATACTTTTATTGAAAAATGCCTAGTGAGTAAAACATCATTCTTGCTGCTTTTTGCCCTTAAAACAGGAAATAATATACCCATTTAAACTTAATCACAATTTATATTACATGTGCATATTTTTAAACAAGAGCTGAAGATGGAGAGTTTGGTAGCAATAATATTTATGAATTACACTTTTAGTTAGCAAAAGAAAATGTGTGACCTCTTTCGTTTTGTTTGACATTTGAATTTGGTGTCCAGTATATGTGACACTAGTGATGGATGCTTATTAACAGACTGTATAAACAGGAAATGCTTCTAAGCTGGCCATTTATTAACACTGTATGTATTACAATTTGAAATTTTAAGTTTGCTTTATCTTACTCTAAAGTCTGCAAAGCTATTGAAGAGGTTAGTTTCATTCCTCTCATTTGTTTTGCTGTACATAGTGCTCTATATCACATCAAAGGGGCTGACGTTGTAAATCAAGACCTACTCTGCTTCAATAAAGCTGCATGTCTGTGTGCATGTGCAACATGTTCATATATGACAGCTTGCATGTAGCAGCCAATTTTGACTGCAGATGAGGCTAGGAGTATAGACAAATCCTAAGATTTTATGTCTTAGGGATAGGATTATCCCTAATTTTTTATCAGTTCAATTTGATTTTCACTACTAGGCAGTGTGTACAAAAAATAGGAGGAAACGTCCTTCTTTGGAAATTAATATTTTTTCTTCTTGTCTATTATAATACTATATTTTGCATTTGTGGTACTGAAGTGTAGCAGTACCACAGGAAGCACAAGGGACATCATAGAAGAGGGAGTCAAAAATCTATGGCAAATGGGAGGAACAGGCAGAGACAACCTCCTTAACTGTGTGTTTACCTGAAGGTGTTACTCAGTTCAGTGGGGCTTACTCCCAAGTAAATATGCACCACGTTGCACTGGTGGTTGCACTGCTTTATGTCCAGGAGGGAAAGTGAGAAGAAAGTGAGAAAAGAAAGTGAAAGCTAGAAGCAGCTACTTCTACTTCTACTTCTACTACTACTACTACTACTGACTAGTCCCCAGGAGCTTATTGTTTTCAACCAGCAGTGGTTGTTGCTACTGGTTTACTTAATAAATAGCTTAGAAAGATAGCCATCACTTTGGGGGGAAAACACTTCAGAGGCAGAGGCTTCTGTGTTGGCTTCTCTTCCTTTCTCTTTCCAGTTGCAGAAATGGAGGGAAAGTGTGTACCAAAGAGGCAGGCATCAGTAATGGGAGAGAAAAGATGGGGGAAGCGTGTCACACCAGGAACTAGAAATGGAGAGAGGTGCAGAAAAGGAAAAAGATACTCTTTTGAGAAACAATTACGGAAAGATTTAGAAACGAGGTCTGGATATTTCAAGCATCACCTCAATGTTACCACCTCATTGTCACCTCAGAGTTGGCAACACGTACCCAGGGAAAGGATTCAGCATTGCATCATTCTTTGTCAAACAGTTCCTCAGCATCACAGCCCTATTTCATAAATCAGCGTCCCTCAATGAATACCAAGCACACAACTAGGTACGCAGATTCCAGAACTCAATTAATAGGAAGGTTAGAAACCTGGAAATTGAAAATGGCAGATTTTTAATGTTCTGTTTTTCAGAGGGAGAAAAAAGTAGTGTCTTTATAGCCAGAGGTCAAAGGTTAAATTTAGTTTGTATCAAATTACAAAAATATGCTTCTGGTGAGGTTAGCTTCTCATGCTCAGAGCTATTCAAACTGTAATGAAAGCAAACACTGAAAGAGATAATCCCATTAAAGATGAACTATTCACTTTAACCTCAAATATTTGGTAACTAAAATAAAACAAGCATATTATAGGAAGGAAAAGTACAGCCCTCAAAGAAAACTGGAACTGAATATTAGCCCTTGGACAGATCAAAAGGGAAGAGGTAAAAAAATCCTGTTTTTATAAAGTAATTCTGAGTTGAAAAACAAACCATTTGATGTTCTGCTACTGTTGGCAATATATACAAAAATTAACCAGCCCCAAAGCTGTTTATTTCATGACTGGAAGCTTTTGGTGATTGTCAAGGAATTAAAGTTAGTTTGTGTGATTGTACTATTCCAAAATTCCTGCACTGTATCCCTTATTTGAAAGCTTCCCACATTCAAAATTATCACTCAAGGT
This sequence comes from Cryptoblepharus egeriae, assembly GCA_030015325.1. NCBI lineage: Eukaryota > Metazoa > Chordata > Lepidosauria > Squamata > Scincidae > Cryptoblepharus > Cryptoblepharus egeriae. The sequence goes on along the minus strand of JAREYC010000002.1, from coordinate 68,727,579 downwards.
GATGTACTTTGTGAAAGGAAAGGGGAGGATGTATTTCACATGAAGGAACTTTCAAACTCTTGAAAGAAGATTGAGGTTTGAACTGATTTATGGAGGAAAAGTCCATCCCAGATTATGAGGCATTGTTGTGTGCAGCCTCTCGGTTTTAGATGTAGCTTATATCTGAATGGCAGATTCTAGGGTGCTAAAAGGATAAAGGTATCTTGTCTTAGGTGCTCCTAAAGGCATCTGGTGGGCCACCTTCACAAATAGGAAGCTGGACTAGATGGGCTGTTGGCCCAGTCCAGCAAGGCTCTTCTTATGTTATAACTTCATCACTTGCTTGTATTAGTGCTGACATCAATATATAACTTGGCTTGAGAACTAGTAGAGAAAAGTGCACTCATTATTTACAAGAATCATAATCAAAATCTTTCCTTTAAACAAATCTCCAGACAGTTCCAAGTGGGAAGGTAATTGGAGACAGAAATATTTTGAATTTATGCAAAATGTGCTATGGTTTCATCTTGAATTAGCCACTTCTACTCATCAGAAAGGTATTAATAAGAGACTAATGTATGTTGCTTGGGTATTAAATTCATGCTTGTACATACTAAATTCAATTTAGTGAATTGAAACTATCTTTAAACAGAACTTTCCAAAAACAGTTTGTTAGGGGATTATTTTCCAATGAAACTGAGTGATATCACACTTGCTATCTATCCTTTTATTTTCTGAAAAGTCTAGCTCAGGCTGTGAAAGAGAGACAAATGAGATGCGGGTGAAAAAGAATCTTAAAAAATGCCATAAGGACTGAAATTAGGAATTGTGTTTTGGACCTGTTTTGGACTTTTTTTTAAACACTATCAAATTCTTTCAGCCTATCATGCATAAGAACATGATGAATAATAGTGCTAAAACTCTTATTCCTGGTCTTCCAGTTGACACAATTGGCATACTAAACCTGGATAGTCCTTATTGCTCAATTATATGATAAATTGAGTGCCATTTCCCTAAGAAGGTTTTCTTTGGCGAGGAATGTTTAATAAGATTCCGACGAGGGCTATCCCATCCAAGAGTCCAATTTAGATGTTGATGCCTTGGGCAATGAATTGGTGGAAGTGGGAAATTAGCCTCCAGTCTACCAACTAGTTCATCTTCCTCTTCCAAGAGCAGAGGAAGAGAAAGTTTGGAGCAGAACTTTCCAAAAGTAGTTTTAGTAGACTATTGAAGGGATCATTCGGTCATTTAGAAATTGATGTGGTAACGTTCTCTCAATTTCTGATTTAATTTAGGAATTCCCATGTGAACTCTTTGGAACAAAGAAGAAAAAATAATATCAAAAGCATGCCAGAATTTAAAAAAAGATTAATCTAGTACAGTTCATGTGCAGAGCAATCTGTAGACAAGGTGCAATAATAGCAAAATCTTTCTCATTTTCTCACTACTATATGTTTCAGATACTGCTAGTATATGCGTTAGGGATCACCTAACGATCTTGAGGCATGAATAGTTTCATAGATTAGAAGGCAGTCATTCCAAAAAGTAACAGTGTGCACAGGCATGTTGGAAACTAAAACTCTTCTGAATCCATTGATGCAAACCTGCTAGGCATCTTGTATCCACTCGTATCTACAGCAAACAGAGCTGTAGTTCAGCTGTAGTGATTTTCAATTTTAGATCTCAGGAATTTGGAAGAAGACAGACATTTGACTCTTGTATAACTAAAAATAGATTAAGCTTTGTAAAGTTGAAATGAAAGAAAAATCAGCTGAGGGATGAGAATTTATTTTGTATGCCAATTTTCAGCTGTTGCGCCAAGTTTTAGTTCTTACAGCAAATTTTTATGGCTGGTTTATAATCCTCTTCCAAACCCTGGTTTATAGCAAGAATACTGACACAATGATAAGTCTTGCAATAGCACTGGTGGTGTAATATTTACAGTTCCCCAGTGCCAACAAGGGTCAGTCCTTCTGAAACACAGTTGTTCCCTGGCCTTTTGGGAATCAGATAACTTAGTGATTGGATGAAGCATTTTGCTGAATGAACCAACTTGGGCTGAGACACAGAAAGCAAGGCAGTTTTCCTTCGAGCTATTGCAGAGGAGTAAGAAAAACTGACCGTTTTGTCTGAAGATCTAAGTTCTAATCTAAGAGTCAAAGTGCATTTTATTCAAGTCTTTGCAAAAACAGAACCTCTCATTTAAGCATATGTTTAGTTATCTGCTCAGTTGCAAGGAAGGCCTTACAATACTTCCATTGGACTAATTCAGTGGTGTGGAGAGGGGGTTTTGCTGCTTGGGTAACAGCCTATCCTCCATAACAATACAACCCAGGCTTTCGTGCTTCGCATGCAGCGTATGCAGCGCTGAGCACGATACCATAGTCTTTCAAGACTGACGGAGGCCTGCTGCAATCCTAAAGTCACTTTCCTGGGAGTAAGACCCATTGAACACAATGGGGCTTACTTCTGAGTAGACATGGTTAGGATTGTCCTCTGTGTGTTTCTAATATAAATATTGTCAATTCAGTTTCACTTTATAATAATGCTTATTGATATATAATAAAAAGGTGCCTGCTGAAGGTTTCCCTACCAACTGAGACTGATTCCAAACGCAGTGCTCAGTCCCATTTCAAAGCCAAAGAGTCAGTGTTGTCTGAAGACATCTATGTGGGGATTGAGAATAAGATTCCTAATATTGTATTCTAATGCCCTTATGCAAAGTAATGGTGCAATCACATCTGGAATAACGTTTACCATTCCTGTCATTCCATCTCTGAAAGGTTACTGAAGTGTTGAATAAGGGCAGAGAAGGGCAATGAGCATAAATGGTTTTAAAAGGTGATTAGACAAATTCATGGAGGAAAGGTATATCAATGGCTAATTGTGATCACAGCTGAATGTGACTTCAAGATTCATTTGCAAGATCAGTTGCAAAGGAGTAGTGTGGGAGAAGGTTATGCCTTCATAGGAGTATCTGGTTGGCCTTCATTCTTTCCTTAATGGATTTTTGGCTGAATCCAGCAGAGTTCCTCTGATATCAAAAGCCATAAAATCACAAGTGCAAGCTGTTTTAGTAGGAACATTAGGAAAGTCCTGTTTGTGCTTATGACACATAGGGTGCTATCCTAACCTAGGCTGGCACAACTCATCAGTCTTCCCATTCCTGTAGTGATATAGGGAGGCAAGCACTTGTTTTTGCACTGACCTAACCCTCTCCCGGCAGTTACACAGAAGTGTCTTACAGCACTTTTGGGACACCTCCAGGTCAACACGGGACTTATGCTGGGGCTTAGGCCAGCTGAACTGGAGAGTAGGATTGCAGCTAAAGTTACATAACCACAATATCTGTTCCAACAATTTATTTACTAGGGACCCTCTATAGAATCCTCTAGCTGTAATTTAGCCAGGGATGCTTTTTGAATCCTGATGTGGTGATCCATAATAATCTCCCTGATTGTTTTTATTCTTCTTGTTAAAAACAATTACACCTCTGATGAATCCTTTTTGAAAGAGGCTGGGAGAGGTCAGCAAAGCTTGGTATTTCAATTTGTGCTGCCAGCCTGAACAGGGCAGCCCTTAGGCTCCTGGACATCTTTTATCAGACTGCAAGCAAACTTGTCAGTGAATAGAAACTATTTGCAGATGGTATAGTGAAAAGGGATGGTGGAGTAACTTACATATGTTCCAATGTTTTGGTTTTTTTTTCCATCAGGGGAAATAGAGAGAGTGAGACAAAGTGCTCACTTAAGGCCTAAATGAGCTTTCTGGAAAGGTGCAAAGACCTCTGAAGACATTCTGGCTGCTGCGGTATATCTTAGATCACCTTGATAAAATTCCTGACATCAAGAACTTTCTTTAGTGACTGACTTTTGTCAGAGTAATTTGGACAAAGTAGATGTGACAGAGAAAGTTTTCCTTTAAAAAATCTTGTCAGGGTTTGGCATTAAGGGCTAACTGGAGAGAGCATTAAAAACCTGGTGTGACAGAGACTTTCAAACAGTTTGATGTGACCCTGGAGAAAAGAGCTGTTATCACCACTTACCACGGAAAGAACAGTCATGACCAAGGTGCTTGCAAAAAAAAATTTGTCTAACGGCCAATGATTTACACAGGCTTCTTGTTCCTGGCTGTCTTCTCCTCACCAGGAGTGGGAGGCAAAGTCATTAATATTCAAAGTACATATAAGGGTTTTAGAAGGTGAAAGTGAGATTGGCTGCATGCAAAAGGGTCAACTCAACAAATGTATATATTCTATTAAAAGCAAGCAAGATCATAATTTTTAAAAAAGGTTCTATTACAAAGGGAAAAATTACAAATGATGGTGCTTAAGAGCTTCCTTCCTGAAAGCCACAGAAATACCTAGAAATACACCACAGAAATACAAATATCTTTGTCTTATTCTAAAAATGACAAACTTGAGGTCTTTATTTGTGCAGGATGTATGTATAAGATTTTAATAAATCTGTACAAATGAGAACTATTTGGATTAAAACTCAGGGAACAAATCTCAGATACAGTACTGGGAAACTAATACACTGGTGAACCTCTATGTACACCATGCACTCACAGATTAAGAACCACATCACAATTTGTCCAAGTGCATACTCTGCATATGAAAATTGCATGTTACATTAGTGTTACATATCTGTAGCTCTGTTGGTGTAAGACATGGTGGTGTTTGCATCACATGTAGGTCTTTCTCACATTTTCTCACAGTGGAGCAGTACAAGCAAACCCTCTACCACTTCATGCTAATGTGACGTTTGTGCAACACTTCACAAGTACCAATCTCTGGCAATGTCAAAAGATAGTGAACATCTGGCTGCTGTATAGACTGGCTACTGTATAGTAACTATACAGGAACTGCTGACATTGCTGTGATTGGTTGGGACAGTTGCAAGAGATCATGGCCAAGTGCAGAGCTATCTCGGAGCTGATCAAACTGTTCTCACCAGTTACAGTGGGCCTTGTCATTGCTGCAGCTTCTATCCAAGCCACTGTGCTTGGGTCAGTTAGGTCTTGGCAGCCAGTAGACAGTCAGTCAGAACCTTTCTTGACATAATAAATACACATAAAACAATCAGTTCATAAATTTGAAGACTAATTCCCTGGAAATTCAGAGGAACTGCCATTTCCCTAATGCTAATGGCTGAACTATGGTGTTTCAAGAGATGTTTTAGAAAAGCCCCCAAAGCCTTAATTATAGTCAAATCTTCAAAAGTTAGATATATCAATTGAGTATTGTCCAAATAATTTGCCCACTTATTCCAGTAGGGGGCTAAATATTTCTTGTGGGCCTTTAGATGGAGCATGCAATGCAAAATTGTATGAGACAAGAGGTTCAATCAAGGCTGGCTCATATCTAAAGAATCTTTCATTATATGGAGGTCTTGTTAAATCTTCAATATGAGGGAAATACAGTCCTTTGCACCTGGCAAGATGACGGGAACCTCAGAAGGGCAATTTAACTAGAGTGACTAAAAAAGAGGACAAGGCCTGTCAAAAAGTAGGACACCCTAAAAAATGTAGGGCAAGACAAAATAAGAGCTAAAAACACAGTTTTATATTTTTTCATGTGTTTAATTTAAATACTATATTATTTATTAAATTACTTATTAAATTCTCTGCTTGGGTATCAAGAAATCTCTTTTGAATTAGTTGGAAAGCCACTGGAGCTGACATGCCATCTGTCTGATATGTGTTGTGTCAGCGCAGTGAAGCTCACTTCCCTGTGAGCCTGTAACATAACCTAACAAGTCTAAACTGTGATTCCATGTGGCCCTCTAGCAATATTTTGCCATTTACATTTTAAAAATAGCTTGGCACAAAACTGTATGAGTCACAAAAAATATAACATTTCAATTGGCTTATTTTTTGCATTGCTTCGGGCAATCTTTGGTCTGTGAATGTCATGGGGGTACTGCTTTTCTCTTGTGTACATAGGTGGATAAGTACTAATCAGTACTCTGGATGTGGATAAATAAAAATAAGGCAATATACTATAGTTGGGTTTAACTATGGAATGCTGCAGGCTTTAGAAGAAGAAAATTTTAGTGTAATTAACAGACAGCAAACAATTACTGATTTTTTAAAAAGCAGGGAAACATACCCTGAAATCTAAATAACGAAGGCTGTACAAATTTGATTTTAAACATGGCTGGACAGCATTTATTCCTTTTCAAGCAAAATTGTTTTTGTTATTTTAATTACCCTTTGCTGCTTATTCTGGCTTTTTCAGATCAACACTCCTAGCTTGGGGAATGTCTGCAGCGAAATCTTTGGCTTAAGAGAATATGCATTTCTGCATCTGTTCCAGTTAGAATATGTCAGTTGAAAATCTAAGATGCCGTAATGCTGCCCTACAGTGTGACTGTTATTTTAAACCCTGGGGCCAGTATATTTGCTGGCTACCCAAATTATCTCTAGGCACTGGTGCAGATTTCCACAGGCTGTATAAACACACACTCTCAATTAAATCCTGCCTTGATTAACACCTCACAAAAGTTCAGTGGACTTGGATAGCATATTTGTCTGGGCTGAAATTCACTCTATGAGACGCAAATAGCAGTTGGATTTAGATGCTGTGCAAAATATTTTCATCCATCTCTTAATACACAAAGGCTGCACACTTTCCTGGGAGTAAGTCTTATTGAACACAATCGGGCTTATTTCTGCATAGAAATGGATAGGATTGTACCCAAAACCTAACTTCATTTTGAAAAACTTATTTACTTATTTGATATGACTATGAGCGCAATCCAGAGTAACTACGGGGAGCCCTTGCTCCGGTGTAAGAACAATTTGCTCTGGATTGCAATATGAATTTCCCATAGGTTTTAACTAGGTGGTGCAGTAACTACGGGTACACATAATGTCTCTTACGTGCTCCCGTAGTTACTCTGGATTGTAGGGTATATAATTTTATTGTTGTGGTCACTGAAAAAATTGAACTGGCCACATGTACCCTATAAAGATCTACCCAAACTAGAGAGGGCATACTAAGGTTGTGGATAGAATTTAGAGAGCCTCCTAAACCTCATAGTACCAGGAAATTTTGGACCACTATTGTTAAATTTCATAGTATTATCCAATTATTCAGTAACTGTAGTAGAGTTTCAGGGAATCTTAACTAGGAGACCATTAAGCAGATTCGTCTTTTTAAAAAAATGCAATTTATTGCTGAAATTCTATCTGTGAAGATGACCAGTGTCAGCCTGTGGTGAATTTGTTTTTAAAATCTGCTTTGGCTCTTCCTTGCCTAGTATAAATCCTGGAATGGTCTGCTAGTCTATGACCACCTCAGGACTCTTCGAATACCAGCTTGGACCAAGAGATGGATTAATCAGATAGCAATAACATATCAAAGAATCTAACTGAATTTCTGAAAGTTTTCTTTCTGAATTTCTGAAATTTCTTTCTTGTTTTTAAAATGTAAAAGGAAACATGTAAAAGCCCAGATTTTGCAATAAATCCATGGTATTTCTTACGTGCAGTTCATGTGTGTGTGTGTGTGTGTGTGTGTGTGTGTGTGTGTGTGTGTGTCCTACAGAGTATTTTCATGAGGCATAAAATTATATCCACATCTATGAATAATAATTAAGGGCGCAATCCAGAGTAACTATGTGGAGTCCTTGCTCCAGTGTAAGAACAATCTGCTCTGGATTGCAATATGAATTTCCCATAGGTTTTCACTAGGTAGTGCAGTAACTAAGGGTACACGTAATGTCTCTTATGTGCACCCGTAGTTACTCCGGATTGTAGGGTATCCCAAATGGGTTTTGTACCTTAAAAAATTTCTTTTGGAGGCCCTGCCAGATGGTGCTGGGTCTCCATGCTGTATGACACCAGAAGAAAGCACCCAGTGGTAAGTACTTCCCAGGAAGTATTTTGGGGCAAGGAAAGATGGGGAAGAGGGCATGCTGAAGGATGGATCAGGCCCAGAGGGGGGCAGGGATTGTGGCAGAAACTGCTGCCAAATCCTGTCCACTTTCCTGATCCCCCTCCCAGCATGGATCTCTTTGGTTCTGCACCAACTCTGAAGCTGGCATAAATCTGGGTGAGCCATCAAGACCCATCGAGTGAGCCCATGAAGCCCATTGAATTCTGAACAGGATAAACAGACCCCTTTCCATGAAGAGTGGTGGCTGTTCTGGCCTGGCAGGATATGATAGTGGTCATTTGGGAGCCAATGTACTGCATGGCACCAGGAAAGCATAGAAATGTGCTGCCCATTGGCAAGTGCAGTAATCTGTTTTATCCCAGTTGGAATTATTTCTGAATAAATATGCACAGGATTGTACCGTGCAACAATGATGTGAACCAACAATTACGTTCCTAGATAGATCATTAAAATTGTTGTTGGAAAAGAAGAACAGAATCTGCCTAAAGATTAGGGTATCTTGATGATCTAACTGGAGGTTAGGATTGCAGCCTAGATCTGGCAATTTTCAGAGAGGTGGTCATTTAAAATAAAAAATAGGCAACTCTAAACTGAAATCTGCTTTCCTTATACAGTACATTGTGGCACTGTGATTTTGTAGTTTGAAGAAAGTATACAGCATTTGCTGAACACAAAGAATCTGACTCAGAGATGTTTCAACATATAGGATTTTATGATAAATATTGTCTTACTAATTAGGCAATTTAATTGGGTCTCTATTTTGCTGCAAACAAGGAAGGATCCACTCCAAGATTTAAGAAAAGCAGTACATATGAATTTTTTTTTGTTTAAAATCTTGCCAAGAAGGATAGTGTTGTTTTGAGGAAATATGTCCTTGAATTTTAAAAAGTAGTTGGTCTGGCAGAAGAGTAACTGAAGGCTTATTGTGGTTTTATTGCTTTCTCATTTGTACAAACTATATTGGTTTACACAATGAAATGTACACTCTGAGCAAGTGTCTCTGCAGAATTTGCATTCAAGGATACAGTTTCAACTGCACAAATTACAGAATGGCCCAGACACAAGTGCATCAAGTATTGCGTCCAAGCAAAGGATACTAAAGCTGAAAAGTTATACCATGGAAATAGACAACAGTTGGAGCACAAAGTGGTGGGATAATGAAATAGCACTGAGGAAACCATTGAAAATTCAAAACTCTTATATGGGAATTTGAAGAGCAGAGAAGTTAGCAACTGGACAACATCTGGGTTCTCCGAGTGGTGGATTTGCACTCTATTTTTCAGTCCCTCAGTCCCACACAGATGGAGCTGGAACCATAATAAGCCACTCTCCCATATATCCTTTAGGCCAAGAAAAAAGTTAGGCTGCTGAAGTAAAGAAGCACTAGCAACCTTTGCCAGAAGAAAGTCTGGGAAGAAAGATGAAGTCTTTGGAGGTCTCTCTCACACATAAGGAATGCGACTTGCTGAATACTGAGGAAAGCATAATAAGCTGGACATTTTCAGAAGTTTTAGGAAAAGGTGGGCACTAATGTGTCTTGATTTATTAGAAACAGAACAGAAGACTTCTGTATCCCTAACCCTACAATCCAGAGTAACTACGGGAGCACGTAAGAGACATTACGTGCACCCATAGTTACTGCACCACCTAGTGAAAACCTATGGGAAATTCATATTGCAATCCAGAGCAAATTGTTCTTACACCGGAGCAAGGACTCCCCGTAGTTACTCTGGATTGCGCCCTAAGTCAGTCTAGGAAGAAAGCAAAACCTGAACAAAACTAATAAGGCCAAGGTGAAGCTTCAGACCAATGAATTCATAAGAATATAATAAGAACATAAAAAGTGTCCTGCTGGATCAGGCAAAAGGCTTATCTAGTCCAGCTTCAGGCAACTCACAGAGGGTGCACACAAGACAACAAGAGACCTGCATCCTGGTGCCGTCCCTTCCATCTGGCATTCTGAGATAGCCTACAAATAGGGAGGCTGCGTACACCTATCATGGCTTGAAATTGTGATGGACTTTTCTTCCAGAAATTTGTGTAATCCTTTTTTAAAGGCATCTAGGCCAGAAGTCATCACCACATCCTGACAATTTCACAGTTTAATTACACTCTAGGGAAAGATATACTGTACTGTATTGTCTTTCGACTGTCCTAACGTTTCCACAACACTCAATTTTAATGGCTATCTTTTCTGGTGTTTTAATGGCTATTCTATTCTGGTGTTGCATGAGAGGAAAAAGAACACCTCTCCCTCCAACCTATCCCTTGCATGATTTTGTATGTCTAAATCATATCCCTCCACCTCTCGGGTGTCTTTTTTCTAGACCGAAGAGCCTCAAATGCCATAGTCTTTCCTTGTGCGAGGAAAGGCTCTCTTTTGGTTGTTTCCTTCTGCACTTTGACCATTTCCACTTTTTGAGATGTGGCAACCAGAAATGGACACAATGTGGCCTAAACCATCAATAGCATGATATTATCTGTTTTATTCTCAATACCTTTTGTAATTATTCCAAGCATGGAATTAACCATTTTTTATAGTCACTGTGTTGACATGTTCATTGAAGTATCCTCCAATGCCTCAAGATCTACTAATCTGTTATGGACTGCTCAGAACCCATTAACTTGGTCCACAAACAGTTTCTAATCCATGAGTTGAATTGCTCTCTGATTCCTTGATGGTGGAGTTTACATGCCTTTTTGAAGAATTCTAAAAAAAGTTGTGAGGCAAGACTTACCCTTACAGAAGCCATGCTGTTTCATCTATCTGTTTTGAGATTTTTATCCTTGACTAGCAGAATGAACCTGCCATTGAGGGAGTAAAATTTCCAGAATATTTATGTGCTGCAGGCACAGCTGGGCACTAGTGGGCACTGGGCATAGTGGGATACCAACAGGAACCAGGCACCAAAGGATATCGGGGGCAGTGGCTAGCACCAATGGGGATTGGCACCGGGCATCCCTATCAGGCATCACCTGGCACCACCCAGCAGCAGGCATCACCATGCAGAGGGCAGCAGGCACCAGTGGGCAGCAGGCACCCAAGGCACCACTGGGCACCACTGTGTAATGGGCAGTGGGCACCACTGGCAGTGGGCACCAGCAGGCACCACTGGACACCAGTGGGCACTGGGCATCCCTACTGACTACTGGATATCCTTATCAGGCACCATTAGGCACTACAGTTGAATGGGTATCGGGCATTACTGACCACTACTGGACACCACCAGGCACTAGCAAGCACCACCATGTACTGGGCACCACCAGGCACCACTGGACTGTGGGCACTACCTGGCACCATCAGACAGGCAGTGGCAGTGTGACCAGATGCCTGAACCTAAAAAAAGGAGGACAAGGTCTTAGATTCCTCTGAGCCTGGGCTTTCTGGTGGACAATGGCACATTTTCCTACTCACGAGTAAAGTCACAATATTGGACACTTTCAGTTTCCCATAGAGCTCAAGGCATATTTTTTTATTTTTAGTTCTTTGGCCATGGTTTTTTGATAGGAAGAAGATATTTCAAAACCAATATTTGCATTGGATTCTGCTCTTCAGTACAAATCCAATGACATATGACATGATGGGGTACTGGATACCATTGCAAAGTTCCAAAATGAAGCCAAAATGGAAGACAATGAAGACCTTTTGGAGGACACCTGGACAGGAGGCTAAAAAAGATAACAAATCTGTAAAAATCCAGGCAAATGGTCACCCTGGGCAGTGGGCACCAATAGGCTTTGCTTGGCAACCCTTACTGAGCCCCAGGCATCCTTGCCGAACACTAGGCACTATTACCACTGGGCTTTAGGCACCAGTGGGCAACACTGGGCAGCAGGTACCACCGGGCACTGGTGCCACTGGGTACCAAATCAGTTCTTAGTCTGTGCTTACATCACAGAAGGAATACTCTTCCCAAATTTCATACTTGTGCAGAGGCTGGGGCTGAGTGTTGATTTGTCAGTCTTCAATGTTAAGTATAGGACAAGTGTGTTGCACCCCTTTTTAGTCCTCCACAAATTGCATGGTTCTAGGACCAGGGATTTGGGGCAGGGCATTCTTCAGTCAGGGATTCTTCAATGTGTAAAGTACAGGGACAAAAACACATTGCACCCCTTTTTACCCCTTCTGGTTTGAATTTCCAAAAATCAGCTCTTAGTGGCTGTCTATTTCACAGAAGGAATACCCTGCCCAAATATCACACTTCTAAGTCTGGCGGTTTTGTCCGGGTGTTCATGAGTGAGTCAGTGACTCTTCAATTTTTATATATAGAAGATGATGAGATATTCCACCATCTTACCTGGAACCAATTTTAGGCTGACTGGCCTGTAGTGGCCCAGGTCTTGGCCAGGTTTGCTCTCCTGCTCTCCTTCCCTTTTTAAAGATTGGTGTAACATGACCTATTCTCCAAATCTCTCACACTGTGGCATACATTTACTTATGAAGTGAATAAGCAGTGTCAAGAAATTATATTTTCCATTTTAAGAATAGAATAGTCTCCTGCAGATTGTCCTACTAGCCAGGTTGCTAATAACATCCAAGGACTGACTCGGAGTGCTGCTGCTTGGCATCAAATGCCTACATTGTCCATATTTAGTTATGTGGGCAGAGTTCAATAAAAAAATACAGGAAAATTCCATATGTTACAAGCAGATGAAATATTGTGAATTGTGAATAATATTGTGAATTCATGAATAAATTCATCACATTGTGTTCAAGTGTCCGTTAAGAGCTGGCCCAGTGTCTGATTATTTCAATATAGGACAGCCACTTAAGGACAGCCACTCTGTCCTTAAATGGCTGTGTGGACTGGACTTTAACATCTGATTTACTATAAGTCCATGTATCTACCATATGCTAAATAAATAAAATGAAATAGATTTTCCTTGCAAATAGGCTTTCCCTCACTACCTCCAGGGAAATACCCTGAGCAGAAGGGAAAAGGATTCCTCCTACAGTCTCCATGAAATCAAAGTCTTGTGTTTTTTGTGAAATATAAAACAAGATCAACAATACCTTTGAGCCTCTCATCCTTGCTATAATAAAATGAAACATTTCCCTTGGAAATAATTTTTAAGATGCATAAATCCTGTTACAACACTATTTTCCTAGAACAGGCTTTGTAACTGATGGCTGGGCTTTCTTCAGGCCTTTAAAGTATACATATCAGATCTTCTAATTTTCTGGTCCTTAGGCAGAAATCTGTTCCTTCAGATGCTCTCAGGGATATTTGTTCTTATGGCTTTCATGATACATGTCAAGTAATGGCACCAGAGTTCATAATATTAGGCAGCTGCACTTGCTGAACATTTGATTCTGGGTTCAATTAAGAGGACTGATTTTGCTGTGGAAGCATTACCCAGTACACTGCTGTCTCAAGTCTGTGAAAAAACAAATTTGCAAACCCTTACCTTGCTCCTTACATACTTCCATGGAACCTAGAACCATGGGACTTCCAATTTCATTTACAGCACAAGTTGAATTAAATGAAAATAGAAGTCTCACATCTTTGTGTTTCACAGTATGGTAAGTTGGATTATGCTTCTCTTGCGAAGCAGCAAAAGCAGATCCAGGCAGCTTGCATGGGTGAGAGGTTGGAGAGAGGTGATGGCAGAAGACTTGGGGTGAAAGGCACCCTGCGTCTGCAACCCTTACAAACCCCTCAACAGTGATGGTAAAATCCAGTAGGACTGGATTCCAACTCAAGTCAAGTCCCACTGGATTTTCCCATCACTCCTAGTTGGAAAGAATCACAGAGATGAAAAGGACCTATAAGATCACTAAATCCATTCCTTGCCAATATTGGCTGTCCACAACTACAGCATTCCTGATGTTCAGTACATGGTGAACAGTCAACTGTTACATAGCTGCTAAATGACATTCAAGTGCATAAAAAAAGCTGACATCGCCAACAGCCATTACAGGCAAAGGCAACTCACAGAGCCAAAAAAAAGTTATAATCTTAAAGTTTGTGTTTCTACCAAGTTTAGAATATGCTCATAATAGCTCATAATGCATGAACAAGGTTATAGGCAAACTGAGCTTTTATGGCTTGGAAAATAAAACAGTATTTTGCCAAGATTAGAGCATGTGCAGGATATATTCTTAGTTTATTCTTTTCTAAATCCTGGATACTATCACATCTCAGAAAGAACTAAGAAAATTGTAGCAGTGAGTTGCAATTATGCCAAGATTTTTATGTCTAATGTGTGCAGAGCAGATTTCCAGACATTCAAGACAAAGATTACACAATCTTCCTTCCAAAAGTGCAGGTGGTATTCAGGGGTAATGCAACTGGGTCTGCTGCCTATTCTGCCACTGGGTTCCCTCTGCTGTGGCAGAGCCTTCCAGAGGTGAGTTGATCCTTAACTTGCTCCGAGTCCTTCCTCAAATGGTTCCTTTTAAATATAACAGGAAATCCTGCCCCATTTCCTGATTTTGTTATTTCCATGCCACAAAGATGTTCCAAACAGCTTTATGCACCATCTAGACATTTGTGCTGAGTGGGTGAAATAATCTAGGTTTTAGTACCTGTTTTACTTGGGTTCCACACAGATAATATAGTGTATTATTCAGAGAGATGTTGAAAGTGTGCCTGCCTTTTTCATTATGTGTAGCAGATACTTCCCTCTCAGGTGCTGCTTCATGGGCAAAAATTAAATTATTTCCTCTACTTATGTAAATGCTTCAGTGAGTGTTTATGATTGTAATGGAAACATCATATGCCTCATATCCTAGTTTTGCTATCAGTTCAGTAATTACAGGAAATAGGATATTTGCCACTATCTTTTAAAAGGATTTTTGCATTACCATAAGAACGTGGATTACTGCGAAATTTGAGAGAAAAACCTTGCAGTTGTTTCATTGATATTTAATCCCGCTCTGGCTTATGCATCTTCCACTGCCACTGAAATAGCCACTAAGCAATAAAAACATATGCCTGTTACAATCACACCATGCTAGGTCACTGCACATTAGGAATATAGTAGATGTCAGAAAGACCCATATATCAAATCGCAGAACTTTCTGACATGTTAACTCAGCCACGGTGAGTGTAGAAGAGGAGTTGCCATCCTGTAGGAGATGCTGGAGGAAGCAGATCATGGGCACAGTTACATGGCATCAGAAACACCCATAAAAGACTAATTGTTCTCAGTGCTATACTTACATTTAAGAACCAGTGTCAGTGCTGACCCATTCCTAGCTCACTAGTTAATTAGATGGAGAGAATGGTGCCACACTGCCATCTATTGCTGTTTGTCCAGATGTTCAGGGTATCAGTCTTCACCTCTGATTGACAGAAATTAGGAGTGACTCAACACAGCCAGTCTTTGGAGCTGTGAGGCCAAGTTGGAAAACATTTTTTTTTGTAAACATCTTTAGGTGGCACAGATTGAAATAGTGACCTCCCATTGGGACCACTGCCCTGGGACATAGGGAAAGAGGAAGTGATTCCTTACACTTACCACAGGCAGCCCCAATCCTGCACTGGATATAGCGTAGGCCAGCGCAGGCCATGTTCCAGTGCATGTTAGGATTGGGCTGCCCATTTCCTAAGTAGGATGATGGTCAAGTGAAGGAGTCAGGTCAGGAAGGGTCAGGATTGGCATTTTATCCTATCGCTTATTTTGGTCCTGATCCACACATATGGAACAACTCAAGACATATGTCAGTGATATTTGTGCACGTCTAAGATGATCGACTCTGGCTGGTGTCCTCTGATACCAATGAGACCTCCAGCAGCCAAAATTCTCTTGCATAATGTTGTATTGCCCATGCCAGTCCTACTGCATCACCACACAGTTAAGACTGCCCATAAGAGAAAGGATTTCTTTCTGGCTGTTGACCATATAATTTTCAGCAAAGTTACTATGTTTTCTCAATTTGGGTTATGACAGTACATTTACTGAACATGATAACTTAATTTGCAATAAAATGCTTTTAGTTCTCTCTCTCTCTCTCTCTCTCTCTCTCTCTCTCTCTCACACACACACACACACACACACACACACACACACACACACAAATTTGTGAGTGTGTCTGTGTGTGAAACTTTTGTTTCAGAGACACATATAGATCATGTAGAAAACCAGAAGTCTATTGTTCAATCAATCAACTTAATCTTGCCTCTCCTTGATAACTATGGCTATCACATTTCAGAGTGATTTTACTGGATATTACTTGGATTATGTGGGGTAGCCGTTCAGTCTAGACAGGAGTTTCTATTACAGGGAACACAGACAAAAGGGTAATAAGAAATATTAATTCTCATGCATGAACGGCGTATCAGAAGATGAATTCTAGGCAGAATCCAGATTTTCCTTGCTTGACTCAGCTCATGTTAGAGCAATGGCTCATTCTTTTTAACAGATTGGGGCATGGAAGGAAGTCATTTGCAACACTGCCACAAGAATGTTTGGATGACTTTGTTACTATTGGATCTGCTGTCAACATTCATGGCTTTCCAAATTCAAGTGGAATACAGAATTGCAATGATCTAAAAGTGACCCCAGTATTTGTGCTTAATTTCAAACACTTCATATTGCTTCCAGCACATTCAGCATCAACCATTTTATTCATCCAAAATCAGTCTCTGCATGATATTCAGTATCCTAAGAATTATAGTAATGTTCAAGCATCTTTGAAATGAGACTAGTTGAGCATGATTAAGTCCTATTAATTTCAGTCTTACAGTCATAGAATCATAAAGTTGGAAGGGACCCAGTGGGTCATCTAGTCCAACCCCTGCCTATAGTAGGAATTCTTCCTAGAGCATCTCTGACAGGTGCTCGTCGAGCCTCTGCTTGAAGATCCCCAGTGAGGGAGAGTCCGCCACTCCCTTGGCAATCTGTTCCGCAGTCAGTGGCTCAGCTAATGACTATATAGGAAAAGCACAAAATGTTGCCTGGAGTGATGTTGCAACTGAAAGTGATGTCATCCTCAGGTATTTTTAAAAAGAAAATTGGGGGAAAATAGTGGTATAACTAAAGCACCTATTTGCTATCTGGAGTTACATCTTGTTGCATCCCAATCAACAGCAGAATCTAATTAAGTAAAATAATGAAAATTTGTGTTCCTTTTTGTTAGGGAAACAGTTCTGGGGCAAAGAAGAATGATTATTATTTGCCTGCTAACTATGAGCCACTTAGAAGTGTCTGTATACCCAGTTAGCCTGGATAATTGTATTATGATATATGCATATGGAAATGTGAGCTGATTCATATTAACACCTTACAAGTTCCATACAGTATAAGAATTACAGTACATCTCATTGGCTCTCAGAGCAATAAGTATCATGGGAAGGTTTTGAGTTAAGAAAATCTGCAATTTGTTCCACTGGCTTTTGTGTGTTCATTTTCTGATTAATTGTCCAAAACCTTTGAAAGAATACAGATATTCCAGTGCAGTTTGTTTCATTGCATTCTGCATTAAATTACCTTTCCTACGATATATAACATGATGGTATTATCATTCATACAGACCCTGTTTTCACAATTTTAGCCACTAGTCTCAGGCTCAGTTTGTTGCCTCCATAAGGGCACAGTCCAGAGTGAGGGCAGTGAGGATTGCCGTAACTGGGCTGCCCCAACCATTCTGGATCCAGAGCAGAAAGTTATGCTGCATCCAGAGTCAGGAAGCTTGGGCTGCCCTCACTGCTCCAGAGCATGCTCAGTAGGCACCAAATCAGTGACACCTGGAGAGGGCTTGCTCCCGAGGAGATCCCCTCAGATCACACTGAACAAGGCACAGCTGTGGTGCCTGCCTTAGAAGGAAGCCCAGAAGTTCCTGACAACCAGTTATAGCTGCAGCATGAGACTCCAGTACAGCAATACCGCTAGTGGAGGATGGATGCAAGGGGCTTCTTGGACTGGCCTGCTGTATCCCCTGGTCAGTGGCTGCTGTAGTTGTGCCATATCCTGAGGTTGAGAGGCAGGGGTTGCAGCTAGGCTGGCCAAGAACTCAGATTTTTGGTCAACACTGCCATTCTTTCTCTGCCTTATCATGGACCCCTGTGGGTCTACTCATTGCTATACCTGCTATTGAGATAGTATAACTCTTAACATATGGGCACAATAGGCACTTCCCGGGAGCCCCATGCTCACCTGACTTCAAGCCAATAATAAAGCAATTCTCTGAAAAAGAAATGCTGCAAATACTTGTTATAATAAGAAGCTCATAGTAATTTCATACTGTGCCATCTAATCTGTGTGGCTTATTGAGTATTATTTATTATTGTAAAATTATATATATAATTATATATATATATATATAATAACAACACACACATACCGGTATGTGTTTGTTTAATATTATCGACTAGGTACATTTTATTCCTGTGTGTGGTTGTCGAAGGGACCCCAGCACACTGGTTTGCCCAGGGGCCCATAAGGTTGTTAAGATGGCCCTGACTTGCATCCCCTGCATCCTCTTACCTACGCCACAGATTTCTCATGCCTTACTATCTTGGGATATAATCCACTGGCAGATGAATTTCAACATCATGCCAATGGTTGCTTTGGTCTAAAGAGCTGTTTCTATATTAAAGCCAGATCTGGGCTTATTTATTTTATTTTATTTCTGCCATCACTATGTCCATCAGCAATATGGCTCATGCCAGTAAACGTGTCACATAGTAATATTGTATCATGTAGTAACAACATGTTCTTTTCTTTCTAGTGTACTGCTGTCTTTGCCAGATGTGTACACTGAACTTGTGCCAGACGTTCTGAAATACAATATGAATTTTATCAAGTTTTGTGGCAATTCTGTTGTTATTTATGCATCAGTTTCATGTGTGCGCAAGTCTTTGTATAAGTCATGCAAACTGTCAGCATGACATTGGGCACAATCCAGAGTAACTACGGGAGCACATAAGAGACTTTTCATGCACCCATGGTTACTGCACCACCTAGTGAAAACCTGAGGGAAATTCATATTGTAATCGAGAGTAACTTGCTCTTACTCTGGAGCAAGGACTCCCCGTAATTACTCTGGATTTCACCCATAGAACCACAGGTTGGTTTTTAAACAACGGAATATTTTTTGTGAAATTTTTTGCTGAATATTTTTTGTGAAATTGGTTCTTGGTGAACCTTAAGGCTATTTTAGACATTCTGTAAGCATGGAGAATCCCTAGTTATGAGGAAGATAACAACAGAATAGGACAAGGGGCATAGATGTAGTTCTATGGCACAGGACCCATAGGGTGTACTGACAGTGTTCAATAAATGTGAAGACTTTCTGCTTCTGAAATGGACTTTAATAAAGCTTCTCCTGGTATGCCACTTCATTTAAAATGTCTTATTTTTAATATTTCCCAAGCATTAGGAAGCTGCTTTCTACCAAGTCAGACTGTTGTTCCAACTAGCTCAATATTATTTACATTGACCCGCAGTGGATCTCCAAGTTTCAGTTCTCTTCTGAAACCTAACTGGTAATTCCAGGATTGAAACCGGGTCTTCTGTAGGCAAAGCCTGTGCTCTGTTACTATCTATCAAAAATATTTATAGACCACTTTCACAAAGTGGTTTACAAGAAAATGAAAAAATTAATGGCTAATGGGTTATTGATCTACAGCTTCATTTGCAGCAGCTATATCTTACAAATCTATCATCATCATCATCATCATCATCATCAAATTAGTGTTCTGGATGCAGCATATTTGTTCTAATCTGATTGTAGAAGTCTGACGAAGTTGATCGAGGCTAGATAAAGTTATGTCCCATGTTGTTTCTGAAACAAAGCCTGTAAGAATGGCAAACACCTCAGTACTACATTTTGTGCAGAGGTTAAACAAGATTACCTGGTCAAGAAGCAATGCTATTTGACAAGTTTCTAACAACAGCAATTTAATAAGAGCTGACTAATTAGGGTTAATGAATCAAAAGAATGAAGGGAAAGGGAATGAAGGGAAGTTGATGCTTCAAGAATTCCAAACATGCATTTTTGCGGTTCAATAATATTCAGGGACTCATGTCACATTAAGATGATGTATATATTAAATTCTTCATTCCCAAGAGTGGTTGCAAATCATATTTGTGTTCTGCTATTTAGAAACTGTCGACTCTAGCTCAGCTATTTTCAACCACTGTGCCTTCGCACTCTGGTGTGCTGCAAGTGAGCCACAGGTGTACCACTAGAATTTGGGAATAGGTCATTTAGTAGGACCAGTGGGGTATATGAGTTCCCCACTGGCAGCATGGTGTGCCTTAGTTGTCAAAAACCTGGTGGTGGGTTTTGACAGTTTTTGTGTCTTGTCAATGTGCCATGAGATTGAAAAAGACTGAAAATCATCGCTTTAGCTCTATTTTTTTTGTTCAGGAGCTAATATAATTTATTAATTTTCTTGATTTTATGTCTTTACATTTTCAAAGAAATGAGATTAGCAGAACAAGTTCTACTTATGTGTTTTGAAATAGCAAGCAGGATAATCCCAGGTTATTGGCATTGTTGTGTCATTCATTATTACATTTAAAGTGAAATAGCTTATTTAAAGATTCAACATAAGTACATGTTTATTCAAGATTAATGTTGCCACTGATACTTTTTATAAGAAAAATTCAGTGCAAAATCAGGGGCGCTTCTGTGACATGTAATAATCTGAAGTTATAGACAGGTGTAACACTATCTGCATTGGTTTAATTATGGCTGCAATACTAAACACATTTTCCTGGGAGTAAGCCCCACTGAATATAATGAAACTTACTTCTGAGTATACAGGTAAAGGATTGCGCCCTTAATCTTTTTACCTATCTATCCAGGAGGAACTCTATTCTGTGCTGTGGCAACGAGTATTCTGTACCTTCATTCACAAGTAACTGTAATATCATTGTATCTCATCAAAATATTGTGCATATTTGTTCTCTATTTCATTAATTAAATTAGAAAGTTTAAATTCTAATTAAGCCAACTTACAGTTTTAATACTACAAACTTATTATGATGCATTGCAATCCTGAATGAAATATCCTACATTACCCAAATTAAGACATAGTCCACTGTGTATTGTAATCATTAGTAAAAATGTTAACTCCTAAATTTTCAGGTATGCAAGTGGATGCAAAAGTCATGTGATCTTATAAAAAGTAAGAATTTATCTGTAATACTTCACTGCTGCTGTCCTAAGATCCAGCTTAAACTTGCAGAATTTTGCCTTTCTACCACTGTCTAAAGTTGACAGTGAGGTGTCTTTCTTCCTTGCATGTGGTAAGGTGGAGAAACTCTAGGAATACTTTGGGTGGTTATGGAAAAAGGTGGATTTGGGTAGACTAGGGGGTGGACTGAGTTCAACTGTATTAACTGCTGAGGTTGGCAAATACCACTAATGTTTTTAGGCTGGTTGGTTATGAATAGGTGCCCACACCAAAGGGAAAGACTGCCTGCTGCACAGTTTACATAGCCCCCCACCCATGTGACACCCAGGGTTAGTTTATGATGTCCATACAACACCATCAATGATTCTGTTGCGCTGGCATTGCAATCACGGGTTTCCATCCTTCCTTAACTTTCAGTTTTGGGCACAGCTATTCATAGCATTATGAATCTTACTGTTGAAGAACTCCTGAAATATTTTGTGGCTGAAATTCATCATAAGGGCAGCAATTCCTGTCGAAGGATATAAACTTAGTTGTGGTCACAGACAAACCACTGTGTTAGGTGGACCATTGATCTCAGCTTTTTCTTTCATTTTTCTGGAGTGACCTCTGCTCCAAAGGTGTTCCACTTTGTACACCATAGAACTGAGTGTCTGGAAAGAAGATCTGACAGCCTCCATGTATGAGAACATTTGCTATTCTCCGTAAGTGCTGCCAGTCTGCACAACTCCTTTAAGTTATGAATTATTGAATAAACACAAGAGCAAACCATACATGTAATTTTGGGCAATTTTTTAATAAAGGGTTTCTTGAGCCTGTAGTTCCCACCAGTTTAAATGTCTTCTTGGCTTTCTTGTCAAATAAAATAACAGCCCAGAACAATATTTTTAAGTAAAACCTGAGCTTCGAATTAAAGCAACGGTCTTGGCACTCGGCATGATGGCTGGGGATTCCACGGCTTTCATCACCCTTCAGAGAGATTTGACTCCAATGCATGTGCATTTCAAGCAAATGAAAAATGAGGCAAGAAGAAGGAACTTTTTTCACTGATACTCCGTCCAAGTCATACTTTCTCAGAATTGCAGCTAACACTTCCTCTGGGTGCTCAAGTTGACACAAAGGGATTTTCTTTAAGGGGGCTGGATTTTCTCAGTCCCACTTTTTTGCTTAATTTTAAACCACCTTTAACTTTTTTCTTTCTTACTTTCAAGACTACTTAACTTTCTTTCCCCTCATGTAATTTCCCACTTCTGCTTCTAAGGCTGCAATCCTATACACATTTTCCTGAGAGTGAGTTCCACAGAACACAGTAGGACTTACTTCTGAATAGGATTGCACCCCAAGCGTGATCACCAATTCCTTAGCCTCTCTGTGCCTTACCTAACGCCCAAGCTTCTTTTCAGCACATTAAATCCTTCTTTCTCATCATTCATGTGTCCTAATGCTTTGCCTTGAACTTCCTTGTCCAATTTGCTTTGACTCAATATTTTTGTGCCTGTTTGCCCCATCCAGTAGGCAAAAGAGCCTATTGGTATCAGGTAATAGATTGACATCTGAGTGGAGGGGCAGAAAACAAATACCTTCCAGTTTTCTCCCCCGCCCCACTAGTGTGGACAGATCTGGCTTTTTTAGTGGCCCTCCCTGTGGCGCTTTTAATCAAGGCAGGCAATGCTGGTTGAACTCCAATAATGCCTTGCATCGCCTACTTTGTACCATTCTTTTTAGAATGAATATCTGTTGCAACCCACCAGAAGTGAGACTGTGACCAGAAGTGACATAATTAGACAGGAAAAATCACCCACAATTCTATTAAAGGTAATTAATATTCTTTAATAATAATTTTATTCTTTTGGCTCCTGATAATTTTATTCTTTTGGCTCCTATTGTAGATTCTATTATTTTGCATGTATCATCTCTATCAATCTATTAATGAACCTGTACCATTTACAGCTCTGAAATTTTAAGAAGTGGGAAATGGACAGATAAATGTTCCTGCTCTTTCAGTCTAAACACGAGGTGCGATTTGTGAAGCAGAAAGCAAACCAACCCCAAATTCCACCTATCCTGTTCCTCCAACCTTTTAGGAATTCATTCTTTGATTCAGCATAGCATTAGTGGGGTTTACAACTGAATAGCACAAAATTTCAAGTGTAACAAAGAACAATTAACTTGAATGCTTATGGTATTCAAAGAATACCATCTCTTTGGTACCAAACGACTATACCACTCAAATAAGACTTGCAAGTAAGAACTCTGGCCCTACTTTCTTTTACATGTTCATTGAGTTAATACTTCATTGAGTATTAACTCAATGAAGTGCAAACATGTTACACATTCACTTTCGAGGTTCTACTAGTCTATAAAAAAGCTCTTAAATTGGATTCATAGGGTTTCTGAGAGACAAATAAGCCATTCCTGATGGATTAACCATGTAGGTGGTAGAAATCCTAAAATGCTAATTTAGTTAAGAGAATTCATGCCTCTAGCCATAAATAATGCCAAGGTATCCTGATGCCTCCAGTCATGAAAGGATAGGCTACAAGAAGGCATTAGCAGGGATTATTTTTTGGCAGCTTCTTTCTAGTTA
Organism: Cryptoblepharus egeriae; assembly: GCA_030015325.1. Lineage (NCBI taxonomy): Eukaryota > Metazoa > Chordata > Lepidosauria > Squamata > Scincidae > Cryptoblepharus > Cryptoblepharus egeriae. The sequence continues at coordinate 68,704,019 of JAREYC010000002.1, read as the reverse complement.
GGGTCACATTTTCCAAAGGGCTTTGACCAGAAATCATGCTGGTTTTTATGAAAGTGATCCACTCCAATCAACCTTCAGCATTATGTCTGAAGCAGCTATTTTAAAGCAGAAATCCACACAAGGCATTTGAAAAATTGCAGACAGCTATGCTGGTTTATTAGAAACCCCACACCAACAGTTTCCCCTTGCTAAAGTAGGGTAATACCTTTATTAGGTAATAATACCTTTATTAGTAGTGAACAATACAAATTGTGAGGGTGACAAAGGTGAGCATTTGAAATAATACAGTATATAAATACAAAATAACTTATAAGTACAAAATAACTTTCTATCATTTCAACATCAGAAAAATATAAGAAGAAGAAGAAGAAGAAGAAGAAGAAGAAGAAGAAGAAGAAGAAGAAGAAGAAGAAGAAGAAGAAGAAGAAGTAATAAAACCTGAGAAAAATGCGACTACTCAACTCTGGAAAAACTTATGGGAAACCGAGAAAGATTACACCAGAGGTGCTGAGTGGATAAAAGAGTTTGAAGAACAATTCTCCAAAAACAAAATGGATCAGATGGAAATAACAGCTGAAATGATCAGACAGAGAGTGAAAAGAGTTATAAACTGGACTTGACCTGGTAATGATCAGCTCCATGGGTTCTGGCTCAAGTACCTGACTAGCCTGCATAAAAAATGGCTGAACGATTTAATGAAATGCTACGAACAGGTAACATCAGCCAGTGGTTAACAACTGGAAGGACTCTACTAATACAGAAGGATCCAGCAAAAGGGATAGCACCAGGAAACTTCAGGCCAATAGTGTGTCTACCCACCATGTTCAAGCTGCTGACAGGCAACATAGCTGACAGGATTCAGGATTACTTGGAAGTAAATAACATCTTACCAGTGGAGCAGAAAGGCAATAAACGGAGAAGCAGAGGTACAAAAGATCAGCTCCTGGTTGATAAAATGATACTGGAGAATTGTAAAAGCCAGAAAACCAATCTGCACATGGCTTGGATTGACTATAGAAAAGCCTTTGCTTCATTGCCACACAGCTGGATCATAAAATGTCTGAAGTCCATTGGGGTCAACAAAAATGTAACAAATTTCATTGAAAATGCAATGAAACTCTGGAAGACAGAATTATTTGTAGCCAATGAAAGTTACGGACTTGTCAACATTAGACGGGGAATCTTCCAGGGGGACTCATTGTCCCCATTGCTGTTTGTCATCGCGATTATCCCTTTGTCAGTGATCCTACAGAAAGCAAATCTGGGCTACCAAACTGCCAAAAATTCACAGAAAATTTCACATCTGTTGTATCTGGATGATTTGAAGCTCTACGGAAAGTCAGAAGCAGAAATCCAGTCACTCACCAATACAGTCCGAGTCTTTAGTACCAACATCAACATGGAGTTTGGCCTGGACAAATGTGCCACAGTGGCACTAAAGAAAGGGAAGATGACGGAAAGTGATGGCACTGAAATGCCGAATGGTCAAATCATTAAATGCCACCAGCCTGAAGCCTTACAAATATCTGGGCATACTGCAGCTGGACAATATCAATGTAAAAACTATGGTCAGCAAAGAATACATACAAAGGGTTAGAAAAATTTTGAAGAGCAAATTGAATGGCGGCAACATTATAAAGGCTATAAATACCTGGGCCATACCTGTAGTTAGGTATACTGCCAGCATTGTGAACTGGACACAAAAGGAACTGGATGACTTGGACAGGAAAACAAGGAAATTAATGACCATCCACTATGCTTTACATCTATGTAGTGATGTTGACAGGCTGTACCTGCCTAGAAGATCAGGGGGCAGAGGACTTTTGCAAGTGAAGCAATCGGTGGAAGAAGAAAAACATGCCCTAGCAGATCATGTGTGAGAGAGCCAGGAATCTGCTCTGATTGAAGTCAGCAAGAGAAAGTTGTTGAAAGTGCAGCAGACCAACTATGAATATCGCAATAGTGCAATTCAGGCTCGGACTGCCAGTTGGCAGAATAAAGTATTGCATGGCCAATTCCTTGCCAAGATTGAAGGAAAAGTGGATCAGGATAAGACCTGGTTGTGGCTCACGAGTGGAACACTGAAGAAGGAGACGGAAGGCCTGATACTTGATGCCCAAGAACAGGCAATCAGGACAAATGCCATCAAGGTCAGAATTGAAAAATCAGCCGATGACCCAAAATGCCGGCTCTGCAAAGAAGTGGATGAAACCATTGACCACATTCTAAGTGGCTGCAAGAAGATCGCGCAGACTGACTACAAACTGAGGCACGACTCTGTTGCCCAGAAGATCCACTGAAATCTATGCCAAAGTATCATCTGCCAATGGCAAAAAACTGGTGGGACCACAAGCCTGAAAAAGTGGTTGCAAATGAGCAGGTCAAGCCTCTGTGGGACTTCAGGATACAGACGGACAAGGTCTTGGAACACAATACTCCAGATATCACCATCATAGAAAGCAGTAAGGTGTGGCTTGTTGACATCGCCATCCCAGGTGACAGCAGAATTGATGAGAAACAACTGGAAAAGATCTCCCGCTACCAAGACCTAAGAATTGAATTACAGCGTATCTGGTATAAGCCAGTGCAGGTGGTTCCAGTGGTAATTGGCACACTGGGTGCAGTGCCCAAAGACCTTGGCAGGCACCTGAAAACTATTGGCATTGACAAACTATCACTCTGCCAACTGCAGAAAGCCGCTCTTCTGGGATCAGCACAAATTATACGCCGCTACATCACTCAGTCCTAGACTCTTGGGAAGGGTCCGACTGGTGATGTGAATGAAACGAGCACGAAATTGTTCGCTGTGTATTTATGGATAATAATAATAATAATAATAATAATAATAATAATAATAATAATAATAATAATAATAATAATAATAATAATAATAATTATTATTATTATTATTATTATTACTACTACTACTACTACTACTACTACTACATATGACATTATTCACAGTGTTTGGCTTAAGTTCAGCAGCCACTGATGTGAACAGAGTAATCTTATGGGTGATTGCTCTGAACTGCCACTTACCAGTGTTTTCAAAGACAGAATGCTCCTTTAAGTGTTGCAGCACAAGTCTCAGTGCCTCTTTTGCTAAAACATTAGTGCACAGATGTAGTTTCTGCTAGACAATCAAACAGTATTTTTCACAAAACTTCAAGGAAGAAGATTTCACAAATACCTCTGTCAACTCTTTTAATTGCCTAACTGCATTTACAGTTAGGAGAGCTTTCCCAATATTTGATCTAAGGGCGCAATCCAGAGTAACTACAGGGAATCCTTGCTCCGGTGTAAGAACAATTTGCTTTGGATTGCAATATGAATTTCCCATAGGTTTTCACTATGTGGTGCAGTAACTACGGGTACACGTAATGTCTCTTACGTGCTCCCGTAGTTACTCTGGATTGTAGGGTAAGTCTTCCTTCCCATAAACCCTTCTTTAACAACACTGATTCTTTCCTTATCTGAATGATTTTGGGTACAACTCAGGCTCACACAGATAAATTTGCTTGCAAACCTATACTTGCTTGCAAACCTGTCTACACAGAAGTCATGCTAGGGTTTTAATAGCTTTCTTCCACGTGAGCGTGTAGAGGAGTGCAACTTTAGTTTGTACAGAATGCATTTTGAATAGCAATTTTTTAAAAAGTATAATTTACAGTGTAGCTAAATAAATCTATTTCATACATAAGAAGAGAACTATGAAGTGCTGTAGCAGAATTGATCCAATATCTGTAGGGGGAAAATAATTTATTTTTAAAAGTAGTTAGATGCTGAGAAGACTCGTTATGGCTGCAACCCTAAGCACACCTTCCTGGGAGTAAGACCCACTGAAAATAATGGGGCTTACTTCTGAGTAGATTATTGTACCTTCCCGATATCTAATATTTCAGCATAACTGTGGCTGGCACAGAGTTTGTAAGCACCTATCCTTGGTGAATAGAGTCCCTTTATGAATCATCATCCTGAGGTGACCGTCTCAGCCAGCTTCATGGATGGGCCAGCCCCATTAAGAGGAGAAGGAGAAGTTAAAAAGTTAAGGTGAGGTTTACAGCAGGAGAATGGAGTAATGGATCCCCTGTGGAGGACTGCCAAATGTTCATCTTCAGAGTCTAAAAATTATGGAAATGGTTTGGCATAACATTAGTGATAACCCAACAAAATCTGTGTAAAATTAATCAAGCCCATCTTCCGTGAGTGTTCCCATCTGAAAAGGTTTCCCACAGTGTACAACAGATGGTAATATTTCAGTAATGGATCTAGAACACATACCAGTAAAGTCTTTGGGGAAAATGAATGTAAATAAGTCTGTCATTGACACATGTCATTGGGTTGTGGATGATAAGTGGAGTCAGTGAGCCTAAAAAATAACTGGATTTGGTTGTAAGGTGGGAAAGTCCACTAATATGTTTGTCGTTTAAAATACAGAAAAAAATAAGAGCAGGTAACCAAAGTCAGACTTGCACAGCCAATTAAAAACAACATGCGTTTCACAGCTGAAAGGTGAAAAGGTTCAAGTAAAATAGCCAAGTGATCCTTAAGTGGATATTTCACCCTACCTTATCACAGCTTGATAAGCTTTACCCACAAAGTACTCTGAAACATGCCTGTTTACATAAAGCCTGTCAGGTGTCATGGTATTTTTTCTTGTCTCTTGCAAGAAATGAGCTCACGGCTAAAGGTTCATTAAGGGGGAAAACAAACCTTTGGATCTAAGTGCCAAAGTCAAACACAGCCCAGTTATTTTGTACTTATGGAATGGTTATGGGTAATGTTATCACAATATACATTCAGCAAATTTATGGTGGACATGTGCATATGGAGAGTTTAGACAAGCTGCTAGACTGTACAAACAGCAGAGACGGGAAGGGGTGAACCGTGGAGCTTCACGTGCGCCAAGGAAGACTAATTGCCTGTGGAACAGCTGTGCTGAGCTTGAAACTCAAGCTGAACAGACTGCTCCAGCCAGGGTCTGACAACAAAAGGGCACCACTGCAAAAAATCACCTGCCTCTGCTCCATCTGGGAGGCTAATTAAGAGGAAACAAACAAGAAGCTAATGCAGCATCCGTTGTCATTCTGCTGTTCAAACTAGGACTTCAGGCTACGCTATTTGTAAGGTGCTTAGGAAGGTCAGAGGTCCTCTGGCCTCTGGGAGAAGAATGTTACACTGAAGCACCAGAACCATGGTGGGGCTTTTGCAATGGGGCTTTTTCAACGTACAAGATTGTTACCATTGCATAAATTAAAAAAAAGAAAATATGATGAAGCTGTAGAACCCGCATGCACGTTGTTTTAAAATGTTATTTAGAATTTTAGAATTTAATAAATTAAAATTTATTTCCTTGTTCCTTGCCAAAGAGATAATAGCTTTCAGCAGGGATGGAGGTCCACCTGGCAAGGCCATTAATCCATCAGTACCAGTGGCAGTGCCTGATGTGTTATTGGGGGCAGGTGGGAGTTCCGTGGGGGATACAGAGCAGGGCTTTGGCCTTATCTCCAAAAACATGGTGTCATCATTGGCAGTGACTCAGAGCATCTTGAAACGCCTCCCATTTATTGATCCTTAGATTCTAGCACTGCAACTCATTGTAGATGCCTCCACTGAGAAGCCCTCTTTTGCTTGAACCTACCACAACGTAATACAACTGCATACAGTCAAACTGTGATATTAGGATTAATTATAAATGATGAGAAATAATTATTACCTTATTTTCCTGACTCCTGGTTATATTGAACATTTACAGGAGAGTAAGCTTGATTTTCAGGTGTTAAATTTGTTTCTGGCCCATACCATTTCAGACTACAGTGGCATAGCTAGGGAGGTGCAGGGGGTGCAGTTGCACCGGGAAACAAGCTTTATGATGGCTACAAGCTGAGCTTGACACCAGTGACTAAAATTGTGAAAAATGAGGCACGTATGAATGATAATACCATCATGTTATATATCATTAGAAAGGTAATTTTATGCAGAATGCAATGAAACAAACTGAATTGGTATATCTATGTTCTATCAAATGTTATGGCCAATGAATCAGAAAATGAAAACATAAAAGCTTATGGAACAAAAGTGGATTTTCTTAACTCAAACTTTCCCATGTTACAGATGGCCCTGAGAGCCAATGACATGTAATTCTGATATAGTATGGGATGTAATAAGATGTTAATATGAATCAGCTTTCAGTACGTATATCATATACAGTACATATATCATAAAACAGTTACCACGCTAACTGGGTATGCAGGCACATCTGAATGATGCTCCTCTTGTATTTAGCAGGGAAAGAACAACCATTCCTTTTTGCCACAGCACATGTTCCGTAACCAATAAGGGACACAATTTTCATTTTTTAACTTAATTAAATTTGATTTTGTTGTCGTGGGGGCGGGGGGGGGGGGAAACAAAATTTCTTCCACTCTTGATATGAAATAGCTGCTTTCGTTATGCCACTAGCAGAGCAAATGGTGGTGAACTGCTAAGGAGGAGGCAGGTTTTCCCCCAATTTTATTTTTAAGCTTCTCTTTGACAGGTTAACTTTGTATTTTCAGTTTATATGAAGACCTTTTTAATCTTGTGAGCAACTCCAACTTCAGTCTTAAACCCAGAAACAGTTTTATAATAAATCCTATTCTTTCAAATAAAAAAACAGGTATTATATTCTGGGAAAAGTACATAATAAGAACATTCTCTTATAATATATCATAATGTATCATTAATGTAGATGGTACTTAATCTATGCAGCAGAGTCAGTTGGGGGGTCAGGAAGGGAATGTGTGTCAATTTGACATTGTCAGGAATTGTGACAGAGGCTCCTGTCTCCTATTTTTGTATCCTAAATTGGCCTCATTAATATCTGCAAGCAATGAAGTTCACCATCAACACTTGAGAAATGTCCAGTTTTTTGTGTCAAATTGTTTCTGTGAGCACAATCCTAACCATGTCTACTCAAAAGTAAGCCCCATTGTATTCAATGGGTCTTACTCCTAGGAAAGTGTCTTTAGGATTACAGCCTATGTCAAATTCTTGTGTTTGTGTTTGCCCTGTTGTAAAAGCATGATGAATGAGAGACAGAGGGAAAGTGTTGTATGCTTGCAGAATGGATACAAGCTAGGGGAAGGTGTACCCTATCCTTCAAGTTGTGTAGAGATGCTTGCAATTAAGGCCTGGTACAGCTGTCAGTGACTGTTGACAAATATATTAGAACCAAGTTAGGCTAAGTGAAAGTTACTTAGCATTAATCCATGCCTTGCCCAGTCTTTGCCTTTTGCATCAAAAGAATGTGCCAGCAGGGATAAGTACAGTTTCTGACAATATTCCGAGAACCACCTCAAGGTGGAAATTTGCAAATAGAGCTACTGTAGTAAGTAATGAGAAGCTGCAGGGCTTTCAATTATCCCACATAGTCTGTCTCTTTGCAACTTGACTGACAGCTAATTATGCTGGTGCCATTTTTTGGCAGTAGAATTTAATCTCCCAGATGGAAGGCAAATCAATCTGCCCATCCACTGCAGCTGAGGCATACTTTGGCTCAACTTTAATTTATTCTCCTAAGCCTACGAAGCCTACTCATTTCAAGGTACAGAAATATCAAATTTCCTGCGTTAACCGGGCTGGTGCAAAAACACATGTGGCAGTGTTGGGATTTCATAGGCTACTCTCAGAAATGTTGTCACTATTTGTTTGCTATTAGAAAACAGCAAATATCATCTGCCCTTGATTCCTAGAGGGAAGATCTGGCCAAGAGCAAAGGCATTTATGAACTGCTTGCTAGTGATAATGGTTAAACATGAGTTGTGGAGGCATTAAGGTGGATTCTATGGAGGAATGAACTAAATCTCTGAAGAACAGCAAACGGAACGGAACTGGTGGCAATTTTCAAGTCTTTTAGCCAAAACGCACTAGCCTAGTTCCCTGCGGGTTTCAGCCTGGGGATGTAAATGGAATCCTTCTACTTACCTGCACTCTTCAGGCCTATCAATTATGCTGCTGTCTTTGAGTTGCAGTTACAACTTTAGGTATTATGGCTGTCTGCAAAGGACATACAGAGCAAACTATAAGACTCGTTAGTGCGGACACCAGGTCAGTTTCTTGAAGGTTACTAATAGGCTCCAGAACAACAATCAGATCAACACTTCAGAAATAAGGAATGCTCTGGAGTGGTGGAGTCTGTAAAGAACGAACAATATTATGCCCTTCAAAACTTTGATGTCATCATTTGGTTATGTGGAGTTAATTTATGAGCCATCATTGATCAGACAGTACCAGCCGCAGACAATCAAGACCGCAGGGGTTCCTTTTCACAAAAGGCCAATCTTGAGATTCTAGATCTTGGGGTTCCTCTTCAGAAAAGGCCAAACTTGAGATTCCAACAAATTGATCTGTAGGAAAACCTTTTTGACCAGTCCATGAATTATCATAAAAATGCTATTAATTTTTAATGCCACCACAGACCCTGTTAGCATGTGGGATAAACGCTAAAGAAAAGGAAGAATTTTTAATGCCATACCAGACACTGAGGTTCTTCAACATACATCATAAAACTATTTGGGAAGGAGAACCCAACTCTACAACAGCCTTCAATCCCACTCAATGGCTTGGGAGGTTGCACCCCACTCTTCTGAAGTCATACCTTGTAAACTAGTCTGGGCTGAAGAGCTTCACTGTGCTTCAGTAAGTCTTTGGTACTTACTGCTCCAATGCTGAACAGGCTGAATGTGGGAGGAACACAAGCCCTCTAAGGAGTCAGAATGAAAATCTGAAGGGTACCTTGTTGCAACTGAACTCTTAAATAGGCACTGCAGTGGGGGAATTAGAGGGTGGCATCATGAATGAAGTACAAGTATCAAGTTGCAGAGGTAATTCAAACCCCAAGCTCTGCAGAAAAAGGTGGGTGAAAGAAAACATCCTAACTTGCTCAGACGTGGTCATTCAGGAGAATCCCTAAAGGAAAATTTTGTGAGGCATTGACTGAGCAAACTAGTGATAGTTAAAAATGACAGTCTATTGATTGGACCATGAACAAGTCTTGGATGGAGCAGGGCTATAGCCAGAAGGGGCAAAACACTAAGTTTTTCAGGGAGCCTGACTGCAGAGTGCAAGGGATCTCCTCCCCCTTTGAGCCTGTCACGTGGTCTAGTGTTCCGAGGTAGTGGGGAGGGGTGGTGAAGGGCTTGGCGTCTGGGGGGTTCCTTTCATCCATCTTACTGGGGGTGGTGTGCCGGTGACTGACGAATGCCCACACAGGAGAGTGAGGTAAATAGTCTTTACTTTTACTTTACAGATGCAGAATCAACAACTTGCATCTACTTGAACAACAAGTAAGTATTCAGCAACAATGTCCATCTAGCACTTGGCAGGGGCAAGGCCAGCTCTACCCTCTGCCATGTGGGAAATCTAAGGCCCATGGTAAGGGGCAGGGCACTGATGCCCCTACTACCTCCGTCCTAGACTCCCACCATCCTCCCCTTTCCCTACCTATTCCCTCCTTTTATAGGGGCCTCCTCGTGGTTCTCCCCAGGGGAATTCTACCATGGGAGGATCAGAAGGAGGGTGTTCTTTGTTCCCAGCCCTGGGGTAAGGCTCACAAGTCGCTCCTCCAGTGGATTGTTTTCCCCGTAGATTGTCTCCTGGACTCCCCTTCCTAAACATCCCTAGTTTCTAAGGCTCAATTCTCCTCTTGTTCAGCACTCTCGTATTCAGCTCGTTCTATCTCCCCATGAGGCAACTGAACCAACACCCACTCTAACCCCCATTGTCCTCATCAGATGTGGCGAGGTGTAACATGCCCATAAATATCTCCTCCTTGAAGATCAGTTCTTCCTCATTGCAGAGCTATTCCAGGAGGGAGAAGCATCCCCAACATGGAATGGCTCAGAGGGCAGGAGGTCCCTTGCACACCGTGGGGAGGATCCCTGCAAAACTTAGTATCCATCAACCCCAGCTATATTCCTGGGCTTGAGTCTATTAAGATGTGATACAGATCAAAATGATAAACATGAATGCCCAAAGATTGCAGTTAGTTCTGTACTACAAACTGAACTGCTAGAATAAGTATAGAACCATGAGACACTGGCCTAGTTGCAAATTTGAGTAGGTTTCGGGTGTACAATGCTCAAAGGTGGGAGGACATGGTCATGAACTGCAGTAATGTTATTCTAATTTTGATAAAATACTGGTGAGAAGTATGGTAATTATTTAATAGGCTCTCCTAGAAGATAATCCTAAACTCAAATTCAGAAAGCAAATGTAATCATCATATGATCTATATTACTAACAGCCCAATCCTCTGGTGCAGGAAAGGCACATGCTGTTTTCAGGATGGGGACATTTTAAGAGACTACAGAAGGGAAAAGGGATTTAAATTCCCCTTATGCCTCATTCAATTTTGTCCCCATTCCACTGTGCCTTGTGGTTTGGAATCAGGGATAACCTATATTCATGCATATGCATATTCTTCAGTCACCACCACCTTATCAGGTGATTAGCATGCTGAACGACTAAACAACAACTGATGGACATCAATCAGATTATAAGTAAAAGGAAGTAGCACAGAGCAGTAGCATTGGAACCTTGAGCCAAATATAGTAAATACTATTAATGAGTTAACAAACAGTTTTTAAAAAATAATAAAAAGCATTTGGAGATTGTAATTGTCTCTGCCTTGGACCTTGCTTAATTGCAACATAGAAGGCTTTCCACAGTAAAATAATAAGCAAACGTCCATCCACATTTCCAAAACCAACATTAAGATGGCCAGAAAACACACCCGTAATATTTTCTTTTCCTCCTTTTTTATGAGGATGTAGCCTGATACATTGCTGTTTATATCCTCAAGTGTAATACCTACACCATAAACTATACAGTATGCACAATATAAATAATGCTGATGGAACCTTAACATCTGTGTTCTTTGCTGACAGTGAAGGTTAACTTAGAGGATGCCTTTTATTCCATGCTTCTTTCCCCAGTGCGAGCTTCAGATATTTTTGCATAGGAAAATTCATACTAGTTGAAAAAGAATCAAATGCAACTGGGAGAACTTTCTAGTCACTTGTAGCTCTACTCCGACTAAGAGTAGACAGCCGATCTGAAGAAATATGAAAGTTGGCTCTTTGTACTGAAGAAAAATGTGTAATAAAATCTGAAGAAAAATTTGATAATATAATTCAGATAACAACATCACCAGATCAGTGCTTAATTCTTGGATTTTTTTTTTAAAAGGGGGGGAATTCAATGCAGTTGTTAACAAGGTCCAGAATACTGTTTTAGAATAGTGCAAAAAAAGACTTTTAGGTCAAGGATGATTTATTAACCTGTGAGATTTCAAATTTCCCAGTACATTTCAAATGAGGCCTTCCTCAGGGAAACTACAATATTTAGCAAATAAAGACATCAATATTCTGATTGAATTCAATCTTTTCCTACAAACTCCTCCAATGCACCCCTATGGGAATCACACCAGCAGTAAGTTCATCCTCTGCATATTCAATATTGCAAAATTCAGAGAAATCCCAAATCTGGTACATTTCTAGTCTCAAGCATTTTTGATGTAAGGTAACCAATTATCTATTAAAGCTGAATGGCCATAAAGAAGCTTTTCTGTCTAGGTTTCCATGACACATTGATGTTCCAAACAGGCCGGTGAAATTTGAAAAACAGCTTTTAAAATAAATTTTCCTTGCACCCACATGCTTTGCTTTCTTATCAGAGATTTCACTTGGGAATGACAAAATGCTTTAAGCCAAGATTTATCTGTACATCTATTCATCATTATTAGGAATTGGCTTTTCGAACATGTGGTTCTCATGTTTCTGAATTCTGGACTCAGTAAATGCTGTGGGTTTCTCAGTGCATGTGAGAAATCAGAGAAATGAGTTCCAACTTAAAATGTGCCTGAGTGTAAACAGACACACAGTGCTTTAATTCTGGATCGTTTTGTCAATTAGTTGATGCACTAAAACTCATGTTTGGTTTGTAGTGGTTAATAGGACAAGAACAGAAGGCACCTTTCAGCTGGCTTTCATTTTGGGTTCTCTGTGCTCTGCTTCCCTATCCCAACTACAATGGAGAAGGAACAACTGCTGAAAAGATGGTGCATTTGTGTGTGCAAGTGAGGCTACAATCCTACTTCCCAGTTAGGCAGGCATAAATCCCAGCACAAGACCCATGCTGAATTGGGGATGTCACAAAAGTGCTCCCACACATGGGGGAGCATATATGTACTTGCCTCCCTACATTACCATGGGAATGTGAAGACCAATGAGTTGTGCTGGCCAAGGTTATGATTGCATGCTGAGTAATTTTAATTCCTTGTTCATTTGTTCCAAAATGAGAAGTGAAAGTTCTGAATGAAGAACAAATTGGTTTCTCATTAACAAAAACAGATGCTGCTGTCATGTACAATTCAGATTGTCCATCTAGGTCAATGTTGTCAACACAGGTTGACAGTAACTAGCTCTGCAAGTCTTTCCTGAATATGCTGCCAGGGATTTGAACCTGAGATTTTCTTCTGAATGTGCCCCGGCATGGAACAGCCACAGGTAAAGGTGCCCTCTGCAGATTGCCCTGTTCGTTGTGACTGTAAGGGCGGTACTCATTTCTACGATAAGGTCAAAGAGCCAGTGCTCTCTGAAGTTGTCCCCGTGGTTATGTGGCCAACATGACTAAACTGTTATGACTAAACTGTAATGCTTTTTTTGTAATGCTTTTTTTTTGAGCTCAAGGTTGGCAAATAATGGGAGCTCACTCTGTGCAGAACTTAGGTTTCAATCTTCTGACCTGTCAACTTTCAAAGTGACAAATATCGCATCTTTAACCACTGAGCCACCACAACCCTAGAGAAATCATAGAATTTCCATAGCCCTTTCCAAATCATAGAATTTAAAAGTTATTTCCTTTGAAAAAGAGGCAGGTGATGTGAATGTGAGTGAAACTATTAATATTATATATCTGGATTTTTAGAAGGCATCTGACAATCTCTTCCTAAAGACTCTTGCTAAAACTCCAGCCATATAATAAGAGAGCAGGTCTTCTGCTTCTTGATTAAGAACTTATTGATGACCGACCTTATTCAAGTTTAGATAAAATTGTGGGTGGAAAGTCTTCTGATAATTAGGTTAAACCTGCTGCTATAACTAATTTCACTGTTTCCATTGTTGGTTTTATTGTTTTAAAAGTTACTATTTATAAAGTTTTACTGTTTATAAAGGCTGCATTCCTAAAGACACTATCCTAGGAGTAAGACCCATTTAACACAATGGGGCTTACTTTTGAGTAGACATGGTTAGGATTGTGCTCAATCCATCCCAGGGACCTCCCTTTCTTTTATTCCATAAATAAGAGTATTAAAAGATTTAATTTAAATATTACATAAATACTAATGATTAAATACAGATTATATTAAATAAATATATTCTAAAGGTTGAATACTTTAAATAGTATGAGGGATAAAAAATTCTCTGTAATTCTGTTTTATTCAACTTCAGTTGCATAATTTCGGGCAACAGGAGAACATTTGTTTTTCATTAACTGTCTCAAAAAAAGATGCTACACGGCATTCAATAACTTCACAATTCTGACATCCAATACTATAGTATGGGTTCAAATTTTTACACCCACAGCATTTTCCTTGCAAACAACATATGGTATCTAATTCTCAATTTGTGTTAAGGACAGCCCAGATATAATGTCCATATGAAAGTGCTGACAAACTAAACTCGGTATTTTGCAGGAAAAATTCCAAACCAATTAAGTACTGTTTTCTAGATTCTTACAATCATTTTACTGACATCTAGTGGAGTTTGCAAAAAATGCACTTAGAGGGGTATATATAACATAAGTAAACCCTATCCTTTAAAAGTAACCTTAAAAATTTTTTTGTGTTACTATCAAGTGGAAAGAAGTGAGTTGTACCTGGGATCTAGATCCTGGAAGCTGTCATTATTCAAAGCTTATTAAAATTATTTGAAGACATGTTTTGTATTAAATAGATTAAGTTTCTGACATGAACCCTCTCCCCCCCCCCCCAAATCTGGCAGAATGTAAGCAATACAAAGTGAGAGCTTGAGATATTGATAAGAGAAATCTTTCCACCCAGATTCTGACATATTTCCACTCAGTCTATGAAAATATTTCTGCTTATTTCAGAGAGTTTCAAAACAAGCCAAAACTGGAAAGAAACAATTCAACTGATACTCCAAAACAGTCCAAAGACTAATAACAACAGGAGAGCGCCAATGAACAGCTATTATGTTCTTTATTCCTGTGGAAAGTCTTTCCCTAGTGTGTGGTAATCACAGGTCCAAAGACCAAAATGGATATGAAGCGGCACTTTCTGAAAGCTTATGCCAAGGATAGGGAAGATTGTTTTGATTTGGTTTTATTCAGAAATTCACTTGATTCTAATGGTCTGGTTTATTCTCTACAATCAATCCATCAACTCTTAATACTGTAAGCACAACTCCTAATTTAATATAAACTTTACTGGAGTGCCCACATGCTTCCATAAATGGAAGCAGTCTGAGAATGGAAAGAGCATTCTGCGTACACAGAAGGCACCTTTTGAATGACAGAAATGCTCTTTCTGTGCACTATATTCTGGCCCAGTGATAGGATACAAAGAAACTGACAACCAGTTCTATGCCTATCTGGCAGTTACTTTTAAATGGCTATTTTTAAACTTTATATGTCCTATCTCTCGTTAACAACCAATTCTATAGAGTAGGTGGAAACATGCTGGAGTAGGTGCAAACACCACAAACAGAGTAGGTGCAAATACCACTTCAGGCCACAAATCTGGAATACATATTGCATTTCAGAATACAAACATATTACCATTAGTCCATATGCTCCATATAGTCTTTGATGAAGGAAATAAAGAGCATCACTTGGGGACAATAATCTCTGGGAAGTAGACTTTGCAACTTAAGAGCTCAATCCTATTCAAATTTCCAAGTGCTAATGCAAGTGAATCAAAAGGTGTTGTGCTGCTATTGGGACGGGGGTAGTCATGAAACTCACCTCAAGGTAAAGGAAAATTGGTCCCATATCTGAGGGCTGTACTGAGACTGCTGGAAAGTTCGATAGGATTTGGCCCTAATACTGTTATCCCAACTAAAGAGTTTTTGAACACACTCCTAATCATGTCTACTCAAAAGTAAGCCCGATTGTGTTCAATGGATCTTCTTCCTATAAAAGTGTTTTTATGATTGCAGACTTTGGGCCTGATCCTAAACAATATTCCAGCTTCAGCCACAGTGCAGTCCTCAGGTAAGGGATTTAACATCTCCTTAACTTGAGCAAGCTTTGGTAACTCCCCCCTTCATCAACTGCAGGATGCTGTTGAGGCATGGCTGCATCAGTGCTGAAAAGTTGGATACGACTGAGCCCTTAGATCAGTGATTTTCAACCAGTGTGCCATGGCACACTACTGTGTCGCAGATAGTGGTCATGTGTGCCACAGGAACTTGGGGATTGACATTAATAGGAAATTGGGGGATATGAACTGCCTGGTGTGTCTTGTCAATGGTAAAAACAATTGAAGGTGTGCCTTGTCAATTTCAGTGCCTTATTAGTGTTCCATGGGATGAAAAAGGTTGAAAATCACTGCCTTAGATTGTCAAAACTTTGATCCATCTAGTTCAGTATTATTTTATCTGACAGTATTATTTTATCCAGCAGCTCTTCAAAGTTTCAAAAGGTGCCAGGCATTGATCCTGGGACTCCTGCATGCAAGAAGTTGCTAAATGACCATGTAAATGCATGGCACATATTCACACAGCTGCTCAATAGAAAGGTAATTGTACAGGATCACATGTGCATTTTGATTATGCAAATCAAGACTGGAATGATGATAGTGCATGTCCGTCAGAAGCTTAAAAACTCAAAATACACCAGCAAGAACATTTCAAACATTTTACTAAATCAATTCACACAAATTCAAAATTTCAAATATAATTAAGGACAACAGTATTCTTTTCTTCTCAAAGTCTTAATTAAGACAAGAAGTAAACACAAATTAGGTCTGTTGCATCTTTTTTTCTTTAAAAAAATGAGAAAGGAACATCACTCAATAAAAGCACCACAACACAGTTACAAAATAGGGTCTGCCGGTTTCTTTCACGAATAAAAGACTATGTACTGCTAACAACTTTCTGCATCAATCCATACTTCATTAAAATAAAACTATAAAATCTCCTAGATTACACTAAATTCAGACAATGCCTGGAATACAGTGCATTAACAGCAGTAATGCCAACTATCAGTGCCAACATAAAAACATTTTAGAAAGTCAAAAAAGCCCCACCTTTATTCCCCTAGATGAGCAAAATTTAAAATAAGGGGCGCTCTGTTTTCACAATGAGGAATTAAGAATTTGAGAGGGAGGAGAGTGGGAAGGAGGCTGGTATGATATGCTTTCTAGGCTTAGTTGGCATCTAATTTAGCCATTTCTTGCACATAGATCCCTATACTCTCACTGTCGAAGAGCACAAAATACACTGTCTTGATTGAAGATGACATTGTTGACACAAAATAGCTGGAAATGGCTTTCAGGATCAACTGGGCAGCAGTCTGTTTCGGAAAACCATTCCTAAAGGACAAAAAAAGTGAGAATATAAAGATTACATTGGCTCAATAACTGACAATTCCTATTGTCATCCTCTTCCAAAAGCCCTCTAAAGGCAACCAAAGCACAAATCTGGCTCCCACCTGTACATTATAATCTATAAACAGACTTGTAGCAAAGTACTTAAATTGTGTTGAGATTTCAAAATCTAGGAGAAAAAAATCAGGTATGTTAAAAAATTACCAAAGGTAGGATTCACTGGATTTCTTAGAGGAATTCTTCTCTCTTCTACAAGCAATTGAAAAAAGGGGGGGCAAAAGGAGAGATTGGTTCTTGCTTACTGGATTGGACAGTGGGGGCCTAATGCAGAAGGCAGTGACCACTGACAACCCACTCGCCAGAGAAGAATAAAGTGTTGTGGGCACCTAAGTGTCAGCTCAGGGTTACCACAGCATAGAGCAAAACCTCTTGCCCACACTGACATTTTCAACAAAACCTTTGGAATAATTTGTGATGGAAAACTATGGCTCAGGACAAGGACAAGCCCATCTTCTACATGAATGCTTTTGAGCCTGCCCTTCCTAGATGAAGAAAGAGTACAGCAAAACAAAATCCTACTGTACTTTGCCATTTTGTTTAATGTGGAAGATACAGTTTCTAGTTCTGTAATGCACTATGCAGTCCCTATTTCATGGTAGTCAATATGCAAAGTACAATGCTGAACTTACAGGAAGTAAATAGCTCACTTAATTTTTAATGTATTTTTCAGACAAGCCACCACCAGGAAATTGCCTGGAAAAGTATAGCAGGCCTGGGGCATTCTAGGTCGGAGTCTCATCATAAGGATGGCTTGAAGTGTTTTCTCTCACATTACAGTTTCACAGAATAGCACCATACTCGTATATAGGAATGTGGATTAGGTAGTGTGAGAACAGAGCCTGGATTTAGGGTGGGGTAGTTTGGACAGCACTGAAAATGCAATCCAGGTCTCCAATGCTGAAATTCAATGCTGAGATAAAGTTTGATGTTTCAGTGAGAGCCAGTAAACCAATGGACTTAGAACTTGATATACAGAACATGCAACTACTTTTTTCAAAGCTCATCTTACAAATATGGTCTGTACAAGTTAAATTTAGCAGAGCATCTGGTACACTAGATGCTATAAATGGGCTACCCCTTTCCTGCTTAAAAATATATTAAAATATTTATTTGAATCACCCCCATGTAAACCACTTCTTTAGTCATAAAAGTGAACAGAACTGTTTATGTAGGTTTATTGAGCAGTGTCTGCTTGACAGATGTCTGTTCCAGAACAGCTGTGTACATGTGCTGGATTTGCTAACCCTAGAAATGTTAATTTTTCCTCAACTTCTTTAAACTGGCAAAATACCAAAATTTGGATGAGTATATGAGTATAGTAACCCTTAGATGACCAACCGGATTTTTTGTCCGGCAATTTTAAGTTATGCAAATTAGGCTATTTTTAGATGGTCATCTAAGGGACAAATTTTAATTTAATGAACCACAAGATTCTAATGTTATTCAACTCCTTCCCAGCACCAACAGTATGGACCTGCAAATGCTGGAAGACAGTCTGCTTTTTTCCACTGCTTTATTTACAAAAGCTGGGACATTTCTGGCGTATACCTACCACACACTGGAGAAAATGTCTCAGCTTAGAAAACAAGTTATCTTTATACAGTACTTCACACCCTACTTTTTAACAGGAATCAACTCCACTCCCACTTTGGGTTATCTTCAAATTTATGAAGGCTTCCTAGAAAATGGCAGCCTTGGTCACTGACACCATAAGCAAGGACATAACAGGAAAATGAAATTTAGCATTAAAAGAAAGAGAGAATAGACAGGATATGCTGTTTTTGGACACGTTTGATAGACCAATGTTACCTGCCACTTCCAATGGAAGGAAATGCAATTGATTTCAACTTCTTCTCATCTGCCAGAGCTAAGCAGTTCTTCACTGTTTTTTCTAACAGCTCTTCACATTTGTCGGCACCCCAACTTGGGCTATTGCAATGGATCACAAACTTAGCAGGCAATCCATGGCCTGCACTTACAGCAGCTGGTTGGAAAGAGAAAGCAAAATGCTGAAGGTTTAAATCAGCTTCAGATTTTTAAAAACGCAAATGAGAAACATGATTAAAGACTTAACCTATCAAGGCCTCACAGTACCACAACTAGTATTCTGCTATGAAAAGCTTTGTGTGAAAATCATGCTGCTGCAGCATACTGCTAGGCAACTGCTACAAATGACAAAGGGCACAAGTACTCAAGACAGCAGCTTCAGGGGACACAGATGTCAACATGTTGGCAGTGGGGCCGGACAATAGACAAGGAAGGAGTAACATGGCATGTTAGGGAGGAACTGGGGAGCATGATGATGGAGTGTGGAGGTGGCAGCGATTTAGGCCCTGGCAGTATCTCTAAAACCCCTCCCTGGAAAGTCCCAACTGTCCTTGAGCCTACACCAGCAAATGGCTGTATAGGTGCCAAGGAGACTCATGGGTGATTGGGCAAGGTTACTGGAAGGAAAGTGAAAAATATATTTGCTTACCTCCTTTAGGCTTTGTGATTGCCCTCCCCATCACATGGCTCTTTCCCCAGCATGCAGTCTTTGTTAGTGTGGCTGCATACTATAACATGGTAGGGGGTAGGATTAGCTAATGAGTAATGTTTGTGTATCATTACTTTTCCCAATAAATCCTCCATCACATAGGCCCATCTTGCTCAGCAGGTGACATGATTGCACATGAACATGTATGGAGAATAGGTGCTTAATTGGGAAGGGATTCTACATAGAACTGTTCTGCAGAGTTAAAGAAAATCCTTCCGCTCCTCAGAAAATGTTTTTACTCTGAAGGGCAAAACAAACTGATTAAATAATGAAATCAGTACGTGAAAGGTTGTGCTTCAACAAATTAAACTTTAAGTTCAATTTGTTACTTTTAAGTTCAATGTTGTTAAACTTCAACAAATAACTTTTAAGTTATTTCCGCCCAAGACTGTATATACACAACATGGGTATGTATACCTGTGGGCAGGACAACAATGGCTTAAGGTACCTGTTTGTGGAATAAGTAAATGCTTCCATTAAAATGTTAACATTAACATTTTAATTCTTGCTGCCAAAGATATGTCTGAGTATACTGAGTATGTGCACTTAATATGCTTCTAAAAACAAGATATTACAGTTGACCAACAACCACAGGTTTAATTATACTGTTGTCTGCTGTATATATTAATCTGTTTGGCTGTCTACAGAAATTGTTGCTTTCTGCTTCATGATAAACAGTATTTTGGTGTATATTTTGTTTTCTTTTTATAAAGTTTGTAAAATACTTTTATAAAGCATTAGCCTATGTCTAATAATATATAAATTTACACACTAATATTAGGACTGGGGAAAGTTGTTTGCCAATACAGTATGTATTTCGCAGACAATGTGAATTTAACTTACCATAACTAATAATTTATGGCTGCAATCCTAACCTCTAGTTAATCCAGCATAAGCCCTGTGCTGACCTAGAGGTATCACAAAAGTGCCATAAGACACTTCTGTGCCACTCCTGGGAGATGGTTAGGCCAATGGAGACTTCTGCTTGCTTCTCTACATTACCATGGGAACAGGGAGACCGATGAGTTGTGCTGGCCTAGCTTCGGATCATACCCTTAGTTAAGGATAAGCAGGGACACCAGGAACATTGTGACTAAGGATTTATGTTCAAGGAACTCTTCTCAATCATCACTATACGAGCATGAAGTTGTGAAACGCACATCCATGTTAGCTTTTTCCCACTTTCCAAATTTGAGATTAGCCCCCAACATTCACTGTATGTTCATCTTTAAAATGCAGATGATGTCAAAGTAGTTTAAGATCCTTGTGTATCTAAGAGCTTTATACCTGAATAATGACACAAAATACCATAGAATTCTGAATCAGCATAATTGTTCAAGTTAAAACTAAGTGTGCTATATAATTTTGTACCACATATCATAACATTGTCTTTAAAATGGACTTCAAATTCTCTCATAATTTAATACTTAAAATAAAGCCTGAAAAGCTGTCTTGACAGAATGCTGACAAACAGCTTGGCATTTGTCCTGGAAGAATGAGCTTCAGACAAAGACAATCTTCAGCCTACTGCACAGATTCAGCCCCCATATCTTTCACAGAAAGAAACTCCACCTCCTGCTGTGTCCAATGGTCCATTCTTTTTGCGAAGTTCAACAATAGCCTCCAAGAACTCTTTTCCACCTTTCTTCTCCAAAGTGCTTCCTGTGCAAAAACAGAGTTGTGACTGCTCTACATCCAAAATGACATTCATCATTGCCGACAAGTCATACACCATATATTTCTTTTTGGGGACTGCAAATTAAGATCTAAACCTTTGGTGACTAGTCTCAGAAATAATAATTATTTTTTTCTCTCCCTTTCTTTATTTTATTTAATGGTCAACATCCTACACATTTTAATCCTATTCTTAAATATGTTCTGATGCACTTTTCAGTATCAACCAGCACAGCAGTGATATTTCTAGCTGCTTCCTCTGCATCAGGTCATGAACCGTGTTCCAGAGAACATGTTAATTCAATGGCACTTGGTTGATTCATTAATTCTTTCCCTAGGGGGCAAGTCCCCTTTCTCTTACAGATTGCTTGAAAGACAAATTTGCCATAAGAAGAACTTGAAACTCACCTCTTCTTCATCCCTGACCCCAACAGGTGGCCCCGGGGAGTGAAACAGTCTTGTGAGTGCAGCGGGCTGCTTTACTTGACAAATGCCCAGCTTGTTGAACCACCTTTAACCAAGAGGAAGAGCCTCAGTAATAAGGAGATTCTCTAGGGAACATATTCCTCCACTGAAATGCTTAAGTGCAGCTAAAGAAGCTTAATAATAGTGCTGCTCTGTTGAGGATAGGAGATGCATTATTTTACATCATAGTTGGAGAGTTACACAAAGTCAGTCTGCCACTAAAGGGTTTAGATCTTATTTTGCAGCGTTGCTTTCATTTGGAAATAGAAGAACCCCAAATGTTTCCTCCTAATTAAGCACCCCAAAACCACATGGCATTTTGCTTAACTATTATACAAGAAGCAAGGCAAGGCAACAGTGGCATTAACACTGGATTGATTTTAGTTTGAAAAAGTTACTTTGCAAATTGTTCCTGAAGCCTAATCATAGCCATATTTTATTCTGGGTGAAACAATTTCACCTTGGGTGTGGGGATAAATGGGCAGATGTTATACACTGCAGATTCTGATGGAAGTGCACATATTATATATTCAGTGATATTCTGAACTTGGGACTCTTTATCAAAGCAAAGTTGTTGAGGCTGTACTCCATTTTACATTACAGATTAATCTTGGCAGAAAACTAAGAAAGTTATTAATTCTACTACCACATAAGAGATATGCCATTGGCTTAAACTAAGGGCTCTAAACACATAGAGGATATTATTAGAGGTTATTAGCTCAGTGTGAATTTTGTAAGCATTCAAATTCTGGAATACTACTAGTCTTTGTGCTTTGGAAAATAATATATTCACATCAGTAATCTCGCAAATAAAATGGGCTAGAGACTAAGAATGACCTTTAAAAAGGGTGACCAGATGCCAAAACCTCAAAAGGATTCCTCTCACCCTGGCTTTTCCAGCAGACAATGCACATTTGCCTACTCACAAGTAAATCCTAGATATGGAGCACTTTCACTTTCCCATAGAGCTCAATGCTTATTTTTTATTTTTAGTTTTTTGACCATAACATTTGATAGGAAGGAGATATTTCAAAACCAATTTTTGCATTGGATCCTGCTCTTCAATTCAAATTCAGTAACACGATGGGGTATGCACACCATTACAAAGTTCCAAAATAAAGGACAATGAAGCCCTTTTGGAGGACACCAGGGCGGCTAAAAAAATCTGGAAATTTCAGGTCATATGGTCACCATGCCTTAAAATTGATGGATGGCTGATTCCAAAAATACAGCTTATGAGATCTTTCCCTCATATGAAGGCTATTTTCTAAGATTAATTTAAGACTATTTCCAAGATTTAATGCAGGGATTACCCCTGCCCAATTTGCTTTCATTCACTAACCCAACAATCCAGAATAACTACGGGAACACGTAAGAGACATTACGTGCACCCGTAGTTATTGCACCACCCAGTGAAAACCTATGGGAAAGTCATATTGCAATCCAGAGTAAATTGTTCTTATACCGGAGCAAGGACTCCCCATAGTTACTCTGGATTGCACCCTAAGTTTGCATATGTTAATCTCTGTCACTGACTTGTTTTAAACATTTATAAAATTCCATGAAATAATTGTTTTTATCATTTAATCAGCATCTCCTTCTTCATTTATATATCCACATGAATTAGTATCAAAGAAGCTTCAAAATATTTTTGTGCCTACATCTGAAAAACCATTCTTTCAATGGAATAGATTTAATAAATGAAATAATTTAGCTACTAAAAATCTGCTAGTCTTGATGAGGTTTTGGTTTTGTTTAGATAAGATTAATCTAGTATCACAGTTTTATCATTGTATCATTAGATGCAGCAAAATAATGCAATGCTGTTTTACTAAACCTTTTTATACTGCATCAGCTAGAGTTTTATTAAAATATTCTGCATTACAATTCCCTGGTTAGTGAGTTCTTGCTCACAGGCATAAATATATGTGTTACTCCCACAGAATAAAGTCATTATTTCATGCTGTCAAAACAGGCATTGGGATAATGGTGATAACGGCACAGGCATAAATTCAGGTTTGTGAAATTTACAAGATATACCTCCTATCTGTTTAAATATGCTGCTGTTAGAAAGGCCTACATACGGATAAAAGTTAATCATTTGAAGCTAAGCATGTGTGCATTTCTATTCTTTCTTCCAGCAGTCATAGGCAAATAGAAGATCAAATGCTACTAAATGAAACACAGGTTTTTTTAAGATTTCCTCTCTTGCCCAAATCAAAGATCTGAAATAAAATTGTATTTTATAATAAAAATACCACCCTGAAGATTTTTAGGAACATTATTTTAAGAAACAGGTGTATTTTGCTTTTGTTGAATAATATGCAATTTTGCAAAAGCCATTTAGATCCAGGTCCATGTTATTCATGTGTCTTTTGAACCTCTGGCGAAAAGTAATGTGGGAATAGGCCCCAGAAAGCTATTGAAAAGTGTTGTATTTTCTAATACGACATGCAGGAAAGTATCTTAAAACTAGTTAATAATGCATATCTACAAGCCACACATTTGATTACTTGGAAGTTTCAGAGACAGAAAAACTGAGCATCTTCTGGATTTTTATCTCACCTTTAGAATGTATGTGAGAAATACCAAGAGCTAGATGGCCCTTCTATGATGTTCCCTATGAACATTTGCTTTCAATGGGCATTACTTTCATAGATTTGCTGAGTCGGAAGGGCACTGCTTTGGGGTTCATGTGTTGTTTTTTTAATTGTGAATGTTCAAGCATTGCTCCAGAAATTGAGGCTGCAATCCTAAGCTGCAGTTAGGCTGGCATAAGCTGCGCCATAAATCCTGTGCTGGCCTGGGGATGTCACAAAAGTGCCATAAGACATATCTGCACTACTCCTGGGGGAGTGTTAGGCCAGAGCACAGATATGTGCTTGCCTCCTACATTACCATGGGAATGGGAAGACCGATGAGTTGTGCCAGCCTAGGTTAGGATTGCACCCTTCGTTCTTAAGAAAATAAGCAGAAGCTGATTCAACGAAAACATGGGTTGGATCAAGAAAACATACTTCTAGTTTTAGGAAAATGCCTCACATCTAAATGGCCTCTCTTCTTTTGTCCATAACTATCACTTAATCAATCCATACATCTTTAAAAGGGTGAATACCTACATCTGATAAAAATGGGATACTGGATTTAGTTTCAGAATACTCAGGCCTATTACAGCTCAAAAGTGAGGACTTACTATTAACACGAGGCTATTCCCATTCTTCACATCTTTATAGCTTACGGCACCTTTTCCCCATTCTGGGAATTAAAAGTTTTGTCACAATAGCTGTGTTAGAGCTCTCTTGCTTTCCTTATAGAACTACACTTTCAAAGTCCTCCTAGATACAGGGAACGGCCATCATTCTATTATTTAAATTGGGCAGATATGCCCAAAGCAATACTATCTATCCTTGTCATTTTTGTACTGGCACTGTATATAGAGTAAGCACATTTTTGTCCTCACAGCAGACCATTAATCTTAGTGGTGCCTTCATAGGCAAGGTCCAAAACAACTCTGACTGGATTGTTTGTACAATATAAATTCTGATGATAAAAGGGTGCCTCAAGAAGGAGTGAGCCTCCATCCTTAGCCCAGCTCCTGACAATCTAATAGTTGCAAAGCATGCAAATGTGAGCAGATAAATAGGTACAACCTCAGTGGGAAGGTAAACAGCATTCCATGCCATCATGCTGGCCACATGACCATGGAGTTGTCTTTAGACAGCACTGGCTCTTGGCTTTGAATCAGGGACGAGTGCCGTACCTAACAGCTGTGGCTGGTGCCTGTATAGGCAACAGGGAAACTTAGCCAGTCATGGCTGGCAGGACTACCTGCCAGGGATGGTAAAAGCAGTAATGGTGGAGGCAGCAGCTTTCCTTTCTTATGCAAAGAACTTAAAAATAATTTAGGTTTGCTGCCACTACACATCAAGCACACATTGTCCATTCTGCAGGAAAGAAAGCACCCTCATCCAAGGTGATTTTAGTCTTGTCCTCTACTTGTACTGGAGCTGGCTTATGTCCACTTTGGCCATTTTGGTCCACCTGACAGAACTCAGATAAGGCTGCGTGATTGATACTTCCATGGTAATGGAGTGGAACAGGGACGCCATTGAGCAGATTAAGGCAAAAGATGATCTGGGTGCTTGATTTCAGCTCTCTTCAGGGTGAAGATTGATTATAACTGGGGGATCCCCCCATACACTAGGGCTGGAGAAGCAGCACTCTTCCTTTGTTTTGAGGTGCCTTAAGTAATTTGGGTAGGGAAGTTTTGCTTAATGTGTTAGTATTTATTAGTTTGTATGTGTCTGCCTTTCAGACTGGAAGTGTGATTATATTTTATCCCAAGCACTTCTCATTTCCTCAGCACCAGAGTTTATTTTGAATGTAATCCTTTTCTATGGCTATACATTGCCTACCTGGCTGCCTGCAACCAAGGCATAGCTTTGCCAAGCCCTGGGCAAAAACTGCTGGGCCAACACCTTTTCAAGGAAATGAGCAGCGAGGTAGATTTGGGCACTCTGTTGGGGCCTCTCCTTTCGCCTCTTGCAATTAAAAATGCCCAATTTGGTAGCATTCCAATATGTCTGGGAAATCTGACTGGAAAAACAAGAGGATTTGGTTTTTTGATTTTTTTTAATGTCCTGGCCTTTATTGTATAGGACTGCTGGAAGTGAGAAAAGAATGCAGATCTGCAGAGCTGGGAACTTGTTGCTGTTGATTGGTCATGCATACACATACAACCTCTGTGGCACTGAACTCTCCATTACCTACGTCACCACCGGTGTAGAAGTCAGAGTTTGTCGGGTGAACGACAGCATCACTGTCGATCGTGGCAATGTCAGCCTGAACAACTTGCAACTACAACAGGTAAACAAATGTATATCAAACATGTTGGTCAGAGACCCAGAACAGGATCTACAGTTATGCATGTACCAACATCTTGTCATCCTACCTTTCAGTTCTAAAACATGTGCCATAAATAACATCATAAAGCAAAACCTGTATACAGATGTATGTTGAGAAAGATGGTGAGTCAGAAGAATGTTGAGAAATATCAAATATATCAATTTTAACATCTGACTGACAGGACAAAGACATTGCAAGCATATAAAAAAGCATCAAGTGCAGGTAACATCCTCATGACTTTGCAGATACCTGTAAAATTGGATACCACAGAGCATGACGACAACATCACCTAGAGTATCTTTCATGAAGACATTCTTGGTCATCATGTCCAACAAAACAATTAGTTTTTCCATATTGATAATTGTGTAGCAATTGACCTATTTGTATTTTTCCTTGACTTTTTCAGAGAATTCCCTAATCATTCTGGGAGTAAATTAAGATCTGACAATTTATATGCTAGGAATGCTTATCAAAATCAAAAAGGAGTTTAACACTTCGACTTCAAAAAATTCATGTTTTTAAAGTCTTTAACTTGGACTATATTTGGTATGTTGTATTCCTGTCATTAGAAAATAAACCTTTAAACCATGCCACTATAACTTAGGGGAAATAGATTTAATTAATCTTTTACAATTATTTGATAAGATTTTCTTTTGATAATTATTATTTTCAAATACGAGGTGTAACAAGATAAAGGAAAAATGTAATATATTGTGTAGCTTCTCAAGTACATTACTAGGAAGACAGAGTCTTTGCTCCACAGCAAGAGATATCACAGATGCTACTCTTCTTTATTTCAAGTCTGGTCTAATATAATACTATTATGTCTCTACTATCCATAAAATGAATGTGTTATTAATATTAAAGTCACCGTTTCATTAAGCAAATAGGAAGTGTAATAAAACTAACAAATATGGAATCATAGAATCCTAGAGCATCCCAATGGAATCATACCATGGAATAACAAACTGTTCCCTAACATTATCTAGGTTGATAATATTGAATATATATCCTTATGTGACAGCATTTTCTATCAAATAAATAAACAAGTCAGCATGGACCAAGGTCAGCAAGATAAGCAATATTTATTTTATTTATCTGTTGTACCATATTTAACTGGACATTAAGTTGATTGAACTACCCTTTGAAAATAAGAAAAAAGTTGGAGAATATATATTAGTTGATATTTATTTGTCTTTCTGAATCTCTAAACCTCTAATTCAATATTAATAAAAATGTAAATTTATTACCATGATGGAAAAACTGCTTATTTTGAAGGCATCTCAATGATATACACACAAACATTTTTTTTAAAAAAATTTACTCCCCAGATAATCTCCATAAAATTATCCCAGAAAGAACTAACAGTCACATTTGATTATTATGGAAAAAATATGTGACTTGGAAGCAAATTTGCCAATAGTCACATAGAACAGAAAACATATACAGAAAACTGAAAATCTTACAATACTCCCATGGTGTGTTTTGAAAATCTGGATTTATTACATAAGGATAAAATAGGAATTCCATAATTTTTATGTGACTGTTAGTTATGGCAGCCCATTCCCCATTTACCTAGATCATCTTTAAGGTCAATGTCAGCATTGGTGGGATTGATAATGGCCTCCACTTCGAAGCCGGCTAAATTACTGATTTCACTGTGAATAAGGTTCAGCTGCAAAGAAAAGCATGAGGTGGAAAATAACAACAAGACAGTTGGGAAATTACAGAGAAGCTGCAGAAAAGGAAGATTTGCAATGCGGAAGAGGGGGAGCATCAATGCAAACAAATGTGCAAATAAATGGTGTGTCATCAGGAAGGCTATTGGTAGAAACAACAAGCAAAACAGAATATGTTTCAAACCCAAGACTCAAACATGATTCTTTGCATGGGAGAGAAGCATTCATTGGATGAGAGTTTCAGCTTACCAAGATGTAATGCCTGATGGAGATAAATCTGCAATATCATGGGATATTAGGGTTCTAAAACCCAATGCTGGCATCCTACTCTGGATAGTTCCAGGCAATCATTTTACAACATGTACGTATTTGATATAGTTTTCACTTAATTTTTTTCACCAGAACATACTATCATTAGAAAGTTTTGCTTGTTGTGGTTCTTGGCATCAGAGTATGACTGTCATCTTTATTTCAATTAGTGTGCATGCACATGCATGCCCGTGTGCTTCTGAAAACTATACATATCCAAAATGTTGGTTTTAAAAACGCTTTATATTTTTTAAAAAGTCTTTACACAGTAATGTAGCTGGTTTGAGTGAGCTTATTTTGAGAGATTTGGTAGGGGCACCATATCTAATAACAACACACTCCAATTTTGACTTACAAAAGTCTTATATGACTTGAGCATGTATACCTTACAGCCTAATTCAATTGTGAGCAGAAAGTCTCTTTCACTGGGCTGACTGCTGAAATGCAGTCCACACTATTTAAAGAAGATGCTCTAACAGCATGGTGAGTAGTACTTTGATGTGATGGTGGCAGAAGTCATGTAGGCTGCCCACCTCACCAGCACAGAAAACAGGTAGGGTTGAAAGAGGGTGGAATGAGGCAACACTAGATGGGGGAATGGGGAGACTGCTGGAGGGAATGGATCTGGCAACAACCGTACATGCCAAATCCTATCTTCTTTATCTGCAGCCCCCTATCACCTCTCTCTCCTTGGACTTGCATCAACTGGTACAGGTCTGAGGGGACTCATTCCAAAGCCTGGGTCTTATAGCAGTCTCTTCCTA
The DNA here is from genome assembly GCA_030015325.1 of Cryptoblepharus egeriae. NCBI lineage: Eukaryota > Metazoa > Chordata > Lepidosauria > Squamata > Scincidae > Cryptoblepharus > Cryptoblepharus egeriae. The sequence continues at coordinate 68,675,015 of JAREYC010000002.1, read as the reverse complement.
AGCCTCCTTCTCTGCCCTCCCCCACTTGATACAATGCATGGCTTTTCAGGTAGGTTTGGGCCACTAAGGTTACAGCAAGCACCATTTTGGAACCTTTTATTGATATGATTGGGTTGTAAAGCAGCTATGCAGGGAAAGGGATATAGGTAAAATGACAAAAGGAAAAAAGTGCCTCCTTCTGTTACTGAATATCGTCTGTACTGCATACTGAACAGGAAAAAAAAGAACATTTAGATGTACAGTGGTAACATGATTTAAGAGTGTTTTGGATTAAGAGCAACATTTTCATGAAAGATGAGCATGTCTAAGGAAGTTTGGAACAGGCTTCCAAGGACAGAGGACTCACAGGGGGACAGGGGAAGCTTGATGGGGGGGGGGGGGCGCTGGGCAAAGTTTGGAACAGATTTCAATGGCCAGGGAACTCACAGGGTGGGGAGAAATCCTGGGGGCAGCAGCCTGAGCCAGGTGTGTGTGTGTGTGTGTGTGTGTGTGTGAGTGTGATATGTGTGTGGCAATGTGGAAGGTATGCCTTAACCATGTACCAGTGCTGCTCCCCATCAGCAGCCTGGGAATGTTAAAGCTGCACTAAAAGACAGATACCACTGAGTAAATGGATAGCAGTGACTCTGTTGATGATAGTGAAAAGTCATCCTACAAAATCCCTCCTCTCTCTTGTTTCCCTCACACCTCCATGAAGGATTTCAAACGTACAGTACTTCAGTCTACTGTGTTTTGTATTATATTAACTGTTTTTAATCATTTTTTATATAGTAAATATTTTTTATAAATATTTTTGGAATGTGGAACCAATTGTCTTGAGTTTCCATTATTTCCTATGGGAAAAACCATTTTGGATTACAAGAATGCTTCTGGAATGAATTATGCTTGTAAACCAAGGCAGCACTGTATTCTGTGAAATTTATTTGCATCAATTATGCAAAGGAATACTTTGAAACATTATCTCAGGCATGTTAATTATTTTGCATTGTTCAGTACTTTCCATCCAACACTGTTTGAGCCTCATGTTTGATGACAACAAATGATGTTCAAAAAGAAAAATTAAGGCAAAAAAAATTCAGATTCAACCAATACGGAAGGAAATGCATTTAGGGAGAGAATCAGGCTGCATTATCAACTTGAGATCATTTAACTTTTTATTGCTTATGTAGTTTTGTACTTCCGACCCTTAGCAAATGTACTCCACTATCAGGGTTTAGTTTTATAGCATGTGTACACCAGTATTGGGTTTTGTTTTTGTTTATTTATTATTTTCAAATTTTCAAGTCAAGAGAATTCTTGAAAGTGCCTCCCATAGCTGAAAATATCAAACCAGCAGCTTATTATCAATTCAGAAATCTAAATAATTTAGATGTACATAGGGGTCCAGATTCAAAGACTACTTGAGACACATCCAAAGACATGGTTAATGAGTTTTTAAAAACTGCAAGCAGCCCTATAGGCTATATCATCGTATTTTGAAAATCCCCTTAGTTATGAATATATGAAGTGGCTCATAATAAGTCAGGTCATTGTATTGTCTACATATGGAAGGGAAGCTGCTCTTCCCACTTCAGGGAGGGGACTTTTTCCAGCCCTACTTGGAGGTGCCAATGATTGAACAGAGTCTTCTGTATGCAGAGCATCTGTTCTACTGCTGAGATACAGCCTGTTCAAGTTTCAAATCTGGTTTGCGATGTGGGTCTGCTGCACTGATGTTATAATACCAAACACACCAGCTTGTGAGAAGCTCCCTCGCTCCACACAGGGAGCTCCCTCGCTCCACATACATAAATATGTATAAATTTATACATAGTTTATAAATCAGCACGTTGTTTCCCGGAAGAACCACAACCAATGTAGCTTTTAATATTTGATGGGTGTAAACTGGCAAAGTATTAGGATCATCTTTATACCAGAATAAAAAATGTACATAGATGATAGACAGACATAATATGATTACTACACATGCTAAAGGTAACAAATACAAAATTTTAAACTGAACATTTCTGAGTGAAGATACCCAAGCCTCTCTAACCTCAAGTGAAAAAATGACTTAAATTTTTATATGCCTACATTTAACATTTAAACTCTTTTCAAAATGTTGTTTTCTGGGAAAGGAAAATATTACTTCAGTATGAACTAATAACATACCCAAAGGAAACATACCCAAAGAGCAGCAGAATGAATCACTAGTTATTATAAATCACTTGTGATTTATACAACTAAGGCTGCAATCCCAAGCCCCAGTTAGGTTGGCATAAAACCCTGCACAAGTCCCATGCTGGCCTGGGGGTGTCACAAAAGTGCTGTGAGGTTGCACCACTCCTGAGGGTGGGTTAGGCCAACGCAGACACATGCAATTGCCTTCCTACATCACCACAGAAACAGGAAGACCAATGAGTTGTGCCAGCCTAGGTTAGGATTGCATCCTGAATATGTTACACCCTCATTTTAAACGTTTTCAGGGAGAAATAGCAGACTGGAAGAAGTTAAGCAAGCCTCTGCTGATTCTCTCCTGCAAATTAACCTCACACTCCATTACCATTAATTGGGAAATGCATGCTTGTTATAGTGTTTCCCCTGAAAATAGCATTTTCAGGAGAAAATACGATTCCCTGATATATAGAGATTGTTGTTAAAATACCATTCTTAATTGTACACAGTTTTTTGAAAATATAGGTACTCTAAAGAAATATTGTGAGCATAGTTTGCTAAGGCTGCAATCCTAAAGAAACTTTCCTTGGTATAAGACCCACTGAACATAAAGGGGCTTAATTTTGAGAAGACTTGGTTAGGATTGTGCTCTAAGTCTCTGTAACTTAAGATAAATATGGAGTTTCAGCCTTTAACACAATCATTTTAACTTCAGCATGTGTAAGCTAAAGCATCCATATTGCTTACTGCTGAAAATTCTTAAATTAAAAATGTATACTTCCTCTAAATGAGGAATTAGGCTAAGGTAAGTGTTCTTTCTGGAACAATGATACAACAATGGTATCATTCAACATCAGTACTGACTCTGTCAAGGAGGCACACAAACAGCTTCCTCTCTGATTTTTCCTCCGCTTTGCTCCTGACGTTCAGTTGGTTATCAGGGTCATGTCACCCATTTCTCTCTTCCACCTAAAAAGTAGTTTCTTCACTACTTCATCCTACTTTTAGTCCTCTCTTCTCTAGGTGAACCTCAAATGTCCAAATAATTCACCAAACCTCTTGTTCATACCATGTACATCATCACAATCCTTCATTGGCTTCCTGCCAACTTTCATGGTCTACTCTAAACCTTGGGCATTTCTTGGGCATTTCAGCCCAGACCCCTTTCTGAGAATTACAGTTTGTTGGAAACCCCACAGAAGTGATGTCATCAACCAGAAAGTAACAGCTCTGTGATGCTAGAGATCCTCAATGTCTACTCAGAAGTACGTCCCGTTGGGTTCAATGAGACTAACTTCCAGGAAAGTATGGACTGCCACTTGAGTGCCCCATTCCAAGATGGCAGTATCCAGTGCCAGTTTCCAAAATGGTGGCAACCCAGCTTTTTGTGACCCCACTGAAATGAAGTTGCGACTCCCCAATAGGGGGTCCTAACCCCCACTTTAAGAACCACTGGTCTAAATTCACCCTAACTCTTTCCCATTTTTCCCAACATACTTTGGCTTCTGTCCTTCCACTAACTCTACAACTGTCAACCTCTTAGGACCCTTTGTATCTATCTTTCTTCCCTTCACCCTCCATTGCTGCCTCCATGACTATGAGCACAATCCTAAGCATGTCTACCCAAAAGTAAGCCCCACTGTGTTCAATGGGTCCTACTCCCAGGAAAGTGTCTTTAGGATTGCAGCCTATGTGTGTGACTATCTTGTTTCACCAAAGGTCTTGTTTCTGAGAACTTTGCCTTAATGCTCATTCCCAAATGTAACCAAGCATGTATAACTGAATTTGCCTCCATTCATTCTCACTCTGTGGTTTTTCCCTATTGTCTGTTTTAAACTGATCTCTTATGGTGCAGATATCCATCTATGTTTTTGCTTACAGAAATGTGAAGTGCTGTGTGTGACTGGTACTGTAAAAAAAAAATACATGATTGTAATTTAAAAAAAATACTGGGTAACACCCACAGCTTCCTTAATCACGTAGGATATTTCTTGCTCAAGTGGCAGAATCCATGCTTAGAAGGAAAGGAAACTATGAATGCTACTAATTAAAATCGATTGCTAATGACCAAGAGATGTTTCTTTAAATGTGTACATCTTGGTAGCGAAGGAGTATTACAAGGATGGTGCACATCTGTCAAGTGCTAAGGCAGAGAAGTACTTCCTAAGTAACACTGCATCTAAATATTATAATATATGTAAACCTACCTTTTGCCCCAGAAACAAACTTTTCGTGGACAGGATAGTAAAACCATCAGTGGGGGTGCCTTCTGTTGTGCTGTCAGCACTTGCTGATTTGCTGACTTCTCCCTGTTTCTTCCAACGTAAAAGGAACAAATCAAATTAACACAGAGAGATATAATACAAGCTCAAGCAACTAGAGCTGTGCACACGTGAAGTGTATGTGGGGGGTGTACTGCAGGGGGGTGGGTACTGTGGGGGTACTGTGGAGGGTGTACTACAGGTAGCCCAAAGGGTAAGGGAAAGTTTATAAATAAGTAACTGATTTGGAGCTTGTCAGTGAAGGTTGACCCATCCTAGTGCAGTGGTACTCTGACTTAGGGCGCAATCCAGAGTAACTACGGGGAGTCCTTGCTCCAGTGTAAGAACAATTTCTTCTGGATTGCAATAGGAATTTCCCATAGGTTTTCACTAGGTGGTGCAGTAACTACGGGTACACGTAATGTCTCTTACGTGCTCCCGTAGTTACTCTGGATTGTAGGGTTAGGGAGAGATTTACTCTCCCTCTTTACAGGAAGGAGCTGGAGCAGTTCTGTGATTCTTAGGTTCACACTCCTGCACCAGAATGTGGGGGTGCAGTTTTCTTGCCCCAGGTCCTCACAAGTTGTGCAGGTCTTGGGGGAGACATGCCCTGAAGATTGTTGGCAGAGCTCTCCCCAGCTTGAAATATGTAAGTGCTTTCTGAATATTGAAGCTTTCTGCTCCAAATTGCACCTGAAAACTGTGATTTGTACCTGAAAATCTGATTTGCACCTGAAAATTTGCACCTGAAAATCTGCCAATGATCTGCAAGGCTTTCCACATTTCTCCAGATCCTGTTCAACCAGGTAGGACACCTGGAATGGCAGAAAATTGCCCTCCTCAACTATCCTTCAGTAGAGTGATCTGAAGAATAGCTCTGCATCTTTTCCACCCTTTCCCCAACCCTTAAAGGGAGAGGGGGAGCTTTACAAAAACGGCAGGGTTGCATATGAATAGCATTGTTCAAGTGGATAGGTTTTTATCAACTACATTGGTCTTACACTGATGCAAGAGCCAGAAGATGGCACACAACCACCTGTGTGCCACAGACTGGCCACTGTAAATTCACCAGGCTCGTACGAATGAGTACCCAGCCTTCAACACTTAGTAAGACCCGGACTGCCTCTTAGTTGAGGACTGAATGACCTCTTAGCTATGAGCCAGCTCTACCAGCAATACTGCTCCTAACTTCAGGGACCCAGTGGAAGCTGTAGAGCTAAACTGAAGAACCAGCAGCAAAACTGGATTCAGTATGGCAACAGTTCCATATACAAAAAAGCAAGCTTGAAGTTTAAGATTGTTTATCTTTATATATATATATACACACACACACACACACACACACACATATATACACATATACATATATATATATATATATACATATACATACATACATATATATATATATAGATATACATACATACATATATATATATATATATATATATATATATATATATATGTGACCCCTTTAAATATATATATAAAAGAGAAAAGTCACTGCCTGACTGACTCATCACCGCCCTGCCAAAACCAGTGGGCCTAGAAGCGTGAAATTTGGGGTGGGTGTTCCTTCCGTGACGGAGGGATGCACTAAGAACCGGTTTTCGGAAATTCCAACCGGAAGGGGGTGAAAAGGGGCACAACGTGTTTTCCTCCCTATACTTTGCATTGGAGAATTGCTGACTCATCAACATTCTGCCCCAACTGCTGGGCCTAGAAGGATGGAATTCTGGGAGGGAGTTCTTTCTCTCACCTAAACATCCACCAAGAACCCATGTGGAGAAATTTAACCCTTGAGGGGCTGAAAAGGGGGCAATGTGTTTTTGTCCTATACTTAACATGGGAGACTGACCAACATCCAGCCAATTTGGTGCTCAGTGCCTGTGCACTGGGGGATATTGTTTGGAGGGAGGGGTTGCACTGTGGAGGACGCTGCGCATGGGGGGTTGATGCGCATGGGGAAGTTGCGCATGGGGGTTGATGTGCATGGGGGGAAGTTGCGCCGTCAGGGGATGGCATATGGGGAAATGTTACTCCCGCAACGTGGGTATGTTTTTCGCTAGTTTAGAATAAAACAGGTAATGCACCAAAGACTAAGGGTGAAAGCCAGAGTAACTACGGGGAGTCCTTGCTCCTGTGTATGAACAAGTTACTCTGGATTGCAGTATGAATTTCCCATAGGGTTTCACTAGGTGGTGTAGTAACGTGCACCCGTAGTAACTCTGGATTGTGCCCTAACAGAGATTTACAGGAATACATGAATAAAACTAGAAAAACGATTCTAAAACTAATCTATTACTTAAGACTATGTCACCTGTCTAAAGCATCAAGGAGAAGTTCTGGTCTTGGTGATTAGTGAGAAGATCAAAGGTGGGCAGAAGCCTATTTGCTCTGGTTCTGGGGGAAGATCTTCCAATCCCACTGCCGCTGGCGAGCCGGCAGCAGCAAGAGGCCCCCAGAACAATGAGGACCGGTTCAGCCGCCACCACGCTCTCATCTCCCAGTGGGGCGGGGGGGGGGGGCTGAGAAGGAGGAGTGCAGCCCCATCCTGCTCTCCAAGCCTCTCCTGGCCGGTGGGGGGAGGGGGCTGAGAGCCACATCCTATGCACATCTACTCAGAAGAAAGTCCCAGTATAGTCAATGGGACTTACTCCCAGGAAAGTGTGGAGAGAACTGCAGCCTCAGAGTCCCATCCTATGCAGGTCTACTCAGAAGTCAGTCCCATTATAGTCAATGGGGCTTACTCCCAGGAAAGTGTGGAGAGGACTGCAGCCTCAGAGCCCCATCCTATGCAGGTCTACTCAGAAGTAAGTAATTTTATTTATATTTTTTATATTTTTAAATTAAAAACCTCCCCAGCTCCACCCACTTCCGGAGATCTGGTTCTTGGGCCAGGCTGGGCCCACCACTGGAGAAGATGAATATATAAATTGCTTCCCTAACTAGGTACAGTGGTGCCCCACTTAGAGAGGGGCCAGATCCTATGCAGTCTACTCAGAATCAAGCCCCATTGAATCCACTGGGGCTTACTCACAGGAAAGGAAAACTGGAGGCAGGGAAGGTGCTGGGGAGGAGAAGGGGGGTTGTAGTGGGGTCCAGGCGGGGGGGACTTTCTTGGGGGGGGTCTGTTTGAGGGGGATTCCAGAGGGGGGTGCAGGAGGAGTTTTTCCTCCAACTTGATGGAGGCTGCAGTGCAGAGGTTGGGCTGGCCACATGTTTGCTGGCTGCAGGAGCAGCCACCTTTGTTCCTCCAGGTGAAGAGGTGCTCCCTCTTCTGGCCTGTTCTTTGGTACTGCAGGCATGAGGAGAAAGTCCCACCTCATTCCAGTCGATGCAGGGAAGAGGAAGGGGAGCCCAGCCAATGGGCACTTGTTATGCGAATCAAGCTCGTTATGTGAAGCAAAATCCCACACAAATTTTTCCTTGTTATGGGGTACACTTGCCATTTGAGACATTCATTAAGCGAGGTACCACTGTATCTTTATACCTCTCATCTGATGGATCAGCCAATCAGGAGACAGGTGATGGAATGCCCAGGAATGTCTCCAGGAAGATCAAACTACTTAGCTCAAGTGAGGGGGTTATTAGTTAACTGAAATTTTCTAGATTTTATGACTTTGTACCCTTAGCTAGATGTAACAACTAGATGTAACCTTCTTTGTTTATAGTATGCTGGCACTTCCCCTCATCTCCTTGCACTTCCCTTAACTTCCTTGCACTTCCCTTGAACTCCTTGCAATTCCTTTGACACTTAAACAACTCAACTTTTATTCACAAAATGGAGGACACTCCACAAAATAGAGTCCAACTATGGCCCAGCCATTTTTGGTTCTTTATAGCCACTAACAAGGTTCTGGCAGCAGAGGGGTGGGTTGGGAGAAAGGGATAGGGCTGAAAAAGCACACAGCTACACTGCATATGTGGGGTCTTTTGCATTTATATAGAGAAGTCTACACTTTTGTCAGAAAAGGTGGAGTTTGGCATCTGTGAATTTAACTCAGTTCAGGTGCTGGACCCATGCTGTAGGTCAGGGGTCCTCAAACTATGGCCCGCAGGCCGGATACGGCCCCCCAGGGCCCTCAATCAGGCCGTGGGCATTTTCAGAACTCCCCTGCACCCCCTACACCAAGGGTTGGGGGGAAACCCCAGGGGTCTTCACACCAGGCGCACAGCGCATGAGAGACTGAGCGGAAAGCGTGCACGCCTGTGGCCACTTCTCCACAGAACCAGGGGTTCCCTGTCCGGCCCGCACGCCCTTCCCGCTCAGTCGCTGCTTCCTGTTTAGTCACTGCGCACGTGCCGGCCAGGGAACCCCTGGCGCTGCAGAGAAGCGGCCATAGGCATGCACGCTTCCTGCTCAGTCCCTCGTACCCCCTTCCTGCTCAGTCACCGGCTTGGGGCTCTGATGCTACAAGCCAGCCACACTTTCCTAAGAGTAAGCCCATTACTTCTGTGTAGGGATGGATGGATGGGGCTCTGATGCTTTCCTAAGAGTAAGCCCATTACGTCTGTGTAGCGATGGATGGGGCTCTGATGCTTAGGATGGGGCCCTGATGCTGCAAGCCTGCCACACTTTCCTAAGAGTAAGCCCATTACTTCTGTGTAGGAATGCTGAGGATAGGGATCTGAGGCTGCAATGCTAGCCTCACTTTTGGGGTTTTTTTTGTGGCATAATTCATAAAGTAATGAACTGATGAACACTTGCATTACTTGCTATGTGGCTGTGGGTGGCGCAAGCGGTAAAGATGCTGTGCCTGTTAACCAGCAGACCAGGGTTCGATTCCTGGGTCGGCCCCACAAGACAGGGTGAGCTCCTGTCCTTAGCCCAGCTCTGCGACACCAGCTGGATCCAATCGTATTGGCTCTGCCTTTCCATTGGACTAATTCAGTGGCGTGGAGAGGGGGGATTTGCTGCTTGGGTAACAGCCTATCCTCCATAACAATCCAACCCAGGCTTTCGTGCTTCGCATGCAGCGTATGCAGCGCTGAGCACAATACCATAGTCTTCCAAGACTGATGGAGGCCTGCTTTTAGCAGTGACAAATATGGAACCTAACATTGACCATATCATTAGCCAAAAGCAGGCCCATTGTTCACACTGAAATATTATTTGTTTTTAAATACTGCATTATTTTTATGCCAATAAAGATTGTTGAATGGAAATTAAATATTGCATTCTTTTCCCTGTGCAGTGCAGTGTGCATAGGAATTCATTTTTTTCCAAACTATAGTCCGGCCCCCGAAGTGTCTGAGGGACAGTGAACTGGCCCCGTTTAAAAAGTTTGAGGACCCCTGCTGTAGGTCTTCACCTAACCTCCAGGATGTGACAAGAAGCACCTTCCAGTTGTATCCTGGGGTCCTCTGATGGCTCTCACTTGCTAATCTTTGGGGGTTCTGAGAATGGAAAAGTCACACTGAGCATCCTGGAACTTGGTTCTTCTACATAAACCTGCCTGGGATTAGGCTGGGTATACATGAGAAACAACAGTATACCTTAGATTTTCTTGCTCCTTTCTTGCTGCCTGCTTTCTTTGCTGTGGTTTTCTTCTGTGATGGAGACTTTGCCTTTTTAGCGGGAGGCGGAGTGATGATGGCTTCCAGTTTTCCTTTTGACCCCCGTTTCTTTGCCAGCAACTCTGGGTGAATGTTTGGTAATACACCACCACTGGCAATGGTGACACCTTTCAAAAGCTGTTAATAGAAATAAAACAAAAAGGACACGTGAATAATTTGGGAACTGTGAGACACTAGATACCATGTTAAGAAAAGAATGTAGAAATGTGCTATTTTAAGTTTTCCATTTCTCATGGAACACTGAGGTTTTATGTACCTTTCAGCCTGAACAATTGTTGATACGTCCTCTGTTCCTGCAGTTAACCTGAACCAACCAAAAACCACATCATAAGCCCTGAATTACACATTTGGCTTTGTGGAAAGAATGAAAGGAAATCCTAGCTTTTTCAGCGACCAGTTGAGCTTTTACTTACCTGATTTAATTCTTCATCATTTGCTACAGCCAACAGGATATGCCTAGGAGTGACACGGCCCTTTTTGTTGTCCCGTGCTGCATTTCCAGCCAATTCAAGAATTTCTGCTGCAAAAGAAAGATTAAACTATCTTAATTTTTTAAAAATGCACAAACAATATGTCTTTTTTGTCTTATTGATGACTAAGACTATAAAGTACTGTATGATCATGATCATTTTTCTAGCAATTGAACCACGGCTCACAGTTACCTGACACTCCTTTTGCTTCATGAACAGGAACAACAATATTAAAATTAAAATTAAAAAACAGTATGCATTTCTCCTTGTACATTAAAACCTTGGATTGTGAGAAACTTGTTCTGCAAAGATGAATAAACATTTCTAATAAATTTTAACTCAATGCAATACAAGTAGTACTCACATGATCACAACTGAACCAATGGTTCTTCTCTCTGGTCCCCCATGCTCAGATGAGGTCCCAGCCAGGATGCTTGGAGGGGAAATTTCCCCAGCAGCACTTTCCTGGAGGAAGCAGGGGTGAGAACACAGGCAGCCAGCCAGAGGACCCTTATGCTCCGCACTCCCCCAGCTCTAAAGTCTTGCAGCTGCCATTTAAGCAACTGCAGCCTCAGCGACCAAGCCTTGGATGCCTTCTCTGAAGTAAGCCCTATTAGAGTCAGTGGGGCTTACTCCTGTGTAAGGGGGCAATGGAAAGGAGCCTCAGAGACCAAGACATGCAAGCCTATACTGAGTAAGCCCCATTAGAGTCAGTGGGGCTTACCTCTGTGTAAGGGGGCAGTGAAGGCTGGAGTCTGTGCATGTCTACTCTGAAGGTTTTCAAGTGTAAGTGCAGGTTAATTTGTTATATTTTCCTTTATATTTTGTATTTTCTCTAATATTTTGTATTATATTACAATATTGTAATCATTTTTATATGACTATTTGTGGGTCATGGGAGGAATAATCTGAGTTCCCATTATTTCTTATGGGAAATTGGCTTTGATATACAAGTGCTTCGGATTACAAGCAGTTTCTGGAACAAATTATGCTCACAAACCAAAGTTTGACTGTACTTTGTCAGTCAAAACAAGAGGGTAATACATGCTACAGCAAAATAACCCTTCATGGTCCTGTTCTACTTTCACTAATTCTTGCAGTCTTGTACTAGTTATGGTGGTGGCACAGATCCAAATAGATTCAGACAGCCCAGCAGAGGTTTACCTTTGGGCACACTGGACTTTTTAAAGAAGAAAACGCATGGGCAAGTGTCAGAAGGCATACTGTTCTATTAGTCCTCAGTTGTTCTTAATTAATCCATGCTCATTAAAGTATTTCATCAAAATGATCTCTTTAAAAAAAAATCTATGTACTGTACTTTGAATTCTTGTCCTGGAGAAGTGACAAGCAAATCACCTGAGGCAGTTTCAATCTAGTTTATCACTCTTTTTTAACAGTTATGCTGATTTGGGAAAAGTCCACAAGCCTACAAAGGAATTTGAATGGAAAGATCTGTCCAATTAAACTCTCAACTAAAGTATTTTAGTGAAGATAATGTGAAAAGGGTTGACAGTGAGAACTAAAGAAAAACCAAGAACACACACACAACAAGCATCATGAGCATTAGTTAAGAATTTCTCCTTTAATACTTAAAAAAGATTCATTGCATTAGAAAAGTTGTTATATCAGCTTTTAGGTAGGGTAACAATTTTCAGTGAAAAAGATAACTATTGCAGGGGATCTCATAAACCATGGATGACATACACAAGGCTGCTCCCCCACCAATCCGCCTCACCATTTAATAGCTTTTTCTCTTCCACCCGTCTTCCTCCTCCTCCTCTTTCCTTCTTTCACCCCTTTCCAGCCAGCCAACCACCCGCAGCTGCTGTTCCTGCAGCCCCAGCCAAGCCTCTCAAAGCCCACCTCCAAGTTACATTTGAGTAGACAAGCATAGGCTTGGGCTCCAAGGCTGAAACTCTGTCCACACTTTTTTGGGAGTTAGCCTCATTGACTATAATGGGACTTACTACCGAGTATTCCACACTCCCTTCCCTCAAGCTTGCCCCAGACAAGTGGCATAGCTAGAGGGGTGCAGAGCAGGCAGTCTTGGAGAGAGGCTCCATATGATTCAGCTTTGCTCCCCTACCACCAGTCTGGAAAGGCTCCAAAGGGAAGGGCCCCTTGTTTGCCTGCCTCCAAGACGGATTGCATCTCCCACTTCTAGCTACGCTACAACCTGAGTCTTTCTCCACGGAACTAAAAAGCTCATGAAGTTCTGCTGGCCTTCTAGCCCTTCTGGAAATGACCCCAGACTTCACCCTTCCATCCATCACCATGGATGACACCACCACCACCCCAAAAAATGCCAAAAAATTTTCAGCCTGGGGAGACTGAACATGGGCTGTGGCGGGGGTTTTCTGCAGGTCTCCCATTGCAGGGTGGGGGTGTTTTCCTTCTTTGGAGTCTTAGCAGCCACTTCTTAGGAGACAAAGAAGATACTGCAAAGATGCTGAGGTTGGTACCCAAAATGGTCCTTGGGCTGCGAAGCCAAGTGACTGCAGAGAGAGCTGCTTCAGTGCTTGCAGGATGCAGCCAGCTTCTGCCCAGCAGTTCTTGGATAGATGGGAAGCTGAAGATGGCCCCCTCCCTCCCCTCAGCCAAGCAGCTACCTAAAAATCCCCCTGCTGCTGCATAGGCTGGGGTGGGCCTCCTCTTCCATATTCATCTTTGCTATGCTGAATGTCACCAGCAGTGCCAGCAGCACAAGCAGGAGGGGAGGTAAGCCTGGGCCAGGCTTTCCAGGCAGGTTTTTGCTTTCCCAGCCAGCAAAACTGCTTCCCTTAAGACTGGATTCAAGACTGCACAAGACTATCCACACTTTCCTGGGAGTAAGACTCATTGACTCTGGCCCTCAGGAGACATTGTTAATGCTAACTTCAACTCTCTTTGAAATGAGTTTGACACCCCTGAATAAACGATTAACTTCAGTACATGCACTGAGAAAGATGACCTTAGTAACGTGCCTCAGTTACTATAATCCCAGCTCCCCTGTTAGGCCTGTTATAACACTTACTGGAAAACCTATCACTACTTCTGGACCAGCTGCAGATGTATTTTATCACTGACATTAAGTGTTTTTCAATATCTATTTATTTCTCAAGACATGGTACCAAGAGATCATTTCATTTCTTAAAGCTGATATTTAACTCAGGTTTGCATTTTTGCAGGTAAACTTTTATGACAAACTTTTAATTTAAAAGCCAACAAGTTAATTAAATATTGAATACAACTGCCTTGAGGTCATATTAAATCTGCCAAATGTTCACAAAATCCCTGAAGACTGGATGTTAAGAACTAATTCATATTACAATTCCAGACAAGGCAGATAAATAATCTTGCTATTATCACCTGGTATATGGAATTGTAATATGTGACTCAGCCTTAGCTACAGAGTTGATGGAGCTAAACACCTGTCCTGGTGCAGATGCTCCAAATACATCAAGGACTTATTTGGGCTTCATTTCTCACCAGATTCCAGTGGGATGCTGCTACTGAAAACCAAGAGTCTCCAAAGTTCTTCAAAAAAAGTGATAAGAGTGTTCCTTAGACACAAAAACACATTAATAATCAGGTTTCATCAGAGAGCAAGGCCAGTAAATCTGACCCAGTAGATCAGTATGCTCCTGCAAATGGCTTATAAAGAAGAACTGCACGTGTATGAATGCTTGACTTTCAATGACAAAAGTATAATGTGATTTTTTTTGGATTTGTGAATGAGCTATCACAAGTTAATAACTACCAATCAAAACTTTTCCATTATAGATGAAAACTCATACACAATACTTTTCAGTGGTGCCACTTCATGTGTTCAGCTGTATGTATCAAGCATGAGGTATCCAGGGTATACCAAGCATATCTTGCCTTCTCGGTGAATAAGTGCTTTATCCTTATAGTGCTTTATGCTTATAGGTGATCTATTAACTAAGTGGAGAAATGTGAACATTTGTGGACTCTACACTCTCCCATCACAAACAAATATACAGCATTTTCTCTTCATCAAATCGTTCTAAAGATTCTGTTAGGATTGTTTCTTCTTAAAACACATGGCTGTAGCTCAGTCTGTTGGTGTGTTACATCTATTGGCATGGCTGTAGCTCAGTGTTAGAAGAACATATGCAGTAGAAACTGAATATATTTAGTAGAAACGGATCAATTCTAGCATCTCTAGATAGGATTAGAGAGCTTGAGATCCACTGTCAGAATAAACACTATTAGGCTACATATACTAACAATCTGAGCCTATTCTTATATAAATAAGCTTTGCTATGAATCTATGCAAGTACTGGCCATGTGTGGTAAAAAATCTCTGATTTCCTCATTATTTTAGAACATTCAGAATTCTCATCCCCAAGATCTTCTGTAACGCTTCAGCCTTCCAAACCAGGCAGACTATGGCAAGAGCCTATTTGAATTCAGCACCATTATAGAAGAGCTACATGTGAGGGCCGTCAAGGCAATGTGTGGGTCTGCAGTCTTCTTGTTTGGCTTTCCCAAGGGCAACATGTCCCAGCCAACCTTCCTGATGGAACGAGGATGCATCTGCTAATTTGATAGCTCACCCCACTTGACCAGGCCTAACAGACCATTTCTATCCCTTTCCTTGCCATACTATGCAGGCAATTCATACTATGCAGGCATACTATGATGGGCTGTAGGTGGTGCAAGTGGTTAAGACACTGTGCCTGTTAACCAGCAGACCAGGGTTTGAGACCCGGGTCAGCCCCACAAGACAGGGTGAGCTCCTGTCCTTAGCACAGCTCTGCAACACCAGCTGGATCCAATCGTATCAGCTCTGCCTTTCCATTGGACTATTTCAGTGGCGTGGAGAGGGGGGATTTGCTGCTTGGGTAACAGCCTATCCTTCATAACAATCTAACCTAGGCTTTCATGCTTCGCATGCAGTCTTTCAAGACTGACTGAGGCCTGTTTTTTTATGCAGGCATGCCAAAAACATGCTACATTTGGAAGAGGCAAGGGTAAACATTTCCCTTAACCCTTCTGTGAACTCAGCTGCCAATGGGTCTCCTTGGATCTGGGCCAGTTAAAGAGCTAGCACAATTCCAAGGGGGCACGTCTGCTGGCTCCTGATGAAACATCCACTGCAAATTGTTGGGCCAAATGCCATGCCACCCTGAGAGTGTGGCTAAAGGTACCCAGTCATAAATCAGGCAACTGGCTAAAGCTAGGGAATCCATAGGTTTAATAAAGCTGGTATAAGGATGCCTGTGTGTGGTGGCCAGGTTTGCTGTCAAAATCAGCTATTGTTTTTATTGAAAGGAATGCCTTCTCACTGTATGCAGGAATCAGATCCTGGAAGAACATTGGTAAGAAAGTATAGGGAGAAGTATTCAATTTTCTGTATCCAGAATTTGTTTATTTGGTTGCTTGCATTTTATCTCCGTCATCCTCCCTCCCTCTCTCTCACACACAGAAAGTCTTGCAATTTCCATTTTATGAGCTTTTACACATCCTTGTTTTATTCTTTGTAACCACTCCTTTTATTTTGCTTCTTTAGTCTTTCAAATACACATCTGTTTTTTTACTGATTAACTGTCTGAGTTCAGGTCATTTGGTACTTGAAATGTAAAACTTAAACCATCTTAGTTTTGCTGCTATTTTACTAATGAATGTTTTTATATTGTACCTCTGCAAGTGAAAACTCGGCTATTATTAATACAGTGGTAGCTCAAATAATAAGTGAACCAAATTTCGAGTGTTTTGAAAGACGAGCAAAGATTTCTGAGAAATCTTTGTTTGATTAACAAGCAACGCCTTGCATAACAAGCAGCAATGCCTCGCATAATTGCCATAATTCAGGTCCTCCTTGATCCCCAGACAGGCATAGGAGCTGAGGTTTGCACATACCAACTGAGGGGGAGAGGGAAGTGCCTCCCTCTCACTGCAAGGACAGACAGGGGGGCTGCCTTCGGCCCCCTGCCTTCCCAGTAGCATTGCTGAGCTGGAAAGGGGTGAATGAGGTGTACCCACTCCAGCCAAAGCACAATCGTGCTTTGAATTGGGGCTGGAGGGAGTGTGGAACATTATCATTGGTTCCACTGCCCCTGACAGACATAATAATGAGACCAGACAAAGTGTTGGTAGAAAGGGCCACTTTATTAAACTATTTAACATCATAAAACAGGGACTGTGCTAAAAGCCATGCGGGCTAAGTCAGGGAAGTGGCTCTCCGCACGGTTCCCCTAAATGTTTTAAAGGGTGATACCAGCCGGACTCAGGGCATTCCTTAAACAAAGCCTAAGGGTGCCCATCCTTGTCAACACGAAGGCTGGATCCTCAGCAAGCAAGATACCCAGCTGGTTTCGCCTAATCTCCAGGCCAGGGGATAGCCAGCCGCACCTAGAATCGGGTAGACATCATAGGCCAGTTCTGGTTCACCCCTGACCCTTGCTACCTCCGGCTGCCCACTGAGGCCTATTCCTGCCTACTCCTGCACAACTACTGCCAAAGTGACTAATTTAAATCCAATTAAATTATCCCCCGTTCTCAGTACAGCTTAGTAATCTACCATGGAAAAGTAATGTACTAAGGGAGGGAGGGAACGCCACTTGAAGGCTGACTGAAGAGATCCGGGCATTTCAAGCCCGGGCTTCCTCAGGTGTCGCCCCCTCTAGCCCTTAACAGCCAATGGCTGCATTGCATTTTGCCTGGTATCTGCAAAGTCTGCAGGGGGCAAAGGGAGCCGGTGCAAAATGCGCACCAGCAGCATTATCATTGGTTCCATGTAAATGTTTGCTTTGATTAATGAGCATTTTGAATTTCAAGCATACTTCAGGAATGGATTATGCTTGTATTTAGAGGTATCACTGTATTTCGTAACAACCTACTGGCTTTTATAATTTCTAGTAAAAGTAATTTATTAAAAAAAATTCCATGTAAAAGTAATCTCTACCTCTTTTCCATCTCTCCATCATGCTTCCAAGTGCCTTTCCTTAGAAACATTCTCAGCAGGAGTGAACTACCATGGTGCTGTCTGAGGGACACACAAGAAGCATGTTTGAATCCTCAGGCACTGCACTTTTAAGGCAAAGTGGAGATCCAGGCTGAAAACGGACTTTGCCCTCAGGAGGAAAAAGTGAAATTAATTTTTTGAGTTAAAAAAAAATCAAAAAATCTATCACTTAAGAATTCATCTTGCTCTCTTTCAGAGGGTAGAGCTGTAATTGCAATGAGGTAAGTCAGTCAGAGATGCAACTCTGGTTTAACAGTGAACTGTTCACCTGCACTCTAAATGCTCATCACTTTCACGAAGTGTTTGAAAGGAACTTACTGCTCCAGTGTCTAGGCCCAAACACAGCTGACAATACAGAGTCAGACCACATAACACAAACACAGAAAAAGCAGCAAGCAATTCCATCATCCTTGAAGAGGCAAAGGAGACAAGGCCAAGGTCCATGTGGGCACAACAGAAAGAAATCCTTATTTTTGCTTAAAGCAGGACTTCACACTCCTGCCAACATGTCCTGCTATTTAAATTACCCAGTTTTTTCCTTCCCCATCCAGCAACACATTTCTACCAGAATCCTGTACCAACCCCAGAATCCAGGCACTGCTCACAGATTAGCTCTTTTGCTCTTGGCATTCAATACCACAATGCAGAGAAACCATACTGAAACTAAAGCGCTATTAAGCATGTTGTTCTGTGAAAGTACAGAGAAACATTTTATTTGTCCTTCATCTGGCTCTTTTCTAGAACTTTTCAGGAAAGTGCCAAGCCATCTTTCTTAGACAGGAAGAGGTTTGGAAAGAGATTTCCTAATGGTGCTTGAGTGAAGTTTATGTGCCTCGCTTCCTTTTCAGACACAGGATGAAAGTGAGGTTTAAGAGGAAAGAACAAACGAAGAGCGATAAAGAATACATTTTATTTTTCATTCTCATGCACATGATCCACTTCAGCAGCCCTTGACAGGTATAGAATAATGATATATTTACAACTAAACTGCTAACTTCCTGTTTGAGGATTGCTAAGCTAAAAAAACAAAATGGTCAATGGATGTATTTGGGGGGGAAAAGCTTAACTTAGGGCTCAAAAACTTTTCAAGGTTCTAACTAAACAGCATCTAATCCTTTCCATGCTACGGAAACATCTCAGAGTATGACTGTAATTGCTTGACCGCAACACATTCCTTTTTACTCTCATTTTACATTAAAACAACTTCATCGAAATTCAGTGTAATAAACTAACAGTGCAATCCTAACATATACCAGAGAGAATGGCCTATCTATGGCAGCCTAAAATAGGCTATATCCAGAGCTGACAGGCCAAATCCACAGGGAAAGGAGGCCTCTAGGCTGGCCTAACTGATGCTGAGGAGGCAGCAGCACAAGTTTTCTATTCTAGGCAAGCTCACTGGGAACCAAGTAAGTGGCACCTGGGGAATGCTTGGTCCTGACGAGATATGCCCCAGATCACACTGAACAAGGAACATCTATGGTGCTTACACCATGCCTGCCATCTGAGGAAGCTCAGAAGTCAGTCCCCAGCAATCAATGACAGTTGCAGCATAATGTAGAGAAAATGATGTCTGAAAGACCAGATGCCAGAACTGCAAATTTAAAAGAGAAATACCCCCAAGGAGATTAAAGGAGATAAATGGGAAGAAGTCCAAAGAAAAGTCAGGAACACCCACATCCATGGTTGTCATGGGGGTTCATGGAAACAATACAGTCCCTATAGTGTATAGGGGTGGGTGGTGGTGGTGCAAGGGGATTGGCTTCTGGAGTGGGCTGTGGGAGTTGGGCCATAATCTGAGTTGGATAGGCAGCAGTGGTGCTTATGCCAGCTTAGAACTTTTCATTTCATTTCCATTTTTACTCTGGCTTATAATGGGCCTCAATGGAACTACTCGGATTTGTGCCTGCTTCTGAGGTAGCCTAAGTCAGAGAAGCTGGGAGGGGTTGTGTCTGCCCTGGAAACAGGCTCTAGATATGGCCTAACTGTGCTGTTCTAAGCCATGTCCAACATGCCCCTGAAACACCCCTGCTGTGCTTCCTAGACTAGCACTGCTTGGCTGACACAGGTCCATCTATCTTGTGCCAGTCCAGATGGACCTGCACTTGTCCAGGCCTTTTTCTGATGCAGCTAGGCTGACCTATCTCGCATTAGGCCAGTCCAGTGTCAAATAGGCTAGTACAAGTGCACTTTAGGATTGCACCTAGCCCTACAATTCAGAGTAACTATGGGAGCAGTAAGAGACATTACGTGCATAGGTGGGCTGAAGATGGCTCTCACCGGTTCTACCGGTTGTTAATTTGGGGTTGTTAATTTGGGACTGACGTTAACAAACCGGTTCTTAAAGAGGGGGCTGTCATCTTTGAATTGCATGCAACTGTGTTTGAATTTCTCTTAAAGGGCCTCTGGGTCTGTCTTCCCAGAGGTTCAGCTCCACTCCTTCCTCCCCTTCTGAACCTCCCTCCCCTTCTGAGGGGGGGTTCTCTCCCCCCTCCTTCCCTTCTCTAAGGGTATTTTTTATTTTAAAATGCAAATAGACTGTTCCCAGTACCATCATTCAGACAAGGCATTGCAGTCATTCCAGACACTCACTGCTGAGATGGGAGGGTATCTGAATCACTATAAACTCAATATTTTCAAGTCAGGGTGAACAGCTTCTTCATGCCCCAAACCTTTGAATGATGCTATTCAGGAAGTCTCTCTATGCTAAACATCTTATTTTGATTAAAAACCTTATTTCTAGCAAGTTTTCAGTTGTTGTCTAGCAATATTTTCAGAAGTTATTTCCTTGTGCAGTTCGCAAAGCATGATGGGTTTCTCATATGCAAATGAGGCAGCCTCTCTGGGGATGGACAGCTTTACAAAGGGCTCCTTAGATGGGAACAGAGATGCTCGTTCAGCAGCTGGAGGCAGTTAAAGAGGCTGGTCAGGCACTTTTAAATTTGCTCTAATTGCAGCACGGCAAGCCCCAGCAGCCAGGGAAAGGACCGTGGCTGCTTCTGCAAACCTATCCACACTTTCCTGGGGGTAAGCCCCATTGGCTATAATAGGGCTAACTTCTGAGTAGACCTGCACAGGTCTGGGCTCTGAGGACGCTGAAACCCTATCCACACTTTCCTTGGAGTAAGCCCCACTGGCTATAATAGGGCTTATTTCTGACTAGACCTGCACAGGATGCTGAAACCCATGATAGTCAATGGGACTTATTCCCAGGAAAGAGGCTGGAACTGCAGCCTGAGAGCCCAACCTGACTACTCAGAAGTAAGTCCCATGATAGTCAATGGGGCTTACTTCCACGGTGGAGTGGAAAGGACAGCAGCCTCAGAGCACATCCTATGCAGGTCTACTCAGAAGTAAGCCTCATGCCAGTCAATGGGACTTACTCCCAGGGTGGAGTAGAAAGGACAGCAGCCTCAGATCACATCCTATGCAGGTCTACTCAGAGGTAAGCCACATGCTTAAATTTTTTTAATTTAAAAAAATTCTCCCTGGCCCTGCCCCCTGACCTCAGCCCTGCCCCCTGGCCTGGCCCCACCCACTTCCAGAAAACCGGTTGTTACGGCAGGCTGGGCCCATCACTGATTACGAGCACACGTAGTTACTGCACCTCCTAGTGAAAAGCTATGGGAAATTCATATTGCAATCCAGAGCAAATTTTTCTTACACCGGAGCAAGGACTCCCCGTAGTTACTCTGGATTACGCCCTAAATTACCAGATTTATTACTTACCCGCAGTTTTATTTCATCATGAATGAGGTGGGCTCATTAATGTGACTTTTGATTAATGTCCCTTTTGATTTTAACAAAAGTCCATCTTCCTGGAGTGCTAAAGAATGTAAAGCAACTGGGAAATTATTATCACTTTGCATTCTATTGTATGGTGTGGGGAGGGGGTCTGTCTCTAAACTGAAAGATGCTGTCCCGAGGTTCACTGCCTGCTTGCCCTGTTGCCTCTCCCTATTTTAAAATAGCGATTCCCTATTTTAAAATACTTATAAATTACAAAATAGAGAGTTACTTTCCAATCACCTGATAGTTCTGAACTCTGACTTTGTTCAAGTTTTATTTCATTCAAGCTGATTAGCTATATTTTATTTCCTCCTTCTGGAGCAGAGATTTCACTTCGTGAGCAAAACCATTTCTCTTATTTCAAAATCCTTTGTCTTTCTTCACCTTAGTGAAATGAAGTCATAACTTTGAGAATTTGGTTACTAACAGCTAACAGATGACATTTTGAGCAACAGCCAGCTTTCCTAACACAAAAACCTTCAACAAGAGGGGTTTCTTAAAAAATGTATGAAACAACCATTGGTCAAAAAGAAATATGAGAACCATCTTTGGAAACCAAATGAGGGACACAGAGATGATGCCTTTAAGAAATACCATGTATGCTATATAGTCAACTCCAGAACAAACATTGCATATTTTATTTCCTAAAAAGTCTTCCATCAATGATTTACTGAATTCCAAAACCTTTCACATTAGTCTAGGTCAGTTTAACCAAGTCAACTATGACCGTTAAAGAGTTTCCTGCATTCCTTACAATCTTCACTGGAACTTCTACCCCCAATATAAAAAGGAATAACTCAAAACTTCTTTTTTAAATTCAGAAAAATGCCAAGACTTACCATTGATGTGCACTTATAGAAATCTGATACAGTTCAGTTCAGCTTGGCGATATTTATTATGATGGTAAACCGGTTCATCCAGTTAGCTGTCCAACTATGCCAAATTATTGGAGGTTTTATATTTGTGCAATGTAGATGACAGATTGATGTTTACACAGAACATGCACTGTGGTTACAAAAGCCACTTCCAATTAGGACTTGCAGAAACAAGCTGCAGCTAAGTTCTCCCCTCCTCTTTTCACACTCAATCCCAGAATCAAATAGTTTTGTAGAAGTTTTAAGTGGTGATCCTCTTGGATGCTTGAAGCTCTAATCATTTTGTAATGTTGTATGCTGTAGAATGGTCAGAAATTGATTTCAGTTATAAAGGCAGTCTATTTTCAGTGTCTGTTAACAGGAAGGCAAAGTCATCTTGATATTTTCATACTTAGCTTCCTCTGTCCTCTCTTTCTGTGTGTGTAAAATTGTGTTTCCTCTGCTTACCAATTTACACATCACTGTTACTCTTAACAGTTTACACATGCTTTTACTTTTAAATATATTTAAACATGATTAGCCTAAGTGCTGCCAGATGTTGCTTGAGTGAATGCAGCATATATAGTTAGGCTTGATTGGTTTATAACACAGGACAAGTCTAGTGTCTTAAATGATGTGTTTGACTTGCTCCTTGACTGTTAAAGGCATTTTCCCTCCTCAGTTTTTGGTTCATGCAGTTTTTTTCTTTAAATAAAGTCAGGTGTAGATCCCATTCAAACCACACACACACACCTCTTGCACATTTGGGGAGCTTAGTAATACCAATAATAATAAAACTGAGCAATAGTTACAAAAACAGGGAGGAAGCACATTGTGGGTAAGTATTCTTTGATATCTATGTTCCAGTCAATTACTAATGTGTTCCTGGGCCTCCATTGCAGGCCAGGGACACAACCTACACTGCATATGGCATAGGGCTATCAACCTACACTGCATATGGCATAGGGCTCCACAAGCTCATAATGCTATTTTCCTTGTCACTGTCAATACATACAGCCCTGCTTTTGTGCCTGGAGCTCCAATACAGACTGCAATGCAAAACCACATTAGCGAATTTTGGATTTTTTTATTATTTTAGACAAGACATCACTGCTCTCTCCGGTTTACTGTAGAAAACCTCCTGTAGTACTTTCAGGAACTGTCTTTGAAAAAATATCTATAAGCCTGAATTTTTAATATTTAATGTATTAATACTACTCAACATGCCTCATGCATGCAACTGTATATTTAGAATTGTTAAAATCAGCAATTTGTAAAGACAGCATTGCCCCAATTTCAATGAACAAAAATGCTGCACATTCACCCAGGAATAAGGCCCATCTCTAAGTAGACAGGCATAGGATTTGATTTGATTTTTATGAACATGGTCCTCATTTATGAGAAAAAATACAAGAGGGGGAAACTATACAGTTAATGATTCTACCCGATACATTCCTCCTCTCCTCATTGTAGGATTACATTATTCCCAATTCTCCAAAGGCAAGAGATACAAAGAAAGGATTATCAAATTTTTGGAAAAAAAAATGTTTCTGAGTTCTTACGTAGCTCTAACTTCTCCCCAAAATAAGGCACAAAGCAGAAAATAACCAGGAGAACATATCAAACATGGCTAGCTAATAAGAAATATGTCACTTTAAAAAGGTATCAATTGTTCCCTTGCTCAACAATCAATATATGTGCTTCTAAAAGACCCCAGAGTCTCATAAAATTCAGACATGATGAGTATGCATCAAGGGAAAAATACATCAAATCAAAATCAGTGCAATACATTATTTTATTCTCTCTCTCTTCTTGGGAGTCTTCTAGTATAAAACAGATTTTTAAACCCACTGTGCACTCTACAGGGACTCTAGAATTGCCTGAAGTTCTGATTATACGTAATAACAATTACGTATAATCTTTTTAATCTTTATAATCTGTTATCTTTTTAACCTAGAAGCAGTAAATGCCACCAATCATGAATTATTATGATAGGCTAGCCTAACAGTGCTGAAGCTGCAACTCTCTGTATTTATTACTACTTATACCATCGGCTCTTACACAAGATAAAATGCTGGGTACCAATTTGTCCAGGTTAAGAGTCTGGAACTACATTTTGAAGTATGGCAAAGTTTTTCTCTCACTTTTTAACTAAAAAAGAAAATTGCACCATTATAAAAAACTAGAGAAAAAAATCAGTTTACAAAATCAAATGGCTAGTAATCAGCTATCTAAACACTTTCCTGTATATACTAGTTGAAGGAAAGTCGGTAAAAGAGAAGGCTATAACAAAACAAAGGCATATATTGGAAACAATAGTTTCCAATAGTTTTAATTGGAAAGGTATTAAAATGCTGTTTTTGACTCCCCTGAATGCCCATGTAAAGAGTCCCTCCCTCTTGCTGCTGGAGCCATATCAGGTAGCAGGGGCAATACAGAGGCATCTCTTCTGTTACCCTTGCAGCACTCAATGGCTCTGAAGGCAAGAGGGGGAGAGGCCACTTTTACACAAGTGTTCAGGCACATGAAAAGTAGTGTTTTTATGCTACCTCTAGCTATGCCTCTGATTGGAACTGAAATCAACTTGAGCAAAACTTATGAAAGACACAAAAGTCCCAACAGAAATAAGCTGCAAAATCATTTTCATGAAAGTACAAGCTGGAAAGGATGACTGACTGAAAAGCATTCAATTCCTAAACCCATACTGACAAGATTTAACTGCAAAAATAGAGAAGATCACTTTGATCCTACTATATTAGAAATTCTCAGTGACAGTAATATATCAATACTACATTGCACTCTGATCTCTCAGAATTACCTTTTGTAACTGTAGACTCCAGTCTCTTTGCCGGGACAGTCAGCTCCCAGATGAAATGAAATTTGGGTCCATGAACTCAGCAAAGTCCTTGGTCCTTTGCCCCTGCTTTGTTTTTGATAATGACTATGTAGCCCTTGCATTATTTTTAGTTATAAACAAAACAAAAAAAAACACAACCCTTTCCATCAGCTTTCAGTTGAAGTTTTTTAAAAATAAAAATAGCGAGTGGGAGGGAGGAGGCATGTTCAGGATCAAAACTACAGTGGTGGGTGATCACCTATTTTCTGTTACTGTTTCCATAGGTTCCTTCTATGTGTCTTTCATGAAATAAACTTACACACCACTGGGCCATGTTGAGCATTTACCATATATCTAGTTCGCCCTTAGTGCACTTAGTGTCTTCAAAAGCAGAGGCTTTTTAATTACACCTTCTTGATACATATACACTCTCTCCATTAAAGCTCTACTAGAATCAGAATTCCTGCTATTTATGTTATTAGCTCACACTTAGGCCAGCTTGGAAGGGGCAGAGATAAATGAGGAAATGAGATAATTCCCAATTTGACAGGGCTCCATAAAGTTTCAGAGGATGCCCAGCAGGCTTTCTGAACAACAGATTTCCATACCATACTACAATCTTCTTTAAAGATTGCCTCAGTTTCTGAACTGATCCGTCATAATCGTTTGAAAGACATAAACAATGGATGAAAAATGCAAGTTCAGAGGCCTCTTGAATGCATAAACTACGTGAAAGTTTCACAGTCGCTAATATGGCAGACCCACTTTTTCCTCAAATGAAAAATGACCATATAAGTTGTTTATATAAATGATGTCTATTTTCTGTATGTTGTATACATATATCACAATATATGAAGCTACTATAAGGGAAATTCATATTGAAAAATAAAAGTGTATACACATACAAACAAAATTTTTATTTTGATTTGATTTTGCTCTTCAGGTCCAGCCAGAAAGTAACTATTTTACACTCATTCGAATTCTACTGGGAATTGAGATACAAATTTCTCTTTTCCATTGTTATTCATGCTGGACTCTTTTATTTAGGACAGGACACACACTCATGAAGAATGTGTAATATACAGGGCTTATATCAAATGTTTGAGAGGATGCTGTCAGTATATCACAGATTTTTCATTATTCAATAGCTGGTTTTGCTCCTTGTACTGACAGAGCTCATGAATTACGTTTAAAATCCTAAAATCACATACTGCTTGGCATCAAATTATTTTCATAGCACAACACCACCTTTTAAATCTTCCCTATATTCTATATTTGAATAACCAAACACGGATGTTATCAGACAGCAGTGGTTGTTAGACAGGCGCATCATGACACCCCAGCCTGAAAGCCCTTAAGGTGTGGGGATGGGTGGAAGGCAGCGGCATGATTCCCATAATTATGTCACGGTGGATGCCGAAAGGGCTTTTCTCTGTTAGGCCTTACCTACTGTTGGGGTCTGGGGAGCCTCGCATGGAAAGAGTAAAAACATGATCACAATACAGTACATTTCCAGTTTTATGTTCACAACTTGGAAGTGCATTTTGATTATATTTTTTACTATTTCCAAGCTGTGGGGAGCACTGTAAAGCCCCCCTGCAGGGTTTTCCAGATCCCCTGGACTCCTGCAGCTGGTAAGTCTTGATTGAGAGACATGATCCTGGAGATTGTGTCACTGCCTTCCCCCTACCTTCACAAAGCTCACTTGCAGGTTCAAACTCCCTATGAGTTTGAGAACCACTGTCCTGTATCATACATTGCAAGTATACCTAATTCCCCACACAGCAATGCACTGAGACTGACACAGCTTCTGCTGTATCCTATGGGAGTTTGCGGATGGAGGTCTACCTTGGGATAAGTGGACATTTCTCAACTTACCCCAGGATAAGCCTCAGCAGCCGCAATGGATCAATGATGGTATAGTGGTTAGGGGGTTGGACTGAGACCTGGAAGATCCAGATTCGAATCCCTCCTTGGACATGAAACTTCGAGTGACCTTGGGCAAGTCACTCACTCTCAGCCTCACCTACTTCACAGGGCTGTTGTGAGGATAGCAGGAGGGGAGAAACTAAAACTTTGTAAGTTGCCTTGGGCATGGGCATGGGAAAGGCAGGGTATAAATCCCTTAAATAATATTGCGGGCAAAAGTCTGTGATTATCCATGCTGGAAGGCTTAGAAGAAATATAGAGATATGGCATGCACTGGTGGCATCAATCCCACCTCTTTCCCAAGCCTGACCGGCCAACCCTCTACCCCCACTGCCACACTGTTCTACCTCACCCACCTGTCTGCCCCATTTGGGGGACCTGGACTGGACGATATCACTTTTGTTATAATGTGACCTGTATGAAGTCACATTCCATCAGAACAGGCTCTCAATAGGAATGGACCCCAAATTAGTACAATTTTTCTGAAAAGAACTATAAACATATTGATTTAAACATACTGACTTATTTTTCATTCTTTTCATTCAATACTTCAGGATTGGGACAGGATTCAACATCAAAAGCAAGCAAATGATTTGCTGCAAGATCTGAAACTTCACTCAGAGACTCTGGCAATATCATAAAGCACAAGAACAAAGCCTTCAAGTCACCGGTACCAGGAGAGGTAGTTATGACTCTGGAATCCTAAAAAGTGCTTGTTTTAAATTTTTCAAAATACATGGACTGGCAATAAAATACAGTCCTGGAAAAATGTTAATGGAAAAAGCAGATGTCTTACCATTTCCCCACCTGACTTTCCAAATAGGAACAATGAAAATCAAAGTACCTCACTGAAGAAGAGGAGGTCCAGTAGATCACCTGCTGTTTTATAAACTTCAGTCCTTCCTCATTTGCTATGGAGTTATTTTACTACATTGTACAGTTATCAACAGAAATTCCCAAAAGCATCATTTAGGCTATCCTTAAATTATTTCCACCAACCTGTCCATTAAAATTTTTTGGGGTGGAACTACATGTGCAAATGTATTAACAGTCCTGTAACGCATTAGTTGTACTTTTTAAAAAATCACTGTGCTCAAATTTAATAAATATTGGTGTAACAGTCAAAAATCAGTTCACTGTAAATGTTTAGTTATGAAGCCCACTAAATGTTTCACTCAGTGTAATTTCTCTTTAGATTAATTCGAAGCAAAAAAGTA
This sequence comes from Cryptoblepharus egeriae, assembly GCA_030015325.1. NCBI lineage: Eukaryota > Metazoa > Chordata > Lepidosauria > Squamata > Scincidae > Cryptoblepharus > Cryptoblepharus egeriae. The sequence goes on along the minus strand of JAREYC010000002.1, from coordinate 68,646,955 downwards.
ATGTATAGTTTTCAAGCAAGACATTGCCTGGAGACTAGTTTTTGGAGTCTGCAAGCAGTCATTAGAGCCCCATGTTTTGTTATTTATAAGTTAAGGGCCAAACAGGTTTTACAGTTGTCAAAACTGTATGTATGTACCCTCTACAGGAGCACATAAGAAACATTAAGTGCACCTGTAGTTACTGCACCTCCTAGTGAAAACCTATGGGAAATTCATATTGGAATCCAGAGTAAATTGTTCTTACACTGGAGCAAGGACTCCCCGTAGTTACTCTGGATTTTGCCCTATGTATGTATGTACATATATGTACATGTGTACATAGGTATTTATTTAAAAAATGTGTATTCTGCCTTTCTCAGTCGTAGACAGACTCAGTGCGACTCACATTAAAACATAATTTAAAAAAACATTAAAATAGAACATTCAATTAAAATTCAATTAAAAACAATTAAAACATAGAAGCAAAAAACAATACAAACTGTAACTCCCCCAACCTCTGCCCCACTAAAAAGCCTTTTTAAAATAAAAGGTTTTTAGGCTCTGCCTAAAGCTCTGTATTGAGGGAGCTTTCTTAAGTTTTAAGGGGAGGGAGTGCCAAAGCTGGGGTGCCACCACTGAGAAGGCCCTATCTCTGGCTGCCACACGTCTCACATCCCTTAGTGGTGGCAGTGTCAGCAGCGCCCCCTCAGATGACCTTAGGTGACGGGTCATACTGTACAGAAGAATGCGGTCCCTCAGATACTCTGGACCTGAGCCATTTAGGGACTTAAAGGTTAGGACCAGCACTCTGAATTCAGCTGGAAACGAATGGGCAACCAGTGTAGTCGCTGAAGCAGTAGCCCAACATAGTCGAACCAATGAGCCCCAATGAGCACTGTGGACTGCTTGAAGCTTCTGGACCATCTTCCATAACTCCATCCATAACTCTTAAGAATTATAAAACATAGTGTCCCTGACTGGACCGTGGGTGAATGGGGAGAAATATACTGTTGGTGTAAGCAGTTTCTGATCTACCAAGCTAAGTGTTGTCCAGGCCTGTGATGGGTCACTTTAAAAGGCTAGTGGACTTATGTTTGGCTTGATTGGATTGCAGGTCATTACAAAGGGGCTGGGGCAAAGCCCATTTTCCCTCTGGTTAGAAGCTGATGTGACAAAACCAACAATGCAGATTTTTAAGCCAAAGGATTCCAATATAGATGTGAAGCAAGAGCAGCTACTGAGAGTCTGATTTCTCAAGGTGTGCTAATTTCATTGAGAGCTCCCACAGCTCTACTAAAACTTAGGGCTCAATCCTAACAAATTTAGGCGGGCCTAACTCATCTGGCACATCTTCCCGTGATGGTGTCGGGAAGTTGGTGTATGTCTGTGCAGTGGCCTAACCACCTAAGGAGTGGGGCAGAAGTCCCTTATGGTACTTTTGTGACACCCCCAGGCCAGCACAGGACTTATGCTGGGGCTTACGCTGGCCTAACTGGAGATTAGGATTGGAGCCTTATTTTTCCATACTCACAGGTGCACAACAATCTGAGTGGAAGTTGTCAGATAGAGGTTTAAAAGGGAAGACTGTAAAAGAGAATTTAGTTATTAATAAGGTCAAGAGCACAGTTTTGTAGTCCAATTTACAATGTAATGGAGCGTGGACTATAGGACAATATTTCACGCAATCTATTCCTATTCGGACTAAATATATTAACTTTTAAATCTGATGCATTTTCAAGAGTACATATAATCAGAAAAACCCAATAATCAGAAAAACCCAATTATTCCATTTCAGAGCTCAGCTTTTAAAAAAAGATCAAGAAGAAAAATAGGAGAAAAAATCCTCTCAATTATCTGTTCCTCAGAATTAAATTAAAGACAGAGAATCTATTTTTCTCAACTCTCTTTATAATACCTTCTTTGGGAATAATTTGATTCGGCCTGCAAGTCATGTTTACATATTGCCATGCTTTTTATTTCCTTTTTTCAAAAGTATGTCTTCATGCTTCATTTCTATTTTTTGATACTTCAGCTCAAAAAAGTGAGCAAATTACATATTTAATTTGTACCATGTGTTGCTCATTAACATTATTTGTAATAGATCAAGGTTTATAAAAAATTGATGCTAGCCTATACTAAGTGTTATTTTATCAAGTGAATTTAGTTTAGGAGCTAAAGATGCAGTGCACTGAAGTATAGAGATTGCAGTTATAGAAACACACATAAGATTATTCATGCATTTAGACACAAGTGCTGAAGTCAAAAATCAGTCCAAAAGAAGTACGTAGAAAGATCAGGGATTTTCTTTGTGATAAATAAAAAATGCATCATCAATTAAGGTAACTGGTAAGCTAATACTCGCAGGGGCTATTCCTTGCAAAATAACAAGTTGATTACCAGTGAATTACTGAAATTGCTAAGCTCTCAGGTTGTTTCCCTCTTCTATATAGGGGAATTAAACGTAACCCTTTCAAATTTCTGCAAATAGTGTGGAGTGTAGCAGACTACTCTCTGTCAAGAACATATGTCAAGAATGGAGGCTCTAGTTGAGTCCCTTTATGGAATCATAAAAGCTGAGCCACAGTTGCAATCTTTTTTGGCCACTGCCACAAGTGGGCAGCAATATGGTACACACAGCAGTATCAGTATAGGCAAGCTGATGGGGAAGCACTGTGCTGAGGGCAGGAGGTAAAGGGCAGGGAGAGTTTGGGGATGAATTGGGGAGGGGCCAGGGCGTGATAGTGCACCAGCATCTGCTATTATCTTACTCTTGGCCACCTCAGCAAAATGATTAAGCAAGTAAAAACACTGGCATATATCCAAGGAGACCCACAGGCAATCAGGCAGCCTACCAGGGGTTAAGTAAAAATATTTTTACTTACCTTTTGCAGGCTGCCTGTTATTAACAACCCTTGCCAACTGGACCTTTTAGCTACCTACCTGAACAATACAGTACTGGCAAATATTTAGATAACATTTCAAAATTATTAATTTGTGCATTCTTCTTATTCATATTTATTTCAGTGTTCATAGCAACTTCAAAGAAAAACACCTAAAAGGATTCCTAATTTACTATATATGTGTGTATGTGAGTGTATAAGCGTTGGCAATCTTTTTATACCATTAATTGACTCACCAGGTAATGTAAGTACTGAATTAGTTACACTGTAAGAGGACTCTGTCAATTTCTCATGTCTGTCCAATCCATTTATTTATCAATATATTTAGTAATGGCTACTATAAATGTACTATGCATATTGAAAAATGCAATGTATATTCCACAATAGTTTTGGATAAATAGGGTACCATTTATATAGTTGATAAGCCAGGTACCATTTCTAATGTGGCAGATTTTTGAAAAAAAAAAATCCTATTTCAAAGACGTGGTGCAGTTGGACCATACGGTAAACTCTAATGGATAGTCCTTTTCCACTACAGGCCTAATTAATGTGGACAGACAATTTCTACAGAGTTCAACAGAATCCAGTTCTTTCTTCATTATCTATTCACAACTGGCATGACAGCACAATCATGCACAAACTTCCCTACCCCCTCACAAGGGTCATCACATGGGCTTGAGGCCTGTCATCAGTTACACACATGCATAGTTCAGAACACCACCATCTGCTTTCTGACATCTACTGGTAAGAGTATCTGCTTTCTTCCAAAAATTTCCCACTAAATGGCAGAAGATCTTCCAACATGTTGCCCCACTTTTTGAGCCATTACTGAAATCAGATGCTCATCAGACACAGCAGCAGATGAGACAATCCAACACAGCTGGAGACTGTGTCTGCATGATTATAGTGCCAGTCACTGGAATCAATTCCACATGATTGGCCCTACCAACATACTTTGCTCATTCAGACACAGCCCCAACCAAGTGGAATAACCTCATGAAAAAGCAGCTCCCTCTTGGCTGTTACAATATTTGAAGGGTGCGACAGTCAATAAGAATTTCAAACACATTGGAAGCCTAAGAAATATATATATCACACTTCAGGTAAAAATGCCTCAGAGCCACTAACAAAGTGAAAACATGACACTACATAAAATATATAAAACTATAAAACCATCAGAGCAGAAAAGACATCGTATATATCAGTTTAAACAATGAAGAACAATAAAGGTATAAAGAAAATAAAAAGGTATTTTAGCATTGTGCTGAAAAAGTCAGGTTAGGAACTTTCTGATTGTTCCAGAGCTGGGAGACCACAAATGAACAAGCCCTCTTATAAGTTACAACTGACTTCATCTCATTTGATAGGATAACTAGAAAAACCTGAAAATGAGGAAGATTTTGGATAGCTGGGCAAGTTTATGTGAGAGAATGAAATCCTTATTCTGGTGCGAAGCCACTAAAAGGTATGTTAAAATCAGAAATAATACCTTACACTGAAGTCAAAAATATTAATACTATATGTGTGAAAGACCCAAAAGAAAGCATAGACAAATATTTAATCTACACCAATTCTATAAGGAAAAAACAAGTACCAGAACAAAACAACAGAACATTTATATTTACCGGTGTATATATAAATATTAGCATTAAGAATAACTTTCACTTATTAGGCATGATTAAAGTATGCAGTGCACTCTCAGTGTGTGGCACTGAGTTATGGGCTGGCAGGGGATGGGATTGGGCCCTTAGTTTGGGAAAAAAGAAATTATCACTCTGGTGTTGGTTATTATCCTCTTAATTTAATCTTCTAATATCCACAATTAGTTTGCTGACCTGGAGACAGTTTGCCTCTCAATGATTTGACAAATATCCACTTCAACTTGCTTTGGTAAATACAATAACCAAATCATTCATTTTCTGATACAGCTATAAAATGAACCTGAAAAGTGTTTGAAATAAATCACTGTTTCAAACAGTGTGTAGAGTTTAAAAATGAAACCTAAATTTCTGCACTGTGAAGAATATGAATTAAAGTTATATCAAATAAAAATGCACTTTTGTAGAAAACCAGGATTAAGCTGAGTCTTGCTGACTAGTGATTTAAATCATGATTTAAATCAACTTGATTTAAATCAAATCCATCCTTAGTGCTTTCTTAGCAATTTCTGTATTTTAGAGCAATGTGTGCATATATTAAAATAAATAGCAGCATATATCCATATGGAGAATGTCAAGTGTGAATTTGTGGATAAGAAATGACATATGGGATTAGGCTCCCTTTTGATACTTCCAATAGAATTCCTAGAGTGTGAACCTGTCATTTATGTGTGATTTGCCACACCTGCCACAAACATGGCAATAAACTGGGCCTTTGCTGAAGCAGCTGAGCTGTCAAGGCTCACAACACAGCGAGTGCTTAATGCTGCACATTAGAAGTCTGCATTTGGTCAACTTGCTCAGTGCCAGTTTCACTCACATGTGCAAAATATTTAGTCTGAGAATTTTTTGTTTAGGACATCCTTCCATTATTTAGCTGGGTTACAGAGGACATACAGATAAACAATTATCCCATTTTGTTGTAGCTCTTGCTATAGAGCTTAGGACAGTGATGATGGCACCAGTGACAAGCACATGTGCCCAGAACTCCAGGCATGTGCAGTGGGCCAGGAGTGTCCTGAACCCACTGTGCATGCCCATAGTTCAGGGCATGCATGCAGGGCACTCACCCTCTCAGTGCCCTCCCTGGCACACGTGCAACAGGTTTGCCATGACTGGGGCTTAGGGCTTTGTGCTGGATATCTTTCTTGCCCTTTGAAGAAAAGCATCCATATCGTTAGCTGCCCCCTTTCAGCCATCCCTTTTCATGATACCTCTGTTGTATGCTCTTAAATGCTAAGAAATTAACACTACATTGTTCCCCTTACAGTCAGTTTGAGGGTTCACCGTTACATGAAATCCCCCACTTCTGGAAATCCCCCAGTGGGCCTGTAGTATTTTGGATGCTCATTAATCTACATGGATTCTATTATGTGCAACACCTCAGGTTTTCAGGAACCTTCAGATGTTTTCGATGATGTTTAAAAAGCTCACAGACCACACTTTAAGAAATCCAGTGCATTCCACTAATTAAAATACCCATGGCAACACCAACACCTACAAGTTGAACAGAATGGACAAAATACAAAAACCAAAATTGAATCTCATAATCTCCAGTATTAGACTTCCACTTTGAAATACAATAATTGGTGAAAACAACATCCCAACTTCTAGAAAACTGCTCCAGATACTGCTCCAGATTACCTGCTTCCGTACTAACTGACATCTCAACAATGCAGTCCATCATCCAGGTAAGCATAAGTACTTGGATTCAAGGTAATTTAACCTGACAGAAATCAACAGGACAGCAATACTCATATGTCTAATGATTTCTTCTGTACTTTGAGTGCTAAACTTTGAATGTACTCTTCTGTACTTTGAATGCCTTGCAGCTATTGCTCTGGTAGCCACTGTAAAATATGCTGACGTCTTTCATTTTATATATATATATATATATATATATATATATATATATATATATATATATATATATATATATATATATATATATATATATATATATATATATATATCATGTGTTATATCACAAACATGATATATAGGTATAGATCACGAACATTGATAAAAAAGCAGATTGTCAGAGGAATAGCATACACTAATGCTCACTAAAGTCTCATAATCTTAGTCAGAAAACTTTTAAAAATGAAACATAAAAGTAAAGGTTTATATCTTCAGCATTTAATGCAATATTTCCAATACAATGAAATCTAAACTCAATTGTAAGAGTTGTTATTTGGATTTACATAGATCTATGAAAGTAATTACCATTTAGACCATTTAACGATTATTAAATCATTCTTGTCTCATTCGTTGTCTTTTCTCCAAATGATTCTTTGTGTTAGCATTTCATTTGCATTGAGATTTCTTTGTGTTTGCATTTCATTTGCATTGAGATTTCTTAGTTGTTGCTCAAGTGAACTTACCAGTCAGGTATTCAAGGACAGCTGCCATGTACACTGGTGCACCAACCCCAATTCTATACTTTGGATGTCCTTTCTTTATATAGCGTAGCATTCGTCCTACAGGAAATATGACCCCAGCCTTTGCTGAGCGTGAGGTCTTGGTAGACTTTTTCTTCCCACCCCTGCTGGACATTTTCTTTGAAGTATGTTTAGGTCAGCACACTAAAAACAAACAGAAAGGTAAGATTACAAGAAAAGCCTGTTACAGTTTGCTTGTAATTGTTAAATGATGCTGTCAGATTTTTCAAAGAATCAAAGACAAAATCGTTTCTGAGTGTTCCATTATTTCCCAGGATGCAATCCCAACCAATTTAGGCCAGCACAACTCACCCGTCTCCCTGTTCCAGTGATGGTATGGGGAGGCTGGCACATGTCTGTGCAGTGGCCTAACCAACCCCCCCACCCAGGAATGTTGCAGAAGTACCTTATGACACTTTTGCAACACCTCCAGGCCAGCATGAAACATGTGCCGTTGTAACTGGGGGTTAGGATTGCAGCCCCACTGTTATGTAGCTGTGGAAGTGGCATGGCAGCAATATAGAATACTAAGAGGTGTTCTACAATTAGTAAGCAAGAGGTGAGGTTTTCATTTGTGCACAGCTCTTTGCCTTCCATAATTTGCAGAAATAGTATCAATAACAAAACACATGTATATGCAATCTGAAAACCTATAACTAGTCAACAATTTAATCATATCTGAGCATAAAGATTCACAAAAATGGAAAGTACCAAAAATCTTGTCTAGCCCAAACCTGTATTCAGAACTTCCCAAAGTTTTGCCATAAGAAGAGGGTAGACGTACTACAGAAAAAGATTATTCACATAGCAGACAACTCCATTCAACAGAGACAGGCCAAAAATTGCAGAACTTGGTCACTGAACAACTTGATTTTGGAAAAAAAAATTTCACCCTAAATTCTTTTCAACCTTTTCAAAAATTCTTTTCAACCTAAAATTGCTGCAGGCAATTAAGGTAATTGGAATATCAGTTGCGTAATATAATGTTTTACAGTATTTCTGCCAATGGGTGAGAAAAATCAGAACACTCAATAAGAGAATTGCCTTTTTTTAAAAAAAATGACTTTTTAAAAAATGGCAGTCCAGGATTCCTAATACATGCCTCTATCATTGGGAAGACTATAAACATACAGAGGTTAGAAAAAAAGGAATATATAGTTTCCATCTTGTACCTTTTAATCTCTCTCTGACAAAACAAGTTTCAGTTTTGAAAATATATCACACCCATGCTTAACTGAATGCTTTAAATAATTTCAATTAATTAAGCTAAATTAATTTCAATTGAGGTATTATTGCTAATATTTCAAAAAAAATCAATAATTGTTATTTGAAATTGTACAATATATTTAATTGGTTGAGAAATTGTTGTAAAAACACTGCAGACCTTGTAAAAGTAAACCATTGGACATTGATGTGAATAGTGCCAGTGCTACTGCCTGTCATTTTATCAGAGTATCGTTTGTTTATAAGACTGCTATTTATCACACACTGATGTTAACAGAATTTGTCCTAGGATGGTTCTGTCAGGTGTTGAGTAGATTTTCTTAGTAAAAAATATGTTCTTCAACCTATCATTTAGAGCAAACAGAGTGGCCACCTACTTGCAGAAGTCATCAGATCTGCTGCAGTCCCAGATATATAGTTTATTCAGTCAAGGGCACTTTACACTTTCCAAAGGCATGCTAGTTCTTGTTATTTCAAAAGTCTTGGAAGCAGATTCCAAAGTTAAACCCTGGTTAAAGCAAGTCTTGCTAAGTTATGTAAACAATACATAAGCCATGTTTAGTTCATCTCTCTCTGTCTCAGAAAGGATAAAGGAGTACAATTAAGCTTCTGGGATTTGAAGCAGTGAAATTCATCTCCCCACCAGTCATGCTGTTTTATTACATTCCCCTACAGGAATTTAATAAACTTCCATTTGACAACTTCCTTCCACAAACATAATTGGTCTTGACACCCATGAATGATGTCCAACAATTGCATGCTAATTTACAACTATTTAGAAACATATTGATGATAGTTATGCTGAATGGCTGTCATTTTACCTTGTTTTTATAAGAATATTGGCATTAGATTAAAATTCTAAAAGGCAACATGGCGAGTGGCAGTTTACAAGCTCAGAAACGGCTGCTCTACTGGGAACTAGTGAGTTACAAAACTAGTCCAAATTCCTGAACCTTTGATTTCCTGTAAGGCAAGCCTGCAGTGAACAAACCTTTTCTGTCACCCCTATGGAAATAGATAGCTTAAACAATGTTTTATAAGCTAAAAGAAAACCTAGTGCGGTATATTAACCATAGGAAAACCTCTTTCTGACCCAATGCTGGCCACGCACAAAGCTGACCAGGCACAAAAATATCACTTTTCACAGTCATTTTTTTAACCCTGTCTCCTACCACATTTTTCTTTCCTATTATGAAATTGCCACATAGGTGCTCAAGTTCTAATTGCTTGTTCTTTCCATTGGCTACTTGTCCCTGCATTCTCTTGCTCCTGTGCTCAATCGCTGCAAGAGAAATCTCTCCACCCTTGCACTAAGTACTTGTCAGCTTCTACCACCAAACGGACCGCAAAATGAAGTAAAACAAGTTCACCCAGCCTTTTCTAACTTTTAGCAACTTCTGTTCTACATGCCGACTGATCTGAATGACATGCCACATTAAATGCACTTTTGGCTGCACAGCCTTGGAGTCTAGTTCTGATTCATTTGGTCCTCCTGTTAAATTTCATTACCCTCAGAAAAGAGGCAAAGTGTAAAACATAATCTTGTACAGATATAACTTAATTTTCAGCAGATTTTTCACCTGTGGTTTTATCTCAATCTGAACAAGGTTGGCCCATTAAATTATTATATAAAATAGCATGCTTATTACTGTTATGTAGCAGGCAGGCAACTCCCTCTTTGGGGCTTAGAAAAGCTTTGTTTCAGCTGGGAGGCAGACCCCTCCATTGCCACTGGAGAAGCGAGAGAAAGCAAAACAATTGGAAATTGATTATCATTTGGCATTCTTTGCAGCCCAGGCGGAAGAAGACAGAGGTTGATTAACTACCTGCCTGTTATGTTACCATAGTAAACAGGCTACTTTTGAAGGACTGTCTAATCATTTAATTGCTTTTGTTTTAATGTGAAAATCTGTAATGTAGAACCTGTGAAATTGCCAAGATACAACATGTACTTTGCAAAAGGTAAATCAATCAAATATGTTTTTCTGTTTTGAAATTGGTCATATTAAACTGCAACAACTGAAAATCTTCTAAGACAGAAAGGTCATATGACCATTCTTATATTTAGTGGAAGAGAACAACTATCCCTATTTATTCTGCTGAATTTTGCAGGTGTTTCCCTTGTGTGTGTTTTTAGACTGTGAGCCCCTCTGAAATAAGGAACCATTTCCCATTCTTTTTGCTATGAACTTCGTGAACATTTTCTGTTGAAATGTGGTCAAAACAATAATAACCACATGTTTCTTTAAAGCTGCTTCATACATTATATTTGTAAATATCCACCACAGGTGCTTCCAATGCTTGTGTAAAAAAAAGTTACATGTGAATGTGACAAATATACATTTAAGAACTGCACACTCATAGGGAGCTATGGCTGGCTTGATTCTCCATAGGCTGAGCATCCATAGTAGCAGAGGAAAGTCTGCCCCTGCATATTGTGTGAAATGGCCCTCAGTGCCATTAGTTCATGTAAGAATATATTAAAAAACATGTAAGAATATATTTTAAAAATTTAATACATATGTATTTTTAAATTATGACATTTATCTTCCACTTGTCTCTCACGCTGTTAAAAGCAGCCCTTACTACAACATCAGTTCTAGAACTCATCAACCTTTGAAGCAACATTGTAAAGGAAAATGAAGGGGAAAATTAAGAGGTTTTCCCCTGCAATTTTTCCATTCTTTAGCTTAAAAAAACAAACCTGGCAAAATACAATTTTCCCCATATGGGTCTTTGCAGGCATATAACTAGCGTCTCAATTAACCATCTGGCTAATTATGGCTTCTATGATGGCCCTTTAAAAAAATGACCATAAAAACTCTTGAGAATTTAGCATTCTAAAACACTTCAAGTCCAGTTTATGTAATGCAAACAGCCAATTAGGTAATAATATTTTACAGTGGAATTTCAATCTAAATTTTCAATATAATCATAAAAACATGCCCTTAAAAATGAAAAAAGCCAAACATCTGTCAGTCACTGGCAAAAAGCTGATTTATTAACAACAGTTGCAAAATGAGATACAATGTTTCTAAAATTTCATATTAAAAAATTGCAGAACTGTTACTGAACATTTAACAATACCATGTGGTCATAATTTAAAATGTTACAAACTGTAACAAGGTATTTGTTTATTATTGTACAGTATTTATATATCACCTTTCCTTGTCCCCAGAGTACACTTTGAATATTGCTCAAGATGGTTTGCACAGGCAGGTGTCCTAGACCCAACAAGGACTTTACAATGTTCTATGAATACTTCTCTGTGATCATAAAAAAGAAGTCTTCAATCAGCCCTGAGCCTCATTCCAGTGTTTGCTGTGTTGCATCTAGCCTCCCAGTCTGGAAGTAGATGAGACCATCATCACCAGTTATTTCTAGGGTACTTGCAATTGTGAAGTGGAGGACAAAAGTTGAAAAACACTGTTTTAAGTGATCATCTCTCTGCTCTGGAATTAGGATGCATTTGAACCAGAGCTGATCAAATTCCTCATCAAATTCCTTTACAGAGAGAATAGGCAAACAATAATGTTCATTAATTACCACTCCTGCTTCCTTTCAGCCAATGCTTTTGTTACTAGAGAATTGCATACAGAAAAAAATAAGTGCATACATCTGGAGATCCCTTGCTGAATATCCTTTCCTATATATACACCTTATGTACACCTTAGGAAGCACTAGGTGCAGTGACTAGACATGCATGGATACAAATGTAGTGGTTGGTATGGCAAGGACTAACTGTAGTGGTTGGTATGGTAAGGACTAACCAAGCCGGTTGGTATGGTAAGGACCAACCAAGTCAGCATATTTTATACTGCTGTATTACAACAATCTCAGATGTCACTGCAGTGATGTTAGCAAAGTTCACCTACATATACAGTGGTCTTAATCCAAGAACCATTTGAATTAAGAGCATTTTATAGAGCAAAATTCTCTCATGAATTTTGACTTGATTTTTAAAAAAGAGTGCTCCTGTAAAAAGAGCACTTCTGAGGAAGTCTGGAACAGGCTTCCACGACCAGGGAACTCATGAGAGGCATCTGGGAGGAGAAACCTGAGTCAGGTGTGTGTGAGATCTGTGTATGTGGCAGTGTGGAAGGTATGCCTTATCAATATGACAGTGCTGCCCCATCAGCAGTGGGAGAATGTTCAAACTGCATGAAAAGATAAAACAGTGATTCAGTGATAGTGAAAGTCATCCTATAAAATCCTTCCTCTCTCTTATCTCCCCTCACACCAGGAATGAAGTTTTTCAAACATACAGTACAGTTCAGTACCATATGGTATTTTCTTTATTACAGCATTTTACAGTGTTTTGTATATTATATTACTGTGCTTTCTATTATATTAATGTTTTGTAATCATTTTTATATAGTTAATATTTTTTATATAAATATTTTTGGGTTGTGGAACCAGTTGTCAGAGTTTCCATTTTTCCTATGGGAAAATCCACTTTGTATTACAAGCATTTTGAATTACATTTTGGCTTCATTTTGGCACTTTGCAATGGTGTGCAGTACCCTATCATGTCATGTATTGTTGGATTTATATTGAAGAGCAGAATCCAATGCAAAAATCAGTTTTGAAATATCTCCTTCCTATCAAAAGTTATGACCGAAACATAAAAATATGCATTTAAAAAAATATGCATTTCACTATGGGAAAGTGAAAGTGCCTAATATCACAGCTTTACTTGTGAGTAGGTGAACATGCCATTGTCTGCCGGAAAGGCCAGGCTGAGAGGAATCCAAGACCTTGTCCTCCTTTTGAGGTTTGGGCATCTGTTCACCCTGGAATAGCTACAGTGTAAAACTTGATTATTAGCACTGTATTTGATTTGTGACTCTCACTAGTTCATCTAGGATTAATTAATGCACCCTGTATTTGGAACATAACATTCATTTCAAGATACATTTGCAGTCTTTTTAATTAGGCATTCAGGTGTTTATATTCAAAAACTGGTAGATAGCAGTTTGGAGTGGGGTAGAATATAAACAAATTCAAATCTGTTTAGGTCCTCCTATTATCTACCAGAGCTGCATCTCAGATCACATTTCTTCAAACAAACAAACAAACAAACAAAGGAAGGGGAGTGGAAGGAGTTAAGCAATTAATTCTGCAACACTTTCCTGTCCCTGGCCTTCTACTTCCTGAGATAGAGATATGTTGTAAAGAAGTAACTTGTGAGAGGAACTGAGTACTGTATCTTTTTCAGATACATGTACACCCCCACTCTGGCATTTAGTATTTCTTCAGTGAAATAACTACAACTTTCATCTGCAGACTAATCCACCGGGAGAAAATACCACTACAAGAAATGCAGAAGCATGCAAAGTAACCCAGTGGAGTTCCTGTAGCCATGACAAGTTCTTTGTGCAGAAAACTGCCCTGGGATTTATAGAATCTACCAGACTATGGTTTTTTTTCAACCTGCAGCTTGAACAGCTATGCTTCCAAATCTCTTTGATGACTTTCCCTCTGTCTGGCTTCCTCTTTGCAAAGGAAACTGTAGCACACAAAACATTGTTTCTGTATGGATTAACAAATTTTCTGCAAAATGGAAGGTGGGCTAGTATTGGAATGTCTGGTATGTGCATGTTTTGGTCCCTTGCAGAGCTACAAATACTGTAGCTCTAATTAGTGCTGAACAGTAACTAGGCACCTTCGCTGAGAACAAGAACATAACTTATGCACATAAATATTCTGCCAATTTATATGAGCAATTAATCAGCAAGTGCTGATTACTGAATATCACAGGGTTGCACCTCACAAAGATGCAAATATATTTCTGTACTGCTTTTATGATCTTCCTGATATCCCAACTCTTTATTCTGGCAATGGACACATTAGGCGCTTGGCTTCTAATACCAGTACTAATACCAGTACTAAAGCATCAGAGAGAAGGTAATGTGGCCATAACTCTGCTGCTATGCATATATAAAGTCCCAAGTTCAAATGTTACCATTTTCAGGTATGGTTGGAAAGACTCGCATATGAAACTCATGAGAGCTAGTAGACTAAAATTTTCTGACTCAGCATAATGAAGGCAATTAGCATGCTCTGTCCCCTCTACAAACAGTTGTAGATGCTTACACTATGGTGCTACAGCCCCAGGCAGAGAAAGAATGAAAAACAGGCAGAATTGTTCTGCTTTGTTTTGGGATGAGCATCGCTCTCTAGGGTTGATCACAACTAGCAGGGCAATCTGTGGCGGACACCTTTACCTCTCTTACAGCCAAATCCAAAATAACTATGTGAGCATGTAAGAGACATTACGAGCACACCCGTAGTTCCTGCACCAACTAGTGAAAACCTATGGGAAATTCATATTGCAAATTATTATTACACCGGAGCAAGGACTCCCGGTAGTTATTCTGGATTTCGCCCTTAGAATGCTATCTACTGTAACTGAATCCTCTTTATTTCTTTGTACTGTATATGAATATCCAGTGCTACATTTCTGGAAAAACAGGTTCTGGTACACATTTGCCAATACGCACAGGTACGCACTTGTGTGTATGCGTCTATGAGTATGTGTGCTGGTACTCACCCACAGAGGTGCCTGTACACCACACATGAACATACTCCCCAAAAAGACCCTTGTGCATATCCCACCTGAATTTATTAAAAAAACTCAAGCTGCTAAGAGAAGCAAGCTCCCATTTTTACACAGCCAATTAACAGCCAGCAGGCAATATAGCATAGGAATCCAAAACGCAAAACCCAAAAACGTTTTGGAAATGCCAAGTCTTTCTACAAAGAATCTGAAGGTGTAGAAAGAATCAGAAAGAATCTGAGGTGCCAAGTTGCATATTTTTCCACCTTGGCTAGGCAAGTATCAAAACAATGTACAAAACAATCAAACTAATGCCAAATAGTAATAGCCAAATAACTGGTCAATTAATAGGCAATCTGAGATTTACTCTGTCAGCCAAGCAATTTTGAGGTGTGAATTTTTCAGGAAAAAAACATTTTAATGAAATAAAAATACACAAGACCACTTTCTGTACTTCTAACTTTTGAAAAATAAAAAAATTAAAATAAACCATTCCCTAACATCTCTACATATTGGTCACTGTAGGATGATTGGGCTGGACTGGGGGTTGTAGAACATGGGTAAAGACTATGGCTGCATCTGCTGATACTATATACCTATTTAGTATACTTTTTAAGGAATTATAATTTATAAAAATGCACTTCTTGGAATAAAACACATAATGTTGCTTTCTGTATGTTTCTGAATGAAAATCTGCCAAAAAAAATATCACACCTCTGTTAATTAGTACTGTATTTGTATGAATGGGTAAGGGACAGCGGCTGGTTCATTACAAGGGCAGTCTACATATGCACTGTAATTGCCTTGATACACAGATGACAGATTTCACTATATAATTGCATCAATGGGACATCTCCTGGGACTGGATAAATGACAAAATCAACTGCAGACATTTGTTATTTTTTCATCATCTCTTCTTGCCAGTAGATTGGTTAGCTTGCAATTATCAAATACCAATATTCCAGTTTTGCATATTAATGTTTTTTTTATTTACTTAGAACATTCTTTGTCTAAAGATTTCAAGGTGGAGGACATGAGACTGTTTCATTTTATGCTTACAAGAACCATGTATGGGCGTTTCAGAAAAGAGAAGGCAAGGGTCTTTGGAATTGCATCAGAGAAATCTGATCTCAAATTCCAAGTAAGGCTGCAATCCTAAGAACACAATGGTTACAATCCAGAGTAACTATGGGACCTTTTACACCGACGTAGTTATGGTGCCACCTATGGGAAACTATAGGAAATGAGTAGCAATCCAGAGTAATCCAGAGTAAGTGCCTCTTACATCTTCCCACAGTTTCTTTGGATTGTAGGGAAGGTCAAAGTATGTGTTGAACATCCTAATCCTAAATAAATCTCCCTGCCTCTCCAACAGTGCTACCAGTGAACAAGACTGTGTGACCCTGCACCTGCTCTTTTGCTGGCTCAAGTCCAAGTGGACCCAGAAGGAAAAAAGACTAGAATATCAGCAGCAGTGCTACCATCAATACCAACCCCTTCCCATGTTCAATTTGCTCCAGTCCCTGCCCTGGTCTCTAGTCCCACTCCCAATTCTTCCCTCCCCTATCCTCTCCTACCTCCATGACTAGCTTACCAGTTTTGGTAGGAGAATGAGACATCAGCAGCAAGGCTGTGATGCTACTACCTCTTGTGACAGTGCTTGCACAAAAAGGTCATTCTCAGTGCACTGTGCACATACTGTAATTGGTAGACATTTGACAACCTCAGAACACTGATCCACTGTTGTAACCACCTATGTAACCCTTCAATATAATGTATAGTTTTGCTCCAGGATCCATGGCACATAATCAGGCGGAATAGACTTGCAGTCTGTGTAAAAATATTGAAATCTGATGTAATTACAATATGCAAATTTAAAATAGTCTCCTTAATTTTTTCCAACTAAATTTGATTAAATAACTCTGATATTCTGGTTTTAAGTTAGAAGCAATTTTTAAATCTTGCACAATCTACTTACTCTGTACTACTTAATGGAGTGTCTTTTTATTTCCAATAATTCACTTTATGCCACTGGAAGAGTTCCCTAGGTGTACACTGTATTCATATAAGTCTATAAATTTTTGATATATTTTCTAATCAATAGTGAATGCATCACTTTATGCTAAAGTTAGGAACCTTTGAGCTGTATTTTCCAATGCTTAATGTCACTGGGTCATGTTTGGTTCTCAATTACACCAGTAAATATCTAGAGCAGAATGAGGCTGTGTGCATTTCAAGCCAAACGCAGACTGCATATTCATTCTTTATAAATAATACCTTAACTGTTTGGAAATTTTGACCATTGCTTAACTTCTCTTCTTCCCTCTTTTGTTATTTATTTCAGCAAAATAACATATATGACCAGAAATCTTTGCAAAATGTGTCAAATGCACTGCTTTAAAATATGCCGCATCAATTCTAGGCCAATTCCTTTTACTGCATTACCGTAATTAATATATCTTTTTTTGCTCAACAACTGTTAATTCAATCAACACCGCGCAGGTACTAACTCACAATTCAACTTTACACTTAAATACATCTTCATTCACACATGTGAACTCAAAAGTTCCTTTTCTAATTACAGACTTACATTAAGGTTGGTTCTTTTCAACCTTTTAGGAAAGGTATATGGAGTGCATAAGCTGTAGCAATCCCAACACACCTGTTGTCAAGCAACTGTCTCACAAATAATTGCAGTATAAACATTAACACTTTGGTCAGGTGGATGAAAGCTGAAATTGTGATACATAAGCTCATATTAATATGCTTTGGAACCCAAAGTTCTAAGTACAATACATATATGGAGTTACTTCTGATTCAAGCAAAAGGCTCAATTTGACCTCTACAAACACAAAAACATAGCTCGCCTCCTCATGTGCATGTCAGCAACCTTTGGCACTGGAGTGTCTGATTTTCAGTGGCACTCAAAGACTTGGGTGAGCAGCAGAGGAACCTCTTTGGTGCCCACTACAGTCCTGGAAACTGGAGGGATTGGAGAAGGAATGGCTTCTTCTCCAACCCCCTTTACTGTCCCAGACTGAAGTGCTCCTTGGAGGCTTCCAGGCTGCCCAGCAAGGTTCTGAAATGAGCAAGGAGGGAGGCAGAAGCAGTGCAGGTGAGTCGCTGCTGCTGGTGCTTGTCAGTGCCCACTGGTGCCTAAAGCCAGTGCCCATGTAAAAACATTTTCTACATTTTCCTCCCCCAACAATGGGTCGGTTCAATTTGTGTGTGCGCACGCGCACACGTGTGTGTGTGTGTGTGTGTAATGTTGGCATAGAAACATATTGGCACACATAATAATACTGAAATATAGATTCTGCATACTGCTGACCCCTGCACTAGAGTATGATATGTTAACACATTTCTGCCTAGACCATGTGTATACAGATTTGGTTCCTATTGTGTACATGCAATGTTGGGCAGAAATGACTTTAAAGAAGTTATCTTACAGTCCAGTCCTATTAAGAACAATGGATTATTTGATATTACCTGGGATGTGGCTTTGGTTTCATCAAAGTCAACAGAACTGGACAAGTTCTGTAAGCAAGTGGTCTGTGTCTTGTACTGAAGCTGAATGAATTTGTATGCTGTATAATTTTAGAGTCCATCTAGCCTTTCCAAATATTCTCCTTAATCAGCCTGCATTAACCTCAAGAAAGACCCATGATACCACACATACTGCACTGGGAGATCAGATCTTGCAGACGCAATCAAATCAAGTTATAGTAAGGCCCTTAAAATACCCAGGAGGTATGGTGCCCATTTCTCCCCTCCCCCCACAAAATGCTGCAAAAGGACCTTTGGCTCTAGGAGCTGTGGTTTTCAAACCCTACTGGTAGTTAAGCCCTTCCCAGTTTGTCAACATGCCTCTCTGGGCTCTGGTTCTCCCTGTCATGTGGAAGTGAAAACTTTCTGTGTATCCTTTCCACTGCTTCACAGCTATTTATTTTCCCAGTCTGTGTACATTATCTTCTCATGTCGCATGACCCAAGGTTAGGAGGTAAGTGAAGGGAGGAAAAGGCAGGAGGAGGCGATTGGAGAATTCAAACCCTGCTTTTTTGAACATCATACAAACGCTTATTCTGGGAATCCCCAGGCCACATTCCAATCCAAACCTTTCAGATCCCTGGCCAAGAATATGTGATCACAATGAAGATACAGCAGTCAAGAAAGGGAGTTTTATTTCCTGGTTTTCTGAAACAGGGAAGTCTCCAGTAACCCTCTCAAGACCATTTCAGAAAGGATCACAGGGCTGTGGGTGGTGCAGATGGTTAAAACACTGTGCCTGTTAACCAGCAGGCCAGGGTTTGAGACCTGGGTCGGCCCCACAAGACAGGGTGAGCTCCTGTCCTTATCCCAGCTCCGGTATGCAGCTGGAACCAATCATATTGGCTCTGCCTTTCCACTGGACTAATTCAGCGGCTTGGAGGGGGGCATTTGCTGCTTGGGTAACAGCCTATCCTCCATATTAATCTATCCAGGCCTTCATGCTTCTTATGCAGTGTCAGTGTCATGCAACATACCATAGTCTTTCAAGATTGATGAATGCCAAGACCTGGGGGGATGTTTTAGGTTAGGAGGACATGGGGATGTTGGCAGAAAGATCACAAGGGGGAATCTTTTAGGCTAGGAGGAAGAGCAGAAATTATTGGAGGGGACCTTTTGAAGCAGCAGGAGGGGCGGGGATGGGGACAGGGAATGATCACAGGGAATCTTTTAGAAGGTCCAGAAGTGATTGCAGGGGGTTGGAAGGAGGGGCAAGAAGGAGCACAGGGGATCTATTAGCTTAGAAAGAGGGGCAGAAGTGATCACGGGGATCTTTTTGAGTGGGGGAGAAATGCTTGAAGGGAGCAGGAGGGCCCAGCTTAAAAGGAGGGAGGGGGAAGGGGCAGAAATGATCCCAGCCTGGGGATCTCTTAAGGTGAGGAGGGCAGATTAGGAAGGGGTGTGGATGGGGCCAGGAGTGCTGTCGGGGGTCGGTCCTTCTTCTGTCTCCGGCTAAGCCCCAGAGCGAGACTAGACAGAGGAGGAGTGACGCTTAATCCCTTCCTGGGCTCTCCCAGGAGCTTAGCTTGACGGCTACACGGAGGACCGACCCAGGCCGGCCGGCCAGACAGGGAGAGAGTGCGGCCAAGGCAAGGGCCACCTCTGACAAGGGAGGAGAGGGGAGGGAGTCCCTGTTCTGTTCCCTTCCCGCCCACCTTTCAAGAATGACAAGGAGCACCGAATACAAAGGAGGCGGTGGCGGGCCGGGTCTGTCTCGGCACAGTCAGTCCCTGAGAGGGAGGGAGGGGTCCTGTCAGGCACTCACAGCGGCGGCGGTCTCGGCAGCGGCGGCAATATGGTCTCCCTGAGGCTCCGCTCCCCCTCCTGGCCCCGCCGCGGTGCGAACTGGAACGAGAGTACACGGTCTGTTGGATGAAGTCCCACAATGCACAGCGCGCGGCTCGTCACATCCCCTCCTTCCTCATCGCCGCTAGGCCGCCCCTGTCTAAACAGCTGGTCGCGCGCTCGCACCGGCGGAGGGAGGGGCTGTCCGGGAGGAGCGCCACCGGCTAACGGTCCTCGTCTCCTCGCGACTGCAGGGGGTGGAAAGAACGCAGGCGCGCGCCAGCCCCTCCCCCCTCCAACCGTCGGTTCGGCTCTCGCGCTCAGGGGGGAGGGGCGGAGGAGGACGTTCGGTTCCTCCTCCTGTCACCACAGTCAGAGCGCATACCCTGCAGGTGCACGACGCCCCCTGGCCCCTCCCCGCTCTGGGAACGGAGGCTCCACTCCCTTCCCCATTGGTGGCCACGGCTCCTTCACACGCCACTCAAAGGCAGAGGGAGCGAGTCCTATGTGCGCTTTCCTGGGAGTAAGTTCCATTGACTGGAATGGGACTTACTTCTGAGGAGACAAGTATAGGCTTGGACTCTCAAAATAGTCCTATGTGCGCTTTCCTGGGAGTAAGCTCCATTGACTGGAATGGGACTTACTTCTGAGGAGACAAGTATAGGCTTGGACTCTCAAAATAGTCCTATGTGCGCTTTCCTGGGAGTAAGCTCCATTGACTGGAATGGGACTTACTTCTGAGGAGACAAGTATAGGCTTGGACTCTCAAAATAGTCCTATGTGCGCTTTCCTGGGAGTAAGCTCCATTGACTGGAATGGGACTTACTTCTGAGGAGACAAGTATAGGCTTGGACTCTCAAAATAGTCCTATGTGCGCTTTCCTGGGAGTAAGCTCCATTGACTGGAATGGGACTTACTTCTGAGGAGACAAGTATAGGCTTGGACTCTCAAAATAGTCCTATGTGCGCTTTCCTGGGAATAAGCTCCACTGACTAGAATGGGACTTACTTCTGAGGAGACAGGCATAGGCAATCAGGTATACTGATTGCCTAGTGTTCAGTGCACCTTTAGTGTTTATTAATGCCAGCCACATGACCATGGAGATGTCTTCAGACATCACTGCCTCTTCCGCCTTGTAGCAGGAATGAACACCACCCTTTGATTCAATCAGGACTAGCAGAGCAACCTTGGGGAACACCTTTACCTTGGTGCTTGCACAGAGCCTGCTGCTCATTTGCTTGCTTTGGACAGAGTGGAGGTACTACACAAAGTAAACCCTCTTACCTGCTTCAGCAGCCAGAGACAAAGTGAGTAGAGGTAGTAGGTTCTTGCAACCACCTCTCCCCAGCCTCTCTTCCTTCCTTCTAGCACTGTTCGGAATAGTCAGTGCCTTTGCTTGATCACCTGCCTTTGCTCTCTGTGGGCAGTCTTTCAGTTGGACCACTCCTGCTGGCAGTGATTTTCAACCTTTTTCATCTCACTGCACTGAAGGCACTGAAACTGTCAAGGCACACCATCAATTGTGGTTACCATTGACAAGGCATATCAGGCTGTTCAAATCCCCTGAATTTTCTATTACTTAATGTCAGTCCCCAAATTCCTGTGGCGCACCAGTGTGCCACGGAACACTGGTTGAAAATGACTGCCTGCTGGTTTCAGTGATGCAGATCAGGGCTCTGGCCTTTGCAGGGGAGGGAACTGGTCTGACTTTGAGAGATAAATGCATCTACAATGCTCTGGGGAATTTGCTTGTTGAGTCATACTTCTTGCTGCCAACCCCTGGTGGATCAATGAACAACTTGTTCAGGCTTTTCCCATAGCTGTGACTTGATTTTCCTTGGATTATATCAGAGCTCCAGGATATTGATCAACAGAGAGAGAACGCTTGAACAAAGTTTGAAGCAAACTTGAGCTCAATCTAACAAAACACAATTTTGAGTTTTCTAACTGAAGGCTTTATATATAACCAGAAATATCTCACAAATTTTTCTTCACTGTTTCATCTTTCATTCAGTTCATTCAGTGCAACTCCCTTAGTAAAAGGACTGCTACATCTACCCTGGAGAGGTAGATTTCTTTGCAGCCCAGTCTGCAAAAATATTTTGCTGAAAAAAGAAACATATTGAGGCTGCACTCATAAAGACATTTTCCTGGGAATAAGACCCATTGAACACAATGGGGCTTATTTTGAGTATACATGGTTAGGATTGTACTCATTAAATGTTAAACTTTTCATCATCTAGTTTGAATGACAGAATACTGTCATTCATTGTAAAAATGGTAGCTTTGCAGAAGCCTGATCAATCATGATATGGAGCTAGGGAGTGTTCAACACAGGAGGGACAATGGGGATTTGTTAGGTTTCTCCCTTATTCCTTACTGTTAGTGGCAATGATAGAACTGAGTAATATGGAGCAGAGGGCCCTGGGAGGACTCCAGTGTAGGGCCATACCCTACAGCATCTAATAACCTGGTACCAGCCCTGGTTTAATTCTTCACTTCCATGCCTTTTTCCCCAATGAAAATCCTACTTTTCTGACTTCTATGGACCTCTGAAGGTACATTTGTTTGGGTGGCACCTTTACGGATCCATAGCAATTTCAGTAGAGGATTTTTGGTGAGAAACAACTGTTGTCTCCATAGTAGATTCTCAGTCCAGATCAGATCCTTGTGCATCTGCTATTTTTCCTTTGAAGATGACAGAATTATGACATGAAGTTTGTCCCAAAGTCAGTTGCATATGCTCCAATTTAAATTTAAGTGTTGGTGCAGCCATTTAGAAGGGAGATCCAAAAGATATGCTTTCCATTTTTGATAGAGTTATTTTATGGCACTAATGTGACACCGCAGGTCACCAAAGGACTTATTTTGGAGCTTGTACCGGCCTAACTGAAGATTAGGATTGCAACCGAAATTGCTTACGTGAAAAAGGTAAAAACACCATTAATTACATTGCTTTCATTAGCAAGTAGCTTTTGTATACCATTGGCACCACAGATCAAGTGGGAAAATAATTACAATTCCTGTCACTGTTTTCAGTTCTCCTCTCAGAACAAGGAGGGGGAAGTTAAAGGGAATACATTCATTCATGGCATTAATGGCTTCAGGGCAAAAAAGTTGATGAGTTACAGGTGAGTAACTTACGCAATCCTAACTTGCAGTGGAAGAGGCAGGCCAGCATACATGCATTGTATCCAGTGCAAATTTAAGAAAGCCAGTGGCTTGCTTCAAAACAAGGAGAATTTTCCCCTTATCCAAGGGAGAGCTATTGCAATGGGGCTACTTGGATCTACACCACTCTAATTGTTGGCAAAAATCCAAGCAGCCTGGGACTGCCCAAGTCGCCTGATCTGGGGGAAAAGGGCTAAGATCTGGCAAAACTAGATTCCTCTTGCCTACCTCCAGCTCCTCCCTACCTCGTCCTGTGCCCCCCTTACCCCTGTGCTGGCCAGCTAGTGCAAGCTCAGTCCACTGGAGCTGGATCCAGCACAGGAAGTCCAGTCCAAGGAATTGTGCTGGCTTCCCCGAGCACTGGCCAGTGCAAAGGACTTGCATCAGCCCAACTGCCTGTTAGGATTGCGCCCTTAAACAAAATGGCAGCGTAACAAACAATAGGCAAAATCCAGAATAACTATGAGGAGTCCTTGCTCCAGTGTAAGAACAACTTACTATGGATTCCAATATGAATTTCCCATAGGTTTTCACTAGATGGTGCAGTAACTACGGGTGCATGTAAAGTCTCTTGCGTACTCCCGTAGTTACTCTGGATTTGGGAGAAGGAGACATTTAAGGGGAAAATCTAGGATGATGATAATAAGATGATTTCTCATGATAATAAGAAATGAGAAAATGGTACCAGTGAAACCAGAAGGCTATCAATTAAACCAATCAAATAGCTCTCTAATTAAACCATCAAGTTAGGAGTTTTCTCTTGGCACAAATGCTATGAGAAAGAAAGAAAGAAGACCAGAAATGCAAACTGCTAGTTATGGTGAATTAATGGATTAACATCATTCCATGAATTGTTTTAATGGTGAAGGTGTTGATTGCCTGACCAGTTCTTCATTTTAAATTACTGTATTTACTCAAATCTAATATTCACCTTTTTCAGCTGAATTCAGTCTCAAAAATCAGGGTGAACATTTGATGGTTAATTACCGGTAAGTTTGAGTAAATACAGTATTTTGATTACAGTGGTGCCTCACATAACAAGTTTAATTCATTCCAGAAACATGCTCATTATGTTAAATGCTCTTTATGTGGAGTGGATATTCCCATAGCAAATAATGGAAACTCAGACAATTGGTTCCAGAACCAAAAAAATATTCATATAAAAATATTAACTGTAGGTAAAAATGATGACAAAACACTGGAATTGAATTTAAAACATGCATTCAATGTGCATGATCCTATGAAGTCTATTTATGTTGCAATTCTAAAGACACTTTCCTGAAAGTAAGACCCATTTAACGCAATGGGGCTTTCTTCTGGGTAGATATGATTAGGAGGCTGCAATCAAAGACACTTTCTTCTGCAATCCAAGACACTTTCAAAGTATCCCCCACTTTCTCCTTCTCTTCATCCTGAGCCTCTCCTCTGCTCCCTCCTGGCTAGACCTGAGCTGCTTCTCTCTTCTCTGCTGCTGTTCTCTCCCTCTGCCCAGTGGATGCCCGGCCACAGGAGGAACAGTGCGGAAGTGTTGCTTTCGCTATGGGCAGGTGCACTAGGCAGCCCTGATGCTTTTTAAAAGGGCTGCCGGCCAGCGCGTCTGCCCCAACTGCCACTGAGTGTGCTTGTTAAGTGAAGCAACACTTGTTATGTGAGGCAGAATCCTAGAGAAATTTTTGCTTGTTATGTGGATCACTTGATAAGCGAGGCACTTGTTAAGTGAGGTACCACTGTATTAAGCAAGTTAAGGTGTTAAGCGAGGCACCTGTTAAGTGAGGATGTGCATTAGATTCAATGGCACGTTAGAAGTAAATACTATAATATTCATTTTCTCTTTGGAAAGACAAAGAAACCTAGAAGTAATTTAAAATGAAGCTATAATATTATTTGTTACAAGTGGATAGCAATTGCTCTCTACTTTGCACTTGTAGCAGAGAGTTATTCTGATCTAGTGGGAGCTTGAGAGGACATTGTGCCTTAGGAAGACATCTGGACTCCATCTGCTGCTCCTGCTATACTTTCCAGTACACACAAGGACAGGCAAATCAACTTTTCCGCAACGTAGCTGATTTCATCTCAAAAAGTTAGTTCCTACAATAATTTTTCCTTGCTCAAAAAACCAATCAAGTTTGTCTCAGGGACCCTCTTCCTTCAGATAGTAAGGCAGCTGTTCTTTCATTGGCCTTGTTGAAGCAATATAAAACTATTGTTGAACAACAGTTGGTGATAGTGTTTCCAGAGTAAGCTCTAGGTTGAGTGAAACCTTGGCAAGGGACTTTTAGTTGTTCCTTTTATGTGGATAGGCCCCTTATCTTTTATTAAGGAAGCAGATGCTAAAGTTTTTAAATACTTGATTGGTCAGCATCACCATTATATAAAACTAATGCTGACCGATCAAAAACTTAAAAAAAATTCTTAGTTGTGGCACCACACCTCTGGAACCAGGTCCCAGAATACCTGAGGACCCGCTCCTTATTATATGGTCTCCTGCAGCATTTGAAGACCAACTATTTAATCTGCCTGTTGAAGAGGGAAATACTCCTTGGTAGCTTCTTTATTTTTTATTTGCTTTTACATTATTTTACAGTGATGTTACATGCTAATCTACTCTCTTAATGCTGCTATTTTTAAAATTGTTTGAATAATAAACTTTGTTTTATTCTCTAGTTTAATTGAACGTTCATGTTCAATTATACACCACTTCAGGGGCATCACTAGAGGGTGTGGTGGGTGCGGTCTGTACCAGGTGATGTGCTCATGGGAATCCCAGAAATGCAATTTCATGATGGTGCATAAAACTCCATCATGTCATATAAAGAGCAGAATCCAAAGCAAAATAGCACTTTCCTATTTTGAAATAGCACATTCCTATAAAAAGAAATGGGGGAACTTGTGCCATCCACACTGTTAATGTACTGTATGTTTTTGTGAGCATAAAAGGGGGGCCACCATTGGTGCTTCCCTGAGCTTGAGGAAGTGAAGGATGCAAATCAAGCAAAATCTGTGCACTGATATTATTTTCTATTGATCACTTTTTAGGATTAGGTGTATGTGCAATTGCGCTGTACTGGAGCAGATGGGAAAGTTGTATGAATCATCTTTATTTGTAGTTTCTTGGCAAAGCTAAATTCTTACTCAAATATTTTTAAAGGTGAAAAGTGAATTGGGAAATTAATTCTGGGAGATCTGAATTCTGAGTCTAATTTTCAATACTTTTTAATATGAATTTTCAATACTTTTTAAGAATTAATATGATTAATTCTGATTAATTTTCAACACATGATTGACACACACAAGCTATGTCTGCATTAAGGAGAATGTTAAGGAGAATGCTTTACAGACTAACCCCCAAATCCAGAGTACTACGGGAGCACGTAAGAGACTTAGGGCACAATCCAGAGTAACTACGGGGAGTCCTTGCTCCGGAGTAAGAACAAGTTACTCTGGATTGCAATATGAATTTCCCATAGGTTTTCACTTTCTAGTGCAGTAACTACGGGTGCACGTAATGTCTCTTACGTGCTCCCGTAGTTACTCTGGATTGTAGCCTTAATGTACACCCATAGTTACTGCACCACCTAGTGAAAACCTATGGGAAATTCATATTGGAATCCAGAGTAAGTTGTTCTTACACCAGAGCAAGGACTCCCCGTAGTTACTCTGGATCTTGTCCTTAGGTTGTTATGGCTTGATGCAGAATCAGATTATACATGCAAAACGGTAATAATCTGAAAATCATCCATTTTGAACTTAGTTCGTCTTGCTCTGAGGTACAGAATTATGGGAAGCTCCATATTCATTAAGCAATAATTTTCAGTGATCTTGGATTATAGTTCCTATCATTGCTCTTAAATGATCAAACATTAGGTGTGTTGTCACAAAGCACCTTCTATCCATTGCACCTTCTATCCATTGCGTACAGAGATGATACACTTGTGCATGAGCCCACTACAGGTATGGATTCACATGTTTAAATGCGTCTCCATACAGAAAACTTCCCTTTATATAGAAATTTTTTTGAATATGTTACAGAAAGGGTTTTTAGTATATCTCCCTACAAGCTAACTTTCTATTTGTAAGGAATCTTTTTCATGAAGGAGCAAATCACCATTTGAACCTTCTCTTATATTCTGAAGTGCTTCAGTTCAGACACAAGTTTTCCACCTTAGAATAATGGTAAATGGGAACGGATTGAATTATAATATGGAATGCCAGAGAAACGTTTGCTTTAGTAATGGGAAAGAGATGGTCCTCAATGGGGTTAGCTCAGTATCATATGCCTGACTTTTAGATGGCAGTTCAAAGACAGTTTTTTAGTGTGATACAGATCAAGATGATATGTCCCTTTTACCAGGACATGTCTTCTTTTTCAGTCTTGTGTCTTGGAAAAGAATTCATTGTTCTTCTTTTCCTTGTGAACATAATTCAGGCAGAATATGTAGGCAGAACATAATTCTTGTAATTAGTAAATATATGTAATAGTTTTAAATTTAAAAATAAGTTATATTGGCTGCAATCCTAAAGACAATTTTCCTGGGATTAAGACCCATTGAACACAATGAGACTTACTTTTGAGTAGATATTATTAGGCTTGTGTTCACAGTAAAGTATTTAAATTAAAGCAACATACATGAGTGATTTTAGCTTTTATTTTGTCATGTCCTTAATTTTCCTTGGGTTTCTTATATTTGGGGGGAGGGTGTGACCTCTTTTCTGATTATGGTATCTGGTCACCTTCAATATAGAAGTAAGTTACCGTATATGGCATGAATAGAATGAATATGGGTGCCACTGTGCCACACTGTGCCACTGAAAAATGTGAATATGTTTTGCAACATAATTCTAAATCCTTTGAAATGCAAAGGATGATGTGTCCCATTCATTCATTTATCTAAGTTCCATCTCAAATGTATTTGAATTTTATATTTAATTTTTTCTAGCCTTTGATACTAGGGCCACACTATTTGATGCAGCCCTCTGGACAGGAAATATGGAGACCCCAGTTTTAAACAATAATAAAACAAAGAAAATAAAAAACACAAAACTTTATGTTGCGTTAAATACAGACATGTTTTTTATGTTATCTTCATCATTTATTTTTAGTTTATTATGTGGATAGTAATCTGTTGTGCAATTTGAAGATAAGATAGTGCTTGTCTGACAAAGTTCATATGTAGTCCATGGTTGTATTCCATTTTCTTTTTTCTTGGACGTACACATGAATGATAAATGTGCTATTTGATACAGCTTCTGTTTTGCAAGTATTGTGTAGATAAATATCCTAGTTTCCTGTGCCACCTAGTGGAGACTAGAATTATTTAGGATTTGATCAGAATTTTGAGGAAATTCAGAGATCAAGCTGAATAGACCAAAAATGGACTACGATAATAGACAGGACGCAAAAACTTAGGAAATCATTAAGATATGAAATCATTAAGATATGGTCAGGGTTCCCATCCCTGGGAGGATTACATGAGGGTTAAGGCACCCTTTAAATGAAGTACAGTAATTGGGGCAGCTCACTATTGAAAATAGTGATTTTTTTAAAATCTATATACAGTGGCTCATGAACGCTTCTATTCATGAACAGTTTGGTTCACGAACAGGAATTTTGCCTCTGTTCGCAAACTCTGCCTCGGGTGATGCACTGCTCTCACCTGCTCATGGCTTCCTCTTGGCCTCAGTCATGTGGTTGTGGCTTCGTCTAGGCCTGTGCAAACTTGCTGTGAAGCTTTTTTTGTGACCTGCACACTTGCTGTGAAGCAAAATTGACCCTGTACCTAAGAGACAAAGAAAAGAGGAAATATCTGAAGATCTCCCCGATGTCAATATGGAGGGGATTCTCCCTCCAAACAATAACCTTCTCCCCAAATACCTTCCTGTCCTCCGTACCAGAAGTCACTCAAGCAAGGTTAGTGTTCACTCTCTTTATACAGTAGTGTACTCTTCATACTGTACTTTGTTTCATATTTTTGTGTTTTAAAAAAAGATTCAAAACGGATTAACCAAATTTACATTGAACCCTCTGGGGAAAATTCATTCAGTTCACAACCAATTCACTTTACAATCAGTGTCGTAGAACAAATTAAGTTTGTGAACAAAGGGACTACTGTATATATAAAATTGAAGAGTCACTGACTGAACGACTCACTGACTCATCAATGCTCAGACAAAACTGCCAGATCTAGAAGTGTGAAATTTGAGAAATACGTTCTGTGATGTTGGCATCCACTAAGAACCAATTTTTGAAAATTCAAACTGGAATGGGGTGAAAAGGGATGCAACGTGTTTTAGACCCTATACCTAACAATGAAGAATCATTGACTCATCAATCCCAGCCCAAACACCTGGATCTAAGAGCATGAAATTTGGGGAGGGTATTCTTTCTGTGATGCAAGCACCCAATTTTAGGCAACCGATTTTTAGAAATTTAACCCGTAAGGGGGTGAAAAGGGGTGCAAAGTGTTTTTGTCCTTATACTTCACATTGAAGACTGACTGATCAACACCCAGCCCCAATGCCTGGGACCGAGAAGCATGACATTTGGGAAGAATATTCCTTATGTGATGAAAAAATTCACTAAGAACTGATTTGGTGCCCAGTGGTGCTTGATACCTGATGCCTGGTGCTCAGTAGGGATGTCCTGTGCTCACTGCCCACTGGTGTCTGCTGCCCACTGGTTCCTGGCGGTGCTGCTGCTGGGTGGTGTCTAGTGATGCCTGCTGCCAGGTGATACCTTCTGCCCAAAGCTCAGTGCCTGGTAGGGATGCGGGGTGCCCAGTGGTCCCCAGTATCCTGTGCATGGTGCCTGGCAGGGATACCTGGTGCACTGTGCCCACTGCCCAGTGGTGTCTAGTGATCCCCAGTGCCTGGTAGGGGTGCCTGGTCATACCCACTGCCTGGTGTAGCCTAGTGGTGCCCATTGCCCACTGGTTCCTGGTCTACCCAGTGCCTGGTGTTCATTGCCTTCTGGTGCCTGGTGTTGATCATTGCCTTCTGGTGCCTGGTGCTGTTCAATGGTGCCTGGAGGGATACCTGGTGCCTGGTGGAGGCCAGTGGTGCCCAGTGCCCCCTTCATAGTGGTATCCAATGGTACCCGATAGTGCCTGGAGCCTGGTACGGGTGCCTGTTGCCTGCTGCTGCCTGCCACTGTCCCCTGGTATTCTCCAATGCCTGGTGCCTGTCCGTGCCCCACAGTGCTGAATACCCACTGGTGCCTGCCGCCCAGTGCCCCTGCCTGGTGCGGAGACAGTATACACACTCTTATATACTACTGTAGTACTAATGGGGAGCTGTGGCCAATGGCCCAGTAGGTCAACAGAGATGGCAGCTGAAAATGTTTGGGAACCACTGCTGTAACTCCAGAACTGGATCAGCTCTTCTACTGACCAGCAGTCAGTCATTCACTCTCCCCACACCCAATTGTCTGGTTAGGTTTTAGTGTACTAACCAAGAAATCCAACTCCAGAAATTCAACTCCTTTAGCAAGGCTGACAAAACAGACAGAATTGCAAACAGAATGGCAGCTAACTCAAGCATGGTGCTACTCAATTTGTGCCCACCCAATTTGTTCCTGCTCCACCTAACTGCTTTCCCATCCTCTTCTCACTTGCTTTCCTATAGAGCAAATTTGAGAGGGCTTACCTTTTCCTCCACTCTGTTGCCAAAGTATTTGACAGACGCCAGAAAGAGGGTTTATGGATGGCTGTTACAACCCTTTTCCCACTGCAATCCTGACTTCCAGTTAGGCCAATGTAAGCCCTAGCATTAGACCTGTGCCGATCTGGGTGTGTCACAAAAATGCTGTAAAGAACTGGGGGGGGGGGGTGGTTAGGCCACTGCACAACCAAACACCAACCTCCCCACACCACCGTGGAAAAATATGTGATATGAGTTAGGCCAACCTAAATTTGTTAGGATTGCACTCTAACTCTCCAAAGTTTGGGAGGACACCACCTACAGCTACCTTTCTTCCACTTCCATGTCCTCATTTGCCAAGCTGGAAGTGGGCTGAAGGTCCGGCCAATTTGGAAGAATTGTCAAAGGAGACAAGGAAATGGAGGCAGAGGGGGTAAATGCCAAAAAAACTCAAAAGGGGTGGAATTTGGGTGCTGCTTGAGGCACTACTTGGGGGCTTTAGCCTACTCCTTTGCAGTATGTAGCACAGTGTATACGAGTGGGAAGTTTCATGCGTGCGGAAGGATAAACGGTTTCAGTCCTCCCACCCCTTAACCTGCAAATGTTTCAAGACCCATGTTTCAAGCTAGCTGGAGCCCTGAATAAAAAAGCTGCAGTATTTTCTTGCATATTCCCATTCATCTATACACAAAGGGCTTACAAAAATATAGGTGATCAGACAATACTGATCAGACAATACTGAATATCAAATATTGTCTCTTTTATTCTGCAGCACATATACTAAGGAAGCTGAGCTAGAAACCTGCAGGTGAAAGAAGAAGCAATTACTGTGGTTTTCATGTCAGGCATTTCCTTGAAGATAATGAACCAAATTATAAGTGAGGAGAGTGATGCTGAGTGACTGTGACCCTCATTTTCTTCAGGAATGCTAAGGAACAGTTTCCTTTTGCAACCTGCAAGTGCTCTGGATATTTTTTTTAAAGAGCGAGAAGAGAATTTTTTTTGGCCACAAAGTACCAATTTGGCAGTCAAGTTGATATGCTTTCTAAACAGTTGGTAAAATCCACCTAAAGAACTCTCCCTCTCTACTAATTAAAGGAAATAGGCATCCAGGAAAATTTGAATAAAGCCATTGCAGATCTCTTGACCTTTAAAATGACACTAATTATTTCCAGGCCTCTTGACCTGACCTTCTTATCTTCCAATTTGTTGTTAAAACTTCTTCTTTATCTCAGGTGAGGATACTGTACATTATTTTTATAACATATGTAAACAGGATCATTATGAAATTATGACCTAAACATAATGGTAATTTTCTAGAATATTATTCGCAATATATCACATTTTCCAGAACTGTATGTAATAGAAGATGATGGTGGTGGTGGTGATAATGAACTGAACTTATGTGTTATGTACGTATAAATGCATTTCTGCTGTTATGAGTAGAATATCCATAGGTGTTATCAATAAGTATCGACACTGGTGCGTACTAAAGAAGCTAAAATTTGCTGAGTGAAGCCACTTGGCACAGATTGACCTTGACCCCAAGCATGCATTTACACAAAGTTTTAACATCCTAGCTCACTTCCTCTCTTTACAGCAGTGCTTGGAAGGAATGTGTGTGGTGCGTGGTCATCGCATTGACCATGACAGAGAAAGCTGAGCAGAGAATCTGCATCAATTTTTGCCAAAAGCTTGGCGATACCTGTGAAGAGACCTATGCAAAGTTGAGACCTATGCAAAGAGCTGCACACGAGTGTACAAGTGGTGCAGACGTTTCCAAGATGGCTGACAAAATGTCGACAGTGCTGAGAAAAACAATGCAGATGTGAGTGCAGCTGTGAGTCGAAATCGTTGAATCACCATCTGTGAGTTATCAGAGTATGTGCAGATTAGTTGTGGTTCAGTTCAGTCCATTCTTACTGAAGATTTGGGTATGAGACGTGTGTCTGCCAAGTTTGTGCCAAAACTGTTTTCAGCTGACCAAAAAGAAACTCGGGTTTCAGTTGCGCAAGATCTCCTTGATTGACCCTGAGGCTCAAACCAAGGCTCAGTCTTCACAGTGGAAGACCTCAACCTTTCTGAGACCAAAGAAAACACGAGTCGAAGCAATGTAAAGACACAGTTGACCGTTTCCTCCATTACAAGGGGATTGTTTATCATGAGTATGCTCCATGTGGTCAGACAGTAAACAAGGATTACTAGTGTGACGGGTTGTGGCATTTGCGGGATGCTATTCGTCTGAAAAGGCCAGGATTACATGTGTCCAGTGAGTGGCAATTGCACCATGACAATGTACCTGTGCCCATTCAGTGCAGCTTGTTCAGCAGTTTTTGGCCAAGCACAACATCTCCCAGGTCCAACAGCCACTGTATTCCCCAGATCTTGCCCCTTGTGACTTTTTCCTCTTTCCAAAAATCAAATCCCACTTGGAAGGATGAAGATTTCAGGATGTCAAGGAAATCCAAGTGAATGCAACAAGGCAGCTGCTGATTATCCCAGAAAATGAGTTCCATGAATGTTTCCATCAATGGAAACAGTGCTGGATTAAGGGCAAAATCCAGAGCAGTTACAAGTCCATGCAGTTACATCACCTAACGTTATCTTATGGAAAGTCACCTTAACTGCTCTGAAGCAAAGGGCTTAATTTGACTTTAGGACAGGCTTGTCCAACAAGGGGCCCCGAGGGCCGCATCAATGGGCTTTCTAAGCCAAATGCAGCCCGCGAGCCTCATGTTGGACAAGCCTGCTTTAAGATATGGGCCTAAGTGTGGGCTTCAAAGGGGACTACTTTGAAGGAGATTAAATGCCAAATTGTTACATGTTGTAGTTTCCTTTTTATAGCACCAGTCCTGATACTTATTGATCATACTCTTGGAACCGATCATAGGTATATGCGTTTGTGAAAGAGAACAAGTGTGTGTTGCAAGAATTTTGCAGATGTGCTGTGCCTATGTTGTGCTAGATATACTGTATCAGAGTCCTTGTGATTGAGGGTGGCACAGGAGATGGAGATTCAGGTCAAGGGGAAAGCCATGGAAAATGGCAGAGGCTACATCCAAATCCTATCTTCTCTCTTATACCTGAAACCGGGTGACCATATGTCCACTTTTTCCAGGACACATCCTGGATTTTAGCCATTTATCCTGGGAAAAAACCTTCAGTGTCCTCCTTTTCCTTGCAAGCAGGAAGAATGTAGCCTTGTAATTAATAAATTACATGTAATAAATGATTTAAAAAAGCTGGCCTCCGTCAGTCTTGGAAGACTATGGTATCGTGCTCGGTGCTGCATACGCTGCATGCGAAGCACGAAAGCCATGGTTGGATTGTTATGGAGGATAGGCTGTTACCCAAGCAGCAAATCCCCCCTCTCCACGCCACTGAATTAGTCCAATGGAAAGGCAGAGCCAATACGATTGGATACGCAGAGCTGGGCTAAGGACAGGAGCTCACCCTGTCTTGTGGGGCCGACCTGGGTCTCGAACCCTGGCCTGCTGGTTAACAAATATTATATTATTATATTATATTATTATAAATATTATATTATATTATATTAAATATTATATTATATTATATTAAATATAATATAATATTATATTAATATATTATATTAAATATATTATTACATTATTATAGTTTTAAATTTAATAATAAGCATTAAAGTGTTTAAGCATAAGAAAGCTGACTCACTCACTCACTCACTCAACAGCCCACTAAAACCACTCGGTCTAGAAGTGTGAAATTTGAAAAGGATGTTCCTTCTGTGACAGAGGCACCCACTAAGAATAGGTTTTTGGAAATTCCCACTGGAAGGGGGTGAAAAGGGGTGCAACACATTTTCCTCCCTAAACTTTACATTGAAGAATCCCTGTCTGATCCAAGCCCTCCCCCAACCCCTGGACCCAGAAGCATGAAATTTGGTGAGGGTGTTCCTTATGTGATATCAACACCCACCAAGAACCAGTGTTGAGAAATTTAACCCTTAAGGGGCTGAAAAAGGGTGCAACAAGGGTTTTTGTCCTATACTTAACACTGAAGACTGACTGATCAACATCCAGCCAATTTGGTGTCTGGTGCCTGAAGCACTGGGAGGGATGTTGCGCATGGGAGAAAGATGTGTATGGGGGATAATGCACATGGGAGTTGGATGCGCATGGGGCTTTGATGTATATGGGGGATTAATGCATATGAGACGTTGATGTGCATGGGGGGATGATATGCATGTGATTTTGATGCGCATGGCGACGATGTGCATGGGGATGTTACACATGGGGGATGTTATACATGGGATGTTAATGTGCGTGGGGGTTGATGCACATGGGTGGATGTAGCACATGGGGGTTGATGCACATGGGGGGATGTCATATATGGGGGATGGCACACAAAGGAATTTTACTCCTGCAACATGTATATGTCCTACATTTTTGGGGGTCTTGTCCGCTTTTTCAGTTATGGCATCTGGTCACCCTGACCTGAGAGCCCTGCACAGGCGATTTGAATCTTCACTGATGATTGATCTGGTGCATATTTGAGGAGCCTCATTGGAGCTGCCTGCTCCCTACAGGCATCCAACAGTATAGGAAAGAGCTCCAGCCAGTTTATTAGCCCTATGGGATATAATGATGGCCACTTCATCTTATTGCACTGGCAGCCAGTTTGGAATTGGGTTGCCAGTAATAAGAAAACGCCACTTTAAAGACACCATCTTCTTGTATATGCATTAAAACCCTGTAAAAAAGGTGGCTGAGGATGTGATAATTTGAAGCGGTGATTTAATTTAGTCAAAAGATTTCTATCTGCTTCTCCTCTTGCAAACAAGTTACAGATGTCCCTCATTATCCTTTAGAGTTCCATTCTGGAACCTCCTATGGTTAAAAAAATTAATGTACAGTATCTATCTACTATCTATCTACAATCTACAGTATTTATATACTGCTTTTCAACTCAGAAGTTCACAAAGCGGTTTACAAAGAAAATGGAAAAATAATAATAGCTAATTAAAAGCTAATGGGTCCCTGTCCCAAAACGGCTCACAATCTGAAATGCAAAAAACAACACCAGCAGAAGCCACTTGAACAGGCATTGCTGGGATGTGTAGGGCCAGTTACTCTCCCCCGGCTAAATAAAACAGGAACACCCACTTGAAAGAGTGCCTCTTGCTCAGTTTGCGGGGGTTACTGAGTATAACAGTATAACAAAAAACAGTATAACAGTATAAAAAAAAATTGGAAAATAGATTTAAAGACCCAATTCAAGGTTTCTTACTCCTCCTTTGCACCTAATGCAGCGTTTCTCAAAGTGGGGGTCGGGACCCCTTTGGGGGTTGCCTGGAGCTTTCCTAGGGGTCGCCTAAAGACTCCTGGTGCAGGGGGCCAGGTGGGAAGACCTGGCAGAAATGCTGGAGCCGCTGTGGCTGGAAGAAGCCACTGAGAAGCAGCTCAGAAGGAGCCTCTGAGCAGCAGTGAGATGATGTGGAGCGTTGGGGGCAGGGAGGATTGCAGCCTTAGAGCCCAGTTCTATGCATGTCTACTCAGAAGTCAGTCCCATGATAGTGAATGGGACTTACTCCCAGGAAATGATTGGAGCCTTAAAGCGCAGTTCTATGCATGTCTACTCGGAAGTCAGTCCCATGATAGTGAATGGGACTTATTCCCAGGAAACAGTGGCAGGCTCTGCTGCCTGAGATCCCGATCCTATGGAGATCTCCTCTCACCCAGGTACTTAGCTTCCCATTTCTTCCTTTCTTCCTTCCTTTCTTTCTTTCCCAGTGATCCCCTCTTAGCTATGCCACATCTATCTATCATTACGTATTGTTTTTATGATTAATTGCTATGTTTTAATTATGTTCAATTTGTAACAATGAAAATACAACCTGCATATCAGATATTTGCATTACTATTCATAACAGTAGCAAAATTACAGTTATGAAGTAGCAATGAAAATAATTTTATGGTTGGGGGTCTCCACAACATGAGGAACTGTATTAAGGGGTCACGGCATTAGGAAGTTTGAGAACCACTGACCTAATGAAATAAGGTTGTGCCTTAATATCTGCAGGGGCTTGATTCTGGGAGTAAAGAATGGAATGACTGCTTGCATGACTGTCTCTCTACAAAGGTAGAAAAGCAGTTTTTATAACTCTGATTTGTAGTGGCCATTTGTGTTGAGTCAAATTCACATATAACAATGCTGGACCTGGACAATGATTCTTCTGGCTTTTTCCGTCTTAAATTGTTCTCTCTCTCTCTCAAAGCACATTCTTTCTTTCTTTTAGGGTTTTATTATAAGCACTTGTGTGTCACACTCCTTTAGGCCTTCTGTGTCCCAGACTGACCTGTCCAAAGTTCCTCTCCTCAGTAAGCATCTCTCAGGAGATGAGAGGGAATTAATAGTAGTAGTGCCTGACATCCATACGTATGACAATTATGATCATGAAGTTGGGGAATTTTTTGTTTTCATAATAATTTCAGATTGGAGCTCAGAGTACATGGTACATGCAGCTCAGAGTTGAACCGGTCATAGCACAGCAATGACATTTCATGTTTTGTATCTTTGCACCCTGTGTGATTTTTTTTCCTCCCTGCCCTTGTTCTCTAGACTCAGGAGAAGCATTCTCTGTGTTACGCCTCATTGTTCAGTGACTGTGGATGATTAGAACAGCATGGCTGGCAAGCGACCTTTCTGCCCAATCAGGCTGGAGAGTCTCCAGGTAGTCATACAACCAGCTGAAAAATAGAACCCCTTTAGTTCTTATTTCATTCCTAAGCACCAGCACAGAAATGGCGGCCTGGGAACAGTGTTAATAATTATGGGACGCCAACAAATTGTCTGAAACACAAAGGTGGGTCAGATGAATGGTTTGAATAAAAGTAACTTATAGCGAACCATCAGGTGGGAATTAAAATTTAATTTAGAAGGTACTATCACTGCTGTGGTGCAGTGGTGATTTATTTGATTGATTGCTGCTTTCTTTCACCTTTGTGAGCCTTAGGTTTTTACTATCTGAGGAAATTAAGGCTGAATTGCAGCAGGAAATTCCTTGTACCCAGGTGTTTCTGGTTATCCAACAAATAATTCCTCTAGGGTGGGACTCAAGGAGGCTTGGAATCCAAATGATGGCTTATTGCTTAGTACCATATACTGCCATTTTGGCAGCTATTCTGGTACTTCCTAGAAAAGGCAAATAAAGTTCTGCTGGGGTGAGCAGCAATTACAGGAAACTGATAATTCAGTTGTTCAATAGTGAGAGTCAGGTGAAAAGCTCATTTTATGGGATTGTTTCATTCAGTGAAATCAGTCCAGAAGCCACACAATTGGATTCTCTTGAGGTTTTTCTGTGTTCTGATTCAAGATTTCTTCAGTTCAACTGATCGCAGAATGTTTTCAACCAATTACATTTTCTTTTCATTCAGTGGGATTTAGGACCTTTGAAAATT
Source organism: Cryptoblepharus egeriae (assembly GCA_030015325.1). Classification (NCBI taxonomy): domain Eukaryota; kingdom Metazoa; phylum Chordata; class Lepidosauria; order Squamata; family Scincidae; genus Cryptoblepharus; species Cryptoblepharus egeriae. The sequence goes on along the minus strand of JAREYC010000002.1, from coordinate 68,608,621 downwards.
GGACCTTTGAAAATTGGTCCTTTGAAGTCAAAGTCAAGAGACTTCTAATGAACAAACCCATTCTTTACAGTGAGAACTTAATGACAAGAAAAAAGTAAAATGAGAAGAAAAGTTGATAAAATGATTATTTTCAGACAGGAGCAAAGATGTGTGTGCGTGTGCAAATCAGCATTGTTGCACAATGCACACTCAGATTTACCTGGAAGTAAGTTTCATTTAATTTAGTGGGTTACTTCTGAGTAGACATGCAGAAATAACTCCTAATGGAGTAAGGTTGTGCCCAGTGATGAGATTCAAAGAAATTAACAACCAGTTCTATGCCCATTTGGCAGCCACTTTTAAATGGCTATTTTTAAACTTTATATGTCCTATCGTTAACAACTGGTTCTATAGAGTAGGTGCGAACTTGCTGGAGCCCGCCACTGGTTGTGCCTCAGTATCTGCAGGGGTTTGATTCTGGGACTCCCTGCTGATATGAAAAACATATTTAATAAAAACAGTTTGACAAAATAAAAAGTATGTATCTTCACAGTGGTTTAAAAACAACTTTTCTTACTGTTGTAGAGAGGCGGATAACAATTAGAAATGCAAAGGACCACCTGCCATTCTTCATCTGAAGAATGGAATGATTGCTTGAATGACTGCCTTTGCTACAATGGTAAGAAAAATAGTTTTTAAAACAGTTATTTGATGTGACCATTCATGTTAAAATCCATGTATAAAATCCATTTATAAATCTGTGTAGTCAAATCAATGTATAAAAAATCAGCATATCACAAGATTGCACATGTACAGTATTTGTATTCCATCGATGAAAGCATATCTGTTTTTACCTACTTTGAGCTCTAACGTGTATTTCTTTAAAGCTATTGTTGCTTTCATTATGGAATGTTCCTACCGTTAAGTGTGTATAATTTGTAACAGATCATTAAAAAAATTAACTTAGACTGCAATCCTAAAGACACTTTAAACACAATGAGCTTACTTTTGAGTAAACATGGTCAGGATTGTGCCATTACAGTATTATTCAAATAGATGTGAAAGTTTGGTCTAACTGTTAGTTGATGTTATAAGTCCTGTTTTTTAAAAAAAATTATTTATTTTTTTAAAAATAAATAATATATTTTGTGTTCAAAACGTGTTTATTTTGTTAAAAATGAAATTCTTTTCCGAATGGAAACATGTGATTTTTGCAATCAGAATAACACAATGTGCAGGGCAGTTTATATATTCAACATTCAGAGTAATACTTTCCTAGAGCAGAGTGTAGAGTAGACTGTTCCATTTTGTTAATTACAGGGTTGGGGTAACAATTAAATGTTTCCCCATCTATGATACCCCAGAAATTTAGGGGAAAGGAGAGCCTTGTTGGATTATACACTACAGTATTTTTCTATGTGCAAACAAATTTTTTTATGGAGAAGTATTTTAACAGGTAACGCCCTAAAGTTGCACTCTAAAAGTAATACACTGTACAGGAAAAATGGACAGATTCCACATTGTTCTCAGTAAGAATGATCGATTCTTGGTAAATGCACAGATTCAAATTGGTATATTCCACTGAGTATAGGAACTGGTTCTAGCTAGTCTGATGTGGAGCAAGGATATAGCTATTCATTATTAAGGATAAATTCTATATACAGATACACCCACTTTTCAAGGTTTAAATGTGTCTTTTGAAGTCCTTTTTTTTTTTCAGGAGTCCAGGAGTCTTTTCCCCCCTATTTTTCCCCCCTATGGCAGTGTCCACATAAGTATAACCATTGATAATACTGAGGTACACTCCAACTGATGTGTTTCTCCATCAGTTGTTGAAAGCATTTGTACCTACTGCCAATTGTGCTCCTCTGAAGAACAGATGCCTTTTGCAGCCAATTCACTTCAGATGATGTAAAGATAGTTTTTCTGCTTTATTTGCATTGGAACATAAGGTCTTCTTCCACCTTCAAAACCATTGACCATCTTCTTCTGAAAATGGGCCCTTATAAAGTGTTACCAGTTGGGCTAGCTGGACAAAAGGTTTTTTAAGAGATGTTATTCCTCTATCATTCAGCCTTTGTCCTGGATTGTGATGAGCAGAGCACATGAGGCAGTTAGAAATGGCAAGTGGAAAAAGTGAAAATGGCAACTGCCTCTTGCATCCCATCAACCTGGCATCTTCATTGAATGTCCAGGATTAACTTAATGTAACTACAGTTAAATTACCATATAGAAATCGTTTTGTAGAAGGGCTTCAGAAAATTATTCCTGGCTTCATCACGTGCTGTTACATTTTAACCCCTGAAGAAGGTTTGCATTTCCACGAACCTCTTAAAACTCTGACTCTATAAAGCAGAAATGTGCTTTCATTTCAGGATAACAATCTTGAAATGAAAATGTAACTGCCAAAGAAACCAATTAATGGGAGAGGGCAGGCATTTCTCCATGGTACCATGTGGAAATGTAATTTGAGGTCATGTATCAATAGGAAATGCTTTTGTGTGTGCATGTAAGCAAAGTTTGTCAGCCATATGGAAATACTTTTAACATTTACCAACAAAATAATGGCTGTTACATATTATGGGGAATGACTAATTTAGGACCCAATCCTATCCAACTTTTCAGCACTGATGCACTCATACCAACATTTTACTCATACCACTCATACTGCATTTTATGGTGATGGAACAATAATGGAAGCTTCGTCAAGGCAAGGGAGCACTTCCTCTGTTTCTGTTTTGACGATTTTATCAGCTTTCAGTCTCCCATCTAAAGTTTAACCAGGTCCAGAAACATAAAGCACAATGCACACTAACCATGTCTACTCAAATGTAAGCCCCATTATGTTAAATGGGTCCTACTCCCAGGAAAGTGTCCTTGCAGCCATAGTCAGCGCTTTTTGTACCCATGGCACATCATGACATCATGATCCCTCATGTCATCATGATGTCATTATGCACGCACTCTGCAGAGGGCACATGCATACTATGGCAACTCCCTCACAGAGGAGATCACTGGTGTGCACAAGTGTACCAGTGATGTGCCCAATGAGTGGGATATTGAGCTTCTCCCTAGCCACTCTTGACTCCAAAGAGGCCATGATGAGCCTTGGCAGCTCAAGCCTTGGCACCTGTCAAGCCTTGGTATCTGTCCCTTCCGGGGGGTTCTTCTCAATGAGGAGCACCCAGTCTCTGCTGGGGCATTCTGAGATTGTGCCAAAGCTCTCCCTTGCCTCCTGGGCACTGTCTCTGCTGGGGCAATTTGCTCAGTGAGGGGTATGCCTAAGCACTCCTTGGCCTCTCAGGTATCCCAGGGGCCAGGAGAAGTCTCAGTACTTGTTCCCACTGCAGAGATCTACACTGTGAAGAGGGTGTTTGCAGCCCCAGCACTTGTCTCTGCTGGGAGGTCTCTGAAATGCCTGCAAGCTCCCACAGCCTCCCCAATGAGGGAGTTGCAGAGGCACTCTACAACTGGCCAGGCAACTTTGCAAGTGCTACATAAGTGGTCTGCTGCTGATCAGGTCCATTACTGCTTACCATTCTTCCAGTAGCCCTATGGGCAATCACTCGACTATATGACTACATTGTACACACTTATCTGAGAGTGACACAGAACTCAATGGGATCGACTTCTGAGTAGCATGTATAGGACTTGCTGATAGGGATAGAGAAGGGTGAATGGATAGTGGAATGAATGGACATTTCTAAATTGTTTGATAACACGTGCTTACACACACACACTCAAAGAAACTTAGCTATGCCATGTCTGATGATAAACAACATGATATTGTAAATGGCTGTTTTAAACATAATGATATATGGATGCCCAGTTTTTCTCCTTAGACACACAGAAAGAACACCTGCTTTGTTTTTGTTATTGCTGAATACTGCAAAGATTTTGTTGGATCTACTTCTAGCCCTAGTCTTGTAAATTTGAATAGCTTCAAAAAGCTTTCCAGGTGCGGCGGATCTCCTCTCTCCTCCATTAAATAACAGTAATATATCTCACCTTTTCACCTACTTAGTCATGTTCTGACATGCAAGATTCTGTTCCATTTAATGTGTAAGTATGTATACAGTTAAAATAATAACCTTAAGATATTCTAATTCACCTATTTATCCAAAATTGCTATTTCCACAAAAGCCTTTCCTCTTTCTGTCTGGGTGCATGATCTTTAATATTTGATTTTTTCCCCCAAAGTATACCTGTTTGATGTTTAACTCAGAACAAATGATGAGAGTGGAGAGAATGAGCAAAATAATGTTCCAATTAGCTATATAAAGTTTTAAACCACAATTTAAAATATTAAACCACAAATGATGAACATGAGGAGGTAATATTGTGGTGTTGGAATCAAGCTAAACTAATGTAAGTAATGACTTTCAGAATTCCTAATTAGCCCACTTTTATATATTTTAAGTTTCAAGATTTTTTTAAGGGGACTTTTTATAAATGAAAATAATTTTTGAGGTGCCTAGGATGAAAGTTAGCCCAAGGGACACTTTTCAAATCTTCAAGTTTGGTTCAATACCTAGTTCAATACCCAGTTAAAGTTTTGTTTTTTTAGAAATCAGTGCTACAGATCCTAAGGCCTATATCCTAAAGTGAAATTAAGCCCCTTGCTCCAGAGCAGTTAACATGACTTTTCATAAGATAACACTAGAGGGTGACATAACTGCGTGGACCCGTAACTGCTCTCAAGGTGACCATATGACCAGAAAAACCTGGATTTGTCTGGGTTCCCTACATTTTGGCTTCATTGTCCTACATTTTGGCTTCATTTTGAAACTTCACGATAGTGCATAGTACCCTATCATGCCATATGTCGTTGGATTTGTGTTGAAGAGCAGAATCCAATGCAAATATCAGTTTGGAGATATCTCCTTCCAATCAAAAGTTATGGTCAAAAAGCAAAAAAACAAAAAAACAAAAATATACACTTTTTGGGAATTTTTTAAAGTGGGTAGGAATTTTGGCCTGGGATTAGGAATTTTGACCCTGGGTTTCAGGAATTTTGGCCCTGGGGTTCAGGAATAATCTGGTCACCCTGTGCTCTGGATTTTTCCCTAAGTTATCACGGCCATAGTTATCTTTGTTTTTAAAGATAACTTTTTAAAGATGATAACATTTTAAAGATGATCTGTGTGACTGATTTCTAAAAAACTTTAGTTATTGGAATAAAACATACAGTTCAATCATAGCCATAATTTGGTAGTTCCAGGCCCTTCAAAGCAATACCTGGCAATGTTGTCCTTGCTGATCAATGTTTGTGTTAAAAAATAAGACTACAATACTTTCCTGACAGTAAATATAGTGGGGCTTACTCCTGAGTACACATTTGCAGGTTTGCACTGAAAGGCTCCAGCCACAAAAGTTCTGTAAAGTATTTTACAGCCATGAAGGGAAACAGAGCACCAAAGGAAAGGCCAGAGCTTTCCCATCTGAGCCAGGCGATGGATATCTGCAAAACCAGAAAGCATCCAGAAGTAACTTTCTGGCTTAGGGACACAACCTCTGATTTGCTTCAGCAAACCACAAGTCTCCCCAAGTCTTTCTAGGGCCTGCAGAGCTGGTGGAATGAGTTGCTGACCTGGTGCAGGTGATATGTTCTGTTTTTCCAGGACATGTTCCACAGACCAACTACACTGAGTAAATAAATATTTTCTTTTGTCTATCCTAACCCTCCCAACATTCAATTTTATTGGATGTCCTCTAGTTCTGGTGTTATGTGAAAGGGAAAAGAGCATCTCCCTATCCACTCTTTTCACCCCTTGCATAATTTTGAACATCTCAATCATGTCTTCCCTCTAGACTGAAGAGCCCCAAACACTGTTGCCTTTCCTCATACCAAAGGTGTGTCAGACTAACAATCATTTTGGTTGCTGTCCTCTGAATCTTTTCCATTTCCTCTATATCCTTTTTGAGATGTGGCAACCAGAACCGGTCACAGTACTCCAAATGTGGCCTCATCATCAATTTGTGCTGTTTTATTGTCAATGCCCTTTCTAATGATCCCAGGCATAGACTTTGCCTTCTTCACTGCCACTGCACATTGGGTCGACACCTTCATCAATCTCTCCACCAGCGCCCCTCTGTCTCTCTCCTGCTCTGTTACCGATAGCTCAGAGCCCATTAACCTATATGTAAAGTTCAAGTTCAAGTTTATTAACAGTCTACTGACCAGCCATATAAAACATATAAAAACCAGACACAAATCCCATAAAACAACCTATATGTAAAGTTAGGATTTCTTGCCCCAATGTCCGTAACTTTACATTTATTCACATTAAATCGCATCTGCCATTTCATTGCCCATTCTTCCAGTATGGAGAGATCCCTCTGGATCTCTGGATCCCTTTGGATCACTGGATCCCACTTCACATCTCTTCAGGTCTTCACCACTAGGACTAGTTTGGTGTCATCCATGAATTGGCAACCTTGCTACTCAGCACCGTCTCTAGGTCATTTATGAACAGGTTGAAAGGCACCATTCTGAAGATGGACTTCTGGGGCACACCACTTTTCACTTCTTTCCATTGTGAAAATTGTCCATAGACACCCACCCTCTATGTCCTGCCCCTCCATCAGTTCCCAATCCATGAGTGGACCTGCCATCTAATTCTCTGACTATGGAGTTTCCTCAGAAGTCTTGCCTGCTGTGAAAATGCTTGCAGAAGTCAATATATTTAATTGATTGTTCTAATGTCAAAGTACCATAATCTCTTTTGTACTGGTTAGGAGGTTAATGATTTTTAAAGTTAACAGCTACAATTTCCCTACAGTTTGCTTGCTCTTGTTTGCAATCCTTTTTTTTGTAGCAAAGCCTGCAAAGGCCTTGCTTTCCTTGTATTATAGTGCCATTTATTGACATTCCATTTGGAGACTCTTCATTACATCAATAAACTTGCATGTTTTATGGACTTGAGCTGGATGGGGAAGTGTGGTGGTTGACATGAGCACCTAATTTGTTTCCTTCACTACATACTGTTTGGCTTTGTATGTTGATTGCGCCCATGGACTGATTATTAGTTAATCCAATCCAGCTCCCACATTTTTCTCACATTCTTTGTTCACAGTAATTTCAATGACCTGATCTGAAGGCAGTTTGCTGTAATTTTTTCCAATGAATGACAATCTACACCTTTTCATCTTCTTTTATTGTTGTATTTCACTACTAATCCAAGGACAGATAACTTAGAGATAGTTGACATTTTCATAAACTCCTAAAGGTGGAAGGATTCTGTAGGAAGTCAGCAAATATCCTTTGAAATCCTAAGTTTCTCAGAAATTGTAATGCTGCAAGAGAATTTCAACATCAAAGATGTGGGAGAAGATGTTCAGTGAAACACAGCTGAGCATGTCTTCAAACACTGATTATGATAGTTTCTGAAAAGCAATTGCACTGACAAAATTCATCATTTATATCTTTTGCTTTAATTTTTATTAATGTTATGAAATTATCTGATGCTTGTGTTCCCGATAATATGATGCCCGCTTGAATTCCATTACATCAAGGTAAATGAATCTAGGCACAATCTTAATTAATTTAGGCCAGCGCAATTCACCTGTCTTCCCAGTCCTGCAGTGGCATGGGGAGACCAACATATGTCTGTGGACTGACCTAACCCCTCCCCAGGAGTGGCACAGAAGTGCCTTACAAGATTTTTGGCTGCAATCCAAAACACACTTTCCCGGGAGTAGGCCCCATTGAATACAACAGGACTTACTTCTGAGTAGATGTGCTTAGGATTGCACTGTTTGCCACACTCCCAGCCCAGCACAGGTCTAGTGTCGGCCTAGCCAAGGGTTAGTATTGTGCTGTCAGTGGCATAGAGACTGATTGTTTAACCCAGCTTAAATTTATGCCCTGGATGTGATGTCACACCTGGGTTTTTAAAAAAAGAGTTAAAACAGGAGGAAAATCTGCCTCTACTCCCCCACTGCTCACTTGTTTTGCTGCTTCCCCCCCAGTCAACCAATCAACACGTTATTGGTTCACTGCTATATCATCGTAACACGTAATTAGAACAATCAGTCTGCAATCCTAATTCGCAGTTAGCTCTGCTACCTGAAATGATTTTAACCTGAGACAATAATCATTTATACAAAATATATTGTAGATGTACATTCTCCCAAGCTATGGATATGAAGTTTCCTTTTTCAAATGGTTTTTTCATGGTTTTTCCAGTGGTGGGCTCCAGCAGGTTCGCACCTACTCTATAGAACCGGTTGTTAATGAGATAGGACATATAAAGTTTAAAAATAGCCATTTAAAAGTTGTATGCCAGATGGGCATAGAACCAGTTGTAAATTTCTTTGAATCCCATCACTGGGTTTTTCCCATCTATTGTAATGTGCATTAACAATCTAAGGAATATTCTGGTTAAAAGCATACAGTGGTGCCTCACAGAAAGAGCTTAATTCATTCTGGAGGCATGCTCTTTAAGTAAAATGTCTGTGGACTGACCTTTAAGTGAAGCAGATTTTTCCATAGGAAATAATGAAAATTCAGATGATTGGTTCCACAAACCCCAAATATTCATATAAAAATATTAACTGGATGTAAAAATGATGACAAAACACTGGAATTGAATTCAAAACATGCATTCAATGTGCATGATCCTATGACGTCTACTTCAGCTGCAATCCTAAAGACAATTTCCTGGGAGTAAGCACCATTTAACACAATGGGGCTTACTTCAGGTAGACATGGTTAAGAGGTTGCAATCAGAGACACTTTCCTGGGAGTAAGCCCCATTTAATACAGTGGGGCGTACTTCTGAGTAGACCTAGTTAGGCAACTGCAATCAAAGACACTTACCTGGGCTGCTGCTGGAGGTTCAAGGTGGCTGGTGGGGGCAGTTGGGGGCAGTTAGGGGTAGCTGCCTCTGGCACCTCCAGGCAACTGCCCCCAAGTTGGGGACAGTTATAGACAGCAGCACTGGCCACCAGCCTTTTTAAAGAGCCTCCATGTGGAATGTCAGGGCTGCATAGCACGCGTGCCCATAGCGCGCTTGCTTGTTAAGTGAAGCAGAACTTGTTATGTGAAGCAAGATTTCTTAGAAATTTTTGCTTGTTAAGCGAGGTACCACTGTACTTTAATAACATAATTGAGTTAAGCAGGAGTTATATCCTAAATCTTTGTAATTTCCTATAGAGTAGAAAGGTACATTTGTCATTTGTGGGGTACCCAGCCAGGTTATAATCTATGCTCATCTATACTGACAGCATTTCACAGATTTGAAAAAGCCAGGGCCCAAAGTGTTCCAAATGTTGCCCCAAATATTCTATTCTATATGTTGCTGGGACTCCTAGGTTTTACTTGCTCAGTTGGAATGCTTTTCTTGCAATGTGTCTTCTCATATGAATGACCTAGAGTCCTGAAATTTGTTGGGGAAATTGCTTTTGTGACATGAGTAATTACTAACAAACTCTCCCCCTATTGTTCCTTTTAAGTTCTGTGATTAGGAAAAGCTAAAGCCTTAAGATCTGGGAGGAGGAGGAAGGTGGATTATTGGTGTCTTTTCCAGCTGATATGAGGACTATGCCCATCTTCTTGAGTGCCATGATGGTGGAAAGTAGTAGAAAAACAGGAATGTTTGAGAGAGTAATGGAAGACAGCCAGCTTTGGGGCCCAGTGTCCTGGAACCTTTGCTTACGATGGCAGTTATGGGAGGGGGGATAACATCCTTGATTTTGTGACACCCAGCACAATGCTAAATTAATTGGGAAAGCAATTTTCTTTATCTTAGAACTAAAAATGATAGGCAGGAACTCTTGCACAGAGGAAGGAATGTATAAGATGGTGCAAAGGAGGACACCAGGATGCAAATCTTTTGGTGTCTTGCATGCTCTGTGAGACATTTTGTGGGCCACTGTGGGCCACAGCAAGCTGGACTAGATGGGCCTATGGCCTGATCCTGCAGAGCTCTTCTAATGTTCTTATGTGTTAACTGCCCATATGTTTTTGATTACTTTTTAAGGAAAGGAATTTAAAATAAACTGCCCTTAAAAGCTACCTCAATTAATTAGGGGCATTTTAAGAACTCCAAAGGTTTTTAGTAACTCTGTGTATATGAATTATTCTTAATTCCTCTCTTGAGCAAACCAAGGAAACCACACTTCCTGTTTGTGGAGCCAGCACCTGTTAATCCTACATACAAAACAACACAGCTCTCTACAAGGCCACACTACCCTGAGGCCACTGTATTTGCCTCATATCTTTCAGCTTCTGTCTCCTTCTGGGGTTCCATTACCACTAATGGGTTGGCTTTGTATCTGGAGTGTTTGGGGTAGACTGGTATGACTTTTTCAAATTGTGGTGGTACCTGAAACAGAATCTTCTTGGAGGAGTCGCAATTCAACTGACCAACGGGTATAGGGTTTGTTGGATACTGCTTTGTTCAAAAGTAATTAAACTCAATACACGTCTTTTCCCAAAAGAGTAACTAAAACTCAAACCTAAAAGGGTAACTGAAACTCAGTACACATCTTTGTGTCAAGAACTTGTGTTGTTAATAATAATAATTTGTGTTACTGCCATCGAACTGCCAAGAACTAATAACTGAGTTCTTCCATGACATGGTTGTGGACTCAGTGTTATTCCAGAGAAAGGGTTGGAGTTTTTATTTCTTGAATAATAATCATTTTTTCCCTTCATAAAAATTATTTGGACAACTGAGATCTTTTCAAAAACTAACATTGGCACTGTACTATTGCAGAATGGATTTGACTCCAAAATTCCTAAAAGCTAGCTTTAAAGCCTAACTTCTTGTTTCCTGTTTCCATCTGGGAACTTTTCAGGGGAACATTTTGATGAAAGAAAACATAAACAAATTGTAAAAGATTTGGTCTGCATCTCTTGGCAAGCATTAGTGCTTTGCTTACCGTCATTGTCCTTGATTGAGAAATTTCATAGTTCACGCTGCCCTCACAGGAACCATGCAAGCTTTTATGCTAAAGGTTAATATCAGGATGTCTTCTGAAAGAGTTGCAGAATTTAATTAACTCGGTTCCATGTTTGCAGCCATGTGATTTCTCTTTCTATTAACATAAATTCACATATGGATTAAAGTGAAATAAAATCTACAATTTCAGTTCAGTTCAAAAGTGATTGGAAACATGTATTACCTTCCCTTGACCTGGCAATGAAAGGAGGAAGTTATTATGATGGTTTACTGAGTTCATAAGCTCTTTATTGCCTTGGCAGATTTAATCTTTTTGAGAGAAAATTTGAACTGGGGATAACATTGTTCCCATTAAAAAAATATTTTTTACAAACTTGACAAGGTGGAATATTTTGGAACTCACTTGCATACAATACATGTGATAATGAATACACTTAATTTATCATAAATTTTAAGTTATAACAGGAGGAAAACATGAGATTGCTTATTTCACATATAGGTTGCAATCCTAAGCAAGGCTGGCACAACTCATCTGCCCTCCAGTTCCAGAAGTGATGTAGGGAGGCAAGTGCATGTCTGTACACTGTCCTAACCCTTCTCCAGAAGTGGGGCAGAAACGTCTTGCAGCACTTTTGTGACACCCCCAGGCCAGCATAGGACCTGTGCTGGGGCTTAAGATAGCCCCACTGGAGTTTAGGATTGCAGCCTTAGAGAGGTTAGGATTGCAGGTTATCCTAACTGGAGGCAGGAACCCTAACTGGAATCCTAACTGCAGGAATCCTAACTTGAGGTTAGGATTGCAGCCTTAGATAATAACATTGTAGTGAGATATCTCTAGGGTGGGAGACCCTGGGTGAGTGAAACACTGGGATAGAGTTATTTCTTTCTAATCCTAATCCAAGAATGTGAATCCATACAGGGTGGATCAGGTCAAACAACCACTGTATCCTTTTCCTCTTTCCATTTGAACTTGAGCAAGAAATTTAGCAGGCACAATTCTAGAAGACCTCTTGCTGCAGCTGAGGCTTTCCTAGGCAAGGGGACAAGTGTTCCCTTACCTTGAGAAGGCATTCAGGCTGCAAAATTTCCCTGTGGCCCCTGACATTGCACACTTTTCAAACTTGTTGCCTTCATGATTGCTTTCTGTGATTGGCAGGCTTATCAGATGAAGGCTATCTGAAGAGGGGGGAAACACCCCTCTCTGGAATTCTGAGAGCATTTCATGGCCATGAAATGGGGCTTACTTCAGGTAGAAGTAATCTGGCCCTTTAAATAAATAATTTTCAAGTGCAGCTATTGCTCCTGAGGCTTCCCAGCAGTGATGGGATTCAAAGAAATTAACAACCTATGCCCATCTGGCAGCCACTTTTAAATGGCTATTTTTAAACTTTATATGTCCTAGCTCTCATTAACAACCGGTTCTATAGAGTAGGTGCGAACCTGCTGGAGCCCACCACTGCTTCCCGGCTGGCACTCCTCCTTCTGCAGCTTCTCTGCCGCTTCGCTGGTTGGCGTGCCTCCTTCCAAGGCTTCTCTGTTGCCCATGGAGGCTTCCCCAGCTGGCATGGCTTCTTCCATGGCTTCTCCACTGCCTGTCAGCTATGCCAGCTGGCCCAGCTCTCTCTGCCACTGCTGTGCCATCCCTGGAGCAGATCAGTGTGTCCTTGTGAGTGTGTGAGAGAGAGTGCATGGTGTGGATGCGTGTGTATGAGTGAGTGTGTATGCTACGTGTGTGTATGAGAGAGATAGTGCATGGTATGTGTATGAGAGTACATGCTACATGTATGTGTATGAGAGAGAGAGTGCATGGTGTGTGTGAGTGAGTGCATACTACATGTGTGTGTGTGAGAGAGTGCATGGTGTGTGTGTGCGCATGCAAGTGAGTGCATGCTACCTGTGTGAGTGAGTGCATGTCAGAAATATCGGAATCATGCATGTTGAAGTCACTTGCATGTGTTGTGTTGCTACAAACTGCTTTAAGGGCGGCTTACATGCCTGGGTCAGAATCATGTGTGTTGAAGTCACTTGCATTTGTGGCTTGTGTTGCTGAAAATTTATTTGAGGGTGTCTTACATGTCTGGGTCAGAATCACGTATGTTGAAGTCACCTGCATTATTGTGTTGCTGCAAGCTGCTTTCAAGGTGTCTTACATGTCTGGGTCAGAATTATGCATGTTAAAAGGTTTTCAGTTTTAAAAGTGTTGACATTAAGTACAGTATAGGAAAGCAATACAATTATTTTTGCTTTATTTTAACATGCCCTTCATTTTTCCTACATTTTTTGGGTGTCAGACATTTCTTTTTAATCGGGTAGGAATTTTGGCTTGGGGAGCAGGAATTTTGGGGTGCTTGCAGGGGGGGGGAGTTTGGGTTCAGCATCTGGTCATCCTGGTGACTGGTCTCATTACCTCAGCCAAGTATCACAGAGCCTTCTCACTCTTTAATTGGCAAATCCAAGGAGCCTTGTATGTATAAGCAGGCTGGGTTTCACAAAGCTAATGGATCAAGGATGAGAGCTAGTTTTGCAAATTGAATACCATACAAGAATGCCCTTCTTAGAAGAGATCATAAATCCAAATATGCAATGTCTTTATGTTTTTGCTAATTAACTCCACGCTTTGTAAGTCAGTCTGGTTTGCAAAGTGCATTTTTTACCATATGTTTGTTGAGTAATAAATCCATGAGTTTCTGAAACATCTATTAGAACTTTTACAGCACAAATATATTGGTAATAATGTGATAAATCTCTAACCTTTCTTCAAAAAGTAAGAATACTGAATATATTTTATAATCCCTGCTGTCTTGTATTGCTATAATACTTGAGATGGAATAGAGCTATTCTGTGCTATTTGAAGTTCTCTATATTCTTTCTCTATATTCTTTATTTAAGTTTATTTCTCTATATTCTTCGCTGTCCTGGGTATTTTCAGCTACTTAACATCCTGATCCTTGGAAAGCAGGAACCATCATTGTTCACCGCCAACACCTGATTATGCACTTTCCGGAGAAAAAGAAAACCTGCAAATAGGAGCACTTCTGAGCTGCTTTATCAGCTTTGGGCAAGTTCATCCCTTCCCCCTTTTCTCACCTATTGTTTTACACTCTCTCTACGTATTCCTGTTGACCTCACTAATCAAAAGTTAATTGTTCCCACCGACAAAATCAACAATCAAAATTCCTGCATCCCACAATGCGACTCAGGAGGCAGCTGCTGTACTGTGCAGGATAATAAAGCCAGCCGTTGCTACTGCTTGATTTTGCAGTGTTAAAATTGCACAGTAGGATTATTGAAATATTCTGCTTTGTTTTACAGGGAGTAAAATGAGTTTGCTGACTTCTGAAGATTGTGACATTCAAAAATGCTGAGAATTTTGGGTGACATACCAATATTTAACAGGACTCCTGTAGATGTGTCTATATTTTTAGCTTTGAATGAAATTTGGGCAATAACAAACAAAACCAAACAGACGAACATAGGTATTTATATATTGCTTTTATGCTCATCAGATTTCTCTTTTGACTTTATTCTCAAGGTGGTTTACCCAGGCAGGCTTACTAACCCTAGAAAGGTTTTACAATTCAAAGCTTCTCTATTTCAAGAACTCCTACATTCTTAGATGTTTCCTTTTATGTCCAGTCTCACATTCACTTGCTCACTGTCATGCCTTTGGACAGACTTCACTGCAACTGCATTTCTTTCTTTACACACACTCCCACAGTTCAGTATCAAACTGCAAGGCTTCTGGTGTTGTTGAGATCGTGACCTTCAGATCTTTTCTTCAGGCAATTTACAGCAGCTTAACCCTGTAAGTGTGGGTGGCACAAGTGGCTAAGACACTGTGCCTGTTAACCAGCAGGCCAGGGTTCAATTCCCGGGTCGGCCCCACAAGACAGGGTGAGCTCCTGTCCTTAGCCCAGCTCTGTGACGCCAGCTGGATCCAATCGTATCGGCTCTGCCTTTCCACTGGACTAATTCAGTGGCGTGGAGAGGGAGGATTTGCTGCTTGGGTAACAGCCTATCCTCCATAACAATCCAACCTAGGCTTTCGTGCTTCGCATGCAGCGTATGCAGCGCCAAGCACAATACCATAGTCTTCCAAGACTGACCGAGGCCTGCTTTTAACCCTATAGACCAGACCTTCTGCAATAGCTTCTCATGTCTGACAGTGAATTGAATTATATCATTTTTCTTGAATATTGGACTGGATGGTCTTCATGTGCCTGTCCTCTTTGCTTTGCTAGTGATCAGTTTTCAGTTTGGTATCTCACCTTTTGCTTATGTAAGAAGCACAAGCAAGTTGGATAAGAATTACAGCATTGTGAAAACATCCAAGCAGTTGCTCCTGCTCCAGCAACAGAGACCATGATGAAGACCAAAGTGCTAGAATAAAAGGCTCAACATTCAGTGTATGGAAGCACAAGCGCCCACCCCTATCCTTGTCTACTTATGAATAAGCCCTATTGTGTTCAGTGAGAATTACTCCCAGGAAAATGAGGAAAGGATTGCAGACACAGTCAATGTTCCCTCTAATTTTTGGTAGGCTGTGTGCACAAAAAAATTAGCCATGCAGCTTTTGAAAGAAGGTTAAATTTTTGTGCACAACGTAACAACAGTTGGAATTATATACTTTTGACTACACTTCAGAAAACAAAATGTACATTTATTAGAATACATAATATTATAAAGAGGCTGCATGCTACCTGCTCACAAGATAAAGGAGGACAAGGAAGATTACTTTTTCCAGGACATTAGGTTATAAAAGAGGACATGTCCTGGAAAAAGAGGACATGTGGTCACCCTGGGTGTGCAGTGCATGACTCCTTTACCTGCTAGGGGTCTGCTCCAGTTGAACCTCTGCCTCCGCTGCCTTGGTAGCCCACCGGAGCATAGCCTGAGTCTCTCCTAGAGCAGGACAATGGAGGGAAAGGGATGCACCAAATCTGCACATCCCTGGAGGGGGAGACACAGCGCCCCTGTGCGCTCTCTCGCTCCCCTGATGGGCATGCATCCTCCTCTCGCTTCAGCACCTGCTCCCCCTCCCATGTCAGGACCTGCTCCTCCTCCTGCATCAGCACCGTCCAGAGCTGCCAAAGTTAGGCAGTTGGCTTTGTGCACTTTGTAGAAACTTGTGTATGCTAGTTCAGCAAGTTGTGTACGTGCTCACATCTGCACAGTTTAGAGGGAATATAATCTTGAGAGCCCTGGTCCTTGCTTGCATTTGTTCTAAAGCACAAGGTGTATAAAACTGGCTTCCTCTGTTTTACTTGAAGGTCATGTATGGAAGGAAACTGTATTGTCTGCTGACTAGGGTGGAACTACTATGGGCGCAATCCAGAGTAACTACGGGGAGTCCTTGCTCTGGTGTAAGAACAATTTACTCTGGATTGCAATATGAATTTCCCATTGGTTTTCAGTAGATGTTGCAGTAACTATGGGTGTGCATAATGTCTCTTACGTGCTCCCGTAGTTACTCTGGATTGTAGGGCAACGATTTGTAAAGTTGCTCTAAGCAAGGCATATCTTGAACATGATCTCTTTGGATCCACAATTATCATTTTACCATGAGAGCCATCATGAATATTTCTCAGCCATACACAAGTGCACCTGAAAAAACTGGAGGGCTCCTGCATTCTTGCAAAAAAAAAACTGAATTCAAAGAAATATCCTGAATTATTGGCAATAAAGCAAGCTGTGATATGCTATCAAATCTATTACAGTGGTGCCTTGCTTTATGAGCATAATTCTTTCTGGAAACATGCTTGTAATACAAAACATTTGTGATACAAAGCAGATTTTCTCATAGGAAATAATGGAAACTCAGACGATTTGTTCCACAACCCAAAAATATTCATATAAAAATGATCACAATACTGTAATATAAAACAAAATAATAAAAAATGTCAGGATGATAGTTTTCAGATAGGCAGAAGTGTGTGTGTGTCTGTGTCTGTGTGTCTGTGTCTGTTAGCTTTGTTTAGAAGCTGGCTTTTGAAAGAGTTGATTACCTTTTGCAGTTCAGCACATTTTGTGGAAGGGCAGCTTCTGCAAGAAGTTAGTCTTTACAGCTTTGCAAAACAGGCTGGTCTCTGCAAAAGAGGTCAGAAGGAATCAGCAATTAACTAAAAGAGAAATTAGCACTTGGGAGCAATTCTGCCAAATGTCAGCTCCTGCAGGAGCTCATTGTCTGCTTTGGTGCCATGGTAAGTAATACAGTAGTTAATCAGTTTCTTGGAATTAAATGGTCCAAGGAGTTGCTCGCTATTCAAGGCATTGCTTGTTATTCAGGGCAGAATTGCTTAGAAATTGCTGGTTGTCTTACAAAACACTCGTAATTCAAGTAACTCATAAATCCAGGTATCACTGAATATTGTGGAATGGTTGCTTTGCCATTGTCCAATAAAATTATCCAAAAGCCCATTGCATTGCAGCAAACTGCAAATAAATATGATAGGATGGGGTATGCGTGAATGGAGATTTTTTCTGTTGCAAGAATTCAGTAGGAGTAGAATGTATGTCTCGGCAGTTTGTAGCACAGCATTGCGAACTTTTTTGTTTAAAAGTGGTATAGTATATAAATACTATTAATAATCATTGTTGAACCATCATTGCCCCAAAAGTTATGCCAACAGCCCAATTCTATCCACCCTTTCCTGGTAGAAAGCCCCATTAACCATCATGGGAATTTCTTATGAGTAGACACGCATAGGTGTGTGCTCGAAATCTTTAGGTGTTTAGCAAAGGCAAGCCTGCCCATTTAGGATCATTTCTTTGTACTTGCATTCAAACCCGTTTTAACTGCAAGCTTCTGAATTTCTTGATGCTATGTCTCAAGAAAATGTGCTTTCTCCTTAGGATCTCTCATTTCCTTGCAGTTTTTTTTGTAGCAAATTTTTCCTCTAGCTAATCCATAAAGAATATTATTTACATTTAATTCAGAGAACATAATGAATGGTTATAGTCTAGTTTCCTGTTCAATGCAGTATCTTTACTAGATGCAGGGTACATTTCACAAGCTAGTTATAAATTTTACCCAGCTTCATCTGTTCTACCTGGGGAGCAATCATTGAGAGGAAACATGCTTGGAAGTTTTGATTTGTTAACATTCAGATTTAAGATGAAAAGCAATTCTGGCCAGTGCACTGAATAATCTTGGAGATACCTTAAATATTTTCAAATTCAAAATAATAATGAAATTCACATTTTGATTCAAAATAAGCATACAGACAGACATGTGCATATGTGTGCCCCACACACAGAGGCTCATCCAAGACCATAAAAGAGCATGTTAAAGGGCCTGAACTAATTCCACAGGAATGTTAGTTTTCCATCTCATTAAGACATGGACTGCTCTTTGAAATGGTGCTTGATCTCAGCATATTTTCTGTGCCATGGTGTCACTCAGCATCTGTGTTTGGCTAGTGGTAAACAAGAATGGCATTGTTTGCTTCTGAGGTGGAATATGAGTGTGAAATGAAATTTCAGGGGGTTTAGCTTTTTTCCCCTGTCTTGCCCGAAGCTGTTTTGCCGCAGCAATTGATATCCTTTCAAGTGCATGAGTGAATATCCTAACCAGCTGTCACACTTTGCCCAAGTGATTTCCTAGCAAAAGTCCATCAACCTGAGGCACTCTGACAATGCATCTGACAACTGATGGATAATAGTCTTTAAAGCCACATCAGATCCCTGAGCTATACCAGTATATCTCTTTGCATGCTGGTGCGATGACAGCCCCTTTGGCATCTAAGCTCACTTGATAATAGATGTGGCATGGGCACAGGTTCAGCATCAGAAAAGAATATGCCTGCCCAACTCCACCTGCAGAGATGGGAGTGGGAAGGGACTGAGTTGGGGCATGGGGGCGACTTAGGAGGGATGCTAGAGAGATGAAGAAGGCTCAAGATACAACTTGTCCAAATCCCCCTTCATAGAATAGACATGCCTCCAATGCCAGAAAAACTATGACAGTGACAGAGCTGGTGTAAATATGAATAACTCCATAAGGAGAAATAGGGGAGGCAAAAACAGCAGGAAAATGTACCTCCTACCATTCCCCTACCATACCCAACTCCCTAAAATGGAGCATAGGATACACTTAGTTGTCAACTGAGCACATCAACCGCAGCCCTAAAGCTCTTGCCAGCAAGACAGGAAGATATTGGGCATGTGGTTATACAACTCTGCTTTCTCAAATGGGAATTCTAGAGATGGGAACGAAGGCAAAAGGTCACTTGGTACACAAAGGGAGATCTTTGGGCAAGAAACCGCTTGTCTCTCCCATGTGGCAAGGTATTTGGTTAATATTTATCTTCTCAGACTTATTGGCCCATCCTGGAGCAGGAACATTTCCAAATGGAATCTCTCCCTACCACTCCAACAAGGCCTGGGCAAGGAAAATGCATTCCACACAGGTAATGGGAGGGGGTTGTGCAATGCACTGATGCTTTATCTGTGTCTCATTTCTGCACTCCTCCCCCTTTGACTTCCAACATTATCAAATGTGCTTCTGCTCTCAACTGTGTTGCCTGACCTTCGCTTTAATATGCAGCAGCTAAGAGCTAGAATTGTTTGCATCCTTATATGGAATTCAAGCAACCTTGTCCATAGCTCCTATGAGTATTGGCATCCATCAGTCTCAAAAGTCTATGGTATTGTGATCGATGCTGTATGCGAAGTACAAAGGCCTAGGTAGATTAATATGGAGGATAGGCTGTTACCCAAGCAGTAAATCCCCCCTCTCCATGCTACTGAAATAGTCCAATGGAATGGCAGAGCCAATACAATTGGTTCTAGCTGCGTCGCAGAGCTAGGCTAAGGACAGGAGCACACCCTGTCTTGTGGGGACCTTGGTCTCGAACCCTGGCCTGCTGGTTAAAAGGCACAGTGACTTAATCACTTGCGCCACCCACAGCCCTACCATAGCTCCTACTGGTCAGTCATTTGTTATTTGTTCTCTTAACTCATACTAATGTATATGTGTAACTTTATTTTTGATCAGCCTTTGTGAGACAGCCTAGGAGATGTTGTAGGTGAAACTATTCTAGTACAGTTTCAGAAGGTCATATTTTCAACCCCTTGGAGATAATGTATTTGAAATACAAAAAGACAGCCAGAGATCTTAAAAGGACCAGCAATTAGCACTGCCTTTTGACCTCTTCAACTCCCTTATTGAAAGGGTCATCCCTGCAAGCATTCACTATTAATGGGGTGGGGCAGGGACAGGAAAGAGCATGACCTTGTCCGTTAAAGCTGGCACATGTCAGGTGATCAAGAGAGGATTCCAAATAGCTCCAATTGTCAGCCTGTCTGCTTGTTGACGTTACCATTAGGATGAGATGATGGTGTAAAGAGAGGAAGGTGGACCTATCGGAAGAAACTCATTTAGAACCACTTGCTCTTCTTGTGTCTAGATTCATTTGGCTCTTTAGATTTGGACTGTGAGGGATACACTAATCTCCTAGAACAAAAAATGAAAATATTTAAAATCTTACCCATCCTAAGACAGATGCCATTAAAGGAAAGTATTTTAGGGTGCCCAAATGTCACATTAAATTAAATACATTAGGGTGTGCTGAGATTGCTAATGTCTTTCTTAAAACAAATAGCTTTGAAGAAGCTGATGCAGATTAGCCCATGGTTTTATAGAGATTTTTTAACTCTTTCATTCTATGCTTTTATTGTATGTTATGCATACACCAGCCTCCACAATGGCAAGATGACATATTTTTACCCTATTGAGTCATAGCAGTTTGCATGCTGTTAGCCTATATATTCTGCAATGTAGATCCTTTTTATTCCTGTGAATCTACCAATCTAGGGCATACTCTGCAATGTAAATGTACAAGAGCAGATGAGAATGTGCAAGGCCAGAGAATCCCTGCTAACTGGGCAAGAGGCATTCTTTCAAGTGGGTGTTCCTCTTTTATTTAGCAGGGGGAGAGTAACTGGACCTCCCCACCCCAGCAAAGTCTGTTCTAATGCATTTTAGATTGTGTTCCTCTGGGGACAGGGACCCATTAGCTATTAATTTTTTTCATTCTCTTGTAAACCGCTCTGTGAACTTTTTAGTTGAAAAGCACTAAATAAACACTGTAGACAGGTAGATAGAATCATAAAGCTATGAGTTGAGAATGCATAAGACCATACATTTATATAAAGTTCTGACTGTATCACCTATATTATCTTGATGCAGTTTCATAACTAAGGGGGTACAGGGCATAGCAATTATAGCAGGCAACAAACTTTAGGGGGCAAAACTGTAAAAACCTTGATTTTTGCAAATAATATCATATATCGTAATGAAACAAACCATATCAAAATAGCTCTGTTCTATCAAAATCTAAAGTCAAATAACCAGAAACTGCATTATGCAACAAAAATGGGATTCTCACAACTCAGAACAGACCAATGAGACTGATTATCCTGTGAATGATTATGTGTTATTCTGAGACAGCAGGGCGTATAAGGGGTTAATACGGGGGAGCCTGGGCAGGCAACAGAGCAAGTGGGCTCTTGCTGCCCATTATGGAAGCAACTGGGCTTCCCATAATGCACAGGGAAAGAATGCTTTGTCTTGACTTGACAGAAATTATACTGGAACTGGGAACATCTTGGTTTGTGGTCAGTGCCTTAGGATGAGGTCAGAGCCTCAGGCCATCTAACCTAGGCTGGCCTTACTCATTGGTTTTCCATTTCCATGGTGATGTGGGGAGGCAAGTGGAGGTCTGGCTTCCTCCTCCTCCAAGAGAAGGGCAGAAATGACTTAACAGCACTTTGGTGACACCCCCAAGTCAGCACAGGACTTATGACGGGGCTTAGGCTGGCCTAACCGGAGATTAAGATTGCAACATTAGACACTCTGCTATTCCAATTCACAATATGTACCGTGTGAGACTGTGTCCGCTTGTTGTGGTTTGGACATTGCCTTTCCCACTGAAATGGTCCTTATTTATCTACTTGCATTTGCATGCTTTCAAACTGCTAGGTTGCCAGGAGTTGGGCTTAGGATGGGAGCTCACCCCATCTGGCAGCACTTCGGATCCTGAACTGCTGGCCTGCTGAGCGGAATTCCGGTCAAGCCACTGCAGTCCTCTGAGCCACTGCAGCCCTTGCAGTTCCAATTTTTTTAGCTACCATATTCTACTATTTGATTTAGGGTACAATCCAAAGCACTCTCTCTCAATTTGTGCAAGCCCCTGAGCCAACCAAAAAGTGTCACAAGTTTCATAAAGCAACTTGGTACTCCAATTGGGGAAAATAGACCAGGTATGGAAGAACACTGGCTTCCCAGACATATGGTCACCCTGGACAGGGGCAAATTTGCAGTGGCTGTGTTCAACTGGTGCAGGGGTCTGCAATGAGGGAAGAAAGGAGGCAGGAGAGAGGCATGTTTGGATGGGGGAGGGCAGATAGTCAATATTCCCAGGCTTAGATGATTGGGGAGTGACCAGGCACTTATGCCGGATCCTAGCCCCATTCTTAGGCATCCTAGGGAGTCTGGATTTGCATCACTTCTTCAGGTGCTTCATTTCCATTTCACCAGGTGGTACAGATCTGAGTAGCTATGAGGCTGCTATGGCTCTCCCTGGGGTAAATGGAAAAGCCTCACCTTGCCTTGGGCCAGCCCACACGTATACTGAAATGTGTACTGGAAACCATGCAAGCCCACCAGTCTGCCTGTTTCAGTGTAAGTTAGCCCAATGCTTAGCCTGATTCTTTGAACATGATCAAAATTGACAGGGTCCCCAGTGCACATATAACTTTGCCAGAGACTTCCACATCCACTGCAGTGGCAGGGGCTTCTCTGTGCATGCACTGGTAACACCAAAGGTAAAGGAAAGTCCTCATATAAACAAGAGTCTCAAGCGCCTGTTGGGTTTTCCCATTTGCATGGTGTTGCTCTGATTATTTGTTTCTTGCTATTGGTTTGCCAATAACCTGTTAAATTACAGCCAGTCAATTAATTTTTATACTGTATTTCAGTGTAATATTTCCCTGGAGTTCTGGTGATACAGGAGTAATTCTCAAAAATAAAACTAAAAGTATTATACTTGTAGTTTTTTTTTTACAGAGACCATTAAAAGAACTAGGTTACATAGATATTTTTTTTCAGCAAAAGCATTTTTATTGCTCCTTTCCCTTTTGCTCTCATTAAAAACAACTCTGCACCCCACTACTTTTCTTTCACATATAAATAAATAATGCCTGATTCAAACCATTAAGAACCAGCATGAAAAGGATCTCATGCAACTACCACATCTGGAATAATAGTCAACATATTTTAGAAGCAGACTTCATTTTTCTCACACGCCATACTAAATCATGAAGGTTTCATGTGCCAAAAATAACACAGGAGGTTATGACTATGGGAGGACATGAACCTATAATGAGGTTCAGTAGAGCACTAATCTTATTGGGTAATGCAATCTGGTTTGCTTTTGCTTTAAAAAAAATAAAGAAGAGAGCAGGATTGGGGCTATTGGGGGGGAGGAGTGTATATCATTGTCCTGTCCACCTTTCTGTTCCACTATGCACATCAGTAAAGTTCTTTTGTCCCAAGTTAATTTCATTGCAAGTTTCATACCCAATCATTATAGTGTTAGGAGGTTCAAGAAGAAGTGGACCATTCTAGACAAGTATTATGTTTGCTTAGGGTCTCTGGGTGTTATCAAATATGGAAGAACATTTCATTGGGTCAGAGAGGACTTGCTCCCTTTGTTTCAGTTTGATCTTAATTCAAAATTGACCCACTGGTTTTACATTTGGATATTAATAATCACTTATGAACTTGCTGAGTTTGGGGGAAAGAGAGTTAAATTGTTTGATTTTGGAAGATAATAACCGGAGTCTTGTTTATAATTTGGACCATTTTACACCCAGCGCTGGTGCTAGGTTTCAAGGAGTTCTCAGCAAACTGCCATCTGTGGGCTCTTCCTACCTGAGTAGACTTTGAATCATGCTACCACAATCATGCAAAGATACAGAAGTGGTCTCAGGTTCAGCTGTTCAACACTGACAGCCCAGATGTCTGACTTTTTTGCATTCCCTTTTTCCAAAAGATGTCAGTCTTTTTGGGGGAGTGTGTTCTGCAATGTAGACATTTACTTTTACTCTAATCTAGAACAATCTAATCTAGGCATTTACCCTATCAGTTTAATTGCATTGAACGTCAGCAGCTAGGTCTGCTGATGGTGTACCCATGTTCTTAGAAAGTGGGTTAAATTGCCCTCAAATCTTTATGAAACAGAAACAGCTTCAGAATTTTGACTGAGGTCCCCAAAAATGATGACCTTAACAAGGTAGATTCGTAGTGGGCCCACTGTGATACAGTAAGTTTACAGTGCAATCCTAAGTATGTCTATTCAGAAGTAAGTCCCATTGTGTTCAATAATATTTACTCCCAGGAAAGCGTGGTTAGGATTGCAGCCTATGGGTACAATCCAGATTAACTACGGGGAGTCCTTGCTCTGACATAAGAACAATTTACTGTGGATTGCATTATGAATTTCCCATAGGTTTTCACTAGATAGTGCCACAACTATGTTGATGTAAATGTCTCTTACGTGCTCCTCTAGTTACTCTGGATTGTAGAGTTTGATAATGAATTTGAAATCTAGAAACTAATGATTGTAGCCATGAAGTTCCTTTGGTGTCATGGAACAAATAACACAAAGCCCAACCTATCCTTTAGGATTACTCTCTTTATAAAGAAGCACCATACAACTCTTTGCTTTCTGAAATGTAGGTTAGAAATTCAGTGCCTGTATACTAGCCTCTATTATGAATGCTTATGTACTCAAGATAAGTTATCTGTTTCCAAGAATCCAGTGATCACCTTTCCTAAAAACAGAAATACAGGCTGCAATCCTAATCACACTTTCCTGGGAGTAAGACCCATTGAACACAATGGAGGTTATTTTTGAGTAGACATAGGCTGCAAGCCTAAAGACACTTTCCTGGGAGTAAGACCCATTGGACACAGTGGGGCTTACATCTGAGTAGACATGGTTAGGATTATGCTCATAGTTAGGATTGTGTTCAACCTTGGGTTGCACTTGTTCATACTTGGGTTGCATACAGTGATGGGCCCAGTCTGCTGTAACAACCGGTTATCTGGAAGTGGGCGGGGCCAGGCCAGGTCAGGGGGTGGGGCCGAGGTCAGGGGATGGGGCCAGGGAGAATTTTTTAAATTAAAAAAATTCAAAAAAATTTAAGCATGTGGCTTACCTCTGTGTAGACCTGCATAGGATGGTGTTCTGAGGCTGCTGTCCTTTCCACTCCGCCCTGGGAGTAAGCCCCATTGACTAGCATGCGGCTTACTTCTGAGTAGACCTGCATAGGATGTGCTCTGAGGCTGCAGTCCTTTCCACTCCGCCCTGGGAGTAAGCCCCATTGACTACCATGCGGCTTACTTCTGAGTAGACCTGCATAGGATGTGCTCTGAGGCTGCTGTCCTTTCCACTCCGCCCTGGGAGTAAGCCCCATTGACTACCATGCGGCTTACTTCTGAGTAGACCTGCATAGGATGGGGCTCTTAGCCTCCTCGGCTGGCAGGGGAGAGGCTGGAAGAGCGCGGTGGTGCCGTGCGGGTCCCTCTCAGCCTCCCTGGCCGGCCGGGGAGAGGCTTACTTCTGAGTAGTCCTGCATAGGATGTGCTCTGAGGCTGCAGTCCTTTCCACACTGCCCTGGAGTAAGCCCCATTGACTGGCATGAGGCTTACTTCTGAGTAGTCCTGCATAGGATGTGCTCTGAGGCTGCAGCAGCAGCCGCCGGGCACTTTCTATTTTCAAATTTGCCGCTCCTAGTGGCAGCCCGACAAAGCACCCCAGAAGCCTCAGCGGCCAGGGAAAGAAGACCGCTGAGGCTTCTGGGGTGCTCACTGGACTGCCGATAGAGGTGGCACATTTAAAAATAGAAAGATCCCTGGTTGGCTGCTGCTGTGCGCCGTGCCAGGGAACCGGTTCAGCCCATTTTTTGGGGGGGGCCTGCAGCTACTGGTTTGATAGCGGCGGGCAAATGGGAACTACTGGTTCCCAAGAACCGGACCGAACCGGCCCATATGTGGTTGCATAACCATCAGCCAGGAAATAAGAGCTGCTCCGTTGTGTGTTGTGTATCACATAACATGACATAAATCAGTAGCAGCTCTCAGGGAACCCTGCTGACTCCAGTCCTTACCAAATAAACAAGTTGTAAAGCTTTTCATTACCTGGCTATGATGACTGAAACACAGAGCTGGTCTCATAACAATATTAACATTAGCATAATTAATAAAACCCTGAAACTGAACAAAACGCTGACTGATGCAAACATTGACATGAAAGTACATAATGAAAACTGAAGTAGAATGCTTAGCTTTGGGATAATTTGGAATCTGTTGCTCCACATGCTCACTGTTTGTGCCACAATATAGGAACCTCACGTTCAGGGTACAGTGACTCAGTATGAAGGCTCGTCCAAACCATTAATGAGAGAGGGAGAGGCACCTCCAGGTAGTGCAACAGACACTTGACGAAACTACAGGCTGCCATTTTATACAAAGTAACGTAGAAATGAGTCCAATTGAACTCAAGTTTGCTTTGGAGAAGACACCCATCGAATTGCACTGTATTTGACAAGCATTGGCTCACTTCTTGCTTCACATTCTAAGTATTTGCACAATAGGATCGTAAAGTTTAGGAGTTACACAAGACCTAACTCTATCTTCCTCCAACTTTCTCCCTCTTGTTCTGTCTTGTCACAGAACATGCAGAGCCTTCAAACCTTGGAAAGGGGGCCTTTTTCAGAAAACAGAAGTGGGGAGTGGAGATGTGAGATCTGTCTGACCCCTGTTTGTGGCCTCTTCTTTTTCTGCAGCCAGGAGTAGGAGTATGAGTAGTAGTAGGAGAGGAGGGAACAGTTGATGATTGTGGCAAGCCATGGGTCTCACCCAGAGATGGGCTGGCCCCATCCCAAGATCCGGTACGCCGGAAGTGGGAGGGGCCAGCCGGGGTCAGGGGGTGTGAGCGGGGCGAGGGGCGGGACTGGGGAGGGGCGAGGGGCGGGGCGACGTTGGCGCCTGCGCAGTGCCTGCTTAGAAGCCGGCCTGCCAGGCTCACGCAGGCCGCTTCTAGGCGCTCGCACAGAGCCTACCTAGAAGCGGGCAAGCTGGCGCTTGACATCGGCGCTCGCGCAGACCCGCCTAGAGGCGGCTTGCCCGCTTCTAGGCAGGCGGCGGTGGGCGCAAAACATGGCGGACCATACCAGTCTGAGACAGATCCTGAGATCCTCTTGGTGATCATTGTAACAAGACAATATGGAAAAGGTCCAACCATCAACCTTCAGTTGAAGAACAAATTCAAAAATGCAGACTGAGAAGGTTTGGCTACATCTGTAGAATGAAAAACTATCAGTTGCCACATAAGTTCCTCTGGCAAGAGTGACCTATCCACTGGAAGTTCCAATAAACAGCACTGAAGACATGGCTCAAACATATTGAGGAAGACTTAAGGAACCAACAACTGACAAGTCTAAAACCATTGCTGTCAATCACAAAGAATTGAAGTGTATTGTGAATTACGCATGGAATCCAGCGGCACTTACGGCAGCATATTGGTTGGGAGGGCAAACTGCTCCCCAATTGCCAGATAAGGACTGAAGAAAACAAAGAAATATTTTTAACTGGCGGCCCTCTCCTAAACTTAAACTGGGGTTTTCAATCTTAAAACTGGGTTTTAACTGGCAGCCCAATCCTAACCTCAGTTGGTGTAGTGGGGCAGTGGATCTTAGTGGCCTACTCTTTATCCAGTGCCAGTTAGGGGGAGGCTGGAGGTTTACTATGGGTAAGGGGATATTTTCCCCCTTACCCCAAGTAATGTTCTAGTCTGCCAAATGGGGCTGTTTGGATCTGTGTTACCTAAAATGTTGGTACAAATCCAAGCAAATCCAAGTTGGTACAAATCCAACATTACCCAAAATGTTGGTACAAATCCACTCATTTATGGCTCTCGAGCCTAGGACAGGCCTTGTGCTTTTCATGTGTGCTTCTCATGTGAGTTGCAAAATGTTTTGCAAAATGCAGTAGAAATGTCTATGTCACCAGTAACTAGAAAAATGTCAGAATGAATTTGTTCACTTGTTTGTGACACTTGAATCCAGTCCTTTCTCCAGGGTGCTAAAAGCAGCCTATATGGGAATACATGTAAATGAAGAATGAAAGTTTTGCATTTTTTGGTGTTGCATTTGCCAAATCTGTATGGACAACATGTTAGAAAGAAGTGTCTTTCAATAGTTCTCAGTCTTCCTGAACAAAACTATTCAGTCAGTAGCACACGTGAGTCTGACTGATCTACAAGAAAATACACATTTGTAGTTTTTTCTGCCACCAGGTGGCACTAAATCCCTATCTTACTTTCAGCATGTTGAAAGAATAAGTTTGTAGTGCTGCTACTGCAAGTGTTTTAAGTTACAATACCTACTCTGGTATATCTTCCCTGGCCTGTGGCCTCTGGTACTGGGAGCACTTGAGCTCACCCTGTCTGTTTGCATATATACTAATAATGAAAAAATAGCGCAAGCTCTGCTGTTAGAGATTAATTCATTTTTTTTAAAAAAGCAGTCCTCCGTCAGTCTTGGAAGACTATGGTATCGTGCTCGGCGCTGCATATGCTGTATGCGAAGCACGAAAGCCTGGATTAGATAGTTATGGAGGATAGGCTGTTACCCAAGCAGCAAATCCCCCCTCTCCACATCACTGAATCAGTCTAATGGAAAGGCAGAGCCAATACAATTGGATCCAGCTGTGTCGCAGAGCTAGGCTAAGGACAGGAGCTCACCCTGTCTTGTGGGGCCAACCCCGGTCTCAAACCCTGGCCTGCTGGTTAACAGGCACAGCGTCTTAACTGCTTGCGCCACCCACAGCCCGTTCATTTTTTAACTTATTAATTAATTCATAAGTAAAATTAATTAATTCATTTGTTTACTTATGTACATACATTTTACATTCCTCTTTCTCACACAGGAAGGAATACCTTTCACAGCACTTACCACCTACCTTTTTAATATTTGCTATAGGTTGCAATCCTATCCACACTTACTGGGGAATAAGTCCCATTGGACTATAACAGGACTAACTCCAGAGTAGAAATGCATAGGATCAGGCTCTTAATTTTGTTTGTAAGAGGCTTAAAAAGAAGACTACAAAATAAATAAAGTTTGCTGGCGATATGCCCAGCTGCCATAGGACACATTCTAAAATGACCATTAAATGGGGCAAGGAATGGATAAATAAGTAGTGGATAAGATGGCAGCCTAAAGCAAATATAAAAAAGACAGGTGACCAGTACTGCAAGAGAGGCATTCCTTCCTTCCATACATGCATAGCTAGCGAAGTTGTACCCCCCCCCCCCCACTGAAAAGTGTAGGACAAATCCCTTAGTGCCCATTTCTTTGGATAGCTTTGCACTGGTTGGTTGGGCAAATTGAAGCAGGTCCGGTGTCATCTTCTCCTGTGCAGATTCCCTTTTGTGGATGAGGGAGTGAACAGAGGACGATGTCACTAGGACATCCATGATGAATGATTGTCAACTGTGGTGATTAATTGGATCTATGAGGATGCCCTGGTGTGCAACAGTAGTAAGAGGCGTCAATAGCACAGTGAATGTAGAGTCAACAAAGACCAATGTGTAAGCTGTTGGTTTATTAAATTTGTTTGATCTTTCCACTTTTTAAATTTTTATAATTTAAAACAGAATGATTTTATTATTTGACATACAGTAAAGCCTTGGATTGAGAGTAATTTGGATTGAGAGCATTTTGCAAGACAAGCAAATATTTCTAATATTTTTTTTTAACTTGATAAAAAGTGATGTCTTGATTGAAGAAGCCAAAAAAATAGTCCTGGCCAGGATGCAGCTGGTTTCGGTGCTCCGCTAGCACCTGCTCAGCCTCTCTTGAGAGACCAGCCTATGCATGTCTACTCTGAAGTAATGGGGCTCACTCCTATGTAAGGACACAACGGAAAGGAGCCTCAGGGCAAAATCCAGAGTAACTAGGGGAGTCCTTACTCCGGTGTAAGAACGTACTCTGGATTCCAATATGAATTTCCCATAGGTATGCATTTCTACTCATTATACTCTTACTCCCAGGAAAGTCTGGATAGGACTGCAGCCTTAGCCTTATGTCTACTCTAAAGTAAGCCCTATTCTAATCAATGGGGTTCACTCCAGTGTAAGGGAGCAGACTGCAGCATGAGAGACCAATAGCACAATCCTAAACATGTCTACTCAAAAGTAAGTCCCATTTATTCAGTGGCTCCTACTTCCAGGAAGGTGTGTTTAGGATTGCAGCCAACAGCTGCTCTGCTCACCTCCACTTAGGTTGGTCTAAGCCCCAGTATAAGTACTGAGCTGACCTGGCAGTGTCACAAAATGTAATAGGATGTTTTGCCCCACTTGGGGTGGGGGTGGGGAATTAGGCCAATGCACAGGCATACACTGACCTACCCACACCATCATGGAAAGATAAACCAGGTGAGTTAGGCCAGCCAAAATTTCTTAGGATTGCTCCTAAGAAATTGCTCCCTAAGGCTGCAGTCCTAAGGACACTTTCCTAACAGGATACCCATTGAACAAAATGGGGCTCACTTTTGAGTAGACATGGTTAGGACTGTGTTCTAAGTGCAAGTTAATTTGTTTTATTTTGTGTTTTCTTTATTATTTTGTATTATATTACAGTATTGTAATCATTTTGGCTGGGATAAGTCCAGGGAAGCCCCTGCACACCTCCAAAATGGCACAATCCAGAGGATCACATTGCTACCTCACCCCGTCTCTGACCCTGAAGTGGTCAGAACACAAGGCTGCTTGGCTGGGGTGTTGAAAACCCCCAGTTTAAGAAACACTAGTGTAAATGGTTGAAAATTTTGGATTGGGTTATCCACAATTTTTTTAGTATCCACTGGAGTTCTGTGAGTGGAAACCCTGCAGATACCAATACTCTACCTTTACAATAGAATGCAGTTCACTAATGTACATTGCTGAGCTGTGAAGAGGCACTCACAGAAGCTAATTCTAATTTAAAATAATTCGACGCAGCCTTCATCTTATTATGCAGCAGCTTAGACAGATCACAGATTCATACCGGCATCCCCACTTTATGATGGTTCTTCTCTTTCAGCACCTTTTAATTATACCCAAGACTCATTCATCCGACACATGCTTCACTCTTTCAACCTCTCTTTGCTAGTCTAAAGATTAAAATTGTCTTCCCTGATATTGATTCGCATGTGACATGGTGATCAAACTGTTTTTGACATTTTCTTCAGTAAATAATCATCATTCAAATACATTACCTACTCATGCCTTTGTTCATTTTACTCTAATTTGACATGGATTTCCGCTACATGTTAAATAAATATGTGTTATTTAAGCTTTTACAAGTGATATTTATGTCTTTTTTTGGTAGCTATTTTGCACTTGTAAGCTGAAAACGACTGAGTTCCAATTTTCAATAGTGCTCCTGTTCCACTTTTAGGTAGTGCTCCGGTCAGTGGTGGGCTCCAGCTGGTTCACACCTACTCTATAGAACCGGTTGTTAATGAGAGATAGGACATATAAAGTTTAAAAATAGCCATTTAAAAGTGACTGCCAGATGGGCATAGAACTGGATGTTAATTTCTTTGAATCCCATCACTGGCTCCGGTCCTGAAACATTCAGAAATTGGGGAATGCCTTTATTCACAAATTCTGGAACACAGATTCGTATTCCTCAGCTGTCAAACAGCATGTATGAAATTGCATAGATGAAAGAAATCTCTACTGACTTTCATACCCAATATGATTTGATCAAATCAGTTCAAACATTTGTTTGATTCATTAATTTTCACCATTTCATTTTTCAGTTCCAATATGACTGGCATTAACAAAAGCACTACAGTAAACTATAAAGGTAGCACCTTAACTTGGAGTGATGGCGGTAAGTGAGCTTTAAAAAAAGTATAATAATAATTTCTAATTTTCCTTATTTTTGGTTTTTCAACATAGTTATTCACATTCTGAAATTTAACATTTGTATTTGTGGGGGCTGTGTGTGTGTATGTGAATGAGTGAGTGAAAAATCAAAATCTAAATTTCCTTCCACTATTTTAACTTCCCTGAAAGAATTTATCCTGTCATATGGCATGGTGTTCACACTTTTGGTGAATAAAAATACTATTTCAGCAACCGCGATGAAGAAATGTAATCAATTGATTAAAGTAAGCATTTGTTTAAGGGGGCAGATGGTTCTTTTGTATCCTCTCACCCTTTCTGTCTGAAATCCCAAAGAAGGTAATTTTTTGATCAACAAACACAATTCCCCTCCCTGTCCCGAAGCTAAATAGATCCACTCTTGTCCAGCTACAATGGCTGAGCACGAAAATGTTCTTAGGTTAACAGAAATCCAATAAGATATCAAATCAGTTTGGACTTTTCTTTTCTTTCCTAAGCCACGGAGAGAACTGTCATGTGCCCTGGCACATCGAGCCTTTCTTCCTATCTCTTAGCTCCATTGTACTTGGGTGAACAAAGGCAAGAGGTGTAATTTAAAGGTGCTGTGACCTCCCGTGAGCAACTCCATCTATTGTGGTTAGGGATTTTTTTCCCACTGAGATTTCTCTGGATCATAAATATGCATGAATAAAAGAGACCCCAGTAGGGGCTCATAACCAGCTTAGATAAAGTCCTTTTCTAAGTTTTCCACTTTCCGCTTTCAGGCATAGAAATTAGGGGACCACACCATGGGATTAACCCGGCCGGTGTTCCTGTTCTCTGCAGAATCATAACAATCATTATAATTATCACTTACAGAAGGGAGCTTATCATATAACAGCTTCTTTCCCCCCTGTTTGTGAAGGGGGCAGAAGGAGTGGGTGGAGAGATCCTTCCAACCACAGGGATCTGTGTCTTCATTCATTATTTTCCAAACAAGTCAGTGGAAAATGGAAGTCCCTGAGCAATTTCGGATTACATACCCCATACAACTGTGATGCGTACATGCAAACCATCCTTTTGTCTATTTCAGGCCTGGAACATAAAGCAGATACATTTTGGGGAATGAAAGGACTTTTTTTAAGATTCCAAATGTTTTGGCGCAGAAGGTGTAAGAGCAACCTTGCATTTTAAAGCATAGCGACTCCAGCCATCCTGCGCAGCTCCTACTGAATTAATCTTTTTTTCTTCTTTCTTTTGCTTCTTAGGCTCAATGAATTGTGGTCAAGGCCATTGTAACGTGAGCACTCTCCGGGATGGGATTGGCTAAAGGAGTCTCCGAGAGGCCCCTTTTCACAGGGGACTAATTGCTTTAGACCACCAGTATTTGGGAGCTACAGATGTCTTCCTTAATTTGCCTAGAGAGCACAATTGGCCCCATCTGTTGCATTTTTTCTTCCCTCTCTGCCCCTCCTTCCTCTCATGTCGCCTTCTTCCTCCTATCGGCAAAGGCCTAAATTGAAAACTCATCAAAAAGTAATACAAGAGCAGTTTGGCTGGAAAGCTACTGCCGAGGGGGCTTTGGCTTCTTTCATAAGGGCTCCCCTGCTACTTTTACTCATGGGCCGAAGACCAGAGAAAGGAACAAGGAAGCAGGAATGACCTGGAGGAAGAATGAGGGTGGCTGGGGAGGAGTTTGAAACCAACAGCCAGATGGGAGAGTTTCAGGAAGAATAATTTGATGTCGCTTAATGGGGTATGCGCAGGAAACGCCTTGTGTTTTGATGTACACATGGTAAAAAGGGATAGCTTTCCAAAAGCTATGCCGGACAGCCAGGGCGAGGCAGATTTCGTCAGATAACTTCGTGACACCCATAGGGGAATATCTACGGCCGTTCTATTTATCATATGCCCAATGCACCTGTTCAGTCCTAGTTTTCTCACACCCAGTACTGGCCCTTGTCACAGGTCTCTCAAACAAGAAACAAGGCTACAAACATCCTTCTGGGATCTACCATTCACTTGAGACTGTTGGGTAGACGTTGTGTGATTTGATATCCCTGTATATGAAAATAAATCAATGCACTTAGAAATGTTGTTTCTGGTCACTACACAGGTGACCAGAACAAGGCTGGGTTCAAGCCCTTTTTGCTGTTTGGTTTTATTTGCACAGAGATGGTTTTTTCAGTGGAGAAACATTCAATAATATGATTCTGAGAAAGTGTACTGTCCAGAAACAGTGGTGCAACCTCCTCCCCCATCCACAAGAACAGGAGACTGGACCATGGAGAATAGGACCATGGAAAACACCACTACTATGAGCCCACATTGTTTTCTTCTCTGCTCAATCTGTTGCCTCTGGCTTCCCTTCTTGTTTATCTTGCCTTCATTTCTGCCATTTCTGGTTCTATGGCTGCTTTAAATTTGGCCTTTTAACTAGAATAGTACCAATTAATCCCAATTCATTTCTTAGGTGTTGGAGGCTAACTAACAAACATGTGACTCAAATGATGCTGATATTAATAGGGAAAAAGAGAATACTTTCTGCCTAAAAAAGGTTTGCATTGTAATGAAAAAGAGAATAACACCTTCACATCCTGACCACAGTTGCTTGTTGGGCAGACCTAATATAGAAATGCTTCCTGCATTATCCTTTTGTGTGGTGCTTTCTTGGTGTGAAAAATCACTTCTTGTGAATTATTTTGATGGAATCTTGGCAATACCCTTGGTAGGTGAGTAACTGTTATTCCTGTATTGGATCTGGGGAGTTGAGGCTAAGTGGGAATGGCTTTCTTTAAAACTACTTAGTTTGTTGGCAAGATGTGAACCAGGCAAGTCTGGGATCTATAGACGCTTTTGTCCCCTTTAATTCTGCTGAAAAATCACCAGAAAGGAAAACATTTTTGATATCACAGGCTTTGTTCACAAAGGGTGCAGTCCTAACCTAGGCTGGCACAACTCATCAGCTTTCCATCTCATTCCTGTGAGATGCAAGCGCATGTCTGTGCACTGGCCTAACCCACAGGAGTGGCGCAGAAGTGTCTTAATGGCATTTTTGTAACATCCCCAGGTCAGCACAGGACTTGAGCTGGGACTTAGGCTGGCATAACTGGAGGTTAGCTTTGCATTCAAAATCATCCCCCTTTGGATTTGTTCCTCATTCACAATAGATTAATATTGTAGTTGCCTTGTTTTCTTCCACCACATGTCAAGTGCAGTGTCTTTTCCTTTCTGTTCCTGCTGGAGCTTGGAGTAGGAGGTTACCTACACAGGTGTCTTTTTTTTGTGATCTAAGTGCATGCATGTAAATCACACAAAATATTTTGTATTACAGCTACATTAGTTGAATATGGTTCTTTGGATATGTAAGGTACCAAAACAAGGTCTGACTATCAACATGAATTCTGAAACAACAAATAAAGTCTTTCCTGTCCTCTTCCAACCCCCCCCCCTCCTCCACTTATCACCTTAACAGTCCTAGAGATATTGTGGGTAATGTGATACCTTTTAGAAGCAACATATGTTGAGGACTAATTAATCTGACAATGGGAGTCTCATTTTCACTCTTGACTAAATCCCCATTTGAACTTAGTACTAGTAAACCAACCATTAGGAATATATCACATATCATATTAGAGAGATTATTTACCTCTCAAGTGAGAAGTTATGACTTCACTTAATCAAGTCAAATTATATTCTTTTTTATCTCAGTGTAGAGCAATTGGACAACATGACATAGTTTTCTGCTACTTTTTGGTGAAATGCTGGTAGGCACTGGCACATTTCTGAGATTGATTTTAGCAGTATTGGAACTGTTGCAGCCTGGCTCCTTCCCATGGTGCTGATCAGACTAGGATGTTTGGGGTATTCCATTCAATGGTTTCTTCCCCTGTAAGAGCTGAGCCATCATTAGTAGAATAATACCAATCCTATTCTCTTCACTCACCCAGTCCACCACCACCAATGCTGCCTCATACAGGGGAACACTTGTAGAAGTAAAGGAATATTTATGGTGGATAAGCCTCCACAGCAGTGAGAGTTTATGTGGACCTGTGCTAAGATTTAGCAGCTGCCACCAAACTCACCTCCTTCCTGGATCAGATTTGCCCATCCCCTCCCTCCACCATTGCTTCCCTGCAACTGGTGTTCAGTGGCACATTGCTGCTGGATGCATAGGCAGCATATTGTTGTCATAACTATTAGCCATTGATAGAATTGTGAATTTCTCAAATCCCCTTTTATAGCTATCTGAGCTTGTGGGACTAAATTCCACAGATGGAGGGCCATATCATATTTTCTGGTGCTGCTGCTTGGTATTATGATGCCAAAATGGCCACTGCTAAATCTTTAGGAACAGAGAAGCAGCCTTTTGGGAAGAGAGTACTAGTACCCTCACTTTGTGACAGCCCTGATGCATCTACTTAGAGCTGTGCAAGTAGTAACTGAGGAGACCTATGTCGAACTCTGAAGCTCATTGAAGGTATATGTCTAGGCAGAAGCCTCTGCAGCAACCTCACTCCATTCCTGGGCTTACAGTAACTGTCCCCTGTCCTGTCTTGCACACCCAGTTTTGCACCCTCCCCATCTTTCCACTCATCATCTCCACCTCAAAACACATTCCTACCACTTGGCAGGTGACTGACTGCAGCATGTTCCTCCTGCCAGCATAGGGACCTAGTGCAGAATGGTGCTGGCCTTCCTGACCTCTTCTCTCCTTTCCCAGCCTTCACAGCCCACCTTATGCAATGCCATTCCTGGGAGAATGTGCAAGCTGATAGTGCTGACCTGATGTAGGATCAGGCAGTAATTATGTCCAGTATGAAGTACAGTGGCGCCTCACTTAAAGAGTGTAATTTGTTCTGGAGGCATGCTCTTTAAGTGAAACGCTTTTTAGGTGAAGCAGATTTTCTCATAGGAAATAATGGAAAATCAGACGATTGGTTCCACGACCCAAAAAATCTATATACATAAAAGAGAAAAGTCACTCACTGACTCACTCACCGACTGACCCATTAATGCCCTGCCAAAACCACCGGCCCTAGAAGTGTGAAATTTGGGGTGGGTGTTCCTTCCGTGACCTAGGGATGCGCTAAGAACCAGTTTTCGGAAATTCCAACCGGAAGGGGGTGAAAAGGGGCGCAATGCGTTTTCCTCCCTATACTTTGCATTGAGAATTGCTGACTCAGCAACATTCCACCCGAACTGCTGGGCCTGAAGCATGGAATTCTGGGAGTTCCTTCTGTCACCTGAACTCCCACCAAGAACCATCTGGAGACATTTAACCCTTCAGGGGCTGAAAAGGGGCTGATATTTTTGTCCTATACTTAACATGGGAGACTGAACAACATCCAGCCAATTTGGTGCTCAGTGCTGGTTGCACTGGGGGGGGGGGGACATTGTTAGGAGGAATAGGTTGCACTGTGGATGATGCTGCGCATAGGGGGTTGGAGCACATGAGGGGAAGTTGTGCATGGGGGTTGATGCACATGGGGTTGATGCGCATGGGGGAAGTTGCGCATGGGGGGTTGATGCACATGGGGGGTTGATGCGCATGGGGGTTGATGTGCATGGGGGTTGATTCGCATGAGGGGAAGTTGCGCATGGGGTGTTGATGCGCATGGGGAAAGTTGTGCATGGGGGAAGTTGTGCATGGGGGTTGATTGATGCACATGGGGGAAGTTGCGCATGGGGGTTGATGCGCATGGAGGGAAGTTGCTCAATGGGGGTTGATGCACATGGGGAAGTTGTGCATGGGGGAAGTTGCGCATGGGGGAAGTTGTGCATGGGGTTGATTGATGCACATGGGGAAGTTGCACTTAGGGGGTTGATGCGCATGGGGGAAGTTGCGCATGGGGGGTTGATGTGCATGGAGGGTTGATGTGCATGAGGGAAGTTGCGGATGGGGGGTTGATGCGCATGGGGGGTTGATGCATATGGGGGGGTGGCATACGGGGGCACTTTACTCCTGCAACACGGGTAAGCTTTTTGCTAGTATTCATATAAAAATATTAACTGTTTATAAAAATGATTACAAAACACTGCAATATAAAACTGTACAAAGCACTGTAATATACAGTAACACACAACACTGCAATAAAGAAAATACTGTACAGTACTGAACTGTACTGTACCTTTGAAAACCCTCATGGCAGGTGTGAGGGTTACAGAGAGGGGATGTCTTTGGCTGCAATCCTAAAGACATTTTCTTGGGAGTAAGACCCATTGGCCACAATGGGGCTTACATCTGAGTAGACATGGTTAGGATTGTGCTCTTTCACAATCACTAATGGAGTCGCTGCTATCCATTGGCTCAATGGAATCTATTGTCTTTTTGTGCAACTTTAACATTCCCAAGCTGCTGACGGGGAGCAGCACCAGAACACTGATAAGGCACACCTTCCACACTGCCACACACAGATCCCACATACAGACCTGACACGGGCTGCTCCCCCTGGACGTCCCATGAGTTCCCTGGCAATGGAAGCTTATTCCAAACTTTGCCCAGGGCCACACTGGAGCTCAAGCTAGTGTCTTCGTCCCGCCTGTGAGTTTCCTTGCCATGAAAGCCTGTTCCAAACTTCCTCAGAAGTGCTCTTTATTCAGCACAGTGCTCTTTAAGCAAGTCAAAGTTTCTGAGAAAATTTTGCTCTTTATACAAAATGCTCTTTATTCAAGACGCTCTTTATTCAAGGTACCACTGTACCTGTATCTCCTTTTTGTCCATCCTAAATCCTCCACTAGTCAGTTTCAGTGAATGACTCTGTTTCTGATATTGTGAGAAAGAGAAAAGTTTCTCCCTGTCAACGCCATGCATAACTTTATGTGTTTCGGGGCCCAATCCTACCAAAATTTACAGTACTGATGATCATTTATGAACAAGTTAAAAATCACTGGTCCCATGATAGAGCCCTGAGGGACCCTATTTCCCTGAGGGACTTCCTTGTCTTCCTTCACTGTGAAAATTTCCCATTTATTCCTACCGTCTCCTTCCTGTTTTTAATTGGTTACTAATCCATAAATGATCCTGCCTGCTTTTTCCATGCCTGACTTACAGTTAATTGACAGGACAGATTATATATTTTTGTGAGAAGATCTACACTTTTGCATTTGAGTTCCTTAAGACCTTCTGGATCGATGTCATTTTGATCCAGTGATTTCTTGATGTTTAACATGTCAGTATGCTCTCAAATGTCATCCCTCATCAATTCTGCTTTACTCAGTTCACCGGACAGTCTCCTGAGTAGGTCAGTTCACGCATGGCTCTCTGTTCATGATGGTTCAGCTCTCACTGGGGAAGAAACCTCTACAAGTATCTGCCCTCCATCTTCTATAGTGAAGACAGATGACACATATTCATTCAGCTTCTCTGCTGTCCAGCTGTAATTTATTGCTGTGTCTTATTTCTTGGGTTTTCTGACCATTTGAAGAGGTGTTGTTGGAGGCTACCAACTGGTGTTGATGACCTACTGCAAAAGAAAATGGAAGCTGGAGAATTCCACCTCCAGAAAAGTTGCATTTGAATGTTATCACCATGATAGACATCATCAGGCCCATATTTTAGAAATAATTTTAGTTCAGTGCATCAAATGGATGTACCTGGAAGGCTTCTCCAGTTGCCTCCCATGAGACTGGCTCATGGCTCTTAATGAACAGCCAATATTTTAAAATCACTTCAAAGCTTAATGTTTGATTCAAGGAAGAAAAGAATCATGCTGAGTCTTAAAGAAAAAGAAAAGAAAAAAACCCTGGTAGAAAGAGAAGAATTAGGTTATCAGTTTGGAAAGATCTCAGACCTTTTGCTGATAACAAAAGCCTGTGGGTTTGACATTTCCAAGCAAGTTCTGTGTCATGAGATCTCTTTAGTGACCTTGCTATATAGAAACCACTACAAATGCATCTCTATTTCAGTGGCCCCAGGAAAGGGTAGGAGGTTGGTCACTTATCAGTGCAACTGTCTCCTTGGGGACAAAATGTGAATGACCTTCCTTGAGTGAGTCATTGGATAGTCTTAGATGGGTTATATGACTTCCTAGCCGGGTGACCCTGCGTCTTTCTTGGCTATTGAAAACTTTGATTCTGTTTCTATTTCGTTTTATGAGACGGATTTCAGGTAAGATACTATATCAATAGCTGTCTTTGGTGATGGAACTTCATCAAATGTTTCACGAAATAGCAGAAGCCAGAAAGATTTGGTCAGTTGCAGATCAAAAGTTCTAAACCCATGGAAAGAAGAACAGAACAAGCCCTCACTGATATGTTTGGATAAGTATAATACCAGAGACTGGGGGAAAAACCCTTCTATGAAATAACCCAACAAATGAGGCAATTAGAGGTCTCATCTTTTCCAAAAATATAAACTGGTGAGGAAACAGTGGGAGATCCACTAACATTTATCCTAATAACTTGTGATAATAATTAGCTGAGAAAAGGCAGGCTTTAAAGAAGCATTGACTTTTTGTTCACTAGCATGGAAAAAAGGCAAACAGAAGCTTTTC
Organism: Cryptoblepharus egeriae; assembly: GCA_030015325.1. NCBI lineage: Eukaryota > Metazoa > Chordata > Lepidosauria > Squamata > Scincidae > Cryptoblepharus > Cryptoblepharus egeriae. The sequence continues at coordinate 68,568,298 of JAREYC010000002.1, read as the reverse complement.
TCATTTGGAGATCAATGTGAATCCCAGAAAATCCCATTATTTTCCCTTTAGATCAGTGGCCTGAGCAGCTCAGTGTTTCCTCTCCCCAAGGCAACAACTTTCTCCCCCTTGTATATCCTGTATCTTTGTGAGACACAAGTGGCTGAAGACCTTGCTGCAGACACCCCAATTTCAAGTTCTGTGATTTGCATCTACTGATGCAGAACTTGGAAAGCAAACTTTTCCAGCATCTTCCAGCACTGAAGACTTTGTACCACACCTGAAAAGGCAAGCAAGAATAACAAACAAATTAAATGAGAAAAGAGATCCTGTGCAGGAAGTTTAATAAATCAAAAAGAAGAACATTTTTATTTAGAGAACAAATTTGTGATTTGTGTTAAGTGAATCTGATACCTCTGAATGCAGTTATAGAGAACATTTTGTATTTGGTATTAAGCTCAAACTGGTTGAAGTTGTGATTTACTGTTAGGCTGCAATCCTAACCTCTAGTTAGGCCAACATAAGTACTGGCACAAGTCCCATGCTGGCCTTTGGGGTGTTGCACTTCTATACCACTCCTGGGGTGGTCACGTGCTGGCCTCCCAGAGGTCTGAAGGGAGTGGGGGAGGGCATGGAGGAAGCAAGGGAGGTGTTCTAGGTTGGGTGGAGGGCAGGTAGGAATGTGGGTGAGTGGGGAGGGTTCACATCTTGGGGTTTGGATCCAAGTATCCAAGCAGCCAACAGCAGCTGCCCACCTGCCTGTGACCACCCTTTAAAAGCCAACATTTCCAAAGGGATTTCCCTCATCTCCTATGTTCAAATGGCTGCTGTCAAAATTAGCATGCTGAGCCTCAAAACAAAATGGTGATGGCAGCACAACTGCAACTTATTTCTGGGACTTAAGCAGGAATAACTTATCCATCGTTTGAGGATCTCCAGCCTACAGAAATCATTGCTATCACACATGAAGGTGACTATATAGAATGGAGGCTAGAGTGGCTCTAACTTTAAACAGCATAGAAGAGGGAATTTAGGCAGGTTTATCTCAACATAGAAGGGTTTTAAAAAGCAGCACCTGCTTAAATTCTCTCTTATGTTTAAAAGTAGAGGTACTCTATCCTCCATTCTATATGGTTGCCCTGCCACACATATAAGACTATTACAGATAGTGGGGTATAAGAAACAAAATTAGCTTCTTTATCAATTATTTTAGAAGCAGAGTTTTCATTGGGTTGAGCAAGAACAGAATTGACTTATTAGTGTCATGCTGGGTGCTTTTACATTGACAGCAGCTTTTTAGAATAACAGTGATAATAATGTAAGATAAATGACAGGCAGGCAGTCAGAAATTGCCTTCACTCCGATTTGGTTGCATATTGACCCATCACTGGAAGTGAAATCTTTGAAATCACTTTGTGATTTGTGGTATTTACCTCAGAGAAATTAAAATACTGTACCAGGAAAATTACGGAGTTGATAAAGTAATTCCTCAACCTTTCAAAAATTCCTGTTATCTAACACAAGTGGTGTCAGGCGGAAAGTCTGGTCTAGAGGGTAGTGCCTTCAGATGGGCAGAATGTCCTTAAACCTTACCTGTGCTGGCAAGTGCTGGGATTAGATGTGACACCAGTAAGTTACTGCCAGCAGATGAGTAAATACAGACTTGACTTATGGGTGCAATCCAGAGTAACTACTGGGAGTCCTTGCTCTGATGTAAGAACAATTTACTCTGGATTGCAATATGAATTTCCCATAGGTTTTCACTAGGTGGTGCCGTAACTACGTCGATGTAAATGTCTCTTACTCTGGATTGTAGGATCAGGTACATTTGCAACGCTCTGAGCTGGTGTAGGGATGGCTGTGCAGGAATAAGTCCACTTTAGGTTTGCACTGTATGGCTGAAATCCTGAACACGCTTTCCTGGGAGTAAGAGCTATTGAATAGAATTCAGCTTACTTCTGAGTAGAGTTGGTTAGGATTGTAGTCTATTCCTACAACCCAGAGTAACTACGGGAGCACATAAGAGACATTACGTGTACCCGTAGGTACTGCACCACCTAGTGAAAACCTATGGGAAATTCATATTGCAATCCAGAGCAAATTGTTCTTACACCGGAGCAAGGACTCCCCGTATTTATTCTGGATTGCGCCCTGAGTGATTTAAGGTATCTCTGAAGTCCTGTGTAGATGCACAGTTCACAGATATGTTCAACTCTATTTTGTGAGGGAGCCTGGAGAGTGTCGTGGTTAAGGAGTTGGACTGAGGGAGTTGGATTTTATACTACCAAAGGGAAAAAACAAAACAGAAGCTGGATCATTTTTTTCCACATTTGGATACTGTTTATCTTCAAAGCAGCCCTGGTTTGTATAAATTGTCCCTCCCCCCTTTTTTCATCCACACATGAGTTTTTTGAGGTAGGCTTAGCTATATCTCAGTAGGCTTCAGGACTGAGAGATTCTTGGACCTGAGTCTTCCTCATCCAAATCTCTAACCACTATACTATACAGGCTCGCTGATCACACACAAAGATACATTCAGAAACTATTTTCTGTCATGAAGACAGCAGCATGTAAAACAATGTATTACATTGTAGTGTTTTAAATGGCCGTGGGTGATTGCTAACATGGGAATGCAAAGTTTAGTGGTGGATGGAAGAAAAAAGTTAGATGTTTTTGGAAGGTTTTCCCCGATACCTTCAGGGTGACCACTGAGGCTGGATCTTCTGACAGGAGAGTCAACATTATATGCTCTTAGAAATATTTGAGTGCCTTGTAGATCGCTTCAAGTGGATGTGCTTTGAGAACACTGTTACCACAGCTTACATTAGCAGCTGAAGGGACTTTGTCTCTTCTCGATGCCCTGGGCTAACCTTTAACCCCTGCATCTTCTCTCTGTAAAGATCTGAAGGCTGTGTGACCACAGTCCAAAGAAATGGAGAGGGCTTTTGTGTGCCAAAGAAAGAAGAACACAAACATGGTGTGTTCTCAAAAGAAACAAAATGGAACAGAAAAAAATCAGTCCCTAGAACAGGAGTAGCAGAATGTAGAGAGGAGGAGAGAAACCCATACACACACACAAAGAGAGAGAGAGAGAGAGAGAGAGAGAGAGAGAGAGAGAGAGAGAGAGAGAGAGAGTTGACAAAAGAATCTGGTTTTAGAGTTCATAATTTAAAAAAACATCAAATTAGGAAGAAGAAAATTGTGTCGCTATCTATACTGTTGGCCAAACAACATGTGAAATTTCACTGCATGGGTTTGGACTTTGGGGAAGAAGTGGGAAGAAGAGCCTGTAACCCCACTTATTGTCTGAATTACCATGATGCGAGTCAGATCTGATTGTGATTTATCTTAGAAAAAAAGCTTCCATTTATATTTTTCTTGTATGTATGCATTCCAAAATGGATATGAAATATAGGCTTAAAACAATTCACCACATCAGAAAAAATCATCCGTGACGCAACTTTGTACACTGATTCATGGGTCTGTTCACAGTTTGAAATCACCAGCAAAGATCCCCTTTTTCATACCACCACTTTTCCTAGAGGAAAGAGTGGGTTTCAAATGGCTGGTCCTCCCCAGATGTATGTGCTACATATCTAAAAATGTGAATGTAAACTTTAGGCCCTTGATATTCAATCTTTTCCATCCCATGGAACACTGGCAAGGTGCTGAAATTGTCAAGGCACACTATCATTTTTTAATTTATTTTTTACTATTGACAGGGCACACCATGATGTTGGTAAAGGGCTAAATCCCCCAATTGCCCTGCTAATAGATGACCTTCCCCAAACTCCCGAGACACAACTGAGGACCATCTGTAGCACACCAGCATGCCATGGCACAGTGGTTGAAAATCACTGCTTTAGGCTAAGACTGAGAGAAAAAGAAACGTGTTAGTTTAAAAGCTGGCCAAGTGGGAACTAGGGAGGGACAAAACTTGCTGTTCTGAGCCATAATTCTGTTTTTGTCCATCTTGTTGGTCCAGAGTATGGTTCTCAGAGTGTGAAAAATCCTGGGTTTTAAATCCAGACATGCCTTGCCAAAGGGTACAAGGTGACTGTATCTTTAGGGGATGAGAATATACTTCAGAGGAAGAAGGCCTCTGAGAGTATACTTTGCAGGCAGAAGGCCACAAGTTCAGTCATCAGGATTTCTAGGCAGGACATGGAAAGACCTCCATTTAAATCTGGGAAGCATCTGCCACAGTGTAGATAATACAGTGCAGACCTCTACAGATTGTCAACACTTCCCTTGCGTAAGTTGAGCAGCCCTGGATACATTCAACTTCCCAGCACCTATCCAGCTCTGAGGTAAGGGAACAAATGTTCCCTTATCTTGAGGAGGCTTCCAGGACTGCCTCCCCACTCAGGATGCAGCACATACCCCATTGGTATGGCTGCACTAGAACTGGAAAATTGGATACGATTGGACCCTCAGATGTCTGACTTCTGAAATATGAATGACCAAATTCTCTGTTTTCCAAAGCAGGGCTTCAAAGCAGTGTCTGCCGTAAGATATTTTTGTTTAGTTTTCTTTCCCCTACTGATGAATCTGTCTTAAAAGCATGTTGAGTGCTCCTCCACATGCAGCGTTAGAATGGATCCTTACGAGTTTTTTTGTGCAAGTTCCCTCTTCCTTCTGCAAGTGCCTTTAAAACAATCTGCCACCCAACTGGGAAGGAATCCCATAAAAATTTGCAAAACTGGCCACCTCAGTTACTCTAAAATTTCTTGCCACCTACTTTTCCAACCATATATCCTGATTTAGTGACTCAGTCACTGTCCTTGATGGAGAACACACAACAGAGTAACTATTGATGACCCTCTTCTAGTTGTGTGCTTAGCCTAGGGTTGCCATAACTCTCTTTCACAAAACTGGGACAGGACCGCCTGTTAAATTTGCCAGTATGTAAATGCAATCCCCCAAAACCAGGATTGTCCAAAAACCAGGACATATGGCAACCCTGCCTGTCTTGGGATCAGTATTGGGCCCATAGCCAAGGATCAACTGTACAGAACATTAGCTTACCTAAACTTTATGTAGGCAAACTTTGTGTTACTTGTGTTCAGGAGAAGCTTGTGAGACGTATGTGTGTGTGTGGGGGGGGGGAGAGAGAGAGAGATGTAAAATATATTGTGTGCACTCGCATCCCCAACTGATCATCTCAATGAGTCTAGAGTCAAATGGTCAAGGCCATATGTGGGTGAAAGAATGGGCTCCGTTTCCAGCTATTCTCTCTACCTCTGCATGGATTTCACACTTTCTATCCTGTTAGTGTGCCTACCATTTACTTTAATGCTGAGGGCTCTTTTATTCCCACTCTCTGTGTCATCTGGGTTTAATCTAGTTAGTAGATTTTATGCCCAAAGTTGCAGTGTTAACTGCAATTGTTTAAAATTTGGCTCAGGAGCGAATGCGAGAAAAATCTTTGAAGGTTTCCCCCCTTTGTGGCTCTTGCCACCTCCTCTTCAGCTTCAGCTTCACATACCTAAACTCTCCCTCAGCTGCATAATTTTAGCTTAGTCCCAAGAAGGGTTGGGGGTGGGGTGGGGGTGGGGGTCAGAATTGCAAATTGGCGGCTTTGGGGCCTTGAAAGCATCTATGGCTGTCTTCAGAAGCACAAACAGATGCAAATGTCTCTGGAAACGGCAAACATTACACAATGTGATTCAGGGAGAGTCTGGCCTTTCAGAGGCTCTGAATATCCCTTCAAAGCCAGTCTAATTAGAGTAAGTGGATGTAATAGGCCCACTCAGGTTTTTCCCTTCTCTTTCTTCCCCACCCACAAAGGCTGCTGACTAGGACTAGTGGTAGCCGTGTGGGGGGAAGAAGAAGGGTGAAGAAAACACTCTTGTTAAGACATTTGTATGTCGAAGGAGTAAGGGGGGCTGGAGAGGGTTGCGGGGAGAATGCCTGTCCTTGGCTGGACATCTCGATAGGCAGTTGCATCATGCGAGGCGACATGTTAGAAAAGGGAATGTTGTGCTCGTGTCTTGGGGAACTTTGGAAAGGGAAGGGAAGAAAAGCAGAAGGTTTGGGCTGAATACTTGGGGTAAATCAGTAATAGAGCTAAAGGGCATATGCCTGTAGGGAATATGTTGGCATAAAAGAGCTTGAAGAGGGCCCATTCATACTGACAAAGGGAGAGTTGAATTGCTGCCTTCACAATAGCATGAAAGGATGGGCTCAGGGTGTTCTGAAACAAAGTGGAAATCATACTGCCCTGAACGGGCTCTAATAAGCTTTTAACTATTTTACATTATGACATTATCTCTCTCTCTCTTCCCCCTCCCCTTTTTTTCCTTCCCCCTTTTTTGTGAAGCAAGTGCCAAGCTCACTTAAAAGTGTGATTTATACTTTTTCGTTCATGGTAACTTTGGAGAAAAATAGACAGGGACTCAAAGGCAGTAATTCAGCTTTTTGAAAAGTAGAGGGGAAAGGGGGAGAGAATGGCTTCATGAATGCCTCTGAAAAAGCAGACCAGTGCACAGCACTCCCGTGATTTATAATGGCCAGGGAAGGAGCGTACACCACCACCATGTCACCACGGCAAGCCACTTCATGACCATGGTGAAGGGGCTTGTTTTGTCGATTTGCAAAGGGAAGCACTGTGTCCAGATGTACATGAAGTTATTCTGTATTGGTTCATATCATTGACTAACCCTACAATCCAGAGGAATTATGGGCGCACGTAAGAGACATTTACGTTGATGTAGTTATGGCACCACCTAGTGAAAACCTGTGAGAAATTCATATTGCAATTCATATTGCAATCCAGAGTAAATTGTTCTTAAATTGGAGCAAGGTCTCCTCATAGTTACTCTGGATTGCACCCTAAGGCTGCAAATCTAAAGAAGCTTTCCTGGGAGTAAGACCCATTGAACACAATGGGGCTTTCTTTTAAGTGGACATGTGCTCTTAGGCCCAAACTGGCATGTTGATAATTTCTTCAAAAGATTTCCATGCTACTTTTCCACAGTTCAAAGCAGCTTGCAACAGAATTTTAAAATAGCCAAAATATAAAAAATACAATTAGTTTAAAACAATTTAAAATACAATAGGAATACCTCTCCCCTCCATCTCCAGCACCATTACTGTCAAAATTCTGTTTTGTTCCATATTCTGCTAACATACAAAGGCATAATGTATAAAAGTGTGGGATTTTTGTTAGGAAATAGAAGTGAAATATGGTACAATTTTAAAAATAAAGTAGATAAAATCTCAAACTGGTGCTCAGAATAAAAACTAGTTGATTAGGACCCAAACGCCTAAGGTGTATCAGCATCAGCTTTTCTCAAAAGAAGAAAAGCCACAAAATAAGTTTCTTAGTGCTATTAAAAGCTCTTCCCGTGTGGAATTGCTCCCTCTAGAACAGGGGTGTCCAAACCCTGGCTCACAGGCTGGACTTCCACTCTCTGAGTAGTGCTCACAGTTCTGCATCTGTGCCCAAATCTTCTTGAAAGAAACTCAGTGCTGCATCAGAATGGGGAGTGCTGCAGGATCAGGAGGGCTTTTTCAGGTCACATAAGTTTCCAGTTTCGAGACTGCTGCCTAGAACTATAGGTATGTATACTTTGGAGAGTCAACATCAGTTATGGTTGCCATTATTGTCTTCTACAAAATCAGGACAGGGCCCTCTGTCCTATTTACCAGCATGTGAACATAATCCCCGAAAATCGGGATTGTCCTCGTTTTACGGGACATTTGGCAACCTTAACATTGGTAGAGTCTTTTGTAAGCAATAAGAAGCTCCCTCCATTGCCTTAAGACTCAATAAATAATTTTGGATCATGTGTTTGGAACATTCTTAAGCAGGACTATTCAACATCAAGATCTGGTGACGACGACAATGAGGTGAAAGTATTCTTGGTTAAAACAAGAGCAAGAAAGGCTCTTGGTTAAAACAAAACTGTCCAAACTGTAAGGCAAATTTTTATTCATATACTGAATTCCTAACTGAGATACTGGAGGTTAGTGTTCATTCACTTGAATTTGGAAGTGTTGAAAATCCCAGGAGGACTTGACTGTGTTCTTTTTCTGAATGTGCAAAGTGGTTTCTAAGTATCTTGTTATTGTTATGCTTCTTGACTTCAGAGAACCCATTATTTTATCAGCATTAATTTAAACCTCCTTTTCTTGCTTAAATTAAGACCATGTCTGTATTACCAGAATAAAAATAGGGTTTCATTTTAAAAATAGACTGGAGATATAAATTGTGCATGTCCTGTAAGTAATTTAAATGTTAATAATTATTAACATAATTTGTTTATTCCTTTTTTATACCCCCGTTACTTTTTTATACCTACTAATGCAATTTTGCCCCTTCATTCCTTGTATTTTATGTTGCTCCCCCCGTCCATCCAAATGCTTGTGTGTCATGTTGGTGCAGTGGCATCTGAGAGGTTATCACTTCATACTATAAAGAAACATGTCCCTTTTATTTCTCAACTCTGTGTATAGAATTTCCAGGATATACGTCTCATGACTCCTCAAAGTTCCTCTAGCAGGGAAACTACACACACAAACAGTGCTTCTGTTGGCTCAGGCTGAATGAGAGCAGCTGCTGCCGTCTGGCCTTGATTGACAATTCTCTTTGCCGAGCTGATGCATCCGATACGCTGCTGTGAGTCTCCAAGGGCTTGAACAAGTGCTCCCCATTTAGTATGTGACACAGAGAGTGCCGCAGGTGATGATGCACAGCCATTCAGGTAACAGGGAACCTCCTCTTCCAGAGCCACTCAGGACTAATTAGCTGCCACTTGACTTATCAAGGGGCTGTTGTCACTTTGTTGGTAACATGATGTTTCTCAGGGAATGACCAGCCAGGCTGAGTAGAGGAAATTGTGGTGTGGTGCAAAACTTGATTAAAGACTCATTAGCCATCCCTTTTAACCTGTTAAAAGCTTCAGTGATCTGGATAAACAAATATGTCAACTGGTTAGTCTCCTAGAAAGCAAAGGATAAATGAGAAAGAAAAATTGCCGTCAGCTGGGAAATTTTCACCTCAAGACTGAACATAGATTTGAAGAAACTCCTTTGGATCTCAGCAGAGTTTATTTCCAATGAAGTGAGCCTCAGGCCTTTAAAGCAGAAAGAACAACATAGACACGAAACAGTTTTAATTTATGTAGGAAAAGCTAGATCTGGAGTGACCAGATGTCATGAGCACAAAAATGGAAAAAGTAGCTAAAAATGTAGGACCTCCAAGAAAAATGTAGGGCATGACAAAAGCTCAAAACACTCATATATAGATTTCATGTCATTAATTTAAACATTAGATTTTTTGCAGGCCTCCGACAGTCTTGAAAGACTATGGTAATATTACAATCATGCTGCAATCATAACCCCCAGATAGCTGGCATAATCCTGGAAGAAGTCCCATGCTGGTAAGGGTGTGCTGCAAAAGTGCTGTAATAAGTGCACCATTCAGGGGTGGGGCCAGTGCACAGACATACACCAGCCTCCCCACACCACCACTGAATGGTTAAGATTGTGACCACTATTTATTACAAAGAAGCTATGTGCTGCCTGCAGTTGCCCACTTAACAGGGAGAAGGTGGACATTTGAGTTCCTTTCCAGGCCAAAAGGCGAAAAAGAGGACATATCCTGGAAAAAGAGACATATCTGGTCACTCTGGTTATATGGCATATGCAAGACATCTGAATTTCAAGCTATAATACAGTATGTACTTTGAGAGTTTTTCCTTTATCAAGCCCAATCTTGCCTAAGTGCAGCAAGACCATCATGGCTACCACTTTATCCCATACAGTAGGGATTTTCAACCACTGTGCCATGGAACACTGGTGTGCCGTAGATGGTCTGCAGGTGTGTCACGAGACTTGGGAAGAGTCTTTATAGGGAAATTGGGGGATTTGGGCCTCCTAACAGCAGATTTATGTGCCTTGTCAATGGTCAAACAACTGGTGGTGTGCTTGACAGTTTTTGATGTGCTGAGATAGGTTGAAAAACACTGCCATAGAGGATTCCTGGCTGCTAGAGATCTCCTCAGGGTAAGGGAACATTTGTCCACTACCCACGGTAAGTCTCAGCAACTGCTAGGGGACAACTTGGATCTTCAGAAGCCCATGTAGTGATGGGATTCAAAGAAATTAACAACTGGTTCTATGCCCATCTGGCAGCTACTTTTAAATGGCTATTTTTAAACTTTATATGTCCTCTCTCTCGTTAACAACTGGTTCTATAGAGTAGGTGCAAACCTGCTGGAGCCCACCACTGAGCCCATGGGTGTATTGAACTGGCAGCCTGGCTCCACACAGGGTTTTGTTTCTGAAAAGACGGGAAGGGCTGAAATATTTCTCAGAGGCACATGCTCCATATTCAAAATCAACTTTAGGCTGACAATGATGTGACAGTAGGTGACAATGATGACAATGGTGGGGAAAGGAAATGTCTCCACTACATAATTAGTTTTCAATTTTTATTAACTATTTCACATCCAATTTCATATCTGATTCATATTTCATATCTGATTCGAGCAGACTCCATGTTTCTGACTCATACAGTAGAACTGACAGTGTTCAGAAGAAGCAAATTTTGGTGTTGGTGGAGATGTTTACCTTCTTCCATAGTTGCCATTTGAGTGATGTGAATGCCACTGCTGCCTGGCCAATCCTGCTGTGGACTATGGCAGTTAGATGCCACTTTCTTCTCCTGCAGTAGTGATCCCAGATATCTGAATTCTTGGAACTGCTCAATTTGGACTCCATCTGGGTGAACACTGCTATTTCAAAAAGGATTGTTGCATTGGATTCTGCTCTTCCATATGAATCTAACGATATATGATATGTTGGGGTCTTCTGCCCCATTGCAAAATTGCATTTGGATCCCCAGTGCATGTCACCCCCAGGCTCGTCATCTGGCATGGATAGCACCACCCACACCTCCTTAGTGGTGCCCCTGCATCCGTGGTTATAACTTTGGTCTTGCCTGCATTGTCTTCAGCTGTAGGATTAGGCAATGTGGACGATGTGGAAAGAATGTTGGTGGCCTCTGCGTCTGTGTCAGTGAATATGGCACTGTTTTCTGCAAACACCAGACTGGTCAGGCAGTTGTTTACCTCATATTGAACCCTGCATCTGCCCTTAAATGTTTTTCTTAAAATGGCATCATGATATTAAAGATATTAATAGTTTTAATATTAACAATCATAATATTAAAGAGCAAGGGAGAGGTGATATCTCCCTTGCAGACTACAGTTTGAATAGGAAATTCCTGAGATAGCTTGTTTCAGATCTGCAGGCTGCTGGTTGAGCCTTGTATGATGCTTGGAGAAGTCAGATAATCTTTAGTGGCACGCACTCATTCTCCAACACCCACCACAAGGCGGGCCAGTTGACATAGTCAAATGCAGATTACAAAATGCCATCCATACTAGAATATACAGGTATAACATAATTATCAGTGTTTTATTTATAACCTATTTTGTCTAAATATAATTAGTCTGCTCTTTAAATTAAAAGTTAAACATTTCTTTACATTAAACATTCTTGTGCTGTGGGTAGCGCAAGTGGTTAAGACACTGTTCCTGTTAACCAGCAGGCCAGGGTTCAAGACCCAGGTCGACCCCACAAGACAGAGTGAGCTCCTGTCCTTAGCCCAGCTATGCGATGCAGCTGGATCCAATCGTATTGGCTTTGCCTTTCCATTGGACTATTTCAGTGGCGTGGAGAGGGGGGATTTGCTGCTTGGGTAACAGCCTATCCTCCATAACAATCTAACCCAGGCTTTCGTGCTTTGCATGCAGCGTATGCAGCACCGAGCACGATACGATAGTCTTCCAAGACTGACGGAGGCCTGCTAAACAGTTCTTAAGCAGCAGTTAATGGCTGAAAAGCAACATGCATACCATGGTAACATGGCAGGCAATTAAACTTGCCTGAGAAAGATTCATAAAGGGTTTTGTTTCTATTTCAGCTAGGAGGGAGACCCATCCCTTCCCCCCATGGGATTATCACATCAATACAAAGTGATAATCACTTGAATTGCTTTGAAGGGGAAGCTCCTGCTTCTGAGCTGACATTAAGCTGTTTTAAAGGGGGAAATTCATCTTGATTCATTGTTTACCATGGTAAACAATTGCTTTTGTATAATATGAAAATGGGCATCTATAGAAGTTCCTGGAACCAAACGTTACAGATGGTGAGGTTCAACCACCATGGGAAGGTAAATCTGGAGCTCTGTTTTTACTGGAGATGGGACACCTGCTTTGTTTTCAACACTTATTCTTCCCTGCACCTCTCTCTCTCTCTCTCTCTCTCTCTCTCTCTCTCTCTCTCTAAGACAGAGCCAAAGAGACAGACAATATGTTAAAAAAGTAAAATAAGCCATTCGTTTACACAAATTAGTGCTACTAATGACTACCAACTCAGTATAATCCGTTATTTGTGCAACATATCATATGGTTCATTGATAGCCTAAAATTGCCAGTAGCTAGCCCTGAATACTTCTCTAGATGCAAGCCCATGTTGCTGGAATGTTAAGTATGTCATAAGCCCAGAAAAATTTAGCAAAGTGTTAGACAAGCTAACAAATCTCTGTTTGGGAAATATATCCAGATACGAGTAGTTATGAGATGTTGTGAATAAGTGAGAAAACTCTGAAATGAAGAACATGCTTTGAAAATTCATCTGTAGGAGTCCTGCTCCTGTTTTGTTTCTGGAAGATTACTTACTGTGCTGCATGTTTGCAGTCTATCATCCAGGCCCTACAAAGGATAAGAAGCCAACATAAAATTAAGGTCACAACCTCATAATACTAGGAATGGACCAGCCACAAAACGCATTTTAAAAGACTAAACTGGGTGAAATCCAGTGTAACTACAGGGAGTCCTTGCTCCGGAGTAAGAACAAGTTACTCTGGATTGCAATATGAATTTCCCATAGTTTTTCACTAGGTGGTGCAGTAGCTACAGGTGCACGTAATGTCTCTTACGTGCTCCCGTAGTTACTATGGATTGTGCCCTATATGTCACTTTAATAGCAACATTTGAATACCAAATTTAGCTATAGAGAAGCCCAATCCAGATTGGGAACATGATCTGGGGGGAGAGGTTAATAATAATAATAACAACAACAACAACAACAACAACAATAACAATAATAACAACAATAATAACTAGGCATTTATATACCGCTTTTCTGAACATTTTGGATTGCTCCTCAGTCTTTAATCAAAGCAGTTTACATAGGCAGGCGAATTCTAAATCCCCAAAGGGATTTTTACGAACACAGATTGTCTTTCAAGAGACACTATATTCAAGATGTTACATTCACAGTCTGGTTACAACACTGGCCCCAGTGTCTGAAATGCTGGCTGACCAAGTTCTTCTTCAGTTCTCACGAAGGGCAGCTGAGAAAGCTCCTTCACTCCCACTGAAAAGCAGATGGAAAAACTCAGCTACAGCAGCCGCTTTTCAAGGTCTTGCTTTGGATCTGACTTCCGGTAATCTCAATCCGGTAACCTTCAGCTCTTATCTTCAGGCAAACAGAGGCTCTACCCTCTAGACCAGACCTCCTGCCTGAAAGGTTAACCCTTTCTCCTTATCATGTCTTAGGATGCAATCCTAAAGACACTTTCCTGGGAGTAAGACCCATTGGACACAATGGGGCTTACATCTGAGTAGACATGGTTAGAATTGTGCTCTAAGTCTAGATTTCTGTCAGTCCAATCATAAACTGCACTTATGATTGCTAGGTCACATTGCACTGCATCCAATGCACTTTAGGAATCAGCTGAAAGTCCCCTTGGGGTAAAGTATCTTGCCCTGAGTAAAGAACCATCTGTCCCTATGGGGCTTCTCAGACCTACAGCAGCTATATTGCTGGCACAAATCCAGGAAGGCAGTGGAGGTCTGCCCAGCCCAGGAATAGGGGTTTGGATGCAGCATGTGCTGCTGCCAGAGACCCTGTCCCTTCTCGGCTAAATCCCCCTAGTTCTGCGCTCTCTCAGCCTGAAACACCCCCTACCTCCTCATGTTATTCTCTTCTAATCCCTGTGCTGCCCAGCTCAAACATACCTGTTCCAGCAAGATGAGGGACAACCCCCTCTGCATTTGACTGGAAAACAATGGATTTCCTAAAAGCCTGGTGGAATAAATGCTTTCTAAGTGCTATTTAAGAGCAATGAGAAATGATGCCTTTATGAGGCAGGGAGTTCCACACCTGCATCCATCCGTGCCATGGGTGCTTGGTATGGTCTGGGTCTGATACAGGAAAGCATGCACTCCCAAATGGGCACCTATGTTTTCAGAAAATTATGTTTTCTTGAAGGCGAAACTGCCAATCATGGATCAGCTCTCATACTGGTCATCAGCACCTTCATCTTGGATTAAGTAAGGATAATAGTATAGTGTACACATAGTATATTTTAACATATCATATGTGAAGAGCCTTACATCCTCAGAAAATCCCATGCAAATATTTATTATTGTTAAAGCAACTCACTGTTCAGAAGCTATCTTAATAAGTGGCAGAACTTTGCCATCAGTTGTTTGAATCCTTTCAGTGATTTCTTTTGGATTTCACATGCCACCAATAAGAAAGGGCTTCGTACTGAACATCTCGTTCTCACCTGCCTCTGTGTTTCTAATCTCTAGCCATTATACAAACCATTCTTAATGGGTCATTAGAGTGACTGAGATCTATAATTATCATATTACCTTTCATGCTCTCAGAGGTACTAAGGTAGTCTTTCAGAAAAAGTCGACAGCAAATCAAATCTACAGCAGATTACTATTCAAAGAGATCCCTTGTAGAGATGTTCTTGTTAATTATTGAAACTTAAGCATTGTTCATGATTTAATACCAGCACTAATGATGTTTTCACTTTGCAAGAAATATCCAGGTTGGCAGCAGAGAAGCTGCAAGAGATAGGAAGTATTAATTTAGTATATAATAAAGGGACCAAGTTTTAAGCTTGGAGAGGTGTCACAGATGTTCCTTTATAAAGGAGCAGTGCAGCATGTGATATTAAAAGTGGATATGCTGTAGCATCCTGTACATTCAAGTAAAGCTTAATCTAACTGCCTGTAAAATTTTTGATTTTGCAGCAGACTTTTATCAAATTGAATTTTTGGAAATTAAACTTCCATTTTCATTCATCACACTGCTTGAGATGTTTTTTAGAGTACGAAAATTCGTATTCGTAGAGTACATTTTTTAGAGTACGAAAATTCAGAACTAAAACTGCTCTTAATATGGATATATAATATCATCAACTTCACGTTATTTGGGATCACATACTTTTTTCTAGAAATCACATTCTTTTTAAGTTTCTAGAAATGAAACCGAACAAAGCATGTAGAATTGGTTTTAAGAAGAAAGCAATTGTGTTGTGTATATTGAGAATGAATTTTATTTGCACTGATAATATCATCCATCCAAGCCATTGAATGAGAAATAAACTATGTGAATCTGTTGCAACAAAAACAACACAGAGTTTCATGGCTCTTGAAAAGACTAATGGATTGATTGTGTAGTATAAAGCTTCATAGATTGCAGCCTTCTTCTATAGTCTAGCAATACTTGTGCTGCAATAAATCTGGGAGACTTGAAGATGCCAACAACTCTTTGTTATTTATACTGAATATTTACAGTACAATCCTAAGCATGTTTACTCAGAAGTAAGAATTACTGAGTTTAATGAGATGTTATGTCCTCCCTAGAAAGTGTGTTCAAGATCTCAACAAATCCCAAAGATGCATGCATGCTTTTTAGGATAACTCATGCAAATAGGAACACCTGCACAACAAACTCACATCATAGTCTTTCCTGTTTCTTCTCACATTTATGATGAGGATTGAAGAGTGTGCAAATTATTTATATCTCAGAGTTCACGTCTTTAGTCGGAGCCTTCCTGGACCAGACTGCTGCATGAACACAAAGCTCTTTGGCATAACTATCTGGGCATGCTTCCTTCTGTGCAATAGACATCAGCTTGACCAGTGCTGCAGCCAGCTGCCAACTCAAAAATCAATTGCACCGTGTGCTGTCCTGGAAGCAGGATGCACGTATGGTTTTGGAACTTGTTTCCTGGTGCGTCTCCTGAGGCTTAAGGGAAAAGAAAACCAGTGTTCTATCCCAGACACGTGCACCTACAGGAGGATTGGAGAGACCCCTTGCTGGAGTCACAAATAGAGGATTTACCCTCCACTATAGAAAGGGAATAAGCTCTAAAGCAAAAGGCTGAACTGACTTGCTTCCAAGAGCCCTCCTGCATAATGAGAGCTGCAAATCCTGCCTTACATACTCTACATCAGCTATTAAAGGAAAACAGTAGAACAATTCAAATGGAGAAAACATGGACAGGGAAAGTGAAGATAATTTTCAAGGCCATACGTTTATTCCTCCCGGTTTCAAAATAGGGGTTAATCCATCTTTATACCTTTGCCCTTGGGCCAGACTTGATTTTCTTTGTTTGTTCTGCCTCTGATCACAACTCGACAATCTTTTCACACATGACGTGACCAATATACCAGCTGTGTGTCTACCTAGTGTGTGAGCAATTCCTCTTTTTTTCCCCTCCTAACGCTTTTTGCTGAAAATTTTGGCCATTTTGTATGATGTCACTGTTTGGATTTGCTTGATAAGGAAAACAGTGGCAAAATACCATATTTATTTGAATTTAATGCACCACTGAATCTAATGCACATCCCTATTTTAAAATGCTTGAGATGTAAAAAAATATTTACTAGCGAGTGATGAGTATAATGTGCAGCTGTTAAGCAGGTACAAAATTTAATTTTGATGCATATAATAATGAGTTATATGATAATACTAAAATGACAACGGATTTATGTTATTTTTACCTAATTGCACTACTTTACATACAATGGATTTATGTTACATTTTAAAATACCTGTATATACTTAAACATAATGTGCCATCAAATCGAATGCCCACCTGAATTTTGGAGACTAACCCTACAATCCAGAGTAACTACTAAATATGACAACTGTCATTTCTAACTGCCTTGGGACTGTCCCTGGACCAAGCTGAGAACAAACATTTGGGGGGGGGTTATCATATACCATAACCAAGAAAAGAGGACAAGCCCCCCTCAATGTAGGAAATCCAAGAAAAATGTAGAACATGACAAACTAAAAACTAAGAACACTCTAATAGCGTTCATGTGCTATATCTAAACAGTACATCTCATATTATTAAATTTAAAACGATTACATATAAAGCACAATCCTAATCTTGTCTACTCAAAAGTTAAGCCCATTGTGTTTAATGGGTCTTACTCTGAGGAAAGTGCCTTTAGGATCGCAGCCATAATTTACTACATATAGGGAGGAGAATGCAAGTAGTTCTCTCTTGCTTCTCCCTATCCCTGTTGCCTGTGTCACATCATGGCATTCAGGGGCTTATTAGACTGGACCCTCCACTTGTTTCCCATAAAATAGCAGTCTGAGGAAGTTCATTGGAGGAGGCTGTGTACATAACATCCAAAATGGAGGACAATGAAACTCTTTTAGAGGACACCTGGACAAAAGGGTAAAGAAGAGGACATGTCTGAACATTTCCGGTTATACGGTCACCCTGCACTGAGGAGAGAGAGGAGGCAAAATGGCGGTTAAGATGCTGGAGATGTTTTTTACTTATTTTTTTTACTTGTGTGTGTGTGTGTGTGTGTGAGAGAGAGAGAGAGAGAGAGAGAATTCTGGCCCAATCCTAATAGGGTTTTGTTCAAGCCGCATGGGCTCTACATTACATAGCTATCACAAAACATACCACACCATTCAACATGGCTTGGCCACCATTGTAAGTGGTGAACAGCTGCATCCATATGCCAGTACCTGGCAAAAGAACCCCAGCACAAGTAGGGGGGTAGACAGAACAGGGCGGGAAGGGGGGAACAAGATTAAACCAGGGCACAGAGGGGGCAGAGTGAGGCTAGAAAGAGAGAGAAGTGGCCCCACCAATGTCCTTTCTCCCTTCCTGGTTTGAGCCACTTTCCTAGACCTATTTGGACTTGAATTAGCAAAATAGTTGGCACTAGTCCAAGTAGACCCATTTAGATGCAATGAAACCAGTGTAAACACACTGTTCTTTCCAGTGGCTGTTGCCGGTGTATCCCTTATGATTCTTTTTAGCCTGTCAAACCCTCTGGGACTGGGAACTTTCTGTTCCTTTTACTAGTCTAGCTGCTTTGAGATATGTTTTGTTGTTGAAAAGTAGAGTACTGTAGAAATATTTATAATCCTCATACACCCTTCTCCCTGTCTTCGGGCTCACTATAGAAATGTTGACTGTTGAGGAAAACAACAAAGAAAGGATAAAGGGAAAGCCAAGAGTGACAAAGGATTGGTGTGGGAACATACAGCTATAGATGAGTACAGTTTGTTTTGCTTTAGGTGTGATAAGATATTAAATTATATCAAAATGCTATCAAAAATTATATCAAAGTTTGAAGAGAGTTGTGACTTACCATATGTCTAGACCCATGTGGCAGCCATATGGTCACCACTTATAAATATTTTGGCTGTAGCAAGGAGACAGACCCTACAATCCAGAGTAACTATGGGAAGATGTAAGAGGCATTTTCTCTGCATTTCTCTATGCATTTCCCATAGGTTTAACATACGTGGCACTGTAACTACGTTGGTGTAAAAGGTCCTGTAGTTACTCTGGATTGTAGCCACTGTCCACATCACATGTAAGTGAATTTTTGATTGTGAGTTTGACAATGTAGAAACGTATGAAAACAAAAGTTAGTGCACTCAAAATTAGTGCACTCAAAATAGTTTGAGTGTAGGTCTTGAATTAGAGACTAATAAATACATCCTGATCAGCTATACGTCAGTCCATGATTTTCATCCCTTTGAATCTTCTCAGCCTACTCTACTCTACAGGTGCTTCCCCAATCCCATGCATACTGCCCTGAGAATCTTGGAAAAAGATGCTATACGGGTTTATTTAACATTTAACATATATCATAAAAGCAAACAGTGTTATGTTCTGAAAGAAATTGAAGCTATCTCAACATTTTTATAATCAAAGAAAAAAATCCTCTCTCAATCTCACACACACACACACACACACACACACACACACACACACACACACACACACACACTTTCTTTATCTTATCTATATAAAATTATGAACCTACTGAACAATGAGAGTTTCTAAAGCTTTGGAGTGTCTTTGGCATTTCTGACTACTAAGAACCGGAACATTCAGTATCAAAACACCCACTGCTTTCATGTTTTCACTAGTCGTGACTCAAATCTCTGAAGATGCTCTGGAGCTTTATGAAACTGAAAATGCCGGGGAGATTTGCATTTTCACTAACAGATAGTGAATGGATTTGGGGTTTTTAAGATAAAGTATATAAAAAAGAAAGACAGTAACAGAAGAATCTGACATTATTATGAGTATTGAAAATATGCTTTGGGAAGTTTTGTGAGTTGTTCAATTTGCCAGTTGGCCATTCAACTGAATATGTTAAAAAATAAAAGGAAGGATAAGCTTCCGGTGCCCTTAAAAAAACTATAAAAATAGAAAGCCTCCAAACTTCAGTGCTCTAGGCATCCACCTGTCAGTTCCCACTTTATATACAATTGTCTCTTTTTAATTATCCTTTTAATCCCTTTTCTTTGAAAATCTGTTACCAGCTGATGTTTCATTGCACCAAAGAGAATTCTTTTTGCAGTAAGTGTATCCCCACAGGTAGTGTCATGCTGAGAGTTAAACCAAAGCCACCAAATTTAATTTGCTTCATTGTGAGCCTTAATGGCTGAGACTCTTTAGCTTTAGGTGATGTATAAGAATTCTACAATGTATACTGATTGATTTGTGAGTAACTACTTTTTAAGTTTATTTTGGATGCTTGTGTCACTTTACACTTTCTCCTGATTATTAAGAAAATGATTCATCTCTTCCTGCATGCAGAAGATCCTTTTATGAAATTATAACCCTCAGGGGAAAAAATAATCCAAATACACAGATATTAGAAATGTTTAAAAAAACATTTATTTACAACAAACATTTTTAAAAAATGTACAGCATTTTGATTTAACTTATGATAATGTGGACATAATAATAAGAATAAAGCTCTTTATGTACAAAAATACAATTTTCATATGAATGAAAGTTCTTGAATAAATTAAACTATCAGACCCAGTCACTGAATGCTCTATGTCTAGGCCTACTTGAAAACAAGACAGCAGCGATGGAGGTCAAGATCCATAATGCATGAACCTAGTTCTCTTGTCTGCCCTCTTTCAGGACTGATCATATCAGGGTTCAAAGCTCCATCAGGGAGAAGCAAAGCTCCCTCCAGAGTCATTAAACTCACCAAGAATTTGGAGTGCTAAGTACCTAGCAGAAGGCCCTGTGCACCCAGCAGAATCAGCCCTCCCTAAGCCTTTTCATTGTATTGTCAGGGCGTTCAAACCAAATTTTCATGCTCATTTTTCTTCATTAGAGTTCTACAAATTGTAAAATTGACTTTTCACCTTCTCTGTAGCAGCAAATCTGTCCCTTTTCTTCTGTTTTCTAAATCATATTGATGCCCAAGAGCTCAGGTCAGTAGAAGGGAAAGCAACAAAGTGGGATTTGTGACATACTGAAAAGTGCAAAAAAGGGGGAGATGGAAATCTTTAAAAACCAGAAGAGAGAAAATAAGACCATATTGTGGACTTATCTTATTATCATCACACTCAACTGGAGGCTTGTTCAAAAGACTACAAAAGACCAAACGCTGTCTGGCATTGTCACACTTCCCCTATTTCCAACTGCCCGCTAGCTGAATTTGTACACAGTTTCTACATCCTGCAGCTTTGACATTTTTGATTGAAAACAATATAAACTAAAGGAGATTTGATATGAAAAGCCTAAGTACACTTCCCAACCCTGCTTTTTTGATGCCTAAAGCCTAACCAGACAAGACCACCAGTCTAATCACTGATTATTTGCAACTACAAGAGAAAGGATGCTTTTGCTTCAGTGAGCACATGTGAACGAGACAATAGTCTTCATCTAATGGTACTGGACAAAGCAAGAAGTGCTTTGCAACAAGTCTTTAGGAAGGCTGTGGAAAGAGAAGAGATTCTCCGTGTGCCCATAACAATAGTCTTCAGAGGTTGCTGGGCTGCTGGGGTTGGATGTGGAGATGGAGAGGGAGGAGGTGGCAGGAGACGCTGTGGACATCCAGGAGCCTGCATCACTGCCTGGGCTGGGTGGGTCTGAGGAACTTAGGTAGCTGGCTAGAAGCATTTCTTTGGGAGGTTTCTGGAGGCGCTGATCAGCCAATCTTAAAGTCTCAGAAAGAGCCCAGATGTAGTTGTGGGCAAACCGCAAAGTCTCTATCTTAGTCAACTTCGTATCATCAGGAAAGGTTGGCAGGACACTCCTGAGCTCATCCAAGGCTGCATTGAGATTATGCATGCGATTCCTTTCCCTATCATTTGCCTTGACTCTTCTAGTCTTTTTGATGGTGTGAAGGACTGCTTCATTCTTGACCTTGGTGCGGCCCCGCCGCCTCTTCCTTTCCTTCTCTTCTTCATGCTTTTTAGAGTTGTGATCTGGGAACGCAACAGGTTTGGGGGATGCCAGAGAAGAGGTGTGTAGGCTGCTGAGGCTACCTTCATCATCAGTGAAGCAAAAGGAGACATCACTGCTGCTCTCCATGTCGGAGTAACTGGTCTCCAGCACAGATGTCATCCTGCAGGAAGCGGGGAAATAAGAGACACTGTTAATTATTGCAATTATTTTCTATTTTTTATGGTGAATGGGTAAAAAAAAATCAAGGTTTAACTGGGGAAGGAAAGAAAAAGAAAGATAATTTTAAAATATATGAAGATCGAGGCTGAAATCCTATCCACACTTTCCTGGGAGTAAGCCCCATTGACTCTAACCAACTTCTCAATAGACATGCATAGGATTAAGTGCTGCAGGCTTCATCTTATCCACACTTTCTTGGGAGTGGAAAGTATAATGGCACTAAGTTCTGAGTATACAGGCATAAGATTGGGCTTTAAAACTGCAATCCTATCCACACTTTCCTGGGAGTAAGCCCCACTAACTCTAATTGCTCTAACTTCTGAGTATACAGGCATACGATTGGACTTTAAGGCTGCATTCCAATCCATACTTACCTAGAGGTAAGTCCCATTGACTATAATAGGATTTACTTCTGAGTTAAATAAAGAATAAGGCTTTTTAAGAAAAAAAATGGCAACAAATCAAACACAAATTTGGAAAGTTGATTCCAAAAATACCAGAAATTCAAGAAAACCGGAGGATGCAACTGTATGTCTGTATCAGCGTTCAATCCACCTTTTGAAGCTCAGGTGTGCGGATCTATAGACCTCCAATGATCATTGATCTGTGCAACTTATCTACAAGGTCCTGCATCTTTGTGTCAATCTACAGACCTCTATCATTGATCTACGCAACTTATCTACAAGATTTCTTTCTTTCTTTCTTTCTTTCTTTCTTTCTTTCTTTCTTTCTTTCTTTCTTTCTTTCTTTCTTTCCAGTCCCCTTTCCTCAATCTTTCCTGGGTACTCACTTGCAGAAGTGGAGGCTGCTGCAGCAGTGCGCACATGCACAGTTGGCACTCGGAGTTGCCAAGGGTTGTAAGTGGAAGAAGGCAAGAGGCGCAGCTTCTCCTCCTCCTCCTCCTCCTTGGAGAGGTCCTAGAGAGGGGGACACACGCGCCCTCCCTTGTCTCTGGAGTGATCTCCGCAGCGATCAAGTCGTGTGAGCTGGGAGTTTGGCACACGACTGCAATGCTCAGAGAGCATCTTATATACCCTGGAAAACAATGGCTCTCCCTCTCCCTCTCCACCCCCCTGCATGCCTCCTTCTCCTGTGATCCCCCCTTTCATCCATCCAGGAATGAATGAATGAAAGAATGAATGAATGAATGCGGGCATCAGGTCTGCCCCGTGCTGCACAATGGTGCATTTGCATAATGCATGCGCCTGGGCTTGCGCTCCCTCTCCAGGGAGTGTGCCTATAATTACTGCTGCCCAATGGCAGGGCAGGGCTGCCGGCCAGCCACACGTGAGCCAGCCCTGGGCTTAAGCCTGCTCCTGGGAGCTTCATCACTCTGTCTATTAAAGGGGGGAGGCAGGAGGGGGCTTGGGGCGTAGCTAGAAGGGGGCAGCAGAGCACTCACAACTGGAGCAGGGTCATCATATGTCATAACAAGAAAAAAAGAGGAAAAAATGTAGGATGCCCAAGAAAAATGTAGGACACCATAAAAGCTAAACACGCACACACACAGAGCGCTTTCATGTGGTTCATTGAAACACTATGGGTGCATTTCTAACCTAAGCTGGCACAACTCATTGGTCTTCCTATTCCCCTGGTGATGTAGGGAGGCAAGCACATGTTTGTGCACTGGCCTAATCCTCCCCCAGGAGTGGTGCATAAGTTCTGTGCCACTCCTGGGGGAAGGGAAGGCTGCAGCCAGTGCACAGTCATGTGCTTGTTCCCTACATCACCACAGGAACAGAAAGACCCATAACTGGTGCTGGCCTGGGTTAGGATTGCAGCCTTAGTAGCACTCCACACATGGGTTGCCCTCTCCTGCTTCCTGCACTCAGTCAGGTGACTATATGTCCTCTTTTTCAGGACATGTTCTGGATTTTAGCCTTGTTTTCCGGAAATAATTCCCCTTGTCTTCCTTTTCCTTGTAAGCACGCAGCATGTAGCCTTCTTGGAATTCATAAAGTCTATGTAATAGTTTTAAATTTAATCATAAGTAACAGTGTTTAATTTAACCACATGAAAGCCATATACATGAGTGTTTTTACTTTTATTTGGTCATATCTTACATTTTTCAAGAGTGTCCTACATTTTGGAAAGATCTTGAACTCTTTTTTGGTTATGACATATGGTCACCTTGCATAAGCAGGTGCAGTGTGGCTTCTGAAGGAACCCTCAGCTCAGCTGGCCATCCCAGGTCAGCTTCCTCTCACCTCAGTTCCCATCCTTTCCAGGCAAGTGCATGCCCAACACACAGCTGAAGCCCTCAGTGCTGAAGGAGATCTTGGAGAACACAAGAATAATAATAAGACCCTCTGGATCAGGCCAAAGGCCCATCTAGTCCAGCTTCATTTGTTTCACAGGAGCCCACTAGATGCCTCAGGGAGCACACAAGACACCTGCATCCTGGTGCCTGCAATCTGGCATTCTAAGGGCAGCCTATATCTAAAACCAGGAGTTTGCACATACCCATCATGGCTTGTAACATGTGATGGACATTTTCTTCAGAAAAATCCTCCTTTTATCTGATCTCATTTTAAAGGCATCTACTCTAGGTGCCATCCACACATTCTGTGGCAAGGAGTTCCACAGATGAACTACATCAGTGATTTTCAACCACTTATGGCCACAAATGGTTTGCAGGTGTGCCGCAGACATTTGGGGAATTTATTAGTTGGACCAGTGGAGGTGTGAATCCCCAAAAGTGATGGTGTGCCTTGACAATTTTAGATCCTTGAGAGCATGCCATGAGTTGAAAAAGACTGAAAACTATTGAATTACACATTGGGTAAAGAAATTTTCTTTTTCTTATATGAACCCTCAATTTTAATGGAAGCCCACTGGTTCTGGTGTTGTGTGAAAGGGAAAAGAACATCCCTCTATCCAATCTATCCAACCCTTGCACAATTTTGTATATTTCACTTATGACTCTCTGAGGTGCCTCTTTTCTAGAGTTAAGAGTTAAGAGTAAGAACGGCAGTGTTGACCAAAAATCTGAGTTCTTGGCCAGCCTAGCTGCAACCCCTGCCTCTCAACTTCAGGATATGGCACAACTACAGCAGCCCCCTAACCTGAGGATACTACAGGCCACTCCAAGCATCCACCCTCCACTAGAGGTACAGCTGTACTGCATTCTCATGCTGTAGCTGTGACTGGTTGTCAGGAAATTCTGAGCTTCCTTATAAGGCACCACAACTGTTCCTTGTTCAGTGTGATCTGAGGAGGGTCACTGTCTTGGTGCCTACTGATCATGGTGTGGAGCAGCTAGGGCAGCCCAGGCTTCCTGACTCTCTGGATGCAGCATAACTCTCTGCTCTGGATACAGAATAGTTGGGGCAGCCCAGCTGGGGCACTCCTCACTGCCTTCCGGATTGTGCCCTTAGTCATATTTTGTAAGGAGGGAATTTTGAACCATGGTTAACAACTGGCCAAACTCATTTTGTAATGAAAGATCCAGCCAAAGGTATAGTTCAAGTAATTATAGACCAATAATTTGCCCACCAACCATGTTTAAATTATTAACTGGTATAATAGCAAGAGAAGAATAAATCTTGGTGTTGCATGGATTGAGTACAAGAAGGCCTTTGTCTCATTGCCAAATAATCTTCTCTACATGGATGATTTGAAGTTATATGGAAAGTCCAAGTCTGAAGTAGAATAATTGATAAATTAAGCTGTCCACAAATTCCAATGCTGGAGTTTCAAGGTGGGAAAATTCACTATGATATACAAGCATTTTGGTTTACAAGCATGCTTCTGGAACAAATTATGCTCATAAACCAAGGTACCACTGTACTACTACTACTACTACTACTACTACTACTACTACTACTACTACTACTACTACTACATCTAAACAAAAAAGTAAGAAGTGCTGAAAAATGAGTATTTTGAGACTAATGTAACACTCCTTGTTTCTCACACTTTGTTCATCCATTTGTGGTGCATAGCACTTAATTTGTAGTATCTTTTTTGTGTTTTCCCCTATACACAGCCTTTTCTGTTTTCCCAAGTTATAATTTTTTATTTTACAAGTAGGGGAATTCCCAGGACTGTGTAATACGTTTCAGGTGCTCCTGATAAAGATCCCAGTTTTCTGTTGATTTGATGAACTACATTTATGTTGTTCTTTGCTAGGGGAATATTTAATGTGTTGAATGCATTTGAACTATACAGTTTGTAGTGGTTTTTAGAATGTTTCACTTTTTCAGATATTTCATGATTTAAAAGATGTTTTTATTTCAATTTCTCATTCTAAGTTAATTTTAAACAGTTTAAAAGTGTACTAGGAAGATGATATAGGTGATATAGTGTCATCAGATGCCACTGCAATGTTATTTCTAACAGAAAAATAATCTATTTTCTTTTCTGGAAAATATCTTAAATATTAAAGGTAGTGTTTTTTGTTTTTATTTGGATATTTAAAACGCAAAATGCTGTGTTTTATGATTTTTTAAAATTCTAACAATTTTTTTAAAATCTAACAATTTGCATCTATAAGTTGCACTTTAATCTTTCATAGTTTTTCATACAATGAATAGTTTGTATCAAAATGGGCCCTGAAAACACATTTCTCTCAATTGTTTAATTTTTTAAAATCTATTCCTCAGATGTACTCATCAGATCCATTTGGAATACTTAAATATTGATCACAACTCACCATAAGTAAAAAGAATTTTGTAAACCATCTGTATACTGAAATTTGTTTGCAGAGTCTGTTCAGTGAATACTTATGAATAGCCAATGCACTGAAAGAATGAGACGGATTCATTTGCAAACAGAAAGAATTACTAAATTTGTTGGATAATTTATTCCCAATGAATAATTCAGCTAGGCTCAATAGCAGTCAGTCTACTAATGTTTTGAATAAATTGCTCAGCCAACAAAGATAGTATCACTTACACTTTTTTAGGCCTGCTTTTGATGGAAGCCACTTGGAAAAGACTCATTGTTGTCTTAAAAGATCAAGAAGGGGAATTTGGCCGTTTGTGTACAGATCAATTTGTATATTCAAACACTGAAATACATACCTTTTATAGCATTAACACATATTAAATTAAAATGGTCACTTTCCACAATTCAAACTTTATCAATGATGTATTGGTATATAGTGTTCTGTTGAGGCTGGCACTAGTCCCGTGATGGCATAGGGATGTAGCAAAAATTCCATAAGGCAGTTCTGTGGCATTTCTGGGGATGGATTAGGCCAGCACACAGACATGCGCTGGCCTCTTTATTCCACCACAGGAATGGGGAGCAGGTTCCAGCCTAAATACGTTAGGACTGTCCCCTGAGGCATAGATAGGGTTGCCACAATTCTCTTCCACAAAATGTGGACAGGAAGCTCAGTCACACTTGCCAGTATGTGAACACAGTCCCCCAAAATTGGGACTGCCCCTGTTTTTTGGGACATATGGCAACCTTAGGCATAGAGGCCAATTCTGAGCTCATACAGCTGGCCTTCTGCTGGCACTGAGTGTTGCAAACATGCCATAAAAAAGATGTTTATGGACCACAATGCTGGAGCTAGCTCAGCACCAGCTGAATGAGGGGAAGAGGCTAGGGGATGAAGCAGGGCAAAAGTAGGGTGGTACTGGTAGCACACATCTTTGTCTGATCCAGAGCATCTACGTACATCCAGCCTCATGACTGGACACAGAGGCTCTTGAGTCTATGGCAAACCAAGGGTTACTGCAAAATTTAAGTACTTTGCTTACCCAGGGGAAGGGGATAGAAGTCGCTTTCACCCAAGGAGCTGCCGGTAGGTACCTAAGAGTGCTCAAGGGAATGTGGCAGCCATTTTGGCGCCAAAGCAGTCCTGGTGCTCTGGGTAGTTTAGGATTGTGTTGCACCACTTGTGAACCAGTATGTATTTGATGCTTATAAGATGACTGTAACCTAAATTGCATTGCCTATTTGAAAGTACCAGTAGAACCAATTCACACAAACAGCTAGCTGCTTGAAATCCTAAAGGTGCCCAGGCTGTATTGAACGGTGTCCATTCAGAGCCACTCATAACATGGGTTTGCCTTTTACCCCGTGAAATTTGCTGCACCTGTTTGCTATACACAGTAGTATAATGGAATAGTGAAACTGGCAGCTCCACAAGTCAGGCATCTAACATGCAAATGAGGGGTTGATTTCAAACCATCATGTTTCTTTTTTGAGGAATCAGAGCTAGGGCTTGGGCAAACTGAACACATGTGCGTGCACACACACATACACACACAGAGAGAGCAAAAAAAATGGAAGAATTTTTGCAGGTCAAATGATGTAGTCCTTTACCATAAAAATGTCCGCCCCACAATTTCTCTTTCCAGTATTAATATTGAAGCGGAATTTGTTTGGACCACAGAGAAACAGCACTCATGCTGCAGTAACAACATATGAAATAGGCCCAAGTCCTTATTATCTAAATATAATGATGAATTAAAGAAATGGACTTTCTAAGATAAATTAAAAAAAAAATAAGTGCCTCGATTCAACATGTTTTTCATTTTGGAACATTCCCCTTTAGACCTTATATTGAATCTCAAATTCCCTGTAAGAATTTGGGAGTATAGATGGTAAACAGTCATAGCTTTTTCTTCCATGAATGATTTGCATTTGTTATCTGGATTGATATCTTTGAGCAAGGATATTCAGAAGTGACTTTGAGTAGGTATGTACAAATTTACATTCTCGTTGTACATCCCTTGCATTCTGAACTTGTAGGGACAATGAAAAGCCAGTAAACGAAACAACGATTATATAATTTCTGAGCTTTAAATATTTGAGACACATGTTTAGGACTTCACAAAATTACTGTTGCCTACGAGCACAATGCATTTTGTTTGCAGCAATTAAAATGTTTTAATGAGACAACCATAAAATCAACCATTAATTATGCTGTTTCAAACACTTCTGGGTCCTTTTGAGGCAGGTCTATTTAGAAATAGTTTAGAGAGTAGCCTGCAGTTTTATTCTTTCTCCAGTATTATACACAGGAGTGGAGAAGTCATTTATAAATAATTACACAATGTTTTGGGTCTTTGGGCTTGTATAATATATCAAAGCGATTAGTACACGTATTGTTCCATTGTAAATGGCTTTTTCCCCCCTTTGCTTCCTTTCAGTTTCACTTGCCTTGTATTCTATCCAAACCTTTTTCTCAAAATCCTTTGTCTTCTTCATTCTTTTAGCGTGTTACAGTGCAGGGGCTTTCTTCTTATTCAAACACTCACAGCATGAGCAAAGAAAGCTACTTCTGTCGCATCTTAAGTTTTACCATAACTTTTTGGCATTTTTCCCCCCTTCCAATTTCCCAGACTATTGATGAGGAGGCCAACATCCATCAATTATTGATGCTCCCGGTGAACGTTACGGCCCAGAGGTTTTAGAAGTCTCACTTTCTCAGTTTTGTTTAGGAGACAAAGAAAAGAGGATTCCACATAAACTGATAACCATTGGCTGTGCTTTGTTCTTCCTTAATGCTGTTCCTGGTCCATGGATTTTATGGTTATCAGAGGGTGCGTGTGAGGAGGGGGAAGGAAGGGCGAGCTGGGCATTTAACTTACTTCTTTTATGAGCAGCCTAAACAATGGATTTTCAACCCAAACAATATCTGTGGCAGAGTAACAGTTTAAACGTCAGTCAAGCACTCAGCGGTGGAAAATAAATGATCTAGACACAGGACAGTGTAAAAGTGCCCCCCACCCACAATTGATTGAGGAGGCCATTTTCAAAGAGATTCTAATGCTGATGGTAGAGTGTTACACTGGCAATCAGTGCAATTTAACCTTATTACCCCCTATAAAATGAGAAAGTACAATCTCTCTCTCTCTCTCTCTCTCTCTCTCTCTCTCTCTCTCTCTCTCTCATACAGTTATATGTAAGGAGAAGAACTTCGAGCATCTTGTATTGAAGAGATCCTGTGCCTGGCCTTTCTGCCTGGGGATGAAAGAAACTAGGGATGAAAGATTCTTTAAGAAGATCTGCTAGCAATAGACAATTTGTGAGACAGAATTGCAATTTAATACAGGGGAAAAAAGGAACGTGAAAAATGGTATTTTTTTCAAAGATTTAACAAAGCTAATCCATGTTAAATAGGGAGGTTGGGTGAGGGAAACAGGCAAGAGTACAATGATGTTAAAACTCCTAGAAACTTACAACTGATTTGTTTTTATCACTTTTTGAATATTGGTTCATTTGTGGAGAAACCTCTCAACAAAATGAATGCTGTCCTGTCTTAAAGTCTTCAGTACTGTATAGTGATAGAATCCTATGGGATGGGGTGGGCAAGGAAAGAAATATTTTGAGTCAAGGAAAGAACAAATATCCCAGGAACGCTTACAAAAGGAAAGAAGAATTATAAGAGCCTAATCCTATGCATGTTACTCAGAAGTATGCCTCATTATAATAAATAGTGCCTATTCCCAGGTAAGTCTGGATAGGATTGCAGCCTTAGAGCAATGAATTGCATGTCCCACATGGCAAGAGTGATAAACATTCTTAAGAGCATCATATGTAGATAATCTATAATTAATAGAAAGCTGCATTTATGGGGCATAGGTTCATGTCAAATAAATTTGAAGTATAGTAGTACTGTTCATCATGTATGGTAGAAGTAAGGTCAAACAGACTTTTAAGGAAGCAGGGGGAAAAACAGCTCATTTCAAATTTATTCCTATTTAATATCTGAATTTTCCTGCAAAGCCCTGAGCAATCTGCCAGGGCTATAAGCCTGTTTACATATGAACAGGCTACTAACCATAAACTTTCAGTAAGATGAATACACATTGCTTACTTACTGCTTTGCAAGCATCCCCCTCCCTTCTCTCTCTCGCTCTCTCTCTCTCCCCCACCCTGGCCCAGCAGAAGTGGGAACGGATTTGCTGTCATTTGCATAGCAGGTGCTTGATTCTTGTTCATTCTTAGTTAAAGAAGTTTTAATATGGGATAAATTGCAAGGAATTAGGAGGAGACAGGAGACAAGAAAAGAAATCTTATAATCACTCCTCAGCCTAACTTGAAGAGAAGGAAGCCTAGACTGAAAAATTTTACTTCTATTATTACTGTAGATAGATAGATAGATAGATAGATAGATAGATAGATAGATAGATAGATAGATAGATAGATAGTGCTTTTCTAAAATGCTTTTCTTTTGAAGTCCAGTAAAAACAACAAAACTATCCTTGAGTAGGGTATGAAATTCAGGTTTGACTTGGGTAAAGCAATGATCCCAAAGAAGACAATAACACGATTACTGTCCCACAGATCTTTGAGTCAGAAACTGTGGTAGGAGAGTTTAAAATGTTAATCCCTGGAATAATCCCTTCCTCTGGCATTGTACAAGTGCTGCAGCCACAAGAGATTTTCCTATTTTTTCACTCTTGTTTTTAAAGAACAAGGGGGGGTTTGGGAGGACTTGAAATCAAGCAAGGGAAAAATAGGTCTATTGCTTGCAATCATAATGAATTCTCTACTTCAGTGCTTCAATTGTGTTTCCTTGCAACTCACAATCCTGGGAGGATTCTTCTTCATCTTGGTAGGTGAGGAGTGGTGAGGTATCTTTTGAGTATTGTTTTATTTTGATTGTATATGACCTTGAATAATGTCATAAAATTGGGCTATTAACACTAAATTAATAAACAATACAGTGGGTCCAGTGGAGGGGGCACAATCTAAAACACCTGTGCTTTCATGAATTTGATATGGTTTAATGAAGTCAATATGATAAAATGAAGTTTATCTATCCCTATGTCCTTAAGAAAATTTGTTTCTTGCGGTCTCCTTTTGGCAATGCCTGGAAAATTCAATTGAAAAAGAGACTTCTTAAAAGGTGATGAATTGAATCAGATGTTACCACTTTTTCAGTCTGAACCATTGCATGAAGAAAACAAACCACAAATACTGTTTCACTGAGTTTACATGCATGAAGCATATTTGGGGGTCCAAATGTATATGCACCAGCCTGGATGTTGTGAAAGTGCCATTTTTGTGCCATTCTCCAAGGGGAATGTGCAGGTGTCTCCAAACCTTTTCGCAGGAGGGCCACATCATCTCTCTGACACTGTGTCAGGGCAAAAAAAAAAAAACTAATTTACATTTCAAATCTGAATAAATTTTATATAAATTTACATATAAGAATGTATTGGAGTGGATTACATGGCTTGTCCAGGGACGAGATAGAGGGATCTTCATGCTTGCCAAGGGCTCCACCTTGCTCCACCCTCCCCCACACTGCTGCAGGCCCCAGAACATGGTAACTTGCACTGGCCATGAAGCTGTGAGTCAGGGTGAGGTGAGGACTGGCAGCCAGGGAACCGAAGGTGGGGAAGGATGCGGCACTTGTGACAGATCCGAGCCCCATTTCTGGGGCCAGCTTGTGCTGGTCAGATCTCTGCTACTAAAACTGTAGACCTATTTAGGCTGCTATTGTTTTCCCAGGGTGAGGGGAAAAGTTTTATCTTGCCCTAGGATAGTGCAACAGCCACCACCCCAAATTTATGCTGGTTGTAGTTCAAACATGCAGCCAGCTTATTCCAGCACAAGTTATGACTGTACTGTAAGTTATATTTGGCCATGTTTCAAACAATACATGTAAGTCAGACTCATGCAGTCCATTGTGGGATTCCCCCATCTCCAGATATTGATGGAGCACCTTTGGCTTAGACAAAACTGATTTCATGTTTGTAGGTTTTATTTGGATGTTGAATCCATATACCGTATTTCCCGGCTTATTAGACGCACTTTTTTCCCTCTCCAAAGTGGGGGAAAATGTCAGTGCATCTTATAGAGTGATAGGGCCAATCCTGGAGCACTTTACCCCCCATCATGTCATATGTCGTTGGATTTGTATTGAAGAGCAGAATCCAATGCAACAATCAGTTTTGAGGTATCTCCTTCCTATGAAAAGTTATGGCCAAAAAACCAAAATATAAAAACAAAAAAATACATTTTTGGCAATTTTTAAAGTGGGTACAAATTTTGGTCCCTGCTGCTCCATGCCTGTGCATCCCTCACTCTTCCCTATCTGTCTAGATCCCCTCACCTTTCCCTACCTACCTGGATCGCCCCACCCCCAAAAGACCCCCCCCCCCCAACTTACCTATCTTCCTGGACCATTTGCAGTGAGATTTGTGCAAAAGTCACAAATCCCTGACACTAGAGATTATGAGTTTTTGGGGTTTCCAGAAAATTAGAAGAGTGCTTGAAGCTTACAGTATTTCCTCGTCTGTTAATGAGCAGTGATAATGGTTCTTAATACCACTGTTGATTTTACATGGTTGAAATATTATTTTGCTATATTTTATTAAATATATTAGTACACCATTTGGTTCAGAATATTTTTTTACTTGTTTTGCTCCTCTAAACTTTGGTGCGTCTTATGGTCCGGTGCGCCTAATAAGCCGGGAAATACGGTATATACAGTAGATGCCTGGAAGTTAAGTCAATGGTAATAGGAAATCTGGACAGTTTTATCCTGTTCAAAGGCATCCTAGACATTGAGATACCTGGACATTACTTGCATCCCATAATCACATCCCATAATTATATCTCACTATAAATGGGCAACAAAATCTGGACAAGAAACCAAGTTTTATATATCCTGGACTTCCTAGCCCTAATCATACGTTTGCATTTTGAAAATAAAAAGTACATCTAATATAAATATGAGGACACAAATGTCTGGGACGAAAAAAGGATGCAAGTGTTAGAATCATAGAATCATAGAGTTGGAAGGGACCTAGTAGATCATCTAGTCCAACCCCCTGCCTGCAGCAGGAAATCTCCCTAGAGCATCCCTGACAGGTGCTCATCGAGCCTCTGCTTGAAGATTACTATAGTACTAAGATGCATTTGACTGGGATGCATGTGTCCAGGATGCCATGGTCCTGTCACTTTTTCAAAATCTAATGGAGGAGGTTATTTTAAGATTTGGGCCACTGTGCAATCAATATTCAGATGATACTGAGTACCTAGTTTTGCAGTTGAATTTTCATCTTATTCCAAGGAGGGTTCAGGAAACAGAAAACCCTGAACCCATGTCTAGGCACAATGATGGAATAAATATGGGCTAATTAGCTAAAATTTAATCCAGCCACAAGAGGATGTCGAAGAGATGATTTAAACTTAAATGTAAAATTCTAATCCTACAATCCAGAGTAACTATGGGAGCACATAAGAGACATTTATGTTGATATAGTTATGGACCACCTAGTGAAAACCTACGGGGAATTCATATTGCAATCCAGAGTAAATTGTTCTTACGTCAGAGCAAGGACTTCCTGTAGTTACTCTGGATTGTGTCCTTATTGTAATTTGGGAGTCAAAGAACAGGAGATGAATGAATGAATGACTGAAAGAATGAATGAATCTTAGACATTCTTTCTAGTAATAAGTTGGGTTTGTCGTACACAGATTGGTCATCAAAACAAGCAGAGTAAGAAGGCAGGACTGGGCTCTATGGTAGGAAGACCTGTGAGGCACCAACTTTCATGGATTCCAGAAGTCATGGCAGTATTATGAGTTTACATGGCCCCATTCACAAAGGCAGCAGGAGAGTTCCTTGCTGTTGTTCTGTTACACAACTCCATCTGCCCAGAGATTATTGTCCTTATCCACCACATGTGGCATTTTAATGTGGATGCCATCTTATTTCAGAACACAATAGCTTCACAATCTCAGTGAATTCTTTGAATTCTGATCAGACACAAACAAAATTCAGTTAAGATGACGTGTCAGTTCCCAGATTTAGGAGGGCCTAACATAAGCACCATGAGCACCCAGTGTCCAGATTTTCCAACCACACTAGCATCCTCTTCTGCTCCCAAGCTCCCCTTACTTCAAGGGCTGAATAAAGGAAGAGGATGTGGAAGAGGTGGGAAGAATGCTTCATTGACCAATTGGAATTCTGAAGAATAATTATTGGGAAAGGGACTATAGCAGCCTCCCTACTTTCTTCTTCCAGTGCCACCATGATTTTTTTTTTTTTTTTGCAATACTGAAGGATGAAAGCTGCCACCACCCCAATTTGGGTGGCATCTGGAAGAAATGGATGGGCAGGCAGTGGGCAAGAGGATTCAGGGCATCCCTACCAGTCTCCCATCTCCTCTTAAATTTATATTGCTCATTATATCATGCTTCTTGTTGATCAATTCTTTTTTCAGATCCCTCAGCATTTCCAAAACATTTGTCTATGGATGCAATCCTAAGTATGTCTACTCAGAAGTAAGTCCAGGCATGGGCCCAAGCCGGTTCGGGCCAGATCGCCCGAACCGGTTGTTCCCAGGACCCCGCCGCTACCGAACTGGTAGCAGCGGGGTTGCCTGAAAACCCAGTGTACCGGTTCGGACACTGGAGAAGGAGACACACTGTGCATGCGCTGACCTCGGCGCACGCGCAGTGCATCTCCTCCTAGTGGGGAAGACGCACAGCGCTCGTGGGAGGATGAGAGTGAGAGATGTGAAATGGGACGGTATTTTGATTGATGGAGTCTCCTGGTTGCTTTCTAACATATGATTCCAAGGGAAGAACATTTTAATTTTTGAAGGGAAATATGTTTATGGCACAACAAAGATAAAATTCAAAAATTTCCTGTACTATGGTTACTTGAATATTTTAATGGGATAGTTAAAATATTTATTTCCTCCTTGAATTTAATGAGACTACAAAACTTTGTAAAATTCAGGATTGGTTCACATGGCCCAAAATGTTCATTCAGATGGGTTCATACACAAAGCAAAGACTTGAGAATAAATCACTAAACAAAGTATACTTTTAGGTAAAACTAAGAGAGTTTGTAGATGTGTTAGTAGGTCAATCCTATCATTTCCCTACCCGACTGGTGCAACTGTGCCAAAAATGAGGGTACTGTATACAGTGGAAGAGGGGCAGATCAGGAAGCTTCAACAGGGAATGGAGCTTACACAAGCATTCCACTCCACAATGAGTCTACTCAGATTTGCACTAGCAATTTTGCTCGTGTAAGAGGGCAAGGAAGATTGTGCTAGGGGAGATAGGATCAGTTGCATGCCATCACTGCCAGATCCATCCCTTCCTGAAGCCTCCCTGGACCTGTTCCACCCTGGCCCGCTCCTTCTTGTCTCTTCTGCTGGATTCTGGCAGGTGGTGGAAGAGCTGATGATGCATGTGGGAATGTTCCAGCCTTCCCTGGCTTCCTGTCAGTGCGCCACTGCCAAAGAGGAAGTATGTACCTTGTTGTCTTGTCTGCTCCTTGAGGCGTTTGGTGGACCACTGTGAGATATAGGAAGCTGGTCGAGATGGACCTTTAGCTTGATCCTGCCACTCTCTTATATTCTTAAAGCACTTTATATTGATTTTGTAGCAGTCACCATTAGCAGAACATGCATTGGTGGTGAAGTCTAATATTGGGCCGTGAGGGTTAAATATATTAAAAGGACTGTTATAAAACATGAAGCATATATAAGAGGGGTCAATCTACTGTAGTTTATCGCTAGATAAACTGGATAGATTGATGTTTCACCGATGTCACTCAGTGAGGATTTGAACCCAAGTCTTGCCAACAAAAAGCCAGCTAACTCTTTTATGATAAAGTATCATAATCCTATAAATAGTACTAATTTGTACTTATGTGCACAATTGCATCTTGATGACCATAATAACAATGTATAACAACAATTCTGAATCTCTGAAACCTCAATAGCAAAATAAGTTGGTTCAGTCAAGTCAGCACTTTAACTATTGTATATGTGGAAACTTTATGGATTTTCTGCAAAGAATTGCCCAATCACAGTGTAACTGGCATTCTGAAGGCATAAGTCCCCAGGGACTTAGGGCGCAGTCCAGAGTAACTACGGGGAGTCCTTGCTCTGGTGTAAGAACAATTTGCTCTGGATTGCAATATGAATTTCCCATAGGTTTTCATTAGGTGGTGCAGTAACGACGGGTACATGTAAGGTCTCTTACGTGCTCCCGTAGTTACTCTGGATTGTAGGGTAGCTGAGTCCCTAAGGAGAAAGTTGGGGTAAATATAAAGTTATTTAAAAAAGCAGGCCTCCGTCAGTCTTGGAAGACTATGGTATTGTGCTTGGCGCTGCATACGCTGCATGCGAGAAGCACGAAAGCCTGGGTTGGATTGTTATGGAGGATAGGCTGTTACCCAAGCAGCAAATCCCCCCTCTCCACGCCACTGAATTAGTCCAATGGAAAGGCAGAGCCAATACGGTTGGATCCAGCTGGCATTGCAGAGCTGGGCTAAGGACAGGAGCTCACCCTGTCTTGTAGGGCCAACCCGGGTCTTGAACCCTGGCCTGCTGGTTAACAGGCACAGTGTCTTAGCCACTTGCCACA
The DNA here is from genome assembly GCA_030015325.1 of Cryptoblepharus egeriae. Lineage (NCBI taxonomy): Eukaryota > Metazoa > Chordata > Lepidosauria > Squamata > Scincidae > Cryptoblepharus > Cryptoblepharus egeriae. The sequence continues at coordinate 68,531,260 of JAREYC010000002.1, read as the reverse complement.
GCCACTAAGCCAACTTTTTAAAGTTATTATTATTATTATAAAAAACCTGCAATGGCACCAATAGTGTGTCATTACCGGGTCATTTGCAACTACTGCGACAGACAGTTGCAAAAACTGATCCTCATGGTGACAAACCCATCACTATCAGAACCATACACCCCAATGGTGCCAGGGCTGGTAGGCTAGCACGGGGGCAGTTTGTGATCTGAGGATACCCATAGTTTGTCCAGAGTGTCAGGAAGTAATTTAATATTTTTACTTATCACCTGCAAGCTACTTGTTTGTCCTTTAGCAAAGCATAGAACATTCTGTTTGCATGGCAGGGGATAGAATTGGGCTGAAAAAAGCATTTAAAAAGATAATAGACCAGCACAACCTCCTTTGAAATATGCATGCATATGTGCTCTCAAACAGGAACATTACTAGGGTTTGTGTCACCCAATACAGGAACCCAGCATGTCACCTGCAAGTTAGATCTCTTCCTATGCATTTGGGAGGGCAAAAACCCAGGAACAGGTATGGAAGTGTACCATTGCCCTGCCCCCTAGCCAAGCCTCTGTTTTATTCATTTTTATTTTGGGGGGAGGCTGCTTTCTGGAGCATTTGCTGAGCTCCACTTTCATTGGATCACGACCATTCTGCCTTGCATTCCTCTTTGTCAGACCTGAACAGGAGCCAAGGCATTTTTGTTTTCTCCTGAGTAAATGTGAACATAAAGCTTACTTTCATCTTCCATAGGTCTTAATGCATTTGTCAACTGGCAGGGAGGGGTATGGGGGGGGGGTGTGATCATTGGCTTAGAACCATTCTGGTGTTGTTGAATTCCTCTCAATCTGCCCTTTGCAATGGGCTAAGGCAAAGTTGGGTACTCTTCAGTAAACACACAATACGGCTCAGTTTCACTTTCCATAGGGATCTATTCATTATATTGTTTTTTAGTTTTTTGATCATAACTTTTGGTAGAAATGAGATATTTCACTGCTTTTCTTCATTGCATTCTGCTGTAAAATATGCAAAATCCAGCAGTGCATAGTAAAATGGAGGTCATTTCTTTAGCAGGGGGCGAGTAACTGGCCCCACACACCCCAGCAATGTCTGTTCTAGTGGCTTCTGCTGGAGTTCTTTTGCATTTTAGATTGTGAGCCCTTTTGGGACAGGGACCCATTAGCTATTAATTAGCTATTTTTTCATTTTTTGTAAACCGCTTTGTGAACTTTTTAGTTGAAAAGTAGTATATAAATACTGTAGATTGTAGATAGATTGCATGTAACCCTTCCATGGGTGCGTCACACCCCTGGGTGTATCACCCAGTATGGGCTGCATTCCCCTAGCGATGCCAATGCTCTCACATCAAGTGTGAGCTTATTTTTAAAATGCTTATGGGGAAGAAATTCTTAGATGACTCCCACTTCCAGATTCTGAAATAGCTCTTATCTCAATGGCATCTATATACAGTGGCGCCTCACGTAAAGAACGCCCCACGTAAAGTATGTTTCACATAAACAAAAATTTCTCTAAAATTCTGCTTCACGTAAAGAAAGAGCTTCACGTAAAGAATACATTCGTTGGCAGTTGGGGCAGACGCGCAGGCCAGCAGCCTGTTTAAAAAGCGTCAGGGCTGCCTAGCGCACCTGCCCATAGCAAAAGCAACACTTCTGCGCTGTTCCTCCTGCGGCCTGGCGTCTGCTGGGCAGAGGGAGAGAAGAGCAGTGGAGAAGAGGGAAGCAGCTCACAGCTATCCAGAAAGGAGCAGGGGAGAGAGAGGCTCAGGATGGAGAGAAGGAGAAAGTGGGGAGACACTTTGAAGGTGTCTTGGATTGCAGCCTCCTAACCATGTCTACCCAGAAGTAAGCCCCATTGTGTTAAATGGGTCTTAATCCCAGGAAAGTGTCTTTAGGACTGCAGCCTAAGTAGACTTCATAAGATCATGCACATTGAATGCATGTTTTGAATTCAATCTCAGTGTTCTGTCATCATTTTTACATCCAGTTAATATTTTGATATGAATATTTTTGGGGTTATGGAACCAATTGTCTGAGTTTCCATTATTTCCTATGGGAAAATCCGCTTCACATAAAGAATGTTTCACGTAAAGAACATGCCTCCGGAACAAATTAAATTTGTTACTTGAGGCGCCACTGTATTACTGTATTTGTGTAAGTGAATGTCATCTCTGATAATTATTACTGTCAATTACAATAAAGATTTATTTTTTAACTTTAAAAATAGTTTGCCTTTAAATGTTTAGTGATATGCATTGAAGTTGTTATCCATGATGCAGTTATTGCAGTTATCTCCAGGGAAATTTCTCCAGACTTGCAAGTGAAATCTATAAAAATGGTTCAAGATTCCTTTGTGGATCACAGCCATAGGCTTCAGTTCTCCAAACCAAATATTAGTTCATCATTTGTACCTATTTAGAGTCACCGTTTTCACATTTTTCACACTACAAGAGACCAGGTTTATGATTTAAGGACATGAGCATCATGAAAGCAGCTGAAAACAGCTGCCTTTTCTCTCTCATTCCCTCTCCCTTATGCTTAGTGCATCAAAAATGTACCTTAGAGCAATGATACTCAACCTTTTTGGCCCAGGGACTGGTTCTGTGGGTAAAAAAATGTCCAGGGACCAGACTGGGGCTGGGGGGAGAGTTCTGCCTCTGGCATCCCGGAGGGAGGGTTTTGCCAACTAGAGCACAGCACAGCTGCCTCCAGCTGTAAATCCCATTATAATAAATAAAGATATTCCTAGGTTACTGTAGATAGGATTGCAGGTGAGAGTCCAATGTCTCAATGCATGTCTACTCACAGCAGGGATTTTCAACCTTTTTCAGTGCAGGATGCATTGAAAATGCACAAAGCCATCCTAGTCACTCTTATTGGAGAATAAGCCTCATTGACTATAATGGGACTTATTTCTGAGTAGACAGGCATTCGATTGGACTATGAGGCTGCAATCTTATCCTTTTTTTCCTGGGAGTAAGCTCCACTGACTACAATGGGACTTACTACTGAATAGACAAGCATAGGATTGGGCTTTGAGGCTGCAATCCTCCGACGGAGACCTGCTGTGAGGAGGGGAAGAGGCACTTAGTGGGGTCTTCTCACAGACTGGTTAGGCAGCTGCCATCGACCTTCAGAGGTCCCCAGCCCAGGAGTAGAGAAACCCTGCCTTAGAGCACCCAAATCCATCTTGTGTTTATTCGTTCTATCTTGTTATTAGAACAAGACTGGTAGCTTTGTAAGTTGAACGATGATGACAATGATGAAATATTAACCAATAAACAAGACTATACTTATGATGTGGATCAGGTGGGTAGAAAGTGGTACTTACTGCTGCACAGTTACAGTAGTTGGGGTTCATGTTGTATAAGGATCAGGAGGGATGTTCCAAAGAAATGGACCCCCTCCACCTTCTCTGTCCTGATACCCAGATCTTTGTGTTATGAAAGCTTTCTCATTCTCAAACAGCATGTGAAAAGTTTGGAATATGCCCAATTCAGACAGTGTAGATTTTTTGCTTTATATTTTTTTTAAAAAGTTCAGCTGAACCATATGGTTTGGAGAGCAATAACCAGCAATGCACCAACAATAGGGAAATTGAGAAGGAGAGGTCAGTGGTGCTGAGCGGGAGGGGATGCGAGCCCCCCTTCCAGTCTAATGAAGCCGTTGTCTGGGGGTAATGAGGCACACGCCTCAACCCCTCTGCTTGGTGCGAGAGTCTCTCTCCCTAGGACACGATTTGTCATACAATCCGAAACTTTGCAAGGAAGGAAAACGCCCCCCTCAAGATGGAGATGAGCCATATGTCCACTTGCTTTGCATCTGAAGGGCAGAGAGAGAGAGAGAGAGAGAGAGAGAGAGAGAGAGAGAGGGCCCAATTTCTGGCAAAGCTTCAAGCATGCTCTCCATTATCTACTCAGATTTCACATATCCCTTATTTGTTTTAAATCTCTACTCCTATTTGGATGTGTGAAGAGCAGGCATTTCTCACATTTATACCTTTCAATTGTACTTTCCTACAATCACATACATTTATTCGTGTGTGTGTGTGTGTGTGTGTGTGTGTGTGTGTGTGTGTGTGTGTATTAATTTATATTGAATAGTCCCAGAATGTGCTCTTTCCCATCTGCATTTTTTGAATGAGTAAACATAGTCGGGGAGCTGTCCTCACTCGAACCCATCTGTTGTTGTGTTTTGTTTTTTTTAAACCTATTCATCAAACTCTCTGTACTGCTGGCTAGTGTGAGCATTTCATATTTGAGTTTGATACTGGTGTTTCACATCTGGGATGGAAGTGGATCAGCCATAGCGAAAAACAGCACAACAGGGTTGCTGAGGCTAAAAATAAATAAATAAAAATAATATTAAAATGTTATCTGCTGGATCTCTTTTTTAAAATTGCCATTTGGATTTTATTGTAATATCATATACTGTAAGCTATTTGAAACATGTTTACAAAATAACAAAATGGGATCTACATATTTTTAAAAAGTAATAATCTGACCTTTTTGCTCCTTATTTTTATCACTTATTGACATAATTCACCAGATAATCTGATTGCTTTGCATACATTATCACGGTTTTTTTTTTTTTTTTGGGAAGAAAGGGTTGAAGTAAAACAGACTACTTCTAAATAAGGAATGAATTTATTGCCCTGTAACCCTGCATTAACCATTGTAGAATCATCTGTTGTGTAATTTATGGAAAAGGATGAAGCAGTGTTACAATGAAGCGGTAACTATTGCCTCTGCTATTCCTGATCTATTGCCTTGTTTGCAGTCAGTGGTATAAACGTGTGATAAACAGTTCCATTGCCTCTCCAGTCTTTAAAAGGCAGGCTCCATTAGTCCCTGCTGCATAATAGCCAGCTGTTATTTGTATGTCCCCTAATCAAAGAATGCATTCCTTTGTGAGGAAGGAAGAGAGAGTGACAATCTGTTTTCACCCCCCTTGTAAAGAAGTCCTGCTTCCTTGAGCACATCTTAGGCAATGAGCTCTGTACCTTTTGACTGCACTCCAATACTGCAGCCATGGCTGTCTGGCTGCTCCTCAGACTTACGGACTACAGATGTTCTTCAGAAGAAAGAGTTGTGGCCCAGTCCTATACTGACTGGGTGCCAGCAAAGACTTTATGGCAGTCGTAAAGCACATTAGTGTGTGTTGTTGGGCTTCTGGTAGGGAGACTGGTGCAGCCTCCATGCTGGTGATAAGTCAGACACACAGGAGCAGGTAAGGCCATGCAGAAGGGGAAGGGAGGGGATGGGAAAAATGGAGCAGGGAGGACAGTGATTCATCTCCAGGATGGGGTTTATTCAACAGTGGCAAGTCACATGTCAGTGAATTAATCTTGACCCTCTTTCTGGGTCTGATTTGTTTTCCTGAGTCAGGCTGGCTTGTGCCAACTATTGAGCTGGTGCAGGTTCAAGGTGACCCAACAGGCCTTCAGGGAGTTTATCCAAGGGTGAGAGAACAAACATTATTTTCTGTGGGTTCCCATGGTTATGGGGCCCTCTACAAAGAGTAGGCAGTGCAACCTCAGGGCCTTGGTTCTGGTGTTAAAGGACTGTGTCCTAAAGGATTGTGAGAGGTGTGGTGGAAGGCGTTATGCCACCCTTGACTTTCTCTCCACCAGTAGAAGCTCAACCTCCTTGCAGACTCCGTCCACAGGAAGCCTTGTCTCTGGTCAGACCCACCATATAACTGTCCCTGCCCCTTCCTTTCACAGAGATCCTAAAAGTGGAGCTCTGGGTCTTTCCTCCTAGTATATTCCCTGTTGTCCTGCCCACCGACCTGGGATTGTCGGGCTTGACTGTGCGGCCTCCCATTTTCCAGGTGGCTGGGTGCCTTTTGGGGAGTGAGCAATGTGGCCAGTGCCGCCCCTGCCTTCCCACCACCTCCACTGAGGTGGGGCTCACCTGTAGATGAGACAGGGATTCCCTTATACTTACTCCATAAGAGGCATCCCAAATCCAAAAATTCTCACATGATTCAGCAGAGCCTGCACTGGCACGGGGTTGGGAAGGGGGGAGTTATGGTGGATTGGGCTGTTGATCTCCGTAGGGTTGTTTGCTCAATCTGTTTCAGTATCAAAGGCAGCAGTTGAGTGCTCCTCTTCCTGATGTCATTGCTCCTGTTGTAGACGTCTTGGAACTCCACATCTTTCTCCATCTTGATTACAGCCTTGAATTCAAGGAGGGGCTGTAATATTGGTCTGCATAAGCAGAATCACAATTAATTTCACTAGTTTCAAGCTGTGTGGCTGTCTGTAGGCAATGGTGGGTTTTCTGTCTTTTCTTTCAGGATGGTGTTACTCACAGGAGTGGGTTGTAGACACTTTGATTTCCTTTTGACCAATAATTCATGATCCAGTATTGTGGGCTTTTTCAAAGGGCTTTAGCATCCTGTTGGTGAAAGGGCCCTGCAACAAAATTATGATCGTTCTGCTCCTGGGTCATTTAAAGTTATTGTTGCCAGGCAGCTGAAACAGTGGATCCCCACAGCTCTAGACCCCAGATAGTGCCAGGGCAAGCAGGCTGGCATGAGGGTGATTTAAAGAGGGTGATGGGAAGGGCAAGGAGAGGAACTGGGCATGGAGGGAGATGAACTGGGGATGTTTCATGGGGTGTCAGGAGGGGCAACTTTTGCCTGATTAAGTTCTCCATGGACTTGTGCCAGTTAAATAGCTGTAGGAGGCCCAAAGAGATCCATAAAAAATCAGCCAGACTGCCAAGAGATAAGTAAAAATAATTTAACTTTAAGCTATCCAATCCCCTTTCCCACCATAGCATGCAGCATATATCCCATAGGCGTGGTTGTATGCTATAATGTGGCAGAGGATAGGATTGAGCTGCTAGAGTTGTAATCTTATAGCATTATGGCTAAGAGATTAGCCTGACCAAGACTTCCCTCATTTGGGTAAGTATGGGGTGGTGTTCAGACCTTTATCCTGTGATGCATAGAGGGGTATATTTTCAAAACTCCAATATTGAGCAACGTCAATCTTACTGCATCCAGAATGGTTCCAGAGAGTTTTCAGAAAACAATTTCTGAGTGTTTCAGTTGGTCCCATCCCCAAATAATTGCAATATGCATTTTATATTCTATTATGAAACAAACTTCTCTAAAACCCTACACAATTCCTCAGCAGAAGGTCAAGCAAGCCCCTTACATTCCCAACATTGTCTCTGAATATTCCCTTTTCATTCTTCCGCTACAATGAACAGTTCTCATAATTCCTATTGTAAAAAGAAAAGCATAGCACCATCTTTGTGATGGTGAAAATTGACTGATGATATATATGGGGAGTAAGAATCCACCCCTAACTTGTGTGTGACGGCTTATTGCTGCATACATGGTCACAAGTGTGCGGTTAAGCATGTTTGCAAGTGGTTCCATGGGCCCAGCTCTGGAGCTATCTCATAATTCACCATCCAGCACTTGCTACAGAGCACTGAGTGGTGAAGGAGTTACAAGGGAGGTGGGGGAGGCATTTCAGGCTGGGATGAGGGCAGGGAGAAAGCATGGTGTTGGGAAGGGAGTAGGGGAGGAAAGGGGGCAAGACTGGCAGAGCTCAGCTCGTGAGATCCAGAGCCCTGCATTGGACGTTGAAGCCGAACACGAAGTTTCTAGATTCTGCATCAGCTACATAGTACAGCAATTGAGAAGCCCCATTGTGAGGTTACTTTCCTTCCACAGGGGAAAGGGAAATCTCCTTCCCCCGAGAAACTGCCACTGGCTGCCCAGTGCACTCAGGAAACATGCAGTGTCAGCCATTTTGGTGCCACTGGAGCACAGGATTGGGCTGCTTCCATTGACAGGATATTCCCACAATACTGAGTCTTTCATCTGTCCATCCTTGCTGTCTATTTTCATAATGATATGAATTTTAAAATATTTGGAATAGTTGTATTTCAACTTTATTAATAATGGTATTACAATTTCATTGTAAATTACTTATGATTTTAAAACATAAATTGTATTGTAAGGGAATGTCACTGAAGAATACAAAACTCATCTCTATCAAATCAATGAAGTCTGAAGTCACAGATGACATAATGTCACATTGATGATCCCTGGGCTTATCCCTCATAATTTAGCAGCTGAACACAATAGTTCTGTTGTTGGTCTCTCTCTGATAGAGCTGTCACCTCTCCATGATGGACATACAGTATAACTGTGTTTATTTTAACACATATTAAAATTTATCTTTTAACTTTTTTCTGAAACAAAGAATCTGCTTTGATTTTCACTATGAAATCAAAACAATAAACAATATTTTCTGTATTTATAGATAGTCAGAAATCATACAGAACAGTGACATCACTGCTTCATTTTCTTAAGCTCCATGGTATTCAGTACCTCTGCATTATGCCTACTTTCTAATGTCCATTGATTGCTCCATCTAAATCTTGTTAGGTGTAAGTGTTTTACTATTATAAACAAGCTCCATGATTCTGAACTTGTCCAATTTTCTTTTTTAGAAGATAGCGCCATCTGTTGGATTGATAGTAATAAACAAGTATATGATTCCTTTTAGGAATTTAGAATATTTAGGATTTTATAGTTCTCCCCAAAGAACAGGCTTAAGTTAAAATAAAAATATATATTTGTTATTTACAGCTCAATCTTGAGCTTCCTACCACCTGATGGAACAGTGATGCCAAAGTGGCTATTTCTGTATCCATTATATGCAGGGGAGCAGGTATAGATCTCCCCTGGGGGGGGGGGGATTTCTCCCCCATTTCCAGGGGAAAGTTTCAGTTTCCATAATTGGGCTTCTCAAGTCTGTGCTGGTCATTTTGCCAGTGCAAAATAGAGAGAATCCATGTTGAACTTTGCACTAGGGTTCTCATCACCAGGTCTTTCTATATGTCAGAAGTACATACATGGGTAAAAAATAAAATTACAAAGAACATTAAATTTAATTAGATGATGTTTGCCCAAAGCTGGGCTACTTTAACAGCATTGTTCCATGCCAACATAAGATCATCCTCTGTGCATGTAAAAGGACAGTATGCACAGCAGCATATGTGGAATGGTATGTTGTTCTTCACATATGGGCTGTGATGGCACAAGTGGTTGAGACACTGTGCCTGTTAACCAGCAGGCCAGGGTTTGAGATCCGGGTCCCCACAAGACAGGGTGAGCTCCTGTCCTTAGCCCAGCTCCTATGAACCTAGCAGTTTGAAAGCATGTAAATGCAAGTAGATAAATACGTACCACCTTGGTGGGAAAGGTAACAGCGTTCCATGCGCCTCAGCATATAGTCTTGCTGGCCCCATGACCATGGAAGTGTCTTTGGACAACACTGGCTCTAGAAGCTTGTAAATGAGGATGAGCACCTCACCCTTTAGTCAGAAATGACTGGCAGTTAACCTGTGGGGGGACCTTTACCTTTCTCCACATTCACACAGCCCATCTTTCATGGTGTATCCCCATTTCCTCAGGTTTTCCTTAGATCTTCTTACCCCAGCATGAAGTCTGTTTAAGGATTTCTATATAGGCCATGATTGTTCTTGGCCAGGTGGCAGTCATGCATATGATTGGACCCATTCACTTGGCATCTCCCCACTCTTTCCATAGGTCCTTGGCAGTCTGTGGTAACCAACAGAAGGGGCTACAGTTCTAAGGATGCTATTCCTTAATCTCAATATCTCAATCCCATTATCCTTAATAATGGCCTTATACTGGGTGAGTTGGCAGAGATGTCACTTTAACCAACGTTTTCTGCCCTGCCCTTTTCCGATGGAATTTTGGGGGAGGAAGACTGGCTAGATAGTACACCTTTTGTATTAGTGTCAGTTTTAAACATCCCATGACCAGTCTTGCTGTTTCATTTAGGGCCACATCTATGTCCTTTGCACATTTAGATCTGTGCCAAACAGAGCTGGCACATTCTCCAAACCCCCATGGCATAATGCTAAAGCAGCTCCCTGCCTTGTGTCTGTTATTTTTCTCAGGATATTATTTCTGGCAAGAACTTTCTGTTTGGTGTTATAATAGTGGTTCTTAAAGATAAGTGTGCAATCTAAGATTACTCTCAGATATTTGGGGGGTGGCACAGTGTTCTAATCTAGTTCCATTCCACCACACCTGCAATGTTTTTGATGCCTGGTTCATGCCTGTAATGGCTGATGCCTGCAATTTTCTTGATGCATCACCTGGTGCAAGAACTCATTGCAACACTGGAGCATGATGGACCTTCTCCTTTACCAGTCTATACATAATAAATTACAATATCATACACATAAAAATGGCATCACTAGGATTCATGTAGCCCCCTTTAACTTTATTTATTTCCATATATTACAGGTCACTCATCAAACCAACAAAAACATTTGGTGGCAACTTCATGAAACTCATACAACTGAATCAGAGTTATATTATAGAGTTTTGATAATATGAGCTTACACATACTAATACTTGAGTGGTTCCCTACACCTCATTGGCTCTCAGAACAATTACCCTACAATCCAGAGAAAATACAGGAGCACATAAGAAACATTATGAAATATAAAGCAGAAATTGCTTTATAACAGTCACAAAATGGCCTCTGTGAGTGTATAAAGGATAAATACTTTGGGTGGCCATGTTTCCGAGTGTTATTACCAAATCAACTAGGAAAAAGGGTTGGATACAGTTAAAAAAAATAAAATGAAGCATGCAAATGAAAGCAGCAGCAGACAGTGTACAGTGAACCAGTGTGGCCCTCAACATAGTACAGTACCTACCCAAAGTTTTGAAAGCTCCTCTCAGGGTGGGGTGGAAAAGCACTGGAAGAAGTGCAATAAGCCATTTTCGTAGGTAAAGAGGATGCAAAGCACTAAACTTTGGAGACAGCCTAACCACAGTATGCAAGTAGCCCTTTCTCCTTCCCTTTGGGGCCATTTTGCTCCCCTGCCCTCAATAGGGGAGAAGGAAATGCTGCTTGCACACTGTAATGAGGCTCCCTCCAAAACTTAGTGCTTTGTTCCCTTGTTAACTACACCACTGTAATAATCTGTCATTGAAAGAAGTAGAATACACCGGCACTGAATAAAAATAGCTTGTGCATACAATTTATAGTGTTTTTAGGTGTGGGTGAGCTATAAAATGGGACTGTATATATTACGCTATTACAGTATTCTGTAAACTCAAAAACACTTTCAAACAATATGCTGTTCCAGTGAAATTATATGTGAAATTATGCTGTTCCAGGCCGGACGTTTACAGTGAAAATAAAGAAAATGTATTCACACTCGACACTAGATGGCAATCTTGATCTGTTCTATGAAATATATTCTATGCCTCCCCCCTTTAAAAAAGGGGGGGGGGAGATTCCACACTTCTACAAACAGCCACTGGGTTGATGTTGTAAATAAGTCACTCAACACAAAATTTCTTTTTTAGCAGTGGAACAACTTAGTAATCTACAAAAGCACTCAAGGGCTATGTTTAGTTAGTATCCTCATTCCTCTGTATCGAGTTAATCTGGCATCAATATTCATCCCCTAGTTTTCTAGTCACAGAAACTAACACAAGGTGAAATGTATCATGGCCATTAGGCCTTTTCAGTGTTTTATGCCCACCACATTTTGTGCAGCAGGGTAGCAAAAGCAGAACAAAGAGGTGTGTGAATTCAGATGGAATATAATTGCACCAGTGTTAAGCAAGAAAGGGTGGGAATGACTTGCATATGTCTGTAAAAAAGAACAAGTTTGACACTATTTGTCACAAACCTGACTGCAAAGAGTTCTCACCTCCTAATACAGCAAGGAAGAAGCTAAATGTATGCCCAACACCATGCGGGGATGTACCAGAATGATAATGCTCTTGTGCATTGCAACATGTCATTGGCAATCTAACACTCTACTTTTTTCCTGTAGTTTACAGAATGTATTCTGTGACTTACCCTACAATCCAGAGTAACTACAGGAGCACGTAAGTGACATTACATGCACCCATAGTTACTGCACCACCTACTGAAAACCTATGGGAAATTCATATTGCAATCCAGAATAAATTGTTCTTACACTGAAGCAAGGACTCCCTATAATTACTCTGGATTGCACCCTTACTATGTAAATATGGTATACAACTGCAACCTTAATCTGGTCATAGTGTACATCATCCATCCTTGTACCCTAATGAGAGCCAGGATCCTGCCTTCTCCTGTGAAAGCTTGTTTGCTGAGTTATTGACTCCCACTCCCACTTAAGGAGGTTAACAAGATGTCTAATTTTCTATGTAGATCCACTGATTTAGGGAACTCCCAAAATATTGCCACCAGTCTATGTGAATTGGTCTGCCTTCCCAAAGTGTGAGATGAAAAGTTTTACTATGTGCCCAATGAAACTGTGAACTGGTTGTATAGTAGCAGGCTGTGAACAATAGAACAAGAATGTGGTAACACTCACATTCCTGATTTTAAAAGACCCTCTTATTCCAGATACTTTACCTAGCCCTGCTAAATTCCCTCATCCCTCAGACTATTGATTAAGCCACTTACTCGCCAGCCAGAACTTTGGTGCTTCTAGTCTATTTCTATTTGCTCTGAATGTCATCACAGCCACTTTTCAAGGCTCTCAGTGAAGATCATTCCCTGTCTACTAAATTGAGATGCATAGCCACCAAGCATGTGATTATTCAACATAAGCTCTTCGTATTCCCTACTTTGCCATCAGGAGTGCAGGGTAAAATGCAACAGAGCCGGGGTGTCAAACTCATTTCATACAGAGGGCCACATTAACATTAATGGTGTCTCCCAGGGGCCGCAATAGCATTAATGATGTCTTCCAAGTGCCGCAATCCAATTTTTTGCACGTCTACTCCGAAGTGCCCTCCTTTCTCCTGGGCTCTTTCTCCCGCCCTGGGAAGCTGCTGCTGCTGCGCATGAACCCTCCTTCCTCCTGGGTTCTTTCTCCAGCTCAAAATCAAGTGTGCTGCTGTCACTACTGAGCTGCTTCCGGGGTTGAGGAGATCACTCGAGGGCCACATGTGTACCTGCAAAGGGCTGCATGTGGCCCTCGGGCCGCCAGTTTGACAAGCCTGCAATAGAGGACAGGAAAACCAACCTGGTTGCTAGTTACTTCATAGATGGCAGTTAGAGTTAAAAACAAACTACTTTGGTTGATACAGGAATTGGGGTGAACATGGAATTTCAGAATAGATGGTTAACTAGATGGATAAAAAGTATTTTAAGGGAATGCTGATTTTTTTATGATAGAAAATTACTACTACTTTAGATGCCTGCTATTCTTCTTTCCATTTTTTCCCTTTAATGCAGTTGGGAAGTGATGCATTTTTCTAACTTTAGTAAAGACAACTAATGGAAACAAAATAAAATGAAGATAGCAGAAGGATAATAAAGCTATTATGATGACAAGGAAAAAAATCATTATGTAACACAGATTAACAAACATTAAAAGGCAGAGAGTGCAATTCCGCATTTCTCCTGATGATTCAAAATCAGTTCCCGTTTGTCAGAACTTTGTGGGGCAAATAGAACCTGTTGTTCAGCCCTCGGTTTCTTTTTAGCAGACCTCTTTTCTGGGGAGTGCTCAGTGTTTAGATATAGCTCACAGTGCCTAGTAACCTAACAAAGCAACGATTGGTGGCTGCACAGAAAGATTTCTTTTCCGTAGGTTTCTAACCATGAAAAGACACAAAGTTCAACTGCTTTGGAATCCTTAATTAAATCCAACAAAGAAGGGCAATTAGAGCTGTGTGTTTTTTCCCCCCCACCATCCAACAGTCTTCCTGCAAGCTTGAGAAACATTTCTCATTCCAAAGTTTACAAGCAGGCTAAATCATTATGGCATTTTCCAATTATTAGTTATTAAATTTTAGACAAACCAGAAGTTCTTTTCAAGGCATGTGTTCAGATTCTACATTCTGCTATGAATGGTGGGGAGCCAGGATAGGACCCACGCATTTCTTAAAAACTGCTTTTTGTCAGATTGGTCTTCATTCACAGAGCTGAATTATCAGAGCAGAACTGGAACATGTCCAGTACCCAGAACCATGTTATTTCAATAAGAAAGAAACCAAAGCATCCTCCCCTGTAAAAAATTAAATGAAAGACTGCACCATTTTGCATAGTATTTGAATGCAAGTAACATATCTTGCTTAACAGGTCCTGAAATGTGGCAGTGACTGGAGTACTGGTTGTATCCTTAAAGCTGCAGTTTTCATCAGAAGGAATGACTGAGAGTTTGGCTGAAAATCGTGCAGAGGGCTTATAAAGTATAAAGTCAAAATATAGTTTAACTAGCAAAATGTACCTGTGTCACAGGAGTAAGTACATTCCGTACGCCATACCCACATTGTGCAACACCTTCCCATGTGCAACACCCTCCCATGCGCAACAGCCTCCCATGCACAATTCTCACATGCACATCAAACCCCCCTGGGCATAACCCCCAGGCGCAACATCCCCCATGGGCATCAACCTCAATGCGCATCAACCCCATGCGCATCAATCCTCCCATGTGCAACATCTCCCCATGCGCAACATCCCAATGTGCATCAACAGCATCCCAAAGTGCATCAACATGCCAACTTCATCACCCCAATGTGCAACATCACTCATACCTATGAATCAATCAAGTCCTCAAGATGCCTATCAGTGGCTGCAATCAGCAAAAATTCTTGGGATGCCAATTTTCTTCAAGAACTTAGGGTACAATCCTGACTTAGGCCAGAGAGAATGGTCCAGCTAAGCTGGTCTAAGTAGCCCATATACTGAGCTGACACTTAGGCTAAATCCACAGAGACATCTAGGAGGCCTCTTGGCTGGCCTTACTAATGCTGAAGAGGCAGCCGCACCAGGGCATCATGCTCACTAGGTTGGGGGAGTTGTGCCATATACTGAGATGGGCTGATGTAGTTGTGGTTGTGCCATGTTGTAGCTGTTGTAGTTGTAGACTCCGTATCTGAATAACAGTAGCTAGGTTCTTGGGGAAAAAAATTCATCGAGAAAAGAATTCTGGAGAAACAAATCCTGTATTTTAAAAACAAAACAAAACAAAACATGCAGATGCTCAAAATGCCACTAGGTGTCGCATTAGCTTTTAATCAAATTTTAAAAATGTAAGGTATAGAATAGATACTTGACCAATGTTAAATAGTTCTGTCAACTGATAGAAAAGCAATACCTAGTTGTTCTTATGATCCAAGCCCAACCCATGTATTTATATGGATAGTCTTGGTACTTCTGTCTCATATATTAAACCTTCCCAAATAGAAATGTTTCTAACCTTTACAATTCCGCTCTTAAGCACAATGACTTAGAATTCTAATTCCAAGCACAATTAGTTAATCTGCAGTGTGATTTCACGTTAAATTCAAATAGGATTAAATTTTGATTTAATTTGATTAAAATTGTCTAGATTAAAATTCTAATTTAAGGTTCTGGTTATTGAATTTAGCTGCAGTCCCTAGTTACCGGAGGAAAAAAATCTTTTTTTATTTTTGAAAGAGATTAGGAATGAAAAAAGGAAGGATAGAAGAATTTGCTTTGAACATCTTCATGGAAGAAATTTAACAGAAAAGGTTTTGTCAATTATATAATATTGGACTAGGTCACCTGTTGAATTACTGCCTGTTGTGTGACCAGCATAGGGCAATAGCCTTGGAAGCAGAAGCATGGTGACTATAGATAATAAGCTGTGACAGAGGTACTTTGAGAAAGGATTTGATGAAACAAGCTACAGTATATACGGTAGTTTAAGTGAGCGGATCAGTTAACATACCACAGGTCAATGTGAGCTTCTGTGCAAGAATCCTCTATGCGAAATCTTCATTACCTGATTCAGCCCCAGAAAGGTTGGTGGAAATTGATAGAAATGTTGGTAAACTGATACGAATGTTATAAGTTTACAAAGTTCTGTTCAGTTTACTTGAAGGACTCCAAGCGCAATCCTGTTTCAAGTATGGGGCAGGGCTGGCCCAAGATGTCCTATCACCTAAGGCAGCTGCCTTCCTTCCTTATAGCTTCTATCTTAGCACTCTCCTTTCACATTTCCTCTGCCTCAATGTCTTCCTCTTCTTTTCTGGCAGTGGAAGGAAGAGGAGGAAGAGGAGGAGAAGGAGTGAAGCCAACGTCTTTTTTTAGTATTTACAGGATACACCACGCTGCTAGTGGGAGACTCACATCCTACAACTGTCCTACAAATATGACCCTCTCCAAAGTCTTGGGGAACACCTGCGGATCTTCTGCAGCACATCAGTTTGTTATGGCACAGTGGTTGAAAACTGCCGGGGTATAATATTACCAATGAGTCATGCATATCCACATATCAAAACAAATGTATAGCCATTTCACAAAGAAAACAAATTGTTGGGATGAACATTATCCTGAAAATTACTTTGGTATGTGATAACTGAATCTGATTTTCAGTAAAATGATCCGTCATGGCAGTTTGGGAAATTATTACCTTGGCAAAAGCTGAGCCTTCTCTTCCCTGTTGCCTCCAGCTCATCTAAGCTTCTTTCTCTCATCAGACAGAATGAACCAAGACAAGTATGAGAATGTGGTTTGGCCCCTTCACTGTAATTTCACATATTACCTTCAGCCAAACTTCTAGCAGTGCCTTTAGAACCATCTTGCATAGGACACAATCCAGAGTGAGGGCAGTGAGGAGTGCCCAACTGGACACCCCCAACTATTCTGAATCCAGAGCAGAAAGTTATTCTGCATCCAGAGCCAGGAAGTCTGGGCTTCCCTAGCTGCTCTGGAGCATGCTCAGTAGGCACCAAGTCAGTGACACCTGGGGAGGGCTTGCTCCCAAGGAGACCCCCTCAGATCACACTGAACAAGGAAGAGTTGTGGTGCCTGCCTTAGAAGGAATCCCTGATGAGATGCCACTACAGTCTACAATGAATACAAGGGACTTTTTGGAGTGGTCTGCTGTATCCCCAGGTTAGTGGGCTGCTGTAGTTGTGTCATATCCAGTGGTGGGCAGCAGCAGGTTCGCACCTACGCTATAGAACCGGTTCTTAACAAGAGATAGTACATATAAAGTTTAAAAATAGCCATTTAAAAGTGGCTGCCAGATGGACAGAGAACCGGTTCTTAATTTCTTTGAAGCCCATCACTGGTCATATCCTGAAGTTGAGGCAGGGTTGCAGCTAGGCTGGCCAAGAACTCAGATTTTTTATCAATACTGCCATTCTTACTCTGTCTTATCATGGACCCCTATGGCACTTCTCATTACTATACCTGCTCCTGAGGTGGTATAAATCTGAGGAGCTGGAAGAAGGCATTTCTGCCCTGGAAGCAGGCTCTGGATACAGAGTAACTGCTGTGTCCTAGGCAATGCTAAATATGCCCTGAACATGCCTCTCCTGAACTGTCTAGGCTGGCACAGCTAGGGCAGCCCAGGTCCACCTGTCTTGGGGCAGCCTATGTTGCCTTAACCAGCATAACTAGGGTGGCCCATCTTGCAGTTGGGTCAGCCCACTGATAGATAGGGTAACCCAAGTGCACTTCTGGATTATGCCCTTAGTTGGGACAGAAGCAGAGTACATCAAGCAGTGTGTCTGGAAAGGTTAATCCCTTCCTTTGTATCCTATGTCAGGCTTTCTGATTTTTTTCTTTCTTCAAAGAGTGCACATTTTATGCTGTTTCAAGGTATAAATAGATGAACAAATAAATTATAGTATAGTGGAAAGGAGCAGACAAATATACAATAAAGTTCTCAACTTTTCTTCTTCCTGATCTTTTCTTCTCCCTGATTTAACTTGTGAGTAAAAAATTGAGATCTGGAAAATTCTATGGGAAGCAAATATCCATACTGTACTTCCTTTATAAAGCTCCACTGATGGCTGTGCAGTTTGTTTGCAAATACACAGCTGAAGTCAAATGCAAATGGATTATGCTCTGAATGTTTAATATAATTTTTTCTGCTATTTTCCTAGAGAATCCCAGCTTCCTTTTGTACCTCCTCACTTCTTTGGCTGAATGGAAAATGTTAGAAGCCTAATTTGATCTACTTGGTTCAAAGTCATATTTATAAGGAACTGAAAGGTTATGGAATCAAATAAAGCTTTTTCACGACTATTTCATAATGTTGTCCTCGATTATGTGGGCAACATAAGGATGGCATTTATGCAGAAATAATGTTTGGAAATGGGACCCTGCTACGATTTGCTACTGTTACATGTTATTTGACAGCTTTTGACCATTGTAAATACACAAAGGAAGTAAAACGTACTGGGGGAAAGTTCACAAAATATTAATAAAAGCAACTGAGACTAATTAGCCAGCTAGAAGCAGAGAAGTGAAATTAATAATTTCACCAGATGTTCAGCAAGAAAAAAACTGCAGGGAGCAAGTGTGAGCCAGAAGGGCTGAAAGTCATAAGCTGTGGCCAGGAATATACTATATTTTGACTTGGGATGAATTTGCATTGGAGAACAAGTTGTATGTGGAGAAGAAAGGGTGCTCCTCCTTTACGTGAGTAGCATAGAGAGCAGGTGTTCAAATTCTAAAAGTGCTCAAGGACTAAACATTAGACCAAACACTCAAAATTGTGTGGGAAGAAGGCTTAGGCTGCTGATCGCTGGTGATTTTCAGGCGTTGTCCAATAGGTGCCAATAACACTCATGTAATCACATTTTGCTAACATTGATGAAGCACTGGAGTGAGGGAGGAATCATATTTTCTCAGTCACAACATATTGCAAGTAGTCCTCTGGGTGAACTAAGACTTCCCTTTAACAGATGTGCTACCTTCAGAAAAAAAATCTCTGGATTTCCACAATCAAGAAGAAATGTGCATTTGTTGCTAAAAACTGACCATCTGCAATGGCATTGAAAAGGTTAAATATACAGTGTGCCCCATGTGGAGTATCTTGCAACATGGACAACGTACTCTATGATGGAATCTGCTCAGATACCAAACATTTAGGTACTTAAAAAAAAGGCAGGCCTCCGTCAGTCTTGAAAGACTATGGTTTCATGCTCGGCGCTGCATACGCTGCATGCGAAGCACAAAAGCCTGGGTTAGATTGTTATGGAGGAGGCTATTACCAAGCAGCAAATCCCCCCTCTCCATGCCACTGAATTACTCCAGTGGAAAGGCAGAGCCAATACGATTGGATCCAGCTGGCGTCGCAGAGCTGGGCTAAGGATAGGAGCTCACCCTGTCTTGTGGGGCCGACCCAGGTCTCGAATCCTGGCCTGCTGGTTAACAAGCACAGTGTCTTAAAGGCTCAGATTAGTATTCTGCTAGTATGATTCTCTAGGGATTGGGAAATGATAACCCCTTTGCCAAATGTTGACAAAATTTGTAAGATCGTACATTTATATGCACATATCTACATAATTTAAGCATCAGTCGCTTACCTGAGAGTAGATCGCATTGAACTCCATGAGACTTACTACTGAATACACATGCATAGGAATGAGATATTGCAGCCTAATCTTATCTGTTATCACAGTGGCATACTGTGAACGTCTGGAGGTCCCATGCAAGTAATAGATGTTTGCAGATTATTTGGCAGATAGTAGCAGGGGTGGTTTGGGGGAGGATTGAGATCTTGGTGGTAAATATGCATATCCATTTCCCTCTAGTCTTTTCTGACTTAGGCCAGCTAACTAAAAGCACAATCCTAACCATGTCTATTAAAAAGTTAGTCCCATTGTGTTCAATGGTACTTATTCCCAGGAAAGTGTCTTTAAGATTGCAGCCTAAGTGGCATAAATCTGAGGCAGTGATTTTCAACGTTTTTCATCACTTGGCACACTGACAAGGCACTAAAATTGTCAAGAAACGCCATCAGTATTTTTACCATTGACAAGGCACACCATGCTGCAGGAAGGGGACTCAAATCCTCAAACTGTCCTGTTAATAATGGCCTTCCACAAAGTCCCATGGCACATTTGTGGATCATCCATTGCGCACTAGTGGGCCATGGCATAGTGATTGAAAATCACTGGTTTGAGGAGTCTTTCTGAAGGCTAGGAGGACTACACCAAAAGTCAGGAGGCCTAGGTCTACTGACCTCCGATGGGTTACCTGGTTTCTCCCCATGGCATGCAGCATGCACTTAATGTCACTGCTTGGTATGGCTGGCAGGATATAGAAAGTGGCCCTCGGTTAAGTGTGCCTAAAATGGCTGGTGTTTGTAGATGTGGCTGAAGTGTGTTATTTCCTTAGGTAATTGCAGTTTCTATTCTAGTTTTTGTTATGTCTGGTTTTTGTTGACTTTGTAATGAGATTGAGATTGGATTTTTATTTGTGATGTTTTAAGAGAAA
Source organism: Cryptoblepharus egeriae (assembly GCA_030015325.1). Lineage (NCBI taxonomy): Eukaryota > Metazoa > Chordata > Lepidosauria > Squamata > Scincidae > Cryptoblepharus > Cryptoblepharus egeriae. The sequence continues at coordinate 68,511,019 of JAREYC010000002.1, read as the reverse complement.
GAGAAAGAAAAAGAAAAGAAAGCTAGATATATAAAAGGCCCCACTACTTTCAGTAGCTTAGGTTCTCATCAAACCTAAATCCAGCCCTGGGTATATATACAGCTTCTTACAAGTAACCTGAAGGTTAAATTATGTCAACTCAGGCTATGCCATTTGTTTAACAGCAGTGAATATTTTCAAGGCAAATATCCTTTTTGTGAGGTTGAAATATTTCATCTCAGTTCTTTGGTTTTTGTCTTTTTGGTTTTCTTTTTAGCCATTCTTGATCCAGGCTGCTAATGTAGCTAATGCGCTAATGTGTCTTATCTTCTCTTTCATGGAGTGATCTCAGGAAACCAGGACCAACATAGTTAGTGTGAAGATGTCATTGAGAGAGCAGATGTAGCCAAATTGTAGTATGGCTACATTTATGCAATGCTTCAAGGCTGCTCACATGGTAGAGTCTAACCAGTCATTCAGGCTGCAATCCATACTTTTCTGGGAGTACGGCTCATTGATCACAATGGGACTTACTTTTGAGTAGACATGGAGTTCTGACATCATAGTGATGGGTGATCCTGAAGTGCACTTGGACTAACCTATCTATGAGCGGGGTAGCCCAGTTCCAAATGGGGTAGCCTAGTTATGCCAGAAAGGCTTGGGGCAGCATAAGTCAACATAGGCTGCCCCAAGAAGATGGACCTAGGCTGCCCTAGCTGTGCCAGCCTAGGCAGTTCAGGAGAGGTATGCTGAGGGCATATTCACCAGCCTAGAACAGAGCTGTTAGGCTGTATGCTGAGCCTGTTTCCAGGGCCAAAATGCCCTCTGCCAGCTCCTCAAAGTTATATCACATTAGGGGTCCATAATAAGGCAGAGTAAGAATGGCAGTGTTGACAAAAAATCAGAGTTCTTGGCCAGCATATCTGCAACTTCTGCCTCTCAACCTCGGGATATGGCACAATTACAACAGTCAACTAACCTCTGGATACAGGACAACTCCAAGTAATCCCCTTGTATCCAATTATCCAGGTACTGCTGTACTGCAGTCTCATGCTGCAGCTGTGACTGGTTGTCAGGGACTCCTGGGCTTCCTTATATGGCAGGCACCACAGCTGTTCCTTGTTCAGTGTGAACTGAGGGGGGGGGGGTCTCCTCAGGTGCAAGCCCTCCCCAGGTGCACTTACTTGGTGCCTACTGAGCATGCTCTGGAGCAGTTAGGGTAGCCCAGGCTTCCTGATTCTCTGGATTCAGCCCAACTTTCTGCTCTGGATACCGTCTAATTGGGGTAACCCAGCTGGGTTCACTGCCCTAACTCTGGTTTGCACCCAATGTCACATCCAGAATCATGTCACTTCTGGCCATGACTTCACTTTTAGGGGGTCCAGGACAAATTGTCATTCTCAGAACAAGGTCCTAGGCTGAAATGCTTGAGAACCACTGTTTTTGATCATAATGGTCTAACACGTGAAGTAGCATGTGAGGCCCTTTTTGGCAGCGCCCAAAGCTGAGCCATAGCCTCCCCCCGCCTTCTCCACTTAAGAAGCTTTTTCATCTCCCTGCTATGCCATTCCAGCTCCTCTTTCAGAGAAGGAAAAACTGGAATGATATGGAAGGAACATTAAAATGCCACTGCCCCACCTGCCTGCATCTTGAGTCTGCTCAACGAGGCTCAGAAGTAACAGGTGATCATGATCATGATACTGTCATCTTGTTGTTGCCTATAACTTCCAGACTGGTGCAGACAGAAGTTACTCATGTGCCCCCCAACTCCCTGCTGCCCAAAGTTGGATTGCTTTGCTTTAGATAAATGTACAGGCAGGTTGAAGGCTAAAGCAGAGATTTGATGAAATGATTCTTCAGAAGGAAAATGTCTGCTTGTATGCAGGTGTGATATGTGTTTGACCTCATATATTAAATGAGTTAACTTGGCCCTGAACAATTTGAGGAATTTCTGTGTTCTTTTTACTAGAAACATACACATACTCATGGGCTCACTAGTTGTATCACAAATTTGGTCATTATATTTCACCATGACCCAGTTGCATTATATTTCACCAACCCAGTTGCATTTTTGAGAGTGCTTGAAAATTGTCCAGTTGCAACCAGTTCTGTTTGCTAAACTTTCTCTGCTCCCCCTTTTAAGATTCCTTTTATAGATTCCTGATTGCTATTTTGGTACAGACCATAGGTTTAACACCAATGGACCGTGCAAAGAATAAGCAAAAAGACTATCCATACAGTGCTGCTTAATGAATTCCTAGTGCTACATACACCTCACAACTGGGTCCCAGTGGCTTCCCATTAAGACAGTGGACATCTGGATAGGAAGAGTAAAACTTGGAACACTAACATAGATCACTAGGCAGTTGTTAATAAAATGTTGGCCACTCCTGCCCTAGACCATATAAGAACAAGTGACATGTAAGTGGTGACAGGTTCTGCATCCCATTACTAATTCCATGTAGTACTTAAACTTGACAAAAGGCAAGGAAATGTATTTTTCCCCTCTCTGTACTGTAGTGTGCTTTTAGCACAGCTGCACGAGTTACTCTGGTATGCTTATTAAGAACCTGATATAGTGTAATTACAAAATGAATATAGCCCAGATCATGTGTAATATTAAAATTAAAGGGTGTGTTTGTGTGTGTGTGTGTGTGTGTGTGTGTGAGAGAGAGAGAGAGAGAGAGAGAGAGAGAGAGAGAGAATGATGAGCCTTAAGAGAATTATTGAATGGGGGAGTGGTGGGAACTGAGGAAAGGGGCCAACAGTGTTCAGGCAAAGGCAAACTGCCAGGTTGTGGCTCTGTCTGTTCTCCTTGCCAAGGTGAATTTGGGTTGATGAATATATGAAATGGAAACAAAGCTTCAAGAAAGTGCACATTAGCCATGCAGCATTCCTGTTTTATTTTTTAAAATTGAGAATTGATTTTATTACATTTTACCATAACAATGAAATGTGGGTCTGCATTTGGAAATGTAACTTCCACAAATGGACTGTAGCTTACTGGGCAAATGCCAACCCAAATCCCCCTCCCCAAATAGTTTTGCCTCATCTTCCCCCCTCCCCTGGGTTCCTGCTTCATGCCTTCAAAGGTGGCCAAGCTGGATATACACCAAAAACCAAGATTTCTGAGCTTGGGTCTGGATGCTACAAAGCTGCTAAGCCCTTGAAAAAAGGGGGAAATCCAGAGCTTTGGAATTTTGTTAATGTGGCCTAGCTAAGTGACCGTTCCCAAATGGCCTGAAATTAGACTTTGCTGTTTGTCAAAAAGAAAAAAATGTAGAGAAACTGGCAACCTGCTTGAAATCCTGCTCTTTGAATCATACTTTTTCTGCATGAATTTCTCTAACCAAAGTCATGCTGGATGTTGATCATGTCTATAATGTAAACTTACGTATGTAATGTATGTAATATAATGTAATCCTATGTAAGTAATATAATGTAATCTTATGTATGTAATCTTTTATCTTTTTGTTACTAGGACAGCTAAGCATGATTCGTCTTTGACTCGTTCCTGAATGTGAAATGCTTTTCTTGTTTCTAGCTAAGCATATAAATTAGTCTGAAATCAAATCACAAATATACAGATTTCCTAAAGTGAGGAAAGAGCTGAAAGAACTGACTTTTCTCCATGCAGATCCTAAAGGGACAGACATTTTCCAAGGTTCTTTGAGCCCTCAAGCTGCAAATTTCCCAAATGCTATTGGCTTCTTAATAGCAATCCAACATCCTTCCCACATCATGTAGGGAGAGAAGGTGGACAGATTGAGGTTGCGACACTATACACATTTTCCGGAAGTAAAACTTAATTGAACACAAAGGACTTACCTCTTGTAGAGGTTGCATGGAGAACAACAAAAGACTTTATTTTCCTGATAATTTAAGGTGAATGTAGCCCCCTGTAGCCTGAATGTGCTAAATTTCTAAATTAGATGTGCTAGTTTTGACTTTTAAAGCTCTATATATTTCATGACCAGGATATTTAAGATACACCTTTCCATATCTACCCAACCACTCAAGTCATCTGAGGGTACCCTTCTGACTGTGCCACCAACAGAGTGGAGTAGGATGTCCTTGGAGGTGGTTGTGCTCTCTTTATGGAATTCCCTTCCCCTGGAATTAAGAACATCTCCCTTTGTGGAGAGATTTCAGCATGGCCTCAAAATCTTATCTATGAAGGATTTTAATTAATAATTGGGGCTGGCACTTTTAAATTATTTTTATTATATTTATTACAAAGTTGGGTATTTTTAATATTTTTATTTTTTTGAACAGTGGTTCTTAAACTGGGGCATTGCAATACCACATTGCTGTGGAATTTTAAAGGTGCAGGGGGATAGCACTGCTCAACAAAATGGAAAGAAGTCTTGGCATTCAAACGGATCATATCCATCTTCCAAAATCCTGTTTTTCATAATCCTTTGCCTTTGATCACTGATCATACTGTCTGAGTCCTAAGATCTGTCTTTATTATTTTTCAGGTTCAAAATTCAACAATGGAGGAGAACTGCACATTTTAAAACATTTACTTGCACTGGGCATGACAACAGCCACCATTAGGCAGCTCACTGGAGGTGTGTATTATGATTTGCCTTTCACAGTTCAACATACTCCAAGTAGACAAAGTCCACATTATCTGGGAAAAGGAGCTGTAGGGGAATGCTGCTGTTGTAAAACAAACAAACAAACAAACAAACAAACAAACATACCATTCTTTTGCAGATGTTACCGGGAGTACAGTAGCACCTGCCCCAATAATTCAGACTCACCCATTTCCTGTTCTCTCTTTTCCAAACATATTTGGCGGGGGTTGGGAGGACTTTTGGCGGCGCTTCATAGGCACTAATTTGGCTGTGGTATGTGTTGCACTTTTTTCTGAGCCTACCCAGGGCTGTACCATGAGTATTCCCTTCTATTATCAGGTAAGTTTGAGTCAAGGCAAGATAAGACAGCAGTAGAGATACTTGGACAAAATGAATCCCTGATGAGCAGAGCCTGAACTCAACTTAGGCCCAACTCACTGGTCCCATCAGCAATCGGCCATATCAGTCCTGGCTGGGGGTCCATATCCATCAGTGGACCAAACTGATTGGGCTGACTCCTGAACTCTCAATAAAAAAGGTAAAGAAGTCCCCAGCAGGTTATGCTGCTTATCATGAACTCTGTTTTACCTTCCCACCAAGGAGTTACCCATTTATTTGCTTGCATTTGCATGCTTTTTAATTTTTAGGTTGGCAGGAGCTGGGCTAAGGACAGGAGTTCACCCGGTCTTGTAGAACCTGGGTCTCGAACCCTGGCCCTCTGGTTAACAGGCACAGTGTTTTAAGCATCTGTACCACCATAGCCCAGAGCTCAGTACTGGTAGAATTTCTAGCTCCCACTACCTGTCCAAGATGGGCAGAAAATTCTTGGGGCTCCAATGCAGACTTTTGTCTCATCTCTCTGAACAATTTGGTGCCAACTCAGCACGAGTTTGGACAATTTAAAATGGTTCATTTTGAATCACAAATATTATTACTAGTTATTCTCCAACAAACCATTTGAATTCAGCAGGAATCCCATGTGAAGAACTAGGTGTATATTTCTGTAATCTGAAACTGTGGTCTTTTCCTGAACAAAAGGTTTACATGACTATTTTGTTACTTACATCTTATTTCACTGGCATGAATCCTAAGATGAGCTCACTCCATGTGTTCTGCATGCATTTTTAGCACCAAAACAAGCATAATTCAGAAATTATTACAACCATGATCCCAAACTCTTAATCAAATGAAAAATGGCATTCAGCCTTTTAAAATGTCTTTTATTCCTTATTTTTCCATTTGTCATAGAAAGAAATATGAAATCTGCATGCAATGTCCTAGATATTTCAAACATTTAAATAGCATATGATAATTTAGCAGTACAATACATTATACTGAAAGATAATATAGGGAAATCTCCTATAGTTTATTTACAATTGAAAAGGTAGTTTTGTTATTCATAATTTTAAAAAGAGGAATGCACTGCTTATCACTGGAAGTATTACATTCAAAATAATGAAGATGTGGCTTTGAAACGAAAACATTTATATTTATTCCCCTATCAGAGGTTTTTTGTTTGTTCCATAAAAAGATACATTTGAGAGTCCCCATCTACAAATCTAAAGAATTGTACGTAATATTCCTGAAACTTATACTTCCTCAGTACTGAAGCTGCAAATATCTAAGAACCTCAGATGAAAAAAGTGTGCCTTTTAGTGTTAGAAATGGCTTCGGAAATTTTTTCCCAGTTTGGAAAAACATGAAGGGATAGTAGTTACACCCTCTGCAAGGATTAACAGGTGGAACAATTTATATCCAGTTTTACAACTACTGCAAACTTATTTATGAAATTTTACTGCATCATGTATCATTCCGCACAACAAATTGTACTTCAGCCCCTCTTGTTCTACAGAAAACGATGTATTATTAGAAATCTTCACAAAGGCATACAAAGTTTCTCCAATGCCAAAGAACAGAATTCTTTTTAAAAAAAACAAATCATGGTTTACCGAATGAGCTTATAAAGCCCAATTTCCAATCATAGAGATATATGAACTGCTATCAAAGGCATTTTTTAAAAAACCCCTAACATGAAGATTATGTCTCATGAAATTTCTCACTCTACATAGGGCATGTATGAAATGTAGTATGTAAAAGACACATGAAATCTGGCGGCTTTTTTACACCTATAAAATGTAAAAAGTAATCCTTGGTAAAAAGTGCTTTATAACAATATAGAATTTGTGTCAGGTCTTGTGAGAAGTCAACTCCCCGCTGTCCATTTTTTTCCTTATGCCACTGCCATTTTCTGTCCTTTCTTAGGCTTTGAACTTCTTACTCTTCATAAACTCTGGGGAAATAAAAAACAAAGAACTAGCTTTTCAGCCGGTGAATAAAAAAGCAAACAACTCCACCCAGTCATTCCACTTGGAAACTAATCAAAGCATCAGTGTGCATTTTTCAGAAGTCAACAACTACTACTGAAATCTGGATTCCATGTTATTTTTCTCAAACTTTAGTGTGGTAGAGCACCTGCTTTGCAGTCAGAAGATCCCATGTTCAGTCTTCAATAGTGGTTCTGAAATTTTATTGTCTAGTGGTTCCCTTGACCTATAGGGTCATCGACCGCAGCACTCCATTAGGACTTTAGTGTTTTGTAAAGGTCAGCAGGTTTCTTGCAAGTATTCTGGGCTCTCCTGATTGATTTTCTGTGGCTTTCTAGGGAGCCGTGGCCCACAGTTTGGGGACTATTGGTCTTTCAGGTGATGTCTACCTAAACCTTGATGCATCCATTTGTTGCATAACCTTATGTACAGCACTCTGAATTAAAACAGATACAAGTGAGAACTTAATACCCAACAACTGTGGCGTTAGTGTCCCCTAAGTTCCAGTTAAAAACATGTTGGAGAATTGAGAACATGTATCCAGCCACATATTTTTGTCTATTGAAAAGCCCTGGAGCAATTCTTGGAACTGTGGCTCTGGTTTAAAACACACCATTTAATGTTTCCTTTGTAAAACTGTTGAAAAATTCCAGATACTGCCATTTAATTGAAGTAGTATGATCATCGTTAAAATCAGTATTATGGCCGGGAAGGAGGAATGAAAACATTCATTGCATTTACAGTACAAAGAAAAGTCACTAATACATAATTTAAAAACTAATTTGTGGGCTCTGTCTAGCTTCTGCTGGCAAAATATCCACTGACCTTTATAGCAGCAGAATTGGATTCTGAGGATCATGTGCTCAGTGTTTTGTCTGTTTTCTAAGCTTGTATTACAAGGGAAGATTGCATGCAATCAGGCTCTTTGTTCTTAATAGTTCATCTGCTTCTGCTGTGTCACCCCAGGGCAGGTGCGCTGAAGTTCAATGAGCCCTGATGCTGAAGAGAATAGCTGTTTACATAAGCCTCCATTCATCCTTGCTACACAGAGAAAAGCAAGGGTGCTTCCGTGATCAATATCCTAGCTTTTTAATGCGGGGAAACAGAGTTTGGCATGCTATATTACCGCAATCCACTTCTGTGATCCTTGGATAAACCATTCAGGAGATTTTTGCAGAATGCTTGTTTTACAAGTAAAAGCCTATGTAGGTTTATTTGGAAGTCAGTACCATTATGTTCAATTGCACCCTTATGATCTGTAGGTCTGCTGTGCAAGTGCTCTGCCAGAGACGCAGGAGGCACTGTGTCAGTGTAACACTGGAAATAGCCTTACTCTGGAATTGCTGGTGCAACAAGGCAATACAGAAGCTGAAATATTATATTCCAAAAATTAATATTAAACCATTGGGCCTGCCTGCACAATTACAAATGAATCAAAGTTCAGAGATGCAGGCTGTGTGCAACATGAACATAGGTTAAGGTAAAGGGGTTTCCTGCAGGTTGCCCTGCTAGTTGTGACAAAATCTCTGGGAGGTGCTCATTCCCACTATAAAGCCAAAGAGCCAATGTTGACTGAAGACATCCCATGGTCATGTAGCTGGCATTACTAAATGTCAAAGTTACTTTCCCATTTGAGTAGTATCTACTTACATTTAAGTTCCTTTAAACTTCTAGGTTTGCAAGAGCTGGGGAAGAAATGGGAGCTCACTCTATTGTGTGGTACTAGGGTCTTGTGTGTTGATGGAGAAGATTCTGCGTGCTCACTGTGGCATGTGTTACATAAGTTTGCCACTACTGTCCTAAACCATCTGTTGTCCCGAGGTCAAGTATTAATATTAAAGGCAAGTATTGCCTCATCAAAACTTTAAGGTGTACTAAAAACACAAATATATCATAAATGGTGCAATACTAACCAGTTTAGGCTGGCCTAACTCACATGGCATATCTTCCCATGGTGGTGTGGGGATGTCGGTGTATGCCTGTGCAGTGGCCTAACACTATCAGGAATGGAGCAGAAGTGCCTTACTGTACTTATGTGACGCCGCCCTAGTTCAGCATAGGACTTATGCTGAGGCTTATGCTGGTCTAACCGGAGGTTAGGATTTCAGTCTCAAGTAAATGGAGATCTTAAAAACTCTGCAAGGGTATAATCTCCATGGCCATTTCCAGCTCCTAAGTAAATAGGTGCTGGTTGGTGTTCCTGTTTTCTCTGGCAGGGCTCTATTTTCAAGAAGAAACCAAGGGTACTTTCAACAAGACTCCACAAAACAGGTTTGGATTAAGAGGTGGCTAAGAACTTGAGGAGGGAGGGAAAATGTGGGTTTATTTTGAACGGAGAGGGGAGCCTTGGAAAGTACTTGCAAGAAAGGGAATCAGGTAATCAGGGAAACTAGTAAAAGGATCTAAGATTGTCACTGTCATTTGGCACAAGTGCACATGTAGAAGCACACAGATTCAACACTCTTCCCTGCTCAGCTCGGATCTGCTTATTTAGCAGAAATGCACCAGGGAGAGATCATGGCAGATTGGTTGTGTGAAGATGCACATGTGTTCAGATACTCCAGATCAGAAGACGGGGCAATTCAAGGGTGGATCATGGCAATAGGCTGGAAGCTGTGCTTATTACACCTCTGCAAACAGAGGAAGCAGAAGATTGAACTGGGTGTGGGGTTTGTCTCACCAAAGAATCACATTTGCCTGCACTGAAAACCCAACAAGTGGGCAGGAAGCCAGGTGGGATCATGGCAATACAGAAGGACTTGGGGAACAACTGCTAGGAATTGCAACAGACATCCCATTTCAGCCACTGGATTTGGAGAAACATTCAGTGGCTGAAACAGTCGGAGCTGAAAAGGGAGAGAAAAGCATGAAAGTGATTGTTGTTTTTTTATGTAGTCTTCTGAAAGTTAAAAAAGAGGAAAAATAGGGTTATGTAATAAGTGGATATTTAGCAGTACAAACCAGTTCCACTTCAGCACCCATGAGCTGCCACAAAAATACTGGCAGGTCATCAGGCAAAGCTGTCAGTGTAATATAGGCAGAGGGGAGAATGTCAGACTTATTGGGAAATAAAGGCCCAATCCTATTTCACTGTTCTGGTCCTGATGGAGCTGTGCCATGTGTTTCATCCTGATTCAGGGCGCCAGTCACAGATTCCTTCTCAAAGTAAGGAAATAACTTGATGCAGCATTGTAACTGCCTTGATTCTGGAAAAGATGATAGAATTGAGTTCTTAGACTTTGAACTCTGGGATTTGCTCCTGAGTAAACAGATTCAGGCTCAGGAAAGGGTCAGTTAAAATGTCCGAATTTGAGTCACTGCTTACCAAGATTTTGCAGAACTCCTTGTCACCTTTGTAGGTCTTGAGAAGGTTTGTGACATTTATTTATTTCCTTGCCCTCCTTCTAATAAGCTCAGAGCAGCTTTCATGGGAGTTATACCACTTGGGCTCCAATCCTAAAGACACTTTCCTGGGCGTAGGACCCACTGAACAAAATGGTTCTTACTTTTGAGTAGACATGGTTAGGATTGTGCCCTTCATCTTGCCAGTTACCCTGGGAAGTGGATTAGGTTGAGAATGTTTGACTTGGGCCATGATTACTCCATGAGCTTTGTGGCTGGTTTGACCCCCAGCCATATCACTCAAATTCTAGCCACTGGGCCACAGTGGGTCTCTCAATAACAATTTTTGTCCACTGAAGGATGGCTGCTACTGCTTTCAGTCAAATGATGTACATGCAACAGCTACACACTTGTGGTACCGTTCAAGAGGGTAAACTCCATGCTGCCTATTCAGCTACAGACCTAAATACTTCCATTCAAGTCAGTCAAGAACGAGGAGAATTGAATGAGAAATGTTTCTGTTCACTGATTTATTTTAGTGCATTCCCAACATCAATAATTTAGGAATCTTAGGCTGATGTTAACCTGAGTCTTACTGTTTTTATCCAGCTAGGTACTGTAGACATGCACTGGTGGTAGCTTTCCAGAATGAAGATGCAGAGGACTGAACATGAGATTGTCTACATGCAGAACAGGTTGGCCATCACTGAGCTTCAACCCTCCCTCAGGTAACTGGAGTTGGCTCTTTAGTCTTTATAACCCTAGATGGAATTGGCTTTATTTACCATTTACTTCAAAGTGTACGCATAGGCTTAAAAAGAAAGCATTTCTGTCAAAATGTAGTGATTTCACTGAACTGAGATTCTGTACCTCCTCAAATTTAAGATGTAGCAGGGGATCCAACATTTCCCCGTTCCAGTTGTACTGAACCCATACTTGCAAAGAGAAAGCAAGCCGTGATTATCACACTTGTGATTGTAATTTGTCATTGTCACACATATCCTACAATCCAGAGTAACTACGGGAAGACATAAGTGGCACTTACTCTGGACTGCTCTATGCATTTCCCATAGGTTATCCATAGGAGGCACCGTAACTACGTCAGTGTAAAAGGTCCCATAGTTACTCTGGATTGTAGCCTTTGTCAGTGTAATTATGGGCAAACACTGGAGACTGACAGAGACATTTTTCCTAAATAAACACTGTCGATTACCAAAAATCCCTCTTCTTCTCAAAGGCATCTGCCCCATACTAAGTGTGATTAATACCTACTTTTTATCTTTCTCTTTCTCCTTCCATATTGCGTACCACTTAAGTAGCCTTTTTGTACTTGGAAGTTTAGGATGCAAGCAATACTGATGTCCTCCTCTGAATCGTGATTTCATTGTGACACTGAAATGAAAGACAAGTTGTCAGTATGGAGTGATAGTTACAAATGCAGGTACCGGTATACTAAAAATAGTTATATTCAGGACTATTTTTTGGTACTCAGTATCAGTATTCACTACCGGCATCTTTTCCATCTGCCCCTCCCCCAAGATCTAATTAATAATTAGTCATAAGGGGATGACCTGTACTGGTCAACCTGGACTATGGTGAGTACTGGCACTTTTTTCCCCCAAGAAAAAAATAGTACTGGTTATATATAAGTACTGCAGTATAGCTTACAGTTTTCACATAACTGTTGTATAAGACTTCATAGGCATGCATTTGGGATCTTTCCCCTCATATCTAAATCTATATTATATTGTAGCGGTGAAGCCTCTCTTCCCAATTGGCTGGACTAGTATGGAATAGGCATGAACATTTCAGCTGAGAACAAAGTACTCTTGTTTGCCATCCAGCTCACAGTTCATGCACTACTGAGCAGATGGCTAGTGTCATTAGCTCTGATAGCACCAATCACTTGTTGACCACTGTGGTAGGATAGGGAACCTTGATTCTGTCCATGTGAAATTGACAGTCTCAATGCTGACGGTTGAGTGTACAACCATTTGTTAGTGGATATTCATTAGTAGATCTCATCAACATGGATCACCATAGATATGGCTTCAGGTAGTAGATGGAGTGAATTTTTCCCTCATGTACCGGCCTTTGTCCATGGTGATAATCTATTATTGGAACATTAGTTCCATCAGAAGCTACTGGGCTAGAGATGGCAAACCTCAGATTTGTTGTCTGCTGCTCAGCCAGAGAGCCATTGAAGGCTGCAGCACAGACGATCCTTTGAGTGGTCACATCCTCTCAAGCTGCAATCCTCAGTCCACAGGTAGCCCATTAGTTTCCTCTGAGCTGGAGTGACAAGTTTGGACATGTTTGACAAGATTTAGGGTCCAATCCTATCCATCTTTCCAGCACTAATGGAGGTGTGCCAGTGGGGCTTGCCACAACCTTACAGATGGGAAGGGGCAGTCATGGAGACCTCATCAAGGTTAGGGAACATTTGTTAATTTACATCAGGAGTGCATTGTGGCTGCATTAGTACTGGAAAATTGGCTCAGAATAGGATTAATCCCTTAGTTGGATATGTGTGCCTGTACCTTCCCTGGCCATATGTTTTCTTACCCAACTTTTATCTCTAAGGCTGTTTATAGTCCATGAGCATCACTATACACCCTTACACTAAGCCAGCTACTCACTACATTACTTTCACACCTGATTACCAGGGGGTTTTCTACTAGCTTTGCAGATCTCAAACAGATATATTTTCCAGCTGTAGGAAAATATAAGCTTTGCCTGGGTGGGATGGAATGTGGGACATCTTAATGGCAAATCAGTGCTCACATAACCTGGACTATGGTGTCCCATTCTTGACAAAATAAAAGGTTCTAAATTGATACATTCTGAGAAAATTGTATACAATTTTTCTTTATTGGTTATATCACTTCTTGATTTTTAAAATAATTACAATTGTAGAAAATCTACCACATATACTTGAGTATAAGCTGACCCGAGTATAAGCCGAAGCACCTAATTTTACCACAAAAACTGGGAAAACTTATTGACTCGAGTATAAGCCTAGGATGGGAAATACAGCAGGTAGTGGTCCGTTTCTTTGTAGCCTTCTTGGAACTCATAGGCTGCAATCCTAAGCACACTTTCCTGGGAGTAAGCCTCATTGAACTTTGTGGGGCTTACTTCAGAGTAGGCATGCATAGGACAGGGTGACCAGATGCCAAACCCAAAATTCCTGAACCCCAAGGCCAAAATTCCTACCCCCAGGCCAATATTCCTACCCGTTTAAAAAAATTGCCAAAAAAGTATTTTTTATTTTTATAGTTTTTTTGTTTTTGTTTTTTGGCCATACCTTTTGATAGGAAGGAGATATCTCAAAACTGATATTTGCATTGGATTCTGCTCTTCAATACGAATCAAACGGTTTATGACATGATGGGGTTTGAGCCTGCCTTTTCAGTTCTCCCGAGTATCAGCCAAGGGGGCTTTTTGGGCCCATTTTTGGAGACAAAAAAAACTCGGCTTATACTCGAGTATATAAAATACCATTTATTTACAAATCTGAATTATTTCAAAAGAAAAACATTCCAATCAATATGAGGGAAATACTTCCACAGTGTAGTAACAACTTCATGGAATACGTTGGTTTCTGAAGTACTGCAAAAGCTTTATAGGCAAAAGAGTGGTAGTGAAAAAGAGATCAACCAGAAAGGGTGCTACAGACTTCAGTGCCAGGATAAGTGGTTTTGGAGTTGGTCTTAGACTAGGAAGATCCAAGTTCAAATCCCTGTACATTACAACCATGAAGCCACTGTTGTGACCCTGGACCAATCACTATCTCAGCCTCACCAACTTCACAAGGTTGTTGTGAGGGCAAAAGAAGGGGGAAACCATAAAACACTTCCCCTGAAGTCCTTGAAGAAAAGGCAGTACAAAAATGTGAATCTATATTTATATAATTGAAAACTCACTCACTCACTCACTCACTCACTCACTCACTCACTCATCAATGCCTAGCCAAAACAACTTGGCCTAGAAGCGTGAAATTTGGGGAGGGTGCTTTTTCCATGATGGAGGCACCCACTAGGAACCAGTTTTCAGAAATTCCAACTTGAAGGGGGTGAAATAGGGTGCAACACATTTTCCTCCCTATACTTTCCATTGAAGTATCTCTGACTGAGGGACACTCTGCTCCAATCCCTGGACCGAGAAGCATGAAATTTGGGGAGGGTGTTCCTTTGGTGACATCAATACCCTCCAAGAACCAATGTTGAGAAATTTAACCCTTAAAGGGGTCAAAAAGGGTGCAACATGTTTTTGTCCTGTACTTAACACTGAAGACTGACACAGGGGATGATGGTGTGCATGGGGGGATGGTGCACATGGGGGGTTGGTGAATGTGGGGGTGTTGCTTATGGTGTGAAAGGGTGGATGAGCATGGGGATGATGCGCATGGGGGACATTATATGAGGGTATTGCTCATAAGGAGGAGGATGCTCATAGGGGGAACGATGTGCATCAGGGGACAATGCGCATGGGGGTATTGCGCATTGTGGCATTGCACATCCAGGACAGTGTGCATGGGGGGTTGATGAGCATGCAGGGGTTGGTGTTCATGGGGGGATATTGTCCAGGGGTATTATGAATGGGGGTGTTGTGCATGGGTGGACGATGCACAGTGGGGGAGGCAAGGCACAATGGGGAATTTTACTCCCGCAATGTGGGTACGTTTTCGCTAGTAAATAAAATAATTTAACTTCTATAATGCAGGTCCTCCTCATGCCACTTGGCTGTTGGAGCAATTCACAAATTAAATTATAACACACCATTCATAATACAACAAACTACATTTTTAAAAAATCAAAGTATGTAAAGGGAAGGTCCACCAAGAAGAAACAAAGAAGAAGGCTGCAACATTCCTGGGAGAAAGTATTACTGAAAGCAATGGGACTTTCTTCTGAGTAGACATCCTTAGGATTGCACTGAAAATCACCTAAAAATTAGCTAGATAATATTCAGGGTTCCTTTTTTGGAGAGGGAAAGACTATGAGGAAGAGATGTGCGTCGTGGTCCTGCAGTGGATGTCCCTGCAGTGAAGAGGCACCCCAGCAAAGGCTTAATTGTGTGTATTTTCTTGGTGATTTTCACAGAGACTGCAGTTTCCCTAATGGGCATTTCATTTACATTTGTACCTCACGGCTTCTGCCTTTTTTCCTTCGACTGCCAAATCTGGCTGAGCTTCTAAAGGTCTGGAGCACACGTCTCCCTCATACCCATCCTAGAAAAGCTTGTCATTGTTTTCTTGACAGCCTTTCAACACCCAGCTTCTGCTGGCATCTTGTTTGTGAGAGCACACTGCTGTTTGGTTTTCCCATCAGGCAAGTGAGCTTCGAGGCCCAGACTTAAGTCCTTGGCAGCTATGGGCTTCGGCAGGAAAACTTCATACGGCTTTTGTTATGTTGATGCACGTTTCTGAACTCTTTGTCAGCCTTGGGTTACTGATGTAATGGAGACATAACTGTGGATGCAAGTGGACTGGGAATGGGCTACCTCCACACCTTCTGGGAGTTTGCTCATTTGTAAGGACCTGTCAGGAAAGGAGGTCACTGGCACACTGGACAGCATGGAGGGAGATTGGAAAATGCAATTTCCTGATCTTCACACTGTAGCCTTGGCTTGTATTTTTGTGCAAGGAGGGGCAGAAGCCTCCTTCCTTGGCCAGAGAGTGGAGTACTGAGCTTGTATTCTACTAGAAGGTAGCACAAATAGCCTCCCTCTCTGCTTCCCACTGGCCGGCCACCACTTCTCCTGTCCAAAATTTCACACTATGCTCTTGAAGGAAGAGTAGATA
Source organism: Cryptoblepharus egeriae (assembly GCA_030015325.1). Taxonomy (NCBI): domain Eukaryota; kingdom Metazoa; phylum Chordata; class Lepidosauria; order Squamata; family Scincidae; genus Cryptoblepharus; species Cryptoblepharus egeriae. The sequence continues at coordinate 68,494,985 of JAREYC010000002.1, read as the reverse complement.
CCAACGTGCCAATTACTGTCCTGAACCAGCCTATTCTTCTTTCTGAACATAGCATTCTAATTTTTTAAAGAATGTCTCTTGAGCACACGTTCTCAGGTATTTGAACTCAAGAACTATGTAGAAAATATCTGGAAAGGAAGATCCAAAATTAATCTTCTTCTGTTGCATCTTCCACCATCACCTGGTAGCTATGTACGTGCAACTTTCCTGCCTGTGCTGCAATTTTGAATGTAATGTGAAGATCTACACAGACATTTTAATGATACTCAAAAATGTACCCTACATTCAAGAAGGTGTTGAGGCAATAGCATAGAGATTTAGGAAGCAGAGAAAAGAGAAAAGAGCTAAATAATGGAGCACTTGAAAGCAATATGAAGTGTCATCTCCAGAAGTGGTATAGCCCTGAACACCAGGTGCTGGAAACAACTTCTTAAATGGAAAAAGAATGGATCTTGGTCTGATACAGCAAAAACAATCTGTATTTTTGGGACACTTTTTCGAGGGAACTCTTTCCACCTAAACATATCAAGTTTTTTTTAACAGCAGGCAAAGATGGTTGGAAATCATTCTCTGACTATTGAGCCACTAGTTTTATTGCAATCTGATTCTGCCACACTGATGCACGCTGTCTGCTCACTTTAGTGTAAGGTATCATAGGCATAAATGGCATTATAAAAATAATGATTATAATAATGAGGTGAGATTTTATAGTTATTCCAACTTTGTGCAATGTGATATTTTATTACTTGTATATAGAATGTTTTAGAGAATATTATTCCGATTGATTGATTGATTGATTGACCATGAAGCTATCCTAAGACTCTGAATCTTCCCTGCCTCTGAATGCAATTTTATTCTCCTGCTCAATCCTAATCAACACCATTTTACAACTGTGGCTGCAATCCTAAACAAACTTTCCTAGAAGTAAGACCAATTGAGCACAATGGGGCTTATCTCTGAGTAGACATGGTTAGGTTGCATATTTATGGGAGATATATTCAAATAGATCTATTCAACAAAAATGATATAGGCTCCAATCCTAAAGACGCTTTCCAGGGAGTAAGACTCATTGAACAAAATGGGGCTTACTTTTGTGTAGACATGGTTAGGATTGTGCTCGTAGAGAGCCCAGGGATTCAGAGTACAGTGAAAAAATACAGTGCCACAAAATGTGTGGTTTGCTGGCTAAATAGGTTTATGAAGTTTTCCCTAACTCCCTAGACTTTAGAGAGCCAAATCACCTGATTTTTTAATTTTTATTTTTTGCCAAGCAGACAAGAATGCATTAGCTACACACTATTCTTCTCTTTTGGATTTCTTGATTCTGTTGTATGCACAGTTGCTGTCATTTCCTTCAAACACAGACAGACAAGACAGACAGACACACACACACACATACACACAAACTATGCATAGCTACCTTGAACCCATCAAGGTTCAAGCGGGACCCTAACTTTTCACCCCCATCCATTGATGGTCCAGTATGATAATAATCTAGTGTTGCACATTCAGAAACTGTATGAAAGAAAAGCATTACTTTCAAACAATTTCAAACATGTTTTAATTCCTAAATAAGTTTTAGGAACTCTCTAAGCTAAATGGGTATTACCACTGGAGATTTTCGAATGTGTATCTACTGAGTATCAACTACAGTACTTCACTTTCACTGAAAAAAGTAGTTAGATAAGCTAGAGTAGAGACTGGCCTGAACTGTGTAACTGGTGTTTTGTCGCAGTTACTGACACAGGGGTGCTACCTGTGATCTCTGGCTACATCATTTGGAAACCTGATACATATAATGTTTTGAGTTTTGAACTCCCTTTAGCAAAATGGATATCAAAATGGATATCAAATTAGTGTCTGAAACTGCATAGCTCTTTAAGGAAAGTCTGACAATTAAACTCTATGCATATTAACTTAGATGTAGATGCCACTGAGTTCATTGGGATTTTTTCCCACGTACTTCCGGATTCCATTGCAGTCTAAGGTTGAAACCTTAAGCAAACGTAACTAGGGAGTTAGCACCAATAAATTCAAAGATGAGCCTATCTCAGAATGCCATATGCAAGAAGAGTACCAGGATTCAGGATTCTTGTGTGAGGCATCTGGTGGGCCACTATATGATATAGGTAGCTGGACCTTTGCCCTGATCAATTGCGACCCTTCTTATGTTCTTATGTCATAGGGTGCACTGGGAATGTATTACAAGACTGCAAGGTGTAATTCTGTCATTATAAGGCTGATTATAAGTCATTGTAAGACTACAGTGTGTAATTCCATAAAAAGGACAAAATAAGGACAATAGAGGAATATGATTCGTAGGAAAACACTGAGATGATATGCATCTATAAGTTTGTAAGGAGGCATTGGCATATTTATAATAAAGTATATTTAAAATAAGTATATTTTAAAATGATGCAGGTTGTTGCAATCCTAAAAACACTTTCCTAGGAGTAAGATACACTGAACACAATGGAACTTACTTCTGAGTAGACAAGGAAAGAATTGTGTGCTTAGGCTGCAACTAACTTACAGTTAGGCCAGCATAAGCCCTGGCATAAGTTCTTTGCTGACCTGGGAGTGTCACAAAAGTGCCGTAAGGCGCTTCTGCACCACTTGTAGGGTGGTTAAGCCAGGCAAATGCCAACATTCACACACCATCAAGGGAAGATATGCCAGGTGAGTTAGGCTGGCCTAAATTGTTTAGGACTGCTCCCTAAGTATACGTTCAAAGCATACTTAAAAGTGATTGTGGACCAAAACTTTATGCACCTTTTGTAGACTTTGAAGATATAGTACTTCTGTATTTTCCTGAGGCTGCATTCATAACCCCCAGATGTGCCAGTTAGTCTGGCACAAGTCCCGGGCTGGCTTAGGGGTGTTGCAAAAGTACCCTAAGGCATTTCTGCGCCACTTTGGGTTGGGGTGGTGGTTAAGCCAGTGCACAAACATGTACCAGCCTCCCCACATTAGCATAGGTACAGGTTAATGGGGAAGTTGTGTTGGCCTAAATTGGTTGCACTTGGGTCCTGTCAGTAAGAGAAAAATCAGCTTGGAGAGCCATTTTCAACAAAAAATAAAGGAAAGCTACACCATTCCCAAAAGCTACACTGGCCTTCTGCATTGTTGCACCCATTCTGGTCAATGGGGCTTTCTTCAGGTAAATGTGCAAGGACTATAGCCTTAGACCACAGTCCTAACCATGTCTACTCAAAAGTAAGTCCCATTGTGTTCAGTGGGTCTTACTCCCAGAAAGTGTCTTTAGGATTGCAGCCTTAGTCACATGTCTCCATTATAGACTTTTAAGTCTGGGAGAAAAATGTACATGAAATGTATAGTTTTGCCCTGAAATAATCTGATGAGCTGGCGATGATTTACTTGGGATTTCAAATTTTTTTTGACAAGTCAAGCAGATTAGGATGTAAAGTCTTGTTTGGAGGGTTGTTGCACATCTTATGAAGCATTACCATAAAATAGAAGTATCTGTTTCACTAGCAAAACTTTAGACTGATCAGTGCTGTGAGCCATCATGAATAAAACAAAGACTCTGCCGGTTACTGGAAAAATATGTATAACAGGGTCTATTCTGAGCAACAGTTTGCTTCAGTGCAAAGATGACTGCCAAGATATATAGAGCAGGCTCAGTTTCTCATTGAGTATTTTAAATGTTCCTGGACATCTGACCATTTCAGTTACTGTAATTATAGAAAGACAGCAATCAATGGACAAACTGCTTTTGGTGGATGATGTCCATGATCTATACTGTAGAAATCAACCAGTGGCAGGCTCCTGAAGAATAAATATACTATTCAGTTCAGAGGAGTTTATTTTATAACCTTCTTCAGCTTTTCTACCATACGATCATTGAAATCTTTCTAGGATCAAAAGTGAGAGTCTGTGCTGAATCTGATGATTAGTGAACTTTATTTGCTGCCTACAAAGTAAGAGGTTGCAGATCCTTAATTGGGGATATTTTCCAATCATGTCTTTTTCAAACCTGTTGATAGGTATATAATGTAACTTGTTTGTACCCAAGACAGCATAAAATACTGTTGTTTGCCATTTCACCCTTTAGCCTGACAACAATTACTCAAAACCTTGCATTGGACCACAAAAGAACCAGCACAGTCCCAACAATGATAAATAGGTTCTTGGATCTGAATAAGCCCTTCTTTTTTATCCCCAACTTGATTTACCAATTGAAGCAAGCTGCTGTTCTTGCCAAGAGGGTTTACATGCCTAAGCAGGGATGGCAGTGTCTCTAAGATCAAGCAAAACAGAACTGTGATGGAGCATTGCTTTCTTTCTCTTTCTAGGTAGAGGACAAGCTGGTTACATATTACGTAATTAGTTCCAAGGTCAGCATGCCGGGGAGAAATTTTAATGGGTTTTACTTTAAAATGTTTGGCACATTTCTGACAAAGGACACAGCAGTATGAAAAAGTTATGCTTCTCTGTGTGTTTTTTCTTTTTCTTTTTAAATTTGGCATGCGTCACAATGAATCTCTAAACTGAAAGAATCTCATTCAAGGTAGTGCAAGTTTTAACTTGTCCCTCAAAGAGATAGATGTAATGCTCATACTGACACCCTCCAGTATAAGCTTATCCTTATTTACTCAGAAGAAAGCCCCACTGTATCTATATCCACTGTATCCACTTACTCCAGGTAACTGTAACCCTTATTCATTTCATCCACTTGCACCCTCTGTGCTCATTTATAGTCCAATTCTACGCTGTACATATCTATTCAGAATTAAATCCTGCTCAGCTTAGTGGGACTTACTTCTAAATGAGTATGCATAGGAATACAGACCCAGGGTGCAATTTTTTATATTGTATATTAAAATGGGTTTTGTCCTATTGAAGATAATGGGATTTAAGCACTCTGCCCCAGACTGCAGCCTGCTATAGTTGGTATTAAAATTATGCAAATAAAAAGCTATGCAAATAAGTGTAAGCTTCATGGAATCACTCCTGATTTTTTCATCCATCAAAGAACATATCAAGCCTTATTACTTTTATTATGATGGCTATCCTCACAAACCTCATATTGCTTTCTAAAAGTTTACAGATTCATTTCAAGAGCCAGCTGGGATATTTTCAAAATAGTTGCCAAATTTGTTGTGCATAACAGGTTAGCTTGCAATAACATGCATATTCATTTACTACATTAAAAATAGAGGAAAGATGGAATTTGATTAAATGAAAATACAGTTCGTTGGATAATTCCCAATTTTTAAAAAAAAATCAAAACACTTCATGACTTACATGATCATTCTTTCCTTGCAGTACGGATACTTTGGCTTCTCTTCAAGTCTTTGTATATCAGAGAATCTTATCTTAGGACCCTTTCTGGAACATTTGCATTTTGATCCTATAAGAAAAAGTATATAGCCATCCTCATTAATTTATGAGATCCACTGCCTATCATATAACTGTATCATTCTATGCCTACAGTGCTCTTAAACATGTGCAAATGTGTCAGGTATTCAAAAATAAAGGAAACAGTTTCTATGCAGTTGAATGTATACGAAAGAATAATTTTTAAGCTTGGTTTGAGGCCTTCTAAAGAACTATTTTATTTATTCAGTCTGCAATCCTATACATACTTTCCTGTGCCTAAATTGAAGACAAAGGGATTTAATTCTGAGTAGACATGCTTTGGAAAGGTAGTTAAGACTAAAGTTTTGTACATGGTCAGGCTGCTGAAATTCCATCCGTCAATGGGATAGGCAACTTGTTATATGTCTACTCAGAAGTAAAACCACTAAGTTCACTAGGACTAATTCCCGAGTAAGCATACACATTATTTCAGCCTTTGTATTTGAAGCCGTGTGGCAAAGCTATCTATTAAAACAGTACCTGCTGTGATCAAACTGTGAAAACTTTGTGAAAAAAATCAAACCATGCTAGAAGGTTGAAACTTAATAATGATGACTTGTGCTGCTCTTTACCTCTTCCCCTCAATAAAAATGTAAAAGAATTTAAGGAATTCTTGAGCACTTCTTAAGACCGTTGTAAATATAAGCTTTAAACTTGGCAAAATCCAGCAATCAAACCAAGCCCTAAGAAATTCAAACAATTGCCAAAACTTTATATACTGCTAAATCTAGTGATAACCACACCAGTTTCTAGTCCACTTTCTCCACTGCGCATTAATGTATATAAACTGACATGTTCCAGAGGAGTTCATGTCACAATCAGGGAAGTAAAAAAATGAATACATATTCTTCTGTAGCTCAGAAGCTAAAATGCTAACTGGGAACACCAGTTGGCCCATTTTGCCTTCCCTGTTTTTTATGCATCTTTATTTTCCAAGATATTTGGTCCCTCCTTTGTAAGGAAGTTCAGCGCATCAGTTTTTCTGTGCACAGAAACACATTGCAAGCAACTCTTTGAAAGTGAAAGGATAGGTAGAAATGATGAAACTGGTGGTTAGCGAATAACCTGTAACTTACCTTCTATGCTGGTAAAGCAGACTACAATGAACAGTAGTAGGAGAACTGCTGTCAAGAGCTTCATGATAAGCGACCTCTGGCAACTAAAGATATGTTCACTTAGATCTCACTGGACTTTTGGCTTTCACTTCTTGCTGTGGTCAGACTGAGCCTTGAAGTTGCCAGGCTATGCCTTTTTAATGTGTCTGCCTATGATCTGCTCTCCTGGTTACTGCTGCTGCTCTATTGCAGTGCCGTCAGTTTCAGCCGCTCTCTGTCTGAGCACTGCCGCTTGCCTCCTCTTTTAAAACAGCTCCTGCTGCCCTTTCCTCATTAATATGCAGAGAGACTCAATTACTTACAGCAATTTCGCAATCCAGAAAAGGAGGAGGGCTTTCCAGAGAGCTAAAATAACTGATTCTGCTGAAGGCACTGGAGTATTTCGAGAATCATAACAAAATGTAGAGAGAATTATGTCTAAAGTTACTGTGAGGAAGGGGTGGGGAAGAGCTCTCCTTTTTCTCACTGTTGGATCTTGGAGGTAGCAGGCTCTGCACTTTACAAGGTGTTGTTGAGAATGGTGCAGTCAGACCGATGAGGTTGGTATATGCAAACAACCTGGGTTTTCTTTGATCACACCCTATTTTTAAAATGTGAACAAACCATGAAAAACGTGACAACCTTTCAAGAAGGGCAATTTGATCTTTGCCACATTATATTATAGTTATACGGAGGCCTGAGTTGAACTTCAATGTGATATGGCAATCCTCAAAACTTGGAACCAAAGCACTGAGCAACAAGTGGTTTTTTTGTAGGGCTTTTTAAAAAACCAAACCCCATATAACATAAATGTGTCGTTTTGTGACTACTGTTCACAGAAATAAAGTCCATTGCTTTACAATAGTCTTGATCCTTTAAATGGCCTGGGCACTTTACTAAACATCAATGCAGTTATTTATTTTTCATATTCTGATAGGAATATCCATTAAATTGCTATTTCCCTCTCAAAACTATTGGGCCTTGTCATGAGACTATTTCCAGTATCAAGTGTTATTTTGTAATCATTCACTTCTGTGTCAATGTAGTCTCTCACTAGTCTTGTCACTAATCAATAAAATAGCATTTCCAAATTTAAACTGGAGGTCCAGGCCTTATGAATGAATATAGGTTCATACATATATTAAACGATCACAGTAGTTTCTAGAAAGCACAATCAGGCTGAGACTGTTTGTAAGTCATTTGTGTGCAAGACCTCCGTAAATGTGGTTGTAACAGTCTATTTTATCGTACAACAAAAGTATTTAGAATTACATGGCCAATGGTGAGTGTCAGAGACTAATAATACAAGCCAGTCTCCATGTACAGTAGTTATGCTTTCACAACCACCACACCTTCAAAAATAAGCACAAACGTCAATGACATGAATGAATCAGACTTTAATGAGATGGATTGAGATCTGGCTCTCTGAAGGCTCTTAAGAGAAACTATTTTCAGGTCATTGTTGGTGAGAAGATAAAATTACATATTTTATTGGATACACATCATTATCCTGGACATCTTGGAGACTACTGCATGCATTCATGTACACACGTCCACACGCATACACACTCCACATGTTACAGTATCTCACTCATTATTTTTCCATTTCTTATTCCTCCTTTACCTCCACTTTCTTTACCTCCAAATCTTCATTTTCTAAAGCTGCTTGATTTTAGGGGTGCACACCCAAAATTATTAAATGTGTACTAATTATGCATTATGTACTTATTATGCATTGTGTAATTATTAAATGTGTACTAACTGTGCATTCCCTTGAACTGTCCTGTGATATATGAGACTAAACTGGTGGATTGTTTTTACTCATGAAAAGCATGTCTGTAAGCGAACTAGTGATTCTGGTCTCCATTAGTGAATGTCAGTGAAAGTTGTGGTGGTGGGTGGGGACATAATTTAACAGTGGTTCCATGAATATAAATCCAGTAGAACCAAGTCAGAAGATTAACCCCACTTGTAAATCAATTACATCAATACATTACATTAATATGAATGGTCTTGCATTGAGTTTGTAGCCGGTATTGTTTCCAACGTCTAACTGTTGGCAAGTTAAGAAGTACATGCATACCACACGCACAAAGAATATGCCGAACAATGTTTCCATTCCCCCTCCCCCCGCATGCTATACCATTCATGTGAGACGTGCGGCTGACATGCCTGGAACATCCTGAATATCCTTGAGGCTTACTGATGCAAATGTCTGTGTTTGTTTCCTTTCCAAGACGTGCATCTTATGTACCATCTTATGTGCTTGTGTGTGCCTACGTATGAGTCTGTCATCAAGAAAAAAGTGCTTGCAAGTTGAAGTAAACACGCAAAATTAAAAACATCCGATGCGCAAGTCCATTGAAGAGTGTCTCATTATAGTTTTTTATTACTCCTATTTTTTTATTAAAACCAAATCCCAAATATGAATTTAAAAAGTACTAGGTTGGCAGTTTTGGTGATTTTTTAAAATATGGTTTTAGGATGGGAAAAAATTAAGAAAACATCATGCTAAGTTTCATGAATATTTGAGTTAGGAGAGAGTTTAAAGTGTGGGATGGTGATAGACTGTTTTATTTAATATTTTTATAACATCACTGTTGATTTGAAACGTGAATACATTGATTTATAGATACAGGCATCCCCCACTTATTGGACTGGTTAGGAACGAGAGGTCTATCCAAAAATGAAAATGCTGAGAAGTGGAACCCAATCTTATTTAATTTATTAATGTTTTTTCCATTGCTTTTTTAGCTAGCAAATTTCAAATGCCCCTTTTATCTTGCAAATTCCTGCTACCACACAAATATTTTTGCAAATGGATTCTCATTAACTCCTTTGGATATGGGATTAGATAAGGAGCTACAAGTTGGGGGGAGGGCAATTTTGGTCTTTAGATCAGCAGAGAGGGAGGTTGAAAGAGTGTAACATGTATTTAATGAGTAATGGTGCATTTAATGAGTTATGGGTATAATTGAAAGGAGTTGAAAGAGTGGATTGTCAGAAAATGAACCATCAGAGAGTGGGAGACACCTGTAATTGACTTGATTGCCATAGCTGAAATCAATATTTATTTCAATTTTTGTGTCAAAATACATCTATCCTGCTTTTGCCCTCAATTGATCAAACTGGTTCAAATTACTAACACCAGCAAAACAACAAATTTCAGAGAACTACAACCCAAATATTTAAAGGGGCTGCCTGCTGAAATAGCAGCATCTTTAACCTCTGCCAGAATACAAACTTGGATAGAGACTCCACCACCCCAGCAATGTCTGTTCTAGTGGCTTCTGCTGGTGTTCTTTTGCATTTTAGATTGTGAGCCCTTTGGGTACAGGGACCCATTAGCTATTGATTAGCTATTATTTTTTTCATTTTCTGTGTAAACTGCTTTGTGAACTTTATAGTTGTAAAGCAGTATATATACTGTAGATAGATAGATAGAACCACATCTCACTGCACATTACAGAGTTTCAAAGGATGGTACCACCATAGAGAAAGTCTGCTCAGGCAGTATCATCAGCATCAACTGAAACCCAGAAAGGAATGGAATGTATAGTGACATGTCTCCCCTGAAGATCTTAAGGGGTGGGCAGACAAAAAACAAAACAGGCAGTCTGTTAGGTAGACAACTTAAATACTGTATGCATGAAGAACCAGCCATTCAAAAAGATGAGTCTAAGCACTGTTCACATAGTGATAAAGCTGTCAGTTTATTTGAGGGTGCTTTTTAAAACTCAGAGCCATAGAAGGCCTGCCACAAGCCATTTCCTCACAATCCATTACAGTTATTTCAGTACATGCAAAGGACTGGTTAAAGCCAGACCAGTGCCTGAGGCACTGAAGATATTCCTCCATATCCTGCTCCCCCCATTGCTGTTGTGTCTATCTTCACACACCCCAACTCCTCTACCATGCATCACTTCAAAACTGGCCAAACTGAGAGGATCTTGGAAACAGATGTTCATCTTCCACTCACAGGATCCTCCACGCGTGGCCTGTTCTGTAGAAGCACTGGGCTGCAGAAGAGGGATGTGATGATGGCAAGCAATTACCTCTTGAGCTTCCAACCCAACCATCACAGCCTCCTTATCTCCTCCACCCAGGAGGTTTTCAAAACTGGCTGAATGGGAGTCTTCCATTATCCTCTGTAAGATCCTCCAGTTGACCTGCTTTGCTGGATGGCAAAAGGGATAAAGAGGCATTCATATCCCTATGGTTCTCCTTCCAAAGAAGCCAATGTGAAAAGGATTGCAGCAGCTCCAAGCTCCCCCTTAGCTCTGCTTTGGAAGAGGACATAGGTTTTGCTTCTCCTATTATTTGGTTTCCAGGAAGTGAACAAGAAGAGGATGGTCAATGGCTGAGCCAAGCAATGCCACGGGATAGCAAGCCAGGGAAGGAAGAAAGATTGTTGCCTCCCTCAACGCACCACTCAAAGAGGCAGCTTCACCCAATCTCATATTGGGTCCTGTCTTGCAGACACATTTTAATCTGTTTCCCATCTTTCAAAAGGAGTTTGGGCAACATGCAGTTATTAAAATCATGAATGCATAGAGCTGTTAAAATCACCCAAGACACAGTAAACCATTAAAAATTGCCATATGTACCCAAAACATTGATAATACTGATTTTTTTGGGATTGTGTTCACATGCAAATGGGACAGAGGGTCCTGTCCCAATTTTGTGGAAGACAATTATAGTAACCCTAACTAGGAACCAGATTTGATAACTCATCCCAGAACAGATCATTGAAGGAAAACCCTGAAATTGTGCTCCTCCTAATAATATTTCCCATTAAAAGAATTCTGAGGAAGCCGTAGCCATTAGGATGTTTTGTTGGGGCAAGTAACTTAGGAGAACTTGGGCTCTCACCAAACATGATATTGCCACTAAAATGCTTTTGTCACCAGAATAACCTTCAGCATATTTCAACAAAAGCTCATGTTAGGGGTCTACTTCCTTTTCCTATGTGAATATCTGGGGTGCTTCATAGAATCATAGAATCCTAGAGTTGGAAGGGACCTAATAGGTCATCTAGTCCAACCCCCTGCCTGTAGCAGGAAATCCTCCTAGAACATCTCTGACAGGTACTCGTGGAGCCTCTGCTTGAAAATCCCGAGTGTGGGAGAGTCCACCCTTGGCAATCTGTTCCACTGCCGAACCACCCTCACCGTCAGGAATTTTTTCTGGATATCCAGTCGGAATCTCCTTTCTTGCAGTTTGTACCCATTGGTTCTAGTTCTGCTTTCAGAATCAGCCATGAACAAATGGGCCCTTTCCTCCCTATGACAGCCCTTCAGGTATCTGAAGAGGGCAATCATGTCTCTCCTCAGCCTCCTCTTCTCCAGGCTGAACAGGCTCCAGGCTTCAAGTAGAAGAACACACAAACATTGAAGGTAACTGAAGAGAAGGTCTTTGGACCATAATTCCTGAACATGTAGGAAAAAACAGGAGCTCAATTTTATTAGTTTTATTTCCCACCCTATTAGTAGGTTCCAGAGTGTGTTTTTATCCTACTATCCCAACAAACTGTTAAAGCCAAGCTGGCTGAGAGATTGTGCCCAAATGCTCCCATTACCAGATGTAAACTAAAACAAAGAAATGGGAAAACATTAGAAGTTTTGACTGCTGCGCTTGGAAGGCTCCCAGAAGCAACTATCAGGTTCATAATAGAATTTGGAATGCTAGGCTAGATGGATTTGCAGCCGGATCTAGCAAATTAATCATCATTTTTAAAAATTACAAAACTGAGCAACCATTATATGTAGTTTTGCTTATCATTTCTTTTAATTAGTGAAATAGTATCTTCAGGAATGAGGACTATCATGTTGTTTGGTGATGGGGCACTCTCACCATACACCAGCATCCTATTCATTGAAAAATGTGGGACCTTGCTCCCCTTTTTTGGGACACTGAGTTTTGCATCAGACATAAAATTGTATATTCAATGTTCCTGTCCCCCACCAACCAACCCCCACACTCAGTAAGCACAGTTATCCTCTTCTGGGCTACACAGCATTCTTTAACCTGGGTGATATTGACAGATGTTGGCAACTGACAGATGTTGGCAATGCTCACTTTTGTCTGGACTATTGTTCTTGCAATGATACCAGACAATGATTTAGCAAATGGCTGTATCACTTACCCTTGGCCACATGGATTTCTCCGAGAAGAAAAGCACCATACAAATTTTAGAATAGATAAAAAAATACCCTGTTTGTCTCCCACATTGAGATGGATGACAGGCTGAACACTTATTCTCATTAAACATTCTTTTCAGCTTTTCTTTTCAGAGTTTGTCCTCAAGATACAGTTTCTTGGCCACAGTGTTCAAATGGTGAAAATTAAACCTCTAAATGGACTAGACACAGCATAGCATAGCAAATGAATGGATGTTTGATGCAATGGATCATGTGACCAAGGGCACTCATTCATTTCCCTATGACTTGAGTCTGCAGAGTGGCTGAAGGGCTGCTTCAGGGTTTCTAGCACATGGTGGTGCTAACAAGGAAAGGACAGCATATACTTCATATGCAGCTGATTACTTGTTGTGATCCGACAAGAGAGAGTACACAGTGAACCAGTGTCTAACTATTGAGCTATCTAACCTGATCTAACTATTCTTTTTTGAATAATCTCAGAAGAAACGAGAGAGAGAGAGAGAGAGAGAGAGAGAGAGAGAGAGAGAGAGAGAGAGAGAGAGCATTCCATTCATAGTATTGCACAAGCAAGCATAAAAGCATGAGTTCTAGCCATAAAAGCTGTGAGCATGAAGATCATAGTTGCTGTGATCTGTCATCACAAGTTAATAAAAGTAGTGTTGCAAGGGACTTGTTGGTCCCTGCCACTTTGCATTACATTAGTCTCAGATTGATGTGAATTTATTATGCCTCCAAGATAGTAATGGTGCCTGCCTGTGCAAGGAACACGTATATAAAACTTGAAGATATGGGTCTTTGTTTGAAGTTGAGGATACTACCAAATCCTCTTCTACCATCACATTCAACTTCCATTCTGCTTCCATCCTTCTGCTTAAGCATTGCTTATGCCAAAGAATTCAGATTAATACTTAATCGTGTAATAAAAAGAAAAAAAAGCAGGCCTCCATCAGTCTTGAAAGACTATGGTATCGTGCTCTGCACAGCATACGCTGCATGCGAAACACGAAAGCCTGGGTTGGATTGTTATGGAGGATAGGCTGTTACCCAAGCAGCAAATCCCCCCTCTCCACGCCACTGAATTAGTCCAATGGAAAGGCAGAGCCAATACAATTGGATCCAGCTGGCGTCGCAGAGCTGGGCTAGGGACAGGAGCTCACCCTGTCTTGTGGGGCCGACCCGGGTCTCGAAACCTGGCCTGCTGGTTAACAGGCACAGCGTCTTAGCCATTTGCGCCACCCACAGCCCTTAGTGTAATAATAATATTGTAATAATACCAAAGTAAACTATTATTTTATTTATTGTATTTTAATTTTTATTTATTGTATTATTGAATTTATTTATAATGTAGTAAACTATTTTATTATTGCTTAATTAAAAACTAGGTCTATTATAAAATACTGGAACTAAAATATTGGTTTCAGATATGTGGGAGAATTATCAAAGGTTCGCCTTCATTCTTTCAAAAAGAACCTATCACAACGTTAAAAAAATGTTTTTGTGGTTTTCAGGGAGATAAATCATTATAAGCTGTTCCAATTTTTATTTTGTTTATAAGATCTTATAAATATTGAAGGAAATATTTCAGTATTTCAATAATGCATTAGGAAGGATTGAGAGGGGGCTGAGCTGGAAATGAAATCTCTATACTGCTGATCTCTATAATTCAAACATTCAGATCCTCCAAATCCTTTTGAAACCAGATCTATTTGCTGAAAACCCCTTTCCCTTGTAAGAACTGGGAAAATGGCCTAGCTCTGCCACAATTTGTTGTATTATCCTTTTGTAAAGTCTGAATTATTCATATGGGACATATGAGGTGGTAAAAGAGAAGCTAGGACCAATCAACAATTCCAGTAAATTATGAAATTTTTGTATATTAAAAATATCTGCACCAATTTTTGGCAAATTTTCCAAATTTTTCCTGACAGCAATCAGATATTTGCTGACCTGTTTCTCTAGCACAATGGTTCTCAAAGTGGATGTCCATGGGGGATTGCAGCCAAACTGGAGCAAGTCCAGAGGAGAGTGACAAGAATGATCAGTGGGATGGAAGGAAAACCCTACAAGGAAAGGTTGGGGGAACTTGGGATGTTCAGCCTGGGAAAGAGAAGGCTGAGAGGAAACATGATTGCCCTCTTCAGATACCTGAAGGGCTGTCATATGGAGGAAGGGGCTCATTTGTTCTTGGCTGCCTCTGAAAGCAGAACTAGAACCAATGGGTACAAACTGTAAGAAGGGAGACTCTGGTTCGATATCAGGAAAAAATTCCTGACGGTGAGGGTGGTTCAGCAGTGGAACTGATTGCCAAGGGAGATGGTGGACTCTCCCTCACTGGGAATCTTCAAGCAGAGGCTTGACAAGCACCTGTCAGGGATGTCTAGGACAGCGTTTCTCAAAGTGGGGGTCGGGACCCCTTTGGGGGTTCGCCTACAGCTTTCCTGGGGGTCGCCTAAAGACCCCTGGTGCAGGGGACCAGGTCAGGCTTGCCAGACCTCCGGCTGTAGCTGCACGCACACTGGGGCTCACTGACAGCCTCAGGGCCCAATCCTATCCATGCCTACTCTGAAATAAATCCCATTGTGTTCAATGTGTGGATAGAACACACATTTCATTTGTTACAATGAAAATACATCTTGCATATCGGATATTTACATTATGATTCATAACAGTAGCAAAATTACAGTTATAAAGTAGCAACAAAAATAATTTTATGGTTGGGGGTCCCCACAACATGAGGAACTTATAAAGGGGTCATGGCGTTAGGAAGATTGAGAATCACTGCTATAGGAGGATCTCCTGCTACAGGCAGGGGGTTGGTCTAGATGACCTACTGGGTACCTTCCAACTCTTCCAATACCTTCCAATAATCAATAATCTAGGATTCTAGGAATATATGGACAGGTGCCATATAGGAATGCAGCACTCAGGCTGCAATCCATGCTTTCCTGGGAGTTAGTCTTATTGGACACAATGGCGCTTACTTCCAAGTAAACAGGGAGGAGCTCTGACATCACAATGATGTCATTTCTTGTTTGATGTCACTTCCAGCCATTGCATCACTTCTGGGAGGTGTTATTGTTGTTGTTGGTCCCGGACAGACGGTCTTTCTTGGGGGGGGGGGTGTCCCAGGCTAAAATTCTCAAAAACCAATGGTCTAGCTCTAGGTAACAAATTGAAGGAAGGGGATCCCTAATAGGGAAATCACCTACATATAAATCCCTAACATGTTTCAAAGTCAATGGAATCACCAAATAATCAATGACTATGGCTTCCTGTTAAGACATGCATGTAAGTTCCCCTTACATGGGGGAATATTTATAATCAGGGAAACCATTTAACCTGATGCTATTATGAATCTTCACCAACAGAAGTCATACTGTATTAAATTGCCTATCTTTTGACAAGCTGTTAAGAAAGATTGGGTAGCAGGAAATCTGTATCAATTACCAAGTTCTTATGAGCTATTGGAGATCCATTCCTTATCCTAGTCTCGCTTTGAAATCTCCCACCCACAAAAAGGGGGCCTGAAGATACAGTATTACCTCGCAAGTTTGTCCACTATATTACTCAAATGGCTCTAATGTTGTTTATGCTGTGTGTTGTCAGTGAGGAAGGAATGTATACTTAGAATAATTGTTTTTATTGATCACTGATCATTGCAACTGATCAGTTGATCACTGCTAAGCCTGAGCTTAAGAGTTTTTGTGTGATCACTTGGGTTCATCAACTTGACTGGTACTGCACTTAAGTGCTGTGAAACCACTGCAGTGAACCCAACCAAAGGCCAGCCCTCTGAATTTACCTTAAATACTGGTACAAAATACGTAATACAGTGGTGCCTCACATAAAGAACGCCTCATGTAAAGTATGTTTCACGTAACAAACAAAAATTTCTCTAGGATTCTGCTTCATGTAACAAACTGTGCTTCATGTAAAGAACACATTCGTTGGAAGTTGGGGCAGATGGGCTGGCTGGCAGCCCTTTTAAAAAACGTCAGGGCTGCCTGTGCACCTGCCCATAGTGAAAGCAACACTTCCATGCTGTTCCTCCTGTGGCCGGGTGTCCGCTGGGCAGAGGGAGAGAAGAGCAGTGGAGAAGAGGGAAGCAGCTCAGGGCTAGCCAGAAGGGAGCAGGGGAGAGAGAGGCTCAGGATGGAGAGAAGGAGAAAGTGGGGAGACACTTTGAAGGTGTCTTGGATTGCAGCCTCCTAACCATGTCTACCCAGAAGTAAGCCCCATTGTGTTAAATGGGTCTTACTCCCAAGAAAGTGTCTGTAGGACTGCAGCCTAAGTAGACTTCATAAGATCATGAACAGTGAATGCATGTTTTGAATTCAATTCCTTTGTTTTGTCATCATTTTTACGTCCAGTTAATATTTTTATATGAATATTTTTGGGATTGTGGAGCCAATCATCTGAGTTTCCATTATTTCCTATGGGAAAATCCACTTGACATAAAGAATGTTTCATGTAACAAACATGCCTCCAGAATGAATTAAATTTGTTACGTGAGGCGTCACTGTACAACCAAAAAATTAATCTGATCAAGCATTCAAGTTTCTTATAAAAGGGCAATAACCATTCCCTTAAGGCAGTGGTTCTCGATCATTTCAGTCTGGGATCTCTTCTGAAAATGCCAATCTTTCCAGGACCCGCTAGAAGTGATGTATTTGCCAGAATGACATCAACCGGCAAGTGACATTACTATGGTAGCAGAGCTCCTCCAAGTCTACTCAGGAGAAAGTCCATTGTGTTCAATGAGACTTACTACCAGGGAAGCAGCCTTCTGCCCCCATTCCAAGATTGTGGTGCCCAGTGCCAAATTCCAGGATGGCAGCATCCAGCTTTTCGCAAACCCCCCTGAAATGGAGATGCACCCCCCAGGAGGTCCCAACCCCTACTTTGAGAACCACTGCAAGGAGTTCTAAGAAACCCTTGTTACTGGACTTTCCTCTTCAACCAGTGACATTTCAGGAAATGTGAATGTCAGGTGATTTCCCGTCCACTTAAAGGGATGTTATTATTTTGTCAGGCCTCATGAAAAGATAGAGCCCCAACTTGGTCTTCGGAGCATATATGTCCTTTCCCAACAAAAACCACAGCTATCCCTTCCCTTGACTCTGTAAATCCCTTCTCTGTAAATCTAATGAATGGTATATTTAGAGCACAATCCTAAAGAATTTAGGCCGGCCTAAGTCACATAGTATATCTTTCCATGGTGGTATGGGGAGGTCAGGGTATGCCTATGTAATGGCCTAACCTCCACACAAGTGGGGCAAAAGTGCCTTATGGCACCTTTGTGACACCCCCAGATTGGCACAGGAGTCAGGACTTATTACGGGGCTCTCAGAGAGTAACTCTATCCCACCATCCTAGCTGTCTTGTATATTGGCTTAATAAAATGGATAAGAGTATAACCTGCTGTTTTATATGCCTTGTTCTTCCAATGCAGATTGTTTGTGGAATTAAAAAAAGCAATGTGAAGATGAAAAAAATTGTGCTTCTAAAAAATATTCTTAGCAGCAGCTTTAACTGTGTAACTGTTTATTAGGAGTTTCCTTCTGTGCTGGTTATTTTCCCCTGTATTTTATCACAGTTTGGGGAAATGATGTGTTTATATAAAAGCATGTCTCTCAAAATGCTTGCTGGAGGAAGTATTGCAGTATTTGTTCCTATCAGTGGTGAGTTAAAAATCAGTTTGTAAAATGAGGCATAAGAAGCCCATTGGATTTGATCAAATTTTGGGGTTTTCTTTCTTTTCTACAACTTGTAAGTGGTAGAGCTGCTGCAGTTATATAAAACAGTGGAAGATCTGAGATTGGCTCCCCTGAAATGTAGAAATTGCTGTTTCTAAAAGAGCAATCAATGGCACAATTAAAGGGGACGGGAAGAATTCTGGTTGGGACCTTGGAACTATTCTGATCAATCAATCATCTCAGTCTGGAGACTTTTCTAATGCCTGTTTGCTGGTGTTTTTCTTCCTTTTTTAAAGATTCTGAAGTCTTTGAATAATTTATTTACTTATATAGCTATGTAAACTGTTTTGTGAAAGATTTTGTTGAAAAGCAGTATAATGATGCTTCATTATTATCGTGCATATCACAGTGGGTGGTTCTTTAGCCGACTTGGCATTCATCATTAGTTGGTTCCTAGCCAGGAACCAGGACATCATGATGTATTTCAATCAATCAATCAACTAACAGTATATATATAATATGTACTATTTTTCAACAAAAGATTCACAAAGCAGTTTACAGAGAAAATGAAAACCAATCGCTTATATTCACAAATATGGTTTATATTTCTTTAACTATACAATAAAATCTTAGATTGATAGTAACTTGGATTGAGAGTGTTTTGCAAGACAAGCAAGCAACTTGATATACAAGCGTCGTCTTGGTAAACAAAACAAAAAATAATTTCAGCATTCTGCCAGGATCTTCTCAGCCTCTCCCGAGAGAACCTCCAATGCATGTCTACTCTGAAGTAAGCCTACTACAGTCAATAGGGCACATTCCTATATAAGGGGGACAATGGAAATGAGCCTAATGCTGCAATCCTAAAGACACTTTCCTAGGAGTAAGACACAGTAAACACAATGGGGCTTACTTTTGAGCAAACGTGGTTAGGATTATACTCTAAGAGACCTAGCCTAGCATGTGTACTCTAAAGTAAGCCCTATTATAATCAGTGGGGTTCATTCCTGTAAGGGGGCAGATTGCAGCCTGAAAGGCCTGAGAGACTAAGGGTGCAGTTCTAACCGAGGCCGGCACAACTCATTGGTCTTCCCATTCCTGTGATGTGAGGAGACAAGTGTATGTCTGTGCACAGGCCTAACACTTCCTAAGGAGTGACACAGAAGTGCCTTTACAGCACTTCTGTGACACTCGCAGGCCAGCATGGGATTTGTGTTGGAGCTTATGCCAGCCTAACTGGGGATTAGAATTGCAACCTACATGCAGGCTATTATGTTTAATTTTTTATATTTTGTATTTTCTTTATTATTTTGTATTATATTAAAGTATTGTAATCATTTTCATATGAATGTTTTTGAGTTGTGGAATGAATCATCCTGAGTTTCCATTATTTCTTATGTGAAAATTCGCTTTGATATACAGTGGCACCTCGCTTAACAAGTGTTTCACATAAAGAGCATAAATTTCCAAGAAATCTTGCTTCACATAACAAGTTCCGCTTCACTTAACAAGCAAGCGTGCTATGGGCATGCATGCTATGCAGCCCTGATTCTACGCATGGAGGCTGTTTAAAAGGGCTGCCGGCCAGTGCTGCTACCTCTAACTGCTCCCAACTTGGGGGCAGTTGCCTGGAGGTGCCAGAGGCAGCTGCCCCTAACTGCCCCAAGTGCCCCCACCAACCTCCTTGAACCTCCAGCAGCAGCCCAGGTAAGCCTCCCAGGAGAGTGTCTTTGATTACAGTCTCCTAACTATGTCTACTCAGAAGGAAGCTCCATTGTGTTAAATGGGGCTTACTCCCAGGAAAGTGTCTTTGATTGCAGCCTCTTAACTATGTCTACCCAGAAGTAAGCCCCATTGTGTTAAATGTCTTTTAACACACCAGGAAAGTGTCTTTAGGATTGCAGCCTAAGTATACTTCATAGGATCATGCACATTGAATGCATGTTTTGAATTCAATTCCAGTGTTTTGTCATCATTTTTACATCCAGTTAATATTTTTATATGAATATTTGGGAGGTTGAGGAACCAATAGTCTGAAATTCCATTATTTCCTATGGAAAAATCTGCTTCACTTAAAGAGCGTTTAACTTAAAGAGCATGCCTCCGGAACAAATTAAGCTCTTTATGTGAGGCACCACTGTACAAGCATTTTGGATTATAAGTATGCCTCTGGAACGGATTATACTCACGTATCAAGGTACCACTGTAATGTGTGCTGAACTCAGCAGGGTAGCTTTTGGAATCTGAACAGATTTAATTTCTCAATATTCAGATGTTTTAAATGCAGCACAAGTGTTTCGGGGCTGTATCCAGTGTACCAATCACCACTGGGATAACCACTGCTGGTGTGTGCCATAACCTCTGGATTTCTGTTTTAAAATCCTAATACTTCTCAATTGTTTCATGTTCTTTTTCATAGATTCTACTATTGTCAAATTTTTCTATTTCAATAAAGGTTATATTATTTTCTATTACTGTAATGATGGTGTATCATGCATCAAAGGTTTATCAGTTTATATTTGAACATCTCACATGACCTGTTCTCTCTCATTTTCTGTCGTTTTTTCTGATTAACGTTCCCACCAATTATTGACTGTATTTTGTAATTTCTGCATAAATTCCAACAGAACATTTGGTCAACGTGCATCTTCCAGTTCTGGTCTTTATTGCATTCATTTGGATATCCTGTTCTTAAGCTGCTAATAATAATTCTGTTTCTTTAAAGTTGCAGATGTTAACGATAGTCCATTTTTTCACTATTTTGCCTTTGATCTTTGCCATATATTGGCCATGCAGTCCTTTAATGTGCCAGCTTTCAGTTCTTGTTTTATTACATTTTTCCCTATATAGTTTACTTAATTTTTAATAAGTTCTTTAGGAATTCTTGTTTCTGATGCATTTATATAATCAGCCAATGTATGTTTCTCTTTGTCCATTGCAAAAGAGAACAATCCTAATCATGTATACTCAGTATTAAGCCCCATTATGTTCAATGGATCTTACTCCCATGAAAGTGTGCTTCGAACCGCAGCCATAGTCCTTTCCCACCAAATTTTCAAGGCAGGTGCAATCTGTTCCTATCTTCTATATATATATACTAACGAAAAGCGTACCCGCATTGCGGGAGTAACATTTCCCCATATGCCATCCCCCCATGGCACATAAACACCCCATACACATAAACACCCCATGCGCATGAACACCCCATGCGCAACATGCCCCCATGTGCAACATGCCCCCATGCGCCAATGATCCACCCATGCACAACTGTTCCCCATGCACAACTTCCCCCAGGTGCATCAACCCACATGTTTATCATCCCCACATGCGCAACTTTCCCCCATGCACAACTTTCCCCATGTGCAACTATACCCCATGCACATCACCCGCCCATGAACAACTTTTCCCCATGTGCAACTTCCCCCCATGCGCAACTTCCCCCATGCGCAACTTCCCCCATGCACAACTTCCCCAATGCGCAATTTCCCCATGCACATCAATCCATGTGCAACTTCCGCATGTGCATCATCCCCCCATGTGCCTCAACTCCCCATATGCAACATTACCCATCTGCATCAGTCCCCCATGTGCGTAAACCCCATGCGCATCATCCCCCATGCGCAACTTTCAGCCATGCGCAACTTTCAGCCATGCGCATCAACCCCCCATGCGCAACTTCCTTCCCATGCGCAATTTCCCCCCATGCGCAACTTTCCCCATGTGCAACTTTCCCGCAGGCGCAACTTTCCCCCAGGCGCATCATCCCCCAGGCGCATCATCCCCCAGGCGCATCATTCCCCCATGTGCAACTTTTCCCCATGCGCATCGTCCCCACATGCGCAACTTTTGCCCATGCGTAACTTTCCCCATGTGCAACTATACCCCATGCACATCATCCGCCCATGTACAACTTTTCCCCATGTGCAACTTCTCCCATGGACAACTTCCCACCATGCGCAACTTCCCCCCATGTGCATCATCCCCCCATGTGCCTCAACTCCCCATATGCAACATTACCCATCTGCATCAGTCCCCCATGTGCGTCAACCCCATGTGCATCATCCCCCATGCGCAACTTTCACCCATGTGCAACTTTCACCCATGCGCAACTTTCACCCATGTGCATCACCCCCCCATGCGCAACTTCCTTCCCATGCGCAACTTCCCCCCATGCGCAACTTTCCCCCAAGCACAACTTTCCCCCAGGTGCAACTTTCCCCCATGCGCACCATCCCCCCATGCGCAACTTTTCCCCAGGCGCAACTTCCCTCAGGCGCATCAACCCCCCATGTGCAACTTCCCCCATGCACATCAACACCCCTATGCGCAACTTCCTCCCCATGCACATAAACCCTGCATGCACATCAACCCCCATGCACATCATCCCCCATGTGCAACTTTCATGCATCTAGCCCTGGCGGTTTTGGCAGAGCGTTGATGAGTGAGTCAGTGAGTCAGTCAGTGAGTCAGTTAGAGACTTTTCTCTTTTATATATATAGAAGAAGAAAAGAGAAAAGTCACTCACTCACTCACTCATCACCGCTCTGCCAAAACCACTGGGCCTAGAAGCATGAAATTTGGGGTGGGTGTTCGTTCTGTGACTGAGGGGTGCACTAAGAACCGGTTTTCAGAAATTTCAACTGGAAGGGGGTGAAAAGGGGCGCAACGTATTTTCCTCCCTATACTTTGCATTGGAGAATTGATGACTCCTCAACATTCCTCTCCAACTGCTGGGCCTGAAGCATGGAATTCTGGGAGTTCCTTCTGTCACCTGAACTCCCACCAAGAACCATCTGGAGAAATTTAACCCTTCAGGGGCTGAAAAGGGGGCAATGTGTTTCTGTCCTATACTTAAGATGGGAGACTGACCAACATCCAGCCAATTGGGTGCACAGTGCCTGTTGCACTGGGGGATGTTGTTAGGAGGGAGGGGGATGCACTGGGGAGGATGCTGCAGCTGGGAGATGTTGCACATGGGGGGGTTGATGCTCATGGGGGGAAGTTGCGTATGGGGGAAGTTGCGCATGAGGAACTGATGCGCATGGGGTGTTGATGCGCATGGGGGAAAGTTGTGTATGGGGGAAGGTTGCACGTGGGGGAAAATTGCGCATGTGGGAAGTTGTGCATGTGGGAAGTTGTGCATTGGGGAAGTTGTGCATGGGGTGCTGATGCGCATGGGCTGTTGATGGGCATGGGGAATGTTGTGCATGGGAGACTGGTGCGCATAGGGGACTGGTGTGCAGGGGGACTGGTGCGCATGGGGTGTTGATGCTCATGGGTGTTGATGCGCATGGGGGATGTTGCGCATGGGGGATGATGCGCATGGGGATGATGCGCATGGGGGATGATGCACATGGGGATGATGTGCCTGGGGGAAGTTGCGCATGGGGTGTTGATGTGCTTGGGGATGTTGCGCATGGGGGGATGTTGCACACAGGATACTGATGTGCATGGGGGAGTTGCGCATGGGTATCAATGTGCATGAGGTGTTGATGCACGGTTGGGGGATGGATTATGGGGAGATGTTACTCCTGCAACGTGGGTACGCTTTTGCTAGTTGCTAAATAAATGTTAAACTAGGGGCGCATGCCCCTAGGGGGATACAATATCCCCCAAATCCAGAGTAACTATGGGGAGTCCTTGCTCCGGTGTAAGAACAACTTACTCTGGATTCCAATATGAATTTCCCATAGATTTTCACTAGGTGGTGCAATAACTATGGGTGCATGTAAAGTCTCTTCCGTGCTCCCATAGTTACTCTGGATTTGGGGGATATTGTATTGTCATAAGTTTTCTAATTTTAGTTCCAGCTGTATATTTTATAACTAATGTTGCCCAGCTGTCAATGGCTTTAAATGTGTCCCCACCATTTAACTTAGATTTCAGAATTATTCTAACACTCTGGGTATAGTCCTTTTTCATAACGATTTTCATTTCTTCATGCTTGATGCTATTCAATTGTAAAATGTCAAGATATTTATAGGCTTCTTTCTGGTTGGACTTTATAATTTGGCCATTTGACATTTCAGTGCAATCTGTGTTATTTTAACTCTCTTCATAGCTGTTTCTGACTTTCCACAGGGCTTTAAGTCATTTATATAGAGCAAATTGTTAGTTTTTTAAAAACAAATTTTTGCCCAGTAGGTCCACCTCTGGCCCTTGCAGAGGACAGATGATTTGAGGACAGGCATCTGATGGGGCACTGTGTGATACAGGAAGCTAGACTAGATGGACCTTTGACCTGATCCACTGGAGGCTCTTCTTATGTTGCTATGTTCTTAGATAGTACCTGAAGAGGCAAATGCTATATGCAGGGAGAGTTTCATTCCATGATTTTGAATCCTGGATCCAGTGGTATAGCTAGTGGGTAGTAGCAATTTAGGGGGGCAACAAGTTGAACTTGAACCTAATGGCTAAAATTGTGAAAAACTGGGTATAATAATAATAATAATAATAATAATAATAATAATAATAATAATAATAATAGAATAAAGTATAATGATTAATTATAATTAACATAATGCAAAATAATCCTCTTACATTTCTACTGGCATGTAATAATTCCTACCCAGTGCATGTTTCCGATCTCTGCTGCTCTTCAACTCATCTCCCTAGCTTTTGTGGTTTCCCCTCTCTCCTCTCTTTGAACCTTGGACTGCCGATGTTGGAGCTGTTGAAGAAGCAACAAAATGGGCAGGATGAGGCAGGAGAGAGTATGCAATGACAGTGATGACAGAATGGCCTTTCTTCTCCAAACCTATCATGACTGAGGCCTGTGCTGTCTGCACAGTGGATTTGGGAGAAATCTAAAGTCAGCCTAACTGGACCTGACCTTAACTAAACCTTATCAGGAACATCCGCTATCTTCACTTCAATGAGCATTTGCACTAATTCCAAGATAATGACATTCCAGGGAAGCTTCTAGGTGAGAAGGTGGTGTTGATGGACAGATGTGAGCCCCAGGTGTCTCATTTTCTTTAAATGAATCACAGGGAGAAGCTTGAGGACAAGTTAGCCGGATAGATCCTTGCTGAGTAGAAAAGCCTGGCATTTAAATCAATATTTCAATAAATTCCCCTCTCAGGACTAAATGATGACGAGATGACAATGTTTGGGGAAATCTGAGTGCTTTTGAGGATGTGGAAATCAGTCCCAGTTTACAGTACTGTCTGCAGTCAATTTGGCAGCCTATTACTGAGTATGTTAAATGTTATCCTCATTTAATTGATGCATTTATCATTTACCCCTTGACTAGCCAATTAACACCTTATCAAGAGCTGTATCTGCTAAACTGTTGGCAGCTCTGCTCATGTTCTAATTTTGCGCACAGAGATGTGACTCAGCACCCCTTCTTGTTGCAATGTGATTTCATTTAACACAGTTATATAATCAACTTGAGCTGAAACGTAGAGCTTACATGTCCCATGAAAGAAAAATTGTGCAATATTCCTTAAGAGAGGTTCAGGATGCTACGTACTTGGCTAAAATAAGCAATCAACTGTGCCCCTTTTTCATTACAAGCACAGCATTTGTCTGAAATAGCATTTCTTAAACTGGGTCAGAACACACCATGTGGGTTGTGAGCCAATTTCAAGTGGGTCCCCATTTATTTCAGTATGTATTTAATTTTTTTACTAGAGTTGATGCTACCGTGGTACATAACTGGACTGAGACAAATTAGGAGAAATTTAACAGAGAAATTTAACAGGTTAACATTAATATCCTTTTAACAATACTAATCAATAGGTAAGTGTGGGTAGGATTGCAGCCACTGGAATGTTTGGGGAGTTGTTTTTAAATAGATGAGCAACTGCTTGGGAGGGTTATTAAAAGAGGTGAGGAAGTTGAGAGAATTAGAAGAGTTCTTTATTTTAAATACATTTTAAAACTTTCTGTAAACTTTTAATTTATTGTGAACACAATCCTAACCATGTCTACTCAAAAGTAAGCCCCATTGTGTTCAATGGTTCTTACTCCCAGGAAAGTATCTTTAGGATTGCAGCCTTGCTTATTAATTAAATTTCATTTGATTTAGTCATATAGGGTGTTTAAAATTTTCCTGCTTGATGATGTCACTTCTGGTAACGACATCACTTCCAAGTTAATGCTGCTGGGACCCCACAGATTTTCATTCTAAAAAGTGCTAAAGCGCATGAGAACCACTGGTCTAATGTGATACAATCAGTCATGATGCTACACCTTTATAAGTGTAATTATATTATCTCCACTAACTTCTTGAACTGTATCACTAGTGCAGTAGAAGTTCCATATGAAAACTGAAAAGCAGGGAGGTGGAAAGCAAGCGATGAAGTCCATTCTGCATGAAAAACTCTCCTAAATGTCCTCTCATCCAAATATTATTTTATTTATTTTATTTTATTAATTTATACCCGGCCTTTCCTCACCTGCAAGAGGGAGCTCAAGGCGGCTAACATCACATAGAAAATAAAACATCTTTAAAATAGAATTATAAATATAGATTAAAACATAATTAAAACACAATTAAAATACAAATAAGCTGCAACAAGGGAAACTACAAAACTAAGCATACAACTTTATGAAATGAATAGTCAGTAGCCTGGGCTCCTCTCACATATGTTGGTTTCTCAGCAACAATCACAATCAAGTGACATACAGCAACAGAACTATTCCCAAATGTTACCTATGCCTAATAAATAGAAGTTCCTTATTTCAGGCTGAATTATTTACATGCTTGCAGGATAAGGAACCATAGACAATGGAGCTGGAAAAATCTTCATGGACCAGGTTTTGGTCTAAAGTTACAGCTGATGTTCACCATTTTCTGTTGACTTAAATAGCTAGGATAGGTGTAATGAAATCTATGTATACACTGAAGATTTATTTACTTATTAATGGGGATATAATGGGGATATATGTCTTTAAGGGCAGTCGCACATAGAACACATTGCAATAGTCTAGTCTTGGCATGGACCACTATGCCAAGTGGTCCACTATACGTCACCATGGCATGGACCACTATGGCTAGATCCAACTGAGACAGATACAGCCGCAGCTAGTGCACCAGCTAAAGCTGGGCAAAGACACACCTGGCCACAGCTGACACATCAGGAGCAGCTACGAATCCAGGATCACCCCCAAGCTGCGAACCTGCAATCAAGCACCAATGTAGATTATTTGCCTTCACACTCTGGTAATGGGAGGTACAGAGTGGAAAGATGCAGTTGTTGCATGTGGACTTGTCTGCAAGTCCAGACTGGGTGAAGGTATACGTGTCCACATGCATTCAGTCATGCTAATATGGACAGGGTGTGGAAGAGAGCAGCTGTGGAACCAGGGAACAGTGGGAGGAGTATACTGTAAGAGTGGGAATGGCAATGCCAAGTGGAACGAGGTTGACTGGAGACAGGAGTGAATCATCACTTTGAGCAATGCTAATCCAGGACAGCAGATAGCAATGGAAAAAACCAAATTTTTCCTCATGCAAATATTCACCCATTCCTAGGCTACATTTCCAAAAATGAGGAACCATGTATAAAATTTCCAAATGAGAACCATGTATAAAATTCCATGTATAACAAGGTTGGACCTGTAGCTTGGAATGTTCAGTGCACTGTACGTATTGTTTTAGGTTCTGTCCATTTTCATTGTTTGAAAGATTGTTACACAACTCTTTCCAACATGTGTTGACCCAATAAAAGGGGAAAAAACATAGCTCCCTATCTTTCAAACACACACATGCACACACGCACGGGGGAGTTGGGTCTGAAATAGGGATCTATTCTTCCATGCTGCAACTAATGTTCATTTTACTATTAATCCTCAAGTAATCAAGGGGTGTATTTGGTTCGTGCAGAGCGTCTCGTGCAGAGATTATAGAAGACATGCTCTAATCTGTTTTCTCAAGTGCCAAGCCATTATTTTAACTTTTAATTTATATCCTTGTCTGCACAAACTCATTCAGGAACTGAAGCAAGATAAGACAAGTAGGTCTTTAAAATTCTTTATGTTCTGTTTTGTGCTGCTAGGAAACTCTTTAAAGGGTGAGGCAGAAATTATGTGCATATATTTTTCTTCTATATCTGCTGCAGCTGTCACAGACCTAAGGCCTTAAGTTTTTAGTACTCTGTTGAAGTGATTTGTCATTTATCTATATTAAAGTGAGAGAGCAGAACAAAAGATTTGTATAAATTACTTTCTGCTCACATACCCTTAACATTACTACAATATGCTTTTTGATTGTGAGAGAGGAATGGTAAGGGAAACATTGTGGTGTGTTTTCTGCAGCACCTAGACACTGTGCAGCTCAAATATGGAGGAATTCATGTCCCCCACACCACACTGCAGAGACTGAGAAAGACACCTTAAATTATTTTCAAGTTAGTTGGCTTCAAACATGTAGAAAAATTCAAGGGTGACTATTCCGATGGGTGAAGACAAAATGAAGTGTTTGCTTCCTTGATGTTTTCCCACTGTCCATCACAATCACACAACTGAGATAGAAACTTCCCAGAACAAGTATGCCTCTATCAGTAGAGAGTACACTTTTCAATCACGTAGTCTATCAAATCAAAGGGGTGTAAACAATCTTACACATACCACTATGATAGCCTCTTACAGCGACCACTTTGGTAAGTAGCACATAGTAGAAATGCCCACATAGAGTCAGCTTTACTCAGTTTCTACATATATCTCAAGAAAGGCTTAGGCTGCAATCCTAATCTCCAGTTAGGCCAGCCTAAGCCCCAGCATAAGTCCTATGCTGCCCTGGGGATGTCACAAAAGTGTCGTAAGATACTTCTGCGCACTCAGGGGGGAAGGTTAGGCCAGTGCACAGACATGCGCTTACCTCCTTCATCAGCATGGGAATGGGAAGACCAATGAGTTGTGCAGGCCTATGTTAGGAATGCACCCTAAATTATTAAATCCATCTTAGAAATTAAATGTTTGCCACACTAGTTGAAATTCCAAGCAACTAGATAACACAATAGTTAATGTATATTAAAGTTTCTGTGAATATGGATGGATTGTTGCTTCCGGCTGTCCTCTCTTGAAGGCCTTTGGGGCTTAATAAGTACTCAGTTAAATACCCTCAAGGCAGGGATTTGTCATAGCAAAGGCAGACAGCAAAAAATTGGCATGGATTTGTCACACTCTGTGCCTGCCCAGCAGCTCCCCTGGCCCACAGCCCGTCCACCCTCTCCACCTGGCACTACAATCCTATCTCTGTCTGCTGAGAGCAAGCAAAAAATGGATTGGAGCATCAGTAGCCCACCTGTTCCTCAGCTACTACAGGCAAGCAATAATGGCAGCAAAGCTGAAGTAGACAGCATGGAGCTGCTGTGCCAACTGCTTACTTGGTTTTCCTCCATCTGGGTCACTCCCACTCCTACTTCACAATGTTCTGGAAGTGAAGAAGACTTTTTGCTTCCACTCCTGATACTTTCCATAAAGTGTGCTCTGAAGAAATGATGAGGGGTGACAGTGAGATGGAGGATCAGGGTGATCATGTCCTGCCGGAAAAAGTTGATGACAGAAAAATTAAGGTACTGCCACTTCAAGCACCACCTCAACATGGGCTGGGCCTGCCTCAGGAGAACCTCTTCTGGATTGTTTAGTTTCTCACATTCTATTTCTTTTTCTATGCAGAAAATAAAATGTCTATTTTATATGACATTTCTGTGTCATATAATGACAGGCATTTGAGATTTTAAACCACAAAATCAAGAACCTGTATGTATTTTTGAGTGAACAGGTAATTATTTGCAGTCTTTTAAAGACATGGTTTTGAGAAGAAAAACATAGTTATTGACATAGTTTTGAGAAGAAAAATGAAATGAAATGTTTGTTGAGTGTGTTTTGGATGCTGCACACATCAGAATATCACACGCCATAAGTACGTACTTTATCAGAAGGGGAGTCATGCCGCATGGTTGCCTGAGTCTCCTGATTTGGTTAATTCTGTTCATTAAAATCTGCTACTCAGAAGTTAATAACATTAATTCTGAACACTGCTAAGGAAAGTCAACCTGTGGCTTTGGGTTGTTATTATGTACTCTAACTTCTCCCATTTGCATGACATGTACAATAACAAATTATTTGATACATAATAAGATTTTCCTTGAAGCAAATGTCCGCTGTGTGACGCATATCCATGGATAGAGATCAGTAGATGAATGGAGAGATCCAATAAAATAGCCATCTGCAATAAATGGCAGAACTGTAGATGGTGGAGTTTCACATATTCACAAAATCCCATAATAGAAATGTGACAAGGAGAGTAAAGGTTTAGGAGGCAATCCTAACCACATTTTCCTGGTTAGTAGTAGTAATTCAGTACTATTGAACACAATGGCACTCACTTCTGAGTAGACATGCTTAGGATTGCACTGCTACTCTCATAAATCAATGACACTTACCATCATAAATAAGCCTGTTGACTATTACCTTGTGGGTTGGTCTCGGAAAAGATGGTGGCAACAACACAAAAGGTACAAAAAAGGTACCTGCCATGAGCTGACAGATGATGGTTATACACCATCCAGCAAAGGTACACCATCCAGCTCGATCCTGCTATCGAGCTATACCAGGATATATCAAAATTCTTTTGAATGCAGCCTGTGAGCGCAAATGTGAACGCTAAGGTTAAACCAATTTTTATCTTTGTATCATATATGTGCCTCACACCCTTAATGATGCTATTGTACTGTGTTATTTCTACATCTTTTTGTTTAAGTTATGAAGTATCTGGGACAAGGACTAAACTTTTCATTTACTTTGCCATATAAACTGTTTTTAAGCTTTTAAATTCTTCTAATAATAATGAAAATATATTCATTTTGAGATGAAAGAAAATTTGACCAAATAATCCAATTCAGCTCATTTTTGACACATTATGAGTCCAGGAGACTCAAACAAGACAAATAGCACTTTTTAAAAAATAACAAAGGGGTTTGGAGAGGCTTCCCTTTAGTATAGAAGAGCAATGATTTTTAACACTATAAGTGTAAAAAGAAACCTCAGTTCCTCTAAGTGGCCTCCCTGTTTTTCCTCCGTAGTGCTATGGATATTGTGTCAACCCAGTGAATTGTGGAGAAAAATATGGTAGTCATCAGTAGTGGCTGCCATGTTTTTGTCCCCATATTCCAGCACAGTGGGGATAAAACAGTGTCACCAGTTGGGTGGCACGAACTGGGAGTTGGCACTAATTTGGATACTCTGTTTCCATGTTAAAAGCCTTGAGAATTGGCTATCAAATTTCTGATCTTATGCAACAACTTTGTCTTTCTTTCTGCGAGGACTTTCTCTAGTTCCCAAGTTTCCCTTGCTGCTTCAGAGGAATAGAGTCCTCTATCTAAAGCTTTTGGGGTGAAGTTTTCCTTTGTCCAATTTTCCACTTGAAACATACACTAGTATGTGTGTGGCAATAAAGCCTGATATAATAAACATATTTTAATATATCATCCATGACTTAAAGAATTACAGTTCAACCTTGAAAGCAATTTGAACTTGGTACTGATTCTTGAACAATTAATTAGGCGCAGGATTTTATAATTCTTAGCCTATTATGTTGGTTATATTCAGATCTATACCAAATGGCTAAATATAAAAGCATTGGGTATTATCTTTCTTTTAAAATATCTTTTCAGACACCAAAGATTTCAGAAACCTTGCCTATTCTGTAGATTAATTTTTTCCCCCAAGGCTGAAGGTCAATAGCTTACTGCAGATTAGCAGTTTAATTAAAGAAAATGTCTTCAGCGATAGCTGTTCCAAAATCTAATGAGTTTTTGCGTGTTTTAGCCTTTTGTTCCAAGTATGCTTTGTGGTATTGGTTTGGCATGAGACAAGTAAACTGCTAAGAGGTTGGGCTTTGTGGCTTCTGCTCAAATTATCAGTCTAAAATCTTTTAACTTAATGGGTGTGATGCAAAGCAAAAGTCAGCACATAACTATGTATAGGCAATCTACCACTGAGATAAGGAATAAAATGCAAATATTTAGGGCACTACATTTTTAAAAAACTGGGAATTCAACTACTGTACCAACTTGGCTAACATTGCACTCTCTTAGGGCTCAATCCAGAGTAACTATGAGTAGTCCTTGCTCTGGTGGAAGAATAATTTGCTCTGGATTGCAATATGAATTTCCATAGATTTTCACTAGATGGTGCAGTAACTACGGGTGTACGTAATGTCTCTTACGTGCTCCCATAGTTACTCTGGATTGTAGAGTTAGTTTCCTCTGTATAACTACATACCAGTGAGTCTAACCAGTGCTGACACCAGTTTGCCTGATGCTCAGGGCAAAGCTCTGCACAGTTCACATGCCTGGTGTTACACAGTCACCAATATCTTGGATTCAGGATTAAACCTGGCATGTGGGCCCTCTTATAGTTGAGGCCTAACCAGTGTCCAGCTCAGCTGAGCTCTGAAGCCACAGCTGAATCAGACCATTAATATGTCGAACTCAGTTTGTTCTTCCCTGTCTACTATCAGCTTTTCAGAGTTTTGGACAGGTGTCATTACCAGTCCAACCTGCTGATCTCAGGAAATGATCTTGGGATCTTCTGCTGCCACAGCATTGGCTCTGCTACACAGTTCATCTCCAGCTGGACATGTTTGGGTCTACTGCACCACTAGACCATGACAAGAAAAAACAAATGTGCTTGAATGTACCAACTTGTTGAAGCATGTGACACGTTGTTCCAAGTCTGTCTGATTTTGGCAATGATAGTTTTGTTGGCAGCAAAATGATGGCTGTCATACTAATTTCAGATGAATTGTGTAGCATCTAGCTCAGCCACCTTTAAAAATACTGAACTGAAAATTCAGGTTAAAGAAGAGCTGCTGAGAAGGGCAGGCTTCCAGTGATAGAGAGCCATGGTGCTCTGAATACTGCTGTTGGAAAGGAAGAGGTGTGTTTGGGGAAGGATCCAAATCTGCGTTTTGCTTTGAATTCCAAGCTGAAATGATTGAATTCCATTTGCTAATGCAAAATGACACCATAAGTATGCTGAACTGATTTTGTTAGTTAAAGTGATTGCATCATTTCCAGCCATGATGTTACTTAAAGGTTTGTGATATCACTTCTGGTAGGTTCCAACAGGGTGTTATTCTTAAAAGTGGGTCTTGGTTCTGAAAAGCTTTGGAACCATTGCTCTGCAGCAGTTTTCTAAATGCAGCAATTTATGAAATAATAAATTAGGTTTCATATGCTTTTTGAACAGCCCATCTTACAGCAGCACCTATATCACATCTGTTTTGTGGTTCTGTCATGATGGATACCCTGCAACATATCCACCCATTTGTTCAGTAGTTGTAGGAGCATGACAGAGTCATAAATTAAAGTGCACACTTTAATGATTGATTGACTGTGTTGGGACAAGTTAGCCAGTCATCTACTTTTGCAATAGCATGCAGAGCATGTTGTGTTGTAACTCCATTCTGTCCCTTTTTTAAAAAAAAAAGTGCTTTCATCTCCTTAGTTCTGAATTGAGGGAAAAGACAAGTGTTTCAGAGTGTCTCTCTTGTTTACAGTTGGAAATTATTTTATGGCCATTTTACTGGAGGTCCATATCATCATAATTTCTGTAATTTTTTGCACACCATGCAGTTTTATGGAGCATCATTTTTGGATAGGAAGGAGATATTTTAAAACCAATTTTTGCATTGGATTCTGCTCTTCAATATGAATCCAATGACATCTGATATGATGGAGTACCATACACCATTGCAAAGTTTCAAAATGAAGCCAAAATGGAGAATGATGAAGCCCTTTTGGAGGACACACAGACAGAAGGCTAAAAAAGAGGACAAATCCAGAAAAATCCGGTCATATGGTCAGTCAGCATGGGAGATGGGAAAGAGATGGAGAGAGAGCAGAATGAGAGATGTTGGGAATGGAGCAGGGGCAGATTGAGGCCTGGATGGGGGGCAGTATTGGAGACTATTGCCACCAATATCCTATCCCCCTTGATCTGCTTTCCTAGGTCCACTCAGATTTGTGCTGGCTAAATTATTATTATAGGTCTGAGTAGACCTGTTCCGGTGTTGGAAACTTACCTTTGGTGAGGGAACAACTGTTCATTTATCCAGAGGAGACCTTCAGAACTGTCGTTCTGTCCCCACATCCTCCCGAAAAGATGCACCACACACTCTAGTGGAACAACTGTATCAAACTGAGAGGGAAGGGCTCAGATTCAAACCATAACACACCACTGTAAAGGGCCACTTGTGAATTCACTTCCCAATTGAGTTGTCCTAAATCACAAAGGGGAGCTATTTCATTTCAGGTCCTATTGAGGTGGTATTTCTTAACAGCCTTGGTAGGGTTTGGAGGAGCTTTTCCTTCCACAACTCAGCAGGAAGCTAAAATTTGGGCCAAAGCCTATGCCTGTCTACTCAGAAGTAAGTCCCATTACAGTCAATGATGTCAACTCCCAGGCTAGGATTGTGCATACCAGGTAACGTCAAAACAGGCCTCAATATAAAATTCTGTGCTAGCAATCAGTCCCAAGGCCTTCAACATTGTACAATATGTCACATTTTCAGTATCAGAACAATAGTTTATAAAAACGCAGTCATAGCAGAAGAATTTGAAATAATCAGTCAAATTTTTAATAAGCTTAGAAGGAAAATGGCTTTAAGATTTTGGCTGCTACAGGATAGTCTGCTCCTCAGAAATCTGAAATAAATAGCCAAATGGCTTGTTGCCGCCCTCCTTCCTTCAGTTGAGGACCTTTTTTCCTTCCCACGATGTTTGCAGAAAACCAGGCAACCTTCTGCCAAATTTGAAAAGGTAACCATGTATATACATGGGTATTGTCAGGACCTATTTTTTTGCTCTGGATCTCATATGACTTAAGAAAACTACTGTATGAACTGTGGTGGGTCAGTCCTCCCTATACCCATGCCTCCCCCCAACCAGCAGCTAGTGATTGTAGCATCTGGATGTAAGTGTGAAGTCAATCCTATCCGGGAGTTTTGCTGGTGATATAAGGAAACAGTTCAGCTCCAAACACCTGCCTGGGAGCTGCTAATATGCCTGTAGACCATTTTGTCCTCATTATTATTTTGTTAACTCTTTGCTTGATGACTCCAGCTTCATGTGACTGCAGAATCTGATGTATCTTAGAGTGTGTCTACACTGAAGGTGAAATAACTGAATCTGAGAAAAGGTCTGGCTTGTATTGCTAAATATGCAGATGCTTTTTATACCTGATTTGTTCCCCAAATGTCATTTCTCAAATCTAACATGTGCTTTTTCCATATCCATAGCCCAGCTCGTATCTCTCTGCCGTCATAGTTCAATATTTTGTTATTTCCTTCCCTGCCCAATTATCTTTGCTGTTCCAGCTTTACCCCCCCCCCCCCCATCACCCAAAGCTCTTCTGCTTCATTGAACAGCTCTTCTCTGGGAAAGAGTTGAAATATTTTCTTTCAAACTTGGATTGAGCAATTCTGAGTAGATTGCTGTAATACTGACTGGCACTAAGCATGGTGCTCAATTGATTGCTGGGAGCTTTTATTAGGAGTACATTTTAATGCCCATTCCCAGCATTCCTAAACAACCTCAGCTATATCTGCTAATCCTTTTCCAAGGTAAGATCATGCTATATCGAATACTGTACTGTAAGTATACTTTACATTGTTTT
Source organism: Cryptoblepharus egeriae (assembly GCA_030015325.1). Classification (NCBI taxonomy): domain Eukaryota; kingdom Metazoa; phylum Chordata; class Lepidosauria; order Squamata; family Scincidae; genus Cryptoblepharus; species Cryptoblepharus egeriae. The sequence continues at coordinate 68,459,018 of JAREYC010000002.1, read as the reverse complement.
TCATACAGTTGGCCCATCTCATCTGTGGATTCACCATCTATGGATTTGACCATAGGTGACCTCTAAGACTTCCCTAACATGACTTGAAGGGTCTTGCAGTTGCATCTAGGAGATATTCTGGGGTATGAGAATAGACGTTTCTGGTTGCATCTGGGAAGTTTTTTTAAGGAATTTCTGCATCTGTGAAACTAGTATCCACGGTAGGTCTGGGAACAAATCCGTCATGGATACTGTATTTTGTGATATGTTCACTAATAGCAATATTAAGATAGGATTGCCATGTCCCAAAAAACTGGGACAGTCCCAATTTTGGTGAATTGGGTTCACATACTGGCAAATGGGATAGAAGGTCCTGTCCCAATTTTGTGGAAGAGAATTATGGCAGCCCTAACTTAAGATCAAATACAAATTTTCCTGGAACCTAGCCTGTTCTTATATTGTAGAGCTTCTGTATTCCTAAGGAATATAGGAACATTGCATTGACATGCTTTGGCATCCTTCAGTCTTGAAAGACTGGTGTTGTGCTCTGAGTGTCCTCTCCAGAGCACGATGGCCTGGGTAGATTAATATGGAGGATAGACTGTTACTCAAGCAGCAAATCCCCCCTCTCCATGTCACTGAAATAGTCCAATGGAACGGCAGAGCTGATATGATTGGTTCCAGCTGTGTTGCAGGAGTTACCAGAACATGATTGTACACAGTCATAAACTGCTTTCGAGACTCCGGATTTTGTCTCGAGGTTGACTCCTGAAGCCTTTCCCATAGATGGGTATAGCCACAAGGCAGTGGAGGTTTGAGGTGGGAGTTTTCCTTCTTCAGACAACCCACATTCAGTGGGATTTGGGACAGGTTTAGTCTGGCTTCAAGGCATAAGGAACCATGGTTTATCTAACACCCTAGTGCAGAAGTTCTCATATTGGTGGGTTGTGACCAACATCCCTGAGATGGTCCTATCTTTGTCCCCTTAAGAAGCATAGTAGAAGGATAGCAGTGACATGATCCCCAGGACTGCTTTAGTTCTAGAGTCCAGGGGCTTTTAAAAAAACCTATCACTTGCCTCAGCATCTAGTGCAGGTGCACAGAGCTGGAGCTTCTGCAGGGTTCATCATACCTCAAAAGAAAGAAAAAATGTAATTATGATCCAGTTCTGAGTTGTTCTTGCAAAACTAGAAGTAGGTTGCAGTCACTTTTCATTTTTTTGAAGTGATAAAGACTCCTACAGAGGCCTTCATGTGGCTCCCTGCATGCATGGATTATGAAGCAGAAATCGTTATGCTTAAAAACAACTCCTTGGTCCCCAAAAGTGGTATGATTGTGGGGCTCACATTGCCGCCTTTACTACATCCACAAAAACTTGATAGGTTTCTCGAACTCCTAATGAGTTGGAGAGCCTCTGCCCTAAAGGGTTTGAACATGGGAGCCTTCCAGCTCAAACCAATGCACTCTTCCTGGATGTCCAGAGATGGTCATAAACTCCCTTTATTTTCCCAGTTAGAATGAGTACTTTTGCAATCCAGTTTCAAAGACATTTGAAAGAGGAAGCTGTTGAAACTGATTCCACATTTTTGGTCCCATGTTACTGTCATAGGTTTCAGCTGAAATCTTTGGTTCTATTGCCTCTTGAAACTGACAGGACGTGTAATAATTTTATAATACATGCATAAGGCCTTTCAGATTGGAGTTCATCTGACTTTAAGAGCGCTTGGTGTACGCTCTTCCCCTGGGCATTGTGCTGAACCAGATCCTGCATGTTCCTTAGAATGTGTCCTCCCCCCACAATTTGAGATGCATTGCAGTTGACAGAGACAGATGTAAAAACTAGAGGCAATTCTGAAAAAGAAGCTGTGGAGGAACCTGAAAATAGAACAAGTATAAGTGTGGTGTGTCTTTTGAGATTTAGTATTGTTGATTTTGGATTTAAGTCTCTACAAAAGACAAATCGCTGTATGATTGTCTTTGCTTTGTATTTTTATTATACTGTTGTGACCCCAACTTGAATATTTTGCTTCGTTTTGTTAAAGGCGTAGGGACAGAAAATAAATTGTTTTCTGACAGTTTTGAAAATTGATTGGACAGGCTTAATTTTGGGGGTGAGTGGGGTGGGGGGATCACCCACATAATTGCACTATGACCAGGTTTTGGCTTTTACTTATAACGTTCTAGTGTGATGCATGTGCTTCGCAACAGTATTTAACTACAGTATTTACTCAAAGCTAAGGATCACTTTTACAACCGAATTCAGTCTCCAAAATTATGAGTGTGCATTAGATTGTATGGTTAATTAGATTTGAGTAAATACAGTATTTTAATTATAAGTATAAGGTGTGCATTAGATTCGATGGCACATTAGATTTGAGTGCACATGGTACTTTAAATCCATTTTGACTCAAAATTGCCTTTGTAATGTACAATTTAATTTAGCACTACTACATCGTGTCTTCGTCATAGCATTTTTCCCACACTGTGGCAGGGAACACTATTTTGTATTGGAGTCATCCGATCCATGTTTAGATGTGACATTATTATGGAAACCAGTCAGCCTATTGCAGGGGTCTGTCACTGGGTCGTAACCTATTTATCTACTTGCATTTGCATGTTTTCAAACTGCTAGCATCGCAGGAGTTGGGACGAGTGAGTTGCTCACTCCATCATATGGGATTTGGGTCTTGAACTCCTGACCTATCATGTCAGTTCTGTTTATGTTTAAAAACAACTCCTTGGTCCCCAACAGTGGTATGATTGTGGGGCTCATATTGCTGCCTTTCTTCCACCTGCAGAAGTATGGTAGGACCCTGCAATTATTGAAAATCATGGTTCCATCAATTTTTTTTGGTTAATAAATTTTGATTTTTAAATTTTGAATTGGTTTTGTCCTAGCATAGCACTTGCCATCTTGCCTCCCTGCAAAAGCACAGCAGCAATGCTAGCGGAAGCAACAGCTAAGGCAATGCTGCAATCAGTCATTACCTTTGTGAGGAGCACGTTGTTTAAGAAGATCTTCACAGTACCTGTCAGGAACCACAACCCGGGTGATGTGAGTTGATGAGGTCTCTCCCCCAGGTGTTCCCATAACTAACGAGTCATTTCCCCCATTGAAGTAATTCCAAGGAGACATATGGGGTATTGTAACAATCACGTCTTTACTTCCGTCCATTCTGGAGGCACTTCACTTGAACAGTTACAGCAACAATAAACATGTAGCCAACACAATCCAGGTCTTTATGGTATCCCAAATCAGTATTTCCACGTCAACAGGTAAGTATGAACGTTCACCATAAACATTCTCACCAAACAGGTAGGTGTAACAGTCTTCCCACAGGTCAGGCCTTCCATGCAACACAAGCACAGCCACAGTCTTTCCTTCTCTTTCCTCCTCCTGACCCAGACTGCCCTGTTTCCCGCTCTTTTCCCTCTCTTATTAATACAAGGGGCTCCCATCCCTCAGCCCTGGGAGGAGGTGGGATTTTGAATCAGATTTTGAATATTCTCTCTTTGTACATCCTAATGAAGGTCACTGATCACTTTAAGAGTGTTAGAATTGAGTTAATTAGGTGCTAATAACAGGCGCCTGGGCGCACTGCACCTGAACCAGGAGTCCCAGAGTGCGCCTGTCATCTATGGATGAATGACCAGGCAAGTTGGTTTAACTTTGAATGTTCTCATGCAAAGGAGCTTCTGTAACAAAACTAGCCATACAGGGCTGCAGTAAGGACTTCTGAACTAATACATGTGGAGTGTGTTAATTATTTAGGAAAATTGCTATATAAATACTAAGCATTTGAAATATGTCCTTTTAAAAATAAAATCATTGGTGCACATTTTGATCTGATTGCAGAAAAATTCAGAGTCTAATATAGGTTAGTGCCTAGTCAGGACCAAGCAAAAAGTCTGGTCATATAATCAGGCTATGGAGTATGTAAAATAATATGCAAAAGAACTGAGACAATAGAGGGGACATGTTTCAAGTTGCTCAGATATCTGTGACTTGTGAAAGCAAAACTTGGAGTTGATGATGTTTTCATGCTAATGAAAGCTTATTGTTTGGAACCTTGTCACCTTTCGATTGGCCTTTACCTACTTAGGTCTACTTCCCTACTTTGAAATTTGGACTTTTACACATCAACCACTATATAAGTACCGACATTTTATTGCTTTTTACCTTTTGCTCCCCTTTTAAATTTAAAATGAATTTGTAAAAATTGATTGGGGCAAGTGCAATTGCTAAATCTCCTGTTTTGCTCTTCAAATAAATTTCTATCTGTTTCATTGTTTGAAGTGCTGTTAGATGCTTTGAACCATGAGGGATAAATCGGCCATCCATTTTTGAATGAGGAAATAGAAAATGGGCCATGTGGCCTCCAGATCCACCCAACGTTGGCCAATAATCCACTACGTCAAAAAGCAGAATGCTCTGGCAAAGAACAGACCCAGTTCCAAGTGTGCTGGAGAATATTGTGCTAGATTGGAGCTGAATGCCCAGGTCATTAAAAACCACTTAGATGATTCTTTATAAAACTCTCTGTGTGGCTTCCTCAACGTATTCCAAGATCCAGAGCTGTTCCCACTACTTGCAGTCACTTTAATTCCTAATAATAAATGATACTTCCTGCGATTTCCTCCCTTCCCTATTTGGCAGGCACCCATTCGTGCTTAGGACAGACAGCCTGACCTAGACTAAAGAGAAGCAATTGAGATGTAATATTTATTTTAGTCTCTGTGTGAAGAAGTTTCTCAAACCAAACAACAGATGTGTAGACTTTGCTGGAGTTCTCCCTTACTTTGTAGATAATTACATCTCCATCCTGATCTCTCAGTATTCTTACAGCCAGCTTTGGGAGCCCTTAAGCCAGCACAGGTGCACGCAGGACTTCCTGCACTAGTGTTACATTCCGTTCCTGGCTTCAGTGCCAGCATTACACACATTCTGGTGCAGATGCCAGGAAAGCCTGACCCCTGAACCAGTGGTTGTTCTCCAGCTGGTGCCAGATTTTCTGAAGGTGGGATTGGTCCCTGGTGTGACTGCTTGACATCAGATCCTTTTCCAACACAGAAATCACTTCTGCAAAGGGAAATTGCAGGAATCCCATGCGGAGGTCATCACATATGATGGATGCACATGTCTATTTCACAATGTGTCCATAGCCTGAGAAGCCACAGTTGGTTCACTCATGGCTTAGAAGTCACAGCTTTCTATGCTGTACCTGTTGTGGCAAAACAGATGTATTCAGATACTTCACACAGTTTCCTGAATTGTGATTTCCTGATTTCCTGAATTGTGAATTGTGATTTCACACAGTTTCTTGAAAAGTATCTGAACAGATGTGTTCAGATACTTCACACAGATACTTCACACAATTTCCTGCATGGCAGAGATTTCCAGAGATGAAATTTTGTGTTGTATTGACAGGGCAATGCGAAAATTGCTCTTAGATCAGTGCAAGTCCCTTGAACCAGCCTAGCAGAGTCACAAACATGCCATAAAGATAGCGGAAGGATAGGCCGGTGCACAGACATGTGATAAACTCACAGCACAAGTCTGCACATCCATGGAGTGACACAAAGGGTTAGTTTGGCAGGAGGGAGTGTTCTGGGGTTGGAGGAGGGCAGGCAGACAGTATGACCATGGGTGGGAGGGCAGGGAACGGGAGCCAGGTCTTGGATCTGGAAATTATGCCGGATCCAAGGCTCGCTTCGCGGGCAACTGGGAGCAGGCAGAGCTATCCTTCCCTGCAGTAGGGCTATAGCAGAGCCCGCTCCCTTCTGCTCAGACATAGGCTCCAGAGGTGGCCTAAGACTGAGTAGACCTATTGGGACAGCTGTAGCCCTACTGGAGGGTAGAAGACGAGCCTCCCCTTTCCCATCGTAGTGTGAGAGCTGTCCCATAAATTGTGCTGGATACAGTGCCAGTTATTCCAGCCTGCCTCTTCCCGCACAAGTTAGGATTATGCGCTGACGTTTTTGGGGTACTTTACACTCAAGAAAACGTTACATCAGTCAAAGGTTGTTACCAAGTCTATGCTGTAGCAGCCTTTTGCAACTGATTGTGAAATTCAGTGCCCAGCAGACAACTTACGGTACTCAATAAAAGGATTATTTCTTTCCCAAGTCTTTGTTACAAGGAAACTTTAGTATAAAGAAATGTTGCACTGAAATTCAGTGTCCAACTTCCCTCCCTTGATTTCAGAATTACTTACATCAGTACAAGCTGGTTCATCATCTCTGTAAAATAACTAGCACATTTCATTGGTTTCATCATGTTGCTGCAGCTGTTCGTTGTTTCCTGCTGAATGTTTTTTGATACAAATGTGTTTGTGATGGTTGCTTCTAACACTCATTTAGGGGAATTGCTCTGTTCTTCTCCCAGTTTTTTTCCCCTAATCTGCATGCAGTTTATTCCTCTCTCCTTGTGGAGTCAGGTCACTGTACAGCCATACACCAACCTCCCTACCATGGGAAGATATGCCAGGTGAGCTAGGATGACTTAGTTTGGTTAGGATTGCACCCAAAAGGTTTTGACTACTGTGGCAAAAGTGTTGACATTTCCATGCAATCAGGATTCAATTAGCCTCTCCCATGGTCTCAGTTTCTGCTCATGAATCATACCCGCAAAGCAGTATCTCGGACCTGAGATCCTGTTGCAACTGGAGCCATCCCTGCTATGACCACAGTTAGTCATGTGAAGTCGGAGATGACCAGTGAAGGGATTCAAAGAAATTAACAACCAGTTCTATGCCCCTCTGGCAGCCACTTTTAAATGGCTATTTTTAAACTTTATATGTCCTATCTCTTGTTAACAACTGGTTCTATAGAGTAGGTGCAGGCCTGCTGGAGCCCACAACTGGAGATGACTCACTGGAGATGACCACATGCAATTACCACATGCCAAATGGTAAGGGCTTGATTTGAACCCAATCAATCCTCTGCTTGGGTGCAGACTGGTGGATACAATGACCAGTTGCTGACATTATTACTATGTTGTTGAACAATGAAGCAGCAACTATGCTGCAAACACTGGAGATCCAATGAGGCATTAAATCTCAACATGAAAATAGCTATTACTTGCTATGACTACACTCTAGGGCCAGGTATTGTAGAACCAGCTCTGTGTGCTGCAATCCCCTTAAGCTTTGGCACTTTTGTTATTTTTCAAGTGGAAATAAAAAATATTTGGTGTGTCATCCGACCAAGCATACAAAGCCGGAGGTGCAGTTTCAAACCAGTTCTGATTTAAACACAGCATACAATTATTCTGACTTGCTATGAATGCATTGTTGAGCCCTGAGGCAAAAGATTGACTTGGAAAAGCAGGTGCAACTTGACTAAAATTCTGTGGAATCATTCTTTTGCTCATGAATACTAGGGTTATAATTTCAGCAGCATGGCTCTTGATCATGGATAGCTGGCTTCAATGATTCATTGAGCATTTTCCCCAGTTAGACAGTTAAGCATTTGATTTATATGTTTTAATATTACTTACTAGGAAAATGCTATGTTCCTTGACTTATGGACTGACTGGTTTCAATCTGTGTTTATGTTGCACTATACAAAAGGGTGAGGATATGCATGGATTCACTTTGCAGTTTCTTGTCATAAATCTGTTTCAAATATTGATACATACTGCAAAAATTTTAATGAGATCATTCAGCCTATAGTGAAAATAAACAATCTGTAGTATCAAAGTGGAACAAACATTACCTGAAATAACGGTGTGTATTTACAAGTCTATGTATCTGCTGAAGATTGGAGTCAAATGGCTTGAGTGGAATACCAGAAGACTTTTCAGATTTTAAATATATAGGATAAAAGGAAACAGTATCAATGCTCCACTATACATCAATTCCATGTACAAACAAGAAACACATGTTATTCTGATCTATTGTTTCATAAAAGGGTCCCCCTTCCAAGAGTCTTAGGAGCCTGTCCTAATGGAGCTTGTCCATTAAAATCAATTTCCAATTCAGAACAAAATTCCAAGCACACGCTTAAACCATTTATAATAAAATAGAAGAGTCTTAGGATGCAATCCTAACCTCTGGTTAGACCAGCCTAAGCCTGGGCATAAGTCCTATGCTGACCTGCGGGTGTCACAAAAGTGCCATAAAACATTTGTGCGCCACGTCTGGGGAAGTGTTAGGCCAATGCACAGACAGGAGCTTGCCTTCCTACATCTCCACAGGAAAGGGCAGACTGATGAGTTGTGCTGGCTTAAGTTAGGATGGCACTCTCAGCCTGTAGCATTGACTTGGTATTTTCAAAGTATATATTTAAATATACAGTTTTTCAGTTCTGTGAAGAGTCCTGCGGGGCTTCACTAGGGTCATGTCTAGAGACACTGCCCCCCACAACAACAACAAGATAAAAATTTTTTATCTTAACCTTGTCTACTCAGAAATAAGCTCCATAGTGTTTAATGGGTCTTACTCCCAGGAAAGTATCTTTAGGATTGCAGCCAATAACTGTAAGCATGACCTCCCTGTCACAGGAAGACTTTACTCGATGACTTGAATATGAGACTTGAATCAGGTGTTCTGACGAGTGTTTTTCAGTCTTTCACATGTACGACTCGCAAGTCAGCAAGTTAGTGAACACCATAAATTTTTGCAACTCAAGTGCAAGTCACACAAGTTGAGTTCCCAACAATTTTAGCATATTCTCTAACCTGGCCCACATACTTAAATCATTTTAGATTGATCTCATGCACTTACAAGACATCAGAAGACAGCCCACATATTTTTTATTGTATGGCATATGCAAAGTTTAAGGGTGTTAGTTTTGTTGCAAAAAAAGGTGGGAAATACCATTGTGTTGTTATAAGAAAAATAGTATAAGGAAAACCCTGCTGTCCATCTAGTCCAGCTTTCCATATATTTCAAATAGCTTATGAGATGCCTCAGAGAACACTCAAGACAATGTTTGGATTGAATGCCAAACATCTTTCTCAAAAAGTGAAGTTATTTAGGAAAATAAAAGGGAACATGGAACTTTTGCCATGGAAATTGATCTTTCATTATTTGGCACTTTCTGACTTGTCCTGTTGCACAACGAATGTGAATTTTTTCCTGCGTTATTATAAGTGAAGCACACGTCTTTCCCCTTACCAAGAACGTCAGTTGGGCAGAAACCATTTTTTTCCTAACACTCAAATATGTAATATTTTGTACATCCGGAAAATATTGCCTTTTCTCACCAAGCATGCATATCATGATTTGGAAAAGGGTGGAAGTTGAAAGCATGAATAACAAGGTACCTCTTCTGACAGCAACACAAGTCCATGCATTCCTCTATACCAGTTCATAATATAAGTTTTTTTTTTACTTTCCTCTGTTGAAAAATAAAAATGTTGCAAATGTAAATGCCCCTCAAAATATTGAGTTACAAAAATCATATTAACAAACATCCGTATTAACAAGCATCAGAAATACTGGCCTACATACTTTGCACCTTACTTTCATTTGTGGCAACAGCCAGTTTAAAGAAGATCATAGTGTAATAATTAGCAGTAAATGTGTGAGGAATTGTATTGTTCATCAGCAGTTCTCACTTTTCCCCCTGTTATATCACACCATGAAAGACTGAGGACACAATCCTCATCAATTTAGGCCAGCACCATTCTCCTGTCACCCCATTCCTGTGGGTGTATGGGGAGGCTGAGAACATCCATGCACTTGCCAAAACCTATGGCACTTTTGCAACTCCCCCAGGCTGGTGCAAGGAACTTGTGCCAGCCAAACTGGAAGTTAGGATTGAGCTGCAAGGAAACAAGATGTTCTTTTGGAAACAAGGTGCACCGCAGCCAGTTTTGAAGAATAAGGGCTCTATTTTGGCTCAGAACTAGTAAAAAGCCAACCATCACCAGATAAACTGTGGAATCTGACAGCCCTAATGTTACCATATAAAGCTGAGTGCTTGAAGGTTAAAAGCAAAACAAAACCAAAAAAACTTCCAAGTGGAATTAGGCTTTGCACGCGCAATCTTTCCCTGAGGCAAGGGAATGAAAGATGGCCTAAACCTCATCTGACAGGTGATAGCAACACCGCCTAATGTGTTATCCACATACACCCTGTTAAAGATGATGACAAAAGAACCATTTTGCTTGCTGTGTGTTGCGATGCTATTCTGTTGCTTGGGATTGGTTTTCTTGTTCTATTTTATTTCAGTGTGTATCTTGTATATGTCTTACTATTTTAGTGTTGCTTTATTGTACATCACCTTCTATAAATTCAATAATTAAAATATTTATTTATTTATTGGTAGAAACTAAAGGCTATGACAAAGGCTGTGAGAGAATTTACTTGGCGTAACTCACCTGACATATCTTCTTGTGATGGGGTTGGGAGGTCAGCATATTCCTGTTCACTCGTTTAACTTGACCTGGAATGAGGCAGAAGTGTCATATGGCACTTTTGTGACACCCCCAGGTCAGCACAGGATTTATGCTGGCCTAACTGGAGATTAGGATTAAAGCCTGGGTTGCCTAAAGATCCAATCCTATCCAACTTTTCAGCACTGATACAGCTGCAATGCAGGTATTACCTGCCCTCAGCCACTTATCTGAAGAGGCTTCCATGATTACCAGCCACCTGTAGGATGCAGCACATGCTCTGCTGGCACAGCTGTATCAGTACTGGAAGTTTGGATAGGATTTGGTACTGAGACCAATGAAAGAGTTCATACCCATGGCAGTATTGGAACCAGGGAGTGCCTGATTCATAGCTCAGTCATTTAACAGTGAAACTCTCTCAAAGTAGAGAACAGTATTTAACAAAAGCAAAAAGAAAGAAGGGGGGGGGGGGGTCAGATAAGGTTGTGCAGAAGAATATGCCCCGATTTTCTGAGTTTGAATTAGGATGCAATTTATATGCATTCAGATTAACAAAGGGTTGTAATTTTAATATCCCAAAAACGTATATGGCTAGCATTTAGATTCTACTGAACTCAAAATACAGAGTGCAACTCAGAAACAGGGCTAATTGCCACAGCAATCATGGCTGTTTTTCATAGCTGCTTTGTATTCTTCCTTTAAAAAGCCCAATTTCATCCTCTCATCCCAGGATCCTATAGAAATGCTGTCCCTCACTGATTAGGAGTTGCATCCGTGCTCCATGCTCTAAACCTCCATGCTCTAAACCTCCATCCAAGAATGGAGGAGTGTTTTGCTTGCAAGTGGAATGTTTTTTCCCATTTTCGGAGAGAGCTTGCATTCTCAGAAGTGTTATTCTGGATCCTGCCGCTGGGCAGTGGAGCTTATGCTCAGGTCAAACTGGGGAAAAAAGGTTCAGGGCAAATTAATTAATCAATGACATTAAAGAGTTGAACTGAAAGGAGTGCAGGAAAGGCAGCTAAACATTTTTCTTCTTTCTCAGTAAATGTTTTGGGCCTCATTTACTGCTATCAATCACTGAAGCTAAATCCTGATTAACATGCTGAAAAGATTTTCAAAAATTGCTCAAGGGGAGGAAGGGTCAGCTGATTTGTACCTTCTGTGCTTCTTTCAGAAACAGCCCAATGGTGGGAGCACGTATTGCTGGGAGCAAAACCATTTCGCAGTGAAGACACGTGGAGCATGTGAAGACATGCATGTGCCCATTTACCAGAAAAGAAGTCAAAGCCGTTTATTAAAATCAATAAAACGCAATGCCATTTCTGGAATTGTTATTGTCCTTGGTGGGCTGCGAAAGAATGCAGCCACAAATCAAAGGCATCTGAAGGGCAAATGACTAACAGTTGAGAAGATGTCGGAAAAGAGCGTCTGTGTCTAAGGGGACTGGAAACAACTAACAAGCCTGCTTGCTTCCTTGGCTCAACATTATCAGAACTGCTGTACCAGCTATCAGATGCTATATGTGGTTTGTAGGCAGGGTGTCCAGACGCCCGGAAACCCCCAGACAGATCCGGTATTTAGCATCCTGTCCGGGCATGGGGGGCCTTGTCCGGGGTTTGGGGGGGTCGTGTCGTGCTTTGCGCCACTTTAAAGGCTGCTCGGAGCAGCTCGCAAGCAAGTGCGGCCGTCCGAGCAGCCAGCGTGTGAATGAGAGGCTGTGCGCATGCGCAAAGCCTCTATCCCTGTCGGGTTTATTTTTAAGCTGTGCGCATGCGCACAGCCTCTCAATTCTTCAGTGTCAGACCAGCCGGTCTGATTGAAGAGAGCGCTCTGCGGGGTCCTGTGCAGAGCGCTCCGCTTTAAGCTGCCTCTGCGGCTGCCTTGAAGGTCGTCTCAGTGATCTCTCATGGTCGTCTCTCATCTAAGGCAGCCTTGAAGGTCGTCTCAGTGATCTCTCATGGTCGTCTCTCATCTAAGGCAGCCGCAGAGGCAGCTTAAAGCGGAGCGCTCTGCACAGGACCCCGCAGAGCGCTCTCTTCAATCAGACCAGCCGGTCTGACACTGAAGAATTGAGAGGCTGTGCTCAAGCGCACAGCTTAAAAATAAACCTGACAGGGATTTCATTCACACGCCTCATTCACACGCTGGCTGCTTGGACGGCCGCACTTGCTTGCGAGCTGCTCCGAGCAGCCTTTAAAGTGGCGCAAAGCACGACACGACCCCCCTCAAGCCCAGAGAGCCCAAAAGGTAAGACCCCCCGGAGTTGTTTGACAAAATGTAGGGCAAATTGTAGGATGTCCTACATTTTGTCCTACATTTTAAAAAAATTTAAAAATAATATTTTAAAAAATATAATTCATTTTAAAAAATGTAGGACAAGGTCCTCCAAAAGTCCGAATTTTCAACTGAAAATCCGGGCTTTTTGGGACCCTTGTCCTACATTTTGAGGTTGACCATATGGTCACCCTGTTTGTAGGCGGTATTGCCAGTTTTGCTAGGTCTGTTGGGTCTGAGCCCCTCTTCTCCCTCCCTGCCCACAGTCTCCCCTCCACGTGTCCAGAACACCACCTCCCACCTCCTCTCTGCTGTTCCTGTCAACTCCAAACCCTTGAGCTGGACAAGCTTGAACGTTATGGCCACCACAATTCACCTTGTTGCTCTTCAGGGTGGAGAGCATGGGGGAGAAAAACCACAATACAGTGGTTGAAAATGGTTGGTTTGCTGTTTTAAAATCCCAAAACTTTCATCCTTCCCCACCTCTATACTGGTACAACTGTGCCAAAAATGAGTGCGCGGTATCCAGCAGGAGATGAGAGTGGTAGGTCAGGAGTCTTCAGCAAATTTTAACATTACCTTAACGTTAGACAATGGTTTGAATATGTGTGCCCAGCTGTATACAAAACCTGCTGATCAAACACTAGGAACATATTCTGATCAAAGATGTATCAAGTCAAGGTCAGACATTTTCAGAATTCAGAAAACATTCACTTTTGCCACTGTGTGACAGAATAGATAGAGATTTTCTGAAAATAAATCTGTTCTTAGTGTTGATTTCCATAACACAACAGCTTTGGCCTTAAAAAATTAAAACCACTTGCAGTATATTATAAATGTGACATTGCCAGTACAAAAACAGAGATGAAAATTTTGCAAAAGCAATTAAACACTATGAAGAAGAGCAGAAGCACAAGATGAAGAGCTTCCTGCAGCTGCACTCTCCCAAATAAATAGTAGAAACTTGACTTCCACGGACTACATAAATTATGAATGATGGGAGGGAGTATTCTGTGTCAAGTGTTTGCTTGGGGGAAAAACATTCACAAGCATTTGATGGATGGGAATTACCTGAGGAGCTGCACAAGAAGTGACTGGTTAAGGAACGTGGCTGTCATGACACTGGAAAAAAGGTGTCAGCATCTCTTCAGCAAAGCAACTGCAAATAGCTTTGCTGCTTTTCACCATGTTAACATTATTTTCTACCATTCCATCAAACATACATTTAATGTGTGTAGGAAAATCTTTGCTCTTGTTCCAATGACTTTCATCAGCCAAGTGTTTCTAGCGTCACACCCATGAACGTTATGGATGTGAAACGGGGATGGCCTCTGTGATCCACCACCCAAAATGTCCACCTCACCTCCAAATTCTGCTTGCCAGTACTTGTCCAAACGAACACATCTGTCCCTTCAATGCTCCAGCCAGCGCACCAACTTTACATACACAAAACTTACCAATTCCTCCTTTTTTCTGTTGGGGACTATCATGCATGTTAATATGTGCTTTCTGTTGCTACCACCATCTTTCACATGCACAACAAGATTCCAAGTACACAAGATTCCTTAAGTATGTGGTATCAACAGTGGCACCTTCCTTGGGCAGGCAAACATGGGGTTAACACCAGGGTCCTTAATTGCAATATGTGTAGCTGCAGCCATTTGTTGACCACACACTCATGATAAAAGCAGCACTTGGAGAGGGTTGCCATATGTCCCCCCAAATAGGGACAATCCTGATTTTGGGGGATTGTGTTCATCTACTGGCAAATGGGACAGAGAGTCCTGTCCCAATTTTGTGGAAGAGAATTGTGGCAAACCTACACCTGGAGGAAGGGTATGGGGTGCATAGGAAGGAGCTTGGAGAGCAGAAGGAAGGAGGCTGACTACTTCAAGGTAGAAACTTTAAACTGACTATTTAAAGGTAGAAAGGCATTAAGGTCTAGAGAAGGTCTGGTCTTGAAGGTAGAGCCATCATTATCATCTGAAGGTCACCAGCTTGAGAACATTGAGACCTGTAAGCTGTAATGAGTGAGTGAAAAGGAATTGGCTGCAGCTGTTTCTCAGAGTTGGCCAGAATGAATGACCAAGATAATCTATCATGCCGATAGTGGTCCTTGAAAGACAGAACCTCTTTATTGTAAAACCCTTTTAGGGGTTAGTGAAGCCTGACCACGAAAACCTTGAATTAAGCTAAAGGAGAAATCCAACAGCCATAAAGGTGGTATATAAATACCTGTTGTGATGGTTATTTCCCAGGCTAACCATATGTACTCTTTTTCCAGGACATCTCCTGTATTTTAGCCTTGTGTCCCAGAAAAAATTCAATCTCCTCCTTTTTTCTTGCAAATGGGAAGCATGCAGCTTTCTTGCAATTTATAAATTAAATGTATTAACTTATATGTAAAAGTTTAAATTTAATAATAATTAATATAGTGTTTTATACTGTACTTATGAATGTGTTTAGCTTTTATTTTCTCATTTTGGAGGGCCTTGTCCTCTTTCTTTTGTTATGGCATATGGTCACCCTGTTATTTCCTTATTGCTCCTCCTTCTCTGTATCTTGTTTTAAATAGATCAGATGAAGCACTGTCCACTTTCTCAGAAGGAATTCTTTGTGCTTCTCCCAATATTCTTCTTCACTCTGATCCTGTTATTCGTATACAGGACAGCAGAGCAAAGGCCATGGAAGAGTTAAGGACAGGCATGGTTAGGTGGCATACTGCTGTTCAACACAGCCTGCCTCAAGGATGGGCTGGCTCTCATAGAAACAATGCTTTCACCAGCATGGGCACCACCTGGGGCAAGTCACTCATGCTGTGTGATCCCCACCACACTTACCAGAAATGGTACACATAATCCAGAGGTGATTTGTCAGTAAGACAATATAGCCAAATGCAGCATAGGCCTCCACTTTGTGATGACGTGGGTGGTGTATGCCCTAACCCCCACAGAACAAATCACCCTCAGGTGGACCATTCCTGAAGTCACTTGCTATGCTACTGCAAAGAAAGAAAATATTCACCACTTCCTCTTTTTCTTCAGAGCAATTGCTTCATTCGATGCTTAACTAACATATGCCATTTCACTTATTTCCACATGAAAAGTGATGGTCAAGAGATTATTTTGGAAAGAATTAAACAAATTATACAAAGTGCCAAATTAAAAATCACGCAGGTCAAGATATTGTCTTATAATAAATGCAGGATCTCACAGGGTCATAGTTATTCTCTTTTCTTCCAGCGACAGGAATGGACTAATTTAGTAAAGCTGTTCTTTCTGATTCTGTCTATTCTTAAGTTCTTACAGACAAAAAGATTACTCTCATCTAAATGGCTATCAAAACAACCAAAATACAAAATGTATTAACAGTAAGGACCTGTCCAATGTTATTTTACTGAAGTAGGTGAAAATATTTCTAGTAATGTCTGAACCATAGCAGAAGTCACTTTTTCATACTATGAAAGGAAACGGCTACATACTCTGTGGCTTCCTGAAGCATGTCTTGACGCATGTCGACATGGCAAAAATACACATACGCTGACTTCCAGTTTCACAAGAATTGCGGAAGGTTGTTCCTGTGTTGTCATGGCTGTCAAACATTATGAGTTAAAAGTGTGATGGAAAATACTAGGAGTAATCTATTAATGGTGAAATACTAATTTCCCAAAAGCATTAATTGCCCCAGATGGAAGATACAAAGAAAAACCACATAAAACAACAACTTCTTGAGATCAAAGATAGTTATGTTGAAACTTCAGAGGCAAAAAGATCTATTTTCCTTCCAGGATGAAGCACGAGATCTTGTGAAACCTTGTTGGCATCGTATATTGGCATTAAGTTCAGCTCAGTGTTCCAAACATAATAAATAGAACCCCAGGAACAGTAACAGATATATTTCACTGGGAACAAAGTTTAGCTATGGTGATATTGCTTTCATACTGGACCAATGCCAGTGTTATAATCTGCCATAATTGTATCTATCTCCAAATTGTTGTTTTTTCAATAAATAAAACGGGCAGCCCTGGAGCTGTTGATATAAGTCTGACATTAACAACCACAGAGCATGACAATATCAGATCTCCCTCTTCTAGAATAAACATTGGGTTACTGAATTACTCATTTTTTTCTAGAATAAACAGTGGGATACTGAATTACTTCATCACTGTAATTGTATTTTGCAGGAAGATTTGCAGAAACTGACTGATGGTTTTTCCTCTGATACCACTTACTGTTCATAACATTTTTATGTGAAATTGATATAAGATTACCTGTAAGTAATACTCTTAGATTCACTAAGAGTATTCAGGAACTACTAACTGAATCCAGCATTAAAGAAATTTCTACAAAAGACTAAAAACCCGATATGACACTCCTAGGGTAATACACTTGAGGAGGCCACAGTGCATAAAGAACACTAAGAACAGGGACTTTTCCATTTTGCTGTATTGTTGGGAAAATTTATCTGGATGCAGGGAGGTGCAATTTTTTTTCCAAATGTTGACCTTTAAAATATACCACAAAGTAAAATGACATTAGTAAACCATTAAAAACATTTGAAAACACAATTTTTGTATAAGAAAATAAAAATCCACGTTGTTGAACATCCAATAAATAATGAGCAACAGAAACCTACACTTCAAGTGTTGGTTGACAAGATGTAGCAGAATCTGATATGTGATCCATTTAATATGCAGAGTTCTGGGTTTCATACTACTGGAAAGGATATTGAGTCTTAAATTAAAGACACATTCTTTAATAGTTTTGGTGTTTTTGGGAAGATTTTATTTGAAGCTTGTCATAATTGTTGTGTCCAGTTTCCTAGAACTTAAGAATGAACTCCTTTCTCTCTGTTACATTCATACTTATAGGATTCATTTTAAGTGACATCTCAATACCGCTCTGGTGGCCATACTAGTCGGATCTTTGTAATCAGAGATGGTTGGTTGACCAATAGAAGTGATAGTCTCATAGTACTGCAGCTTTTCATTTAATCAAAGAGCTCCAAATGTTCTGTTCAAACATTTTCCTTAAGCCTTTTGGTCATGGGGTGGGTGGAGGAAGGTGGAGAACAAGCGCATTAGAAAAAGGATGACCTGGGGCAAGTCCCTATGGCAAAGAGGGTTATTATTTTATTTAAACTGTAAATTCAAACCACTGTTATTAAGACCACATTCTTGTTGGCTCAGATTCTTGATGCTGAATCATACTTCTTCTGCTGTAAACTGTAATAAACTTTAAGTACTGCCATTATTCAAAGACTTGATTAATCCCAGACTGCCTGGTGCAAGTGTGATTTTGATGTAAAAGAAAAGTCCAGAGTCTTCCGGAAAAGCTCTTTCAACCATAAATGAGGAAGAAAAGTGCATTTCAATCTTTTGAAATTAGCAAGACTAAAAATTGTAGCCATTTATTGTGGAAATGGGACACTCCCACATAGGTGGGTTGTGCTTATAATATCCATTTAGCTGTGAAGAATCTGAAAGGCAAAGACAATAGCTAACTTTTGAGGAGGGCCAAAATTATGTTCATAACAGTATCAAAAAGATACTATACAGTGTACACCGTACTACCATGTCTCACCCAAGGGGGCTAAGGGCAAAATCCAGAGTAACTACAGGGAGTCCTTGCTCCGGTGTAAGAACAATTTACAGTGGTACCTTGCATAACAAGCACCTCGCTTAACAAGCGTTTCACATAACAAGCAGAAATTTCCAAGAAATCTTGCTTCACATAACAAGTTCCGCTTCACTTAACAAGCAAGCGCACTATGGGCATGCATGCTATGCAGCCCTAATGCTCTGCATGGAGGCTCCTTAAAAGGGCTGCCGGCCAGCACTGCTGCCTCTAACTGCCCCCAACTTGGGGGAAGTTGCCTGGAGGTGCCAGAGGAAGCTGCTCCCAAGTGCCCCCTCTGACCACCTTGAACCTCCAGCAGCAGCCCAAGTAAGCCTCCCAGGAAAGAGTCTTTGCAGTCTCCTAACTATGTCTACTCAGAAGTAAGCCCCATTGTGTTAAATGGGGCTTACTCCCAGGAAAGTGTCTTTAGGATTGCAGCCTAAGTAGACTTCATTGGATCATGCACATTGAATACATGTTTTGAATTCAATTACAGTGTTTTGTCATCATTTTTACATTCAGTTAATATTTTATATGAATATTTTGGGGGTTGTGGAACCAATTGTCTGAGTTTCCATTGTTTCCTATGGGAAAATCTGCTTCATTTAAAGAGCGTTTCACTTAAAGAGCATGCCTCTGGAACGAATTAAGCTCTTTATGTGAGGCACCACTGTACTCAGGATTACAATATGAATTTCCCATAGGTTTTCACTAGGTGGTGCAGTAACTACAGGTGCACATAATGTCTCTTACATGCTCACGTAGTTACTCTGGATTGTAGGGTAAATGTCACAACTGTAAAAGATGACAAGACCCCGCCCTCCAAAATGTTGGATTTCCAAAATCTTTGTCCCGTCAGGACTAGTCTGAGACCTCGTGACACCTGAGCTGGCTCCCATTTACCAGCTGATGTGCCAGCTTCAGCTCCTCCCACTCTCCATGTTCTACCTCAGTGTTATTCTCCCCTTCACATTTCATCTCCTCCCTATTCCTATTCTCCTTTTCCTATTCCTATTCCACTTCAAGGAGTAGAAGGAAAAAGAAGAATAGTGGAGGCATGTACATAAGAACATAAGAAGAGCCTCCGCTGAATCAGGCCAAAGGCGCATCCAGTTCAGTTTCATGTATCACATAGTGGTCCACACATAGCAACCCACACAAAAGGCCCATCACAGTGGCCCATCAGACTGAAATTGATACCCCCTACCAATCTGCAGCCTGAAGCAGGCACTTCAAAGGACCTTAAAGCAACCATAGGACAGCCTGGTCCTGTGCTCTGCATTGAATTCTCAGCCCATCCTTTAAAAAAATTTTTAAAGCCTGATTCCGCTCCAACATTTACTATAGAATACATAATTGAGGATAATTTATTGAGGATTCTGTCTCAAGCAGCAAGCCCCTTGTAGGGATAATTACAGAGAAGGAATCCAAACAGTCCACAAATGCACATGCATCTACATGAGTGCTTATCTAACAATGTGGTGAGTCTTTGTGGTGAAGTTATATCTGATACACTACACTGATAAGCCTCCTTGTCTGTGTTAACTTGATTTATGAAGTGTGAAAAAGATTAAGCATGTTATGAGGAAGTCTGTACAACTCAAAACATGTTTGCATTGGAAGTCAAATTTTGCATTCCTCGAGTCGGGTATTTATCAATGTGCTTCCTTCAAGTTACAGAGTGCTTTTTCTGTCTATCAAAAGCATTTTGGCAAATTATGACAATGAAAGATGGTAAATAGAAGAATAAGCTGTTGCAGCTGATTTTGTTTCTAGTCAAAGGCTGAATATTTCAGGCACTCGTCAAAATACCGGTACATGAGAAAATGTAGACATCTGCAATGGAAGCCCATTGTCTGGAGCAGGGGCCTCCAAAGTTTTTGGCAGGAGGGCTACATCATCTCTCTGACACTGTGCCGGGGGTTGGAAAACTTCCGAGGGCCGGAATTTACACTTCCAAATTTGAATATATTTACATGAGTTAACATATAAGAATATATTGGAGTGGATTACAAGGCTTGCCCAAGGGCTGGATAAAGGTCCTTGCTGGGGCCACATGGAGGCTTGCCGAAGGCCCCTGTGCCAGAGTTAGAGACCCCTGGTCTAGACTGATTGTTCCTTGCTTAAGATTATTTATTGTGTTTTTGTGTTTGTATTTGATGCTCAAAATCAGATTGGATTTCCAATTACATGCTGATCCTAAAGCAGCCAACCCACCTTCTGGAAAATAACAGCACAATCCAGAGCAACTAATCTGTCCACATAAGAGCCCTTGGGTTGCCCCATCTATCACTAGGGTGGAGCAACTGCAAGATGCTCCAGCCCAGTTACTCTGGAAGAGGCTTAGGGCAGAGCAAGGCAACACAGGGTGCCCTAAGAGAGGTGGACCTGCTCTGCCCTAACTGGGGCAGCCTAAGCAGCTCAGGAGAGGCAAGTTGAGGGCAAGTTTAGCATTGCCTAGGGCAGAGCAGTTACTCTGTATCCAAAGCCTGTTTCAAGGCAGAAATGCCCTCTTCCAGTTCCTCAGAGATATGCCACCTCAGGAGCAGGTATAGTAATGAGTAGACCCATAGGGGTCCATGATAAGACCTGAGTAAGAATGGTAGTGTTGACCAAAAATCTGAGTTCTTGGCCAGCCTAGCTGCAACCCCTGCCTCTCAACCTCAGGATATGGCACAACTATGGCAGCCCACTAACCTCAGGATACAGCAGGCCACTCCAAGCATCCATCTTGCACTAGAAGAACTGCAGCTGTAACTGGTTGTCAGGAACTGCTGGGCTTCCTTATAATGTAGGCACCACAGCTGTTCCTTCTTCAGTGTGATCTGAGGGGGGGGTCTACTCAGGAGCAAGCCCTCCCCAGCTGTCACTGACTTAGCATGCTCTGGAGCAGTTAGGGCAGCCCAGGCTTCCTGACTCTCTGGATGCAGCATAACTTTCTGCTCTGGATACAGAATAGTTAGGAGAGAGCAGTTAGGGCAGAGCAGGTTGAACTTGCTCTGGATTGCGCCCTGAGTTATAAATGCAGAATTCCAGGATCAAATTAGACTTTTCTAATACATTACACTTTTCTAATACATGACATATCAAGTGCAAATAGAAAACAACTGAGTCTCTTGTTTGCTTTATATCATGCAGGAATATTGTTAATGTAATAGATAACTCTCAAGAAAATTCAAATGTGCAAACCCAGCCCACAAAGGCATATATATGCATTAAGAGCCAATTTAAAGTGGCTTTGTGAATGATGGAAAAAGCCCAGAATTCCTTGAACAGAAAGAAGCAAACATTCTAAGAACTGAGACCACTAATTCAGTTTGGATCTGGGTTGGCAAATGCCAACACATGCCACCAAAGATTTATTTAGATAACATGACACAACTGCATGAGAAAACATCTGGGAAGTATGTTTAAAAGGATTCCCATCTACACTTCAAATGGCATAGCAGGATATAGTTTCTGTTTCATCTCTTCTAACAGCCAACGTCTTCGCTTTCAGTTCTTTTGCCTTAATAACTTCCATGCCTGAGAAAACTATTGAATGTTCATCAGAACCCAGAATGCTGATTTGTCAAGTTTGAGAAAAGTTATGAAATCCCCCCCCCCTTTACACACCCTTTTGGAAGAGTAAATATATTTTTTAAATTAGGCTTGTAATGGTTATGGGAAGGAGATCTCAAGTACTGAACAAAATATGAAGTTCAGGATCTAGTTTTGGTTTAAAACTCTTTTTTAAAGTTGTTCTGAATTTAATTAACAGAGGAAGAGTCTGTCAGAGGCAGGAATGGGAAAGCAAGACACAACAAAAGATGTGAGAAAATGTCCCAGCATATATGTTGACTCAGTTTCAAATGTCAAAGACGAACGGAAGAGTTAAGCAATTGCACAGAACCCCTTAACAGGCATTTGATTTTAAACCCATACACTTTTATTGGACTTTCAATTGCATACATAAAACATCTGATTTCCTGGCTGTACATGTGAACTTGTTCTAAGTTCTCATATCTAGTGGTGCGGTGGATGTTTTTCATCCAAGTAATTGGGCAGAACAAGTAATGTAAGAACAGGTGCTTGTCAGCTGTGCTTTCCCATAAATTATTTTAGGATTTTTGTTCTCGATGCAGACATATCAAGTGCAAATAGAAAACAATGCCTGTCTCTTGCTAATGAGGGGATTAATACTTCTCAAATATACACCAAACTGTTGTTGAAATATTAATGGCTTTTGGGAGACAAAAGTTTACT
This sequence comes from Cryptoblepharus egeriae, assembly GCA_030015325.1. Taxonomy (NCBI): domain Eukaryota; kingdom Metazoa; phylum Chordata; class Lepidosauria; order Squamata; family Scincidae; genus Cryptoblepharus; species Cryptoblepharus egeriae. The sequence goes on along the minus strand of JAREYC010000002.1, from coordinate 68,436,560 downwards.
CTGCCATAGCTAAATAATTAAGCATTTGGTGGTTTCCTCCCTTGTCCATCTGGTTAAATCTCAAGCAGGCAGGGTAGACATTCATAGATAATAGATGGTTAGTAAATCTCTATTGTGTTTCAGAACTTGTTGTGTCCTTTTATACTCTGGTAAAGGCAAATTGCTGCATGGATTTACTTGAGGACCACATTTTTCCCAACTGCAGGAAGTTGTTTTTCTGCAAGTAGAAATTCTGCAAAAAGCAAGCAAGATAACTGTCTCCAAGCAATATATTTTAAAAAGTACGTTCTCTCTCTCTTTCTCACACACACATACACATCCCACTCTTAAACAAGACTGTACATTAATATTTACCAAGGGATGTCTTCTGATAAAACCCAGAAAAATTGTATCACAATGTGCACAGGCTAGTGCAATTCTCATTACTTTACCCCCCACGGCGAGAATAAGGAGCCGGAGACAGATGCTGGATTTAAGGGCCACTTTATTGAACTACAAAACATATTTAAACCCACAAAAAGGGACTGCTAACTTGTCGTGCTGGCAGCTAAAAAAATAAGTGATGGCGAAAGTCTGGCTCAGGTGTCACCCTCACACTGAGGGTACCCATCAACACCAACCCGAAGGTCGAGACAGCTGGGCGCTTGATCAGTCAATGTAGCCAGGCACTCAGTTCACCTGGATGCCTGTCTGAACCAAGCCTAACTTCCCAGGTGCAGGACTAGCCATCCCGTCCTACATCCGGTCCGGTATCAATAGGCCAGGGATGCGTAGTACTGACCCTGCTGTCTCAGGCAGTCACCGAAGGCCTATCCTGCCTACTCCAGCATGACACCCGCCATAAAGTGACCTATTTAAACCCCCTCACCACTACTACAGTTTAGGGTAGGCAAAAAAGAGTCCCAGCAAGAGCCAAACAGCAGGGACCCCAAAAATTCCTACCCGGCCCAAAATGCGACCAGCAAAGCTTAAACTGCACAAGGGAGGGAGGGCGGGGACGACTCTCCGACAAAGACTGAGGGACGCCTGGCAAGCACGCAGGCAGCGTCCCTCAGTCGCCGCCCCCAGGCCCCAAGCAGCCAATGGGCTGCAAGCATCTCCCCCGGCTGGACCATTCCACCTGGGGGAGGCAAAGGGGGCAAGCCCAGTGGTGGGCTCCAGCAGGTTCGCACCTACTCTATAGAACCGGTTGTTAACAAGAGATAGGACATATAAAGTTTAAAAATATCCATTTAAAAGTGGCTGCCAGATGGGCAGAGAACCGGTTGTTAATTTGTTTGCAGCCCATCACCTGGCAAGCCCATTATCGGGCTAGCCCCATTATAGTAAGAAAAGCTGACGACAGGCATAACATTACAGCCAAAGTCTCAGTGGGTTCTTTACAACCTTGCCATATAAACAATAGTTGTGCATAGCAATGTGCTGTATACGAGGCCATGATGAAGCTATACTGAAGTTTCTGGTTTCCAGTAAACATGGGATATTTTCCAGATAAGTAAATTTTACCACCCAATCATATCCTGGACTGGCCTATAGTGTGCAAAGTTGTTAGCATAGTGTCTGCTGCATTATCACAAGTCTCCTGGGAAATCTGCGCCAGCTCTTTGGCTAAAGTAAATCCAACTAGGTCCAAAGTGCTTTGTTAGGACATAGGATATTGGCAGAACACCTGCTACATCATATCTTTCCACAACACAAATCTACCCTCATTCTCAAGAAGTCCCTGACAGATCCCAATCCTCCCTGAAACACCCCTTCTGTTGAATCATCTGCTCCCGAGTCAGGGGAAGACTGGATACTCCACTGACCCATGTTTGGAACTGCTAGCCAGTTGCTCTGGTTAACCTAGTTTGTGTCTTATTGCTGCAACTGCCATGCCAGCAGCCTGGGTCTTGCACTGACAGAACATTCATTCTGTCAGCATAAGGCCTGGGTAGGATTAGGCCATTAAGGAACTGTTCCCTGCCCACTTGATGTCTCTGACCATTTAGGAACTTTTGGCACCTAACCAACTTTCCAGGAATGCCATAGGGGCAATGCAACTTCAAAGTAAGGGAACAAACATTGCCTTAGCTTGTGGTGGCCCCCTTGACTGCCCCTACCAAGTCCTCACCCCCACCACAGGTTGGGGACTGCCCCCAACATATGCCACACTGGCACAATTATGCCAGTGCTGGAAAGTTGGTTAGGATTATGCCTTTTGTATAGCAAACCTATCACCTTCATAGGGCCTTAAAATGAGTCAGCATAGTCAGGAGTCAGGAAAAATAGGCTTAGAAGACAACCAACTTTAGATTCAAAAAGGGATTTTCAAACAGAAATAGGAACAAATCCTAAGGAAATGATCCTTGGATTCTGAAATTTGCTAATTACAGATGAAACAAAAAGCATAAAAGAGGGAATAACAAGGATTTGTCTGTGTTTTAAATGTGATTTTCAACAGAAAAGAAATAATCTGATTAGAAAGTTGGATTAGTACCTTATGATAGAAAAGAATTCCACATTTGAAAAAAAATTAAATGATTAATTCTTAAAGGATATGAAAAGGAGAAAGAAAGAGGTGACTTTGGTTTTTGCTGAACAAGGAAAGGACCACATGGCCTACAAAAATTATAAAGAAAGAACATTTCAATTACAAGACTTGACACAGACTCAGCTCATATTTTTAAAAAGTCCCTTTATGATAACCAGCGAAAGTATGCAACTGAGCAGGGATTGCATGGAGGCAGGAATTGTATGTACTGGTCTTTCTCTGCAAGGTATAACTACTTGGCCCTGAAAATTTGCACAATCACAGCTGCCTTTTTAAAATAAGTGAATAAAGCAGGTACGTCATGGAGTTTGTTCAAAGAGTACTGTGCAAATTGATACAAAGTGCCACTCTATATCAATAAGGAGGGCATTAAATGGAGCATGAACCTTCCAATCTGTCAAAAGAAAGTGATCCTCATTCAAGCGCTACTGAGCTTGGTGTTACATCACTGATGCAAACAGAAATGAACAACCACATCCGAGGCCACTCATTCTTGTGGCTGCCTCATTGCCCATAATTATATGTGGATCAGGGCCTGATCTTCCATAGGCATGAAATGTTCCAAAAATAGTGTCATAAATTCTGTTTAAAATTGTAATAGATCAAGAAATAAAGGTCAACACAAATTTACCAATTTCCACACATTTATAAATATGTTTCCCATTGTGTTGGGTCAGTACAAAATGTCACAATGTCCTAGCATGACAAGAATGTTAAAAGACAGCCAAATCCTAAGTTGCCTGGAGCACTGGGATGTTTGTCCTCTTTTTTGGTAAGGAAAGTAGCCCTGCAATGTGGCCATTTGATTCTGCGGCAGCAGGGTGACCATAAGTCTTCTTTGTCCTGGTTTTTAGCCTGTGTCCTGGAAATTTTTTTGATGCCCTCCTTTTCCTTGTAAATGGCCAGCATGTATCCTACTTGTAATTAATAAAGTATATAAAATAAATCACATGTAATGGTTTTAAATTTAATAATAAGTAATATAGTGTTTAAATTAAACACATGAAAGCAATATATAAGAGTGTTTTACAGGGCCTTGCCTGAAGAGCCTTTGCTTTGGGAGGCAAGTTGATGATTGGGGTATTTGACATATATATTACTACAGAACCACATCTCCATGGCTTTTTCTCATGTCATCCATTTTGAATGTACACACTGTATGTGTGAAGCAAACCATGGGCAAAATCCATAACAGTTACGGGTCCACACAGTTACGTCACCCTCTAGTGTTATCTTATGGAAAGTCATCTTAACTGCTCCAGAGCAAGGGGCTTAATTTCACTTTAGGATATAGGCCTAAGAGCACAATCCTAACCATGTCTACTCAAAAGTAAGACCTATTGTGTTCAATGGGTTTTACTCCCAGGAAAGTGTCTTTAGGATTGCATCCTGTGTCTCCTTTAATTCATTGATACTGTAGACAGAATGATTCCTTCAAACTTTCCCACCCACGTATTTAATAATTTGTGCATTTTCCAGCAGTGTGGGATTAAAGCAGGTCTCCGTCAGTCTTGAGAGACTATGGTATCGTGCTCTGTACTGCCTACGCTGCATGCGAAGCACGAAAGCCTGGGTTGGATTGTTATGGAGGATAGGCTGTTACCCAAGCAGCAAATCCCCCCTCTCTCCACGCCACTGAATTAGTCCAATGGAAAGGCAGAGCCAATACGATTGGATCCAGCTGGCATCGCAGAGCTGGGCTAAGGACAGGAGCTCACCCTGTCTTGTGGGGCCGACCCAGGTCTCAAACCCTGGCCTGCTGGTTAACAGGCACAGTGTTTTAACCACTTGTGCCACCCACAGTGTGGGATTATAATACAGCAAATAGTGCTCTCAGGCTGCAAGCCTAAGCAATTTAGGCCAGCACAACTACCTGTCTCCCCAATCCCATAGTAGTAGGGACAGGCTTAGGCCAGCACATGTCTGTGCACAGTCTCAACCCTCTTATGAATGGAGCACCTTCCTATTGTGGCACTTTTGCAATATACCTAAGCCAGCATGGGACTTGTTCCTGGACTTGTGCCAGCCTAACTGCTGCATTTGTGTGAGAGGTGGGAAGGAGTCATGCAGTTGGACCTGTTCACATTAGGCTGTGACATGGGACAGAATAACGGCCCTGGAACAATGACATTGAATGGCACCTCCTCACCCCCTACAAAAGTGGATGTAGTTCAATACCTTTGATAAAACTGCAGTGCTTCATGTTATCATTATGAGAATTCACAACAGAGGACAGAACTTACTGATAATTATTTGCATGTAATTACTTACTGATAATATAATTGCATAATTATAACGTACATTTGTTCCATATAGCAACATTCTTAAGCAGATTTTTTTAAAACCAAGTATTGAATTAATCCACCAAGTTGATGTGTTGGTAATAATCTTGCAATTAAAGTGAAATGGTCATATTAATTAAAGCTGTCTTTCTAAGCAGATGAGAACTGTGTTATCAAAAACGGCTGGAATTGAGTTTGTCAGTTTAAAACCAGAGGTTGAAGGTTTGTGTGAGGCAATATTTTAATTAAAGAAAGATTTGGATTAGCATCGGCAGCGGGGAATATATGTAAAGTTCAATAAAGCCAAAAGATACCTAAATATTGGAGAAGTTATGAAAGAACCAACCCTGAACAAAATCAAAGCTTTTGGGAAAAGTGTACTTTACAGGCTCAAAATAGTTGCCAACCTACTTTCCTCCTGACCTCAATTTTCAGTGACTACAAATATTGTCAGCCTGATACAAGAATTACTTCATGGAAACGTTTTATGGCAGCTCTGAAAAATTTCACATCTAATCACTTTTCTTCTGTATCTTAAAACTTTAATAAGGATGTTCTCTTTTTACTGGTCAAGGACAGCCAACTGAAGAAAAACCTCTGGTGCTTCTGGAATGTATGCAGACTGGCCTCCCAACACAGTACAACAGACTCACTTGGCTCACTTTTTCTCATTCACTCAACTTGAGCTGTACCTGCATGGTGACCTCCCACTGGGCCAAATAGGGATGTACCCTTACTCTTTGTCATGTCTGTGAAGTGAAGGTGGGGTTTCCTCTGCTGTGACCAGGGGGGTTTGCATGGGGGAAGGAGGGGTAGGGTTTGCATTTCAAACATTGCAGTGGGTGTGGAGAGTGGCAAGAGTTGAAAGGGAAACTCCAATCATGCGCACAGCCCAGCAACATCCCCGTTTCCCTCTGTGGGCTGCAGTGTGCTTTTTTTAAGGTGGAGGGACTTTGACTTGAGTCCTATTGAATCATGAAGGGGTAACCCTGCAACCTAGAAAGTACCCTTAGGGTGCAATCCAGAGTAACTACAGGGAGTCCTTGCTCCGGTGTATGAACAATTTGCTCTGGATTGCAATATGAATTTCCCATAGGTTTTCATTAGGTGGTGCTGTAACTATAGGTACACATAATGTCTCTTACGTGCTCCCGTAGTTACTCTGGATTGTAGGGTTATTATAACTCTTTTGCAAGTCAAGTCTAGGGGAGGTGGTGACTCTTGACTCAAATTCACCAGTGGTGTCACCAGTCACCACACCCACTGGTTTTTCCCACTGGATTTTCACTGATTTTCAATGCACATATATGAAAATACACATGCACAAAGCAAACACAGTCAGTTGTTTCACATATTGCTGTTGGTGAAGTTGAAAACATAATCCCTGTTGGTCCATCAAGTTACAGAGGCCCACCATGGGAGAAAATCTCTCTACTATCTCTAATCTACCATGAACACCTGTTCCGATGCCTTTACCCTCAAATGAAAAGCCCCAACAATTATTGTCTTTCTTTTATTATATCATGCTGATCTGATAATTGCATTATTGAGCAATTATATTGTTTAACCAATATAATTTAACCAAATTGCTAATGCAGCTTCCACTTTGTCTCAGGAGGAGGGTGTAATGCCAACCAATAAACACAGTTCTATGGAGCTCTGTGGGGTGCAGCCTGTGAGCTTGGTTTGAGATTAGTGTGGTGTCAGAAGCACACAGAAATGTCTCTCCATCTGTGAAACCCTGAAGGTTGTCTAATTCATGCCCTTGATGACAACTGTAATAAGTTGCATGCTCTCTTGTCCAATTTGCTAAAAATGATGAAAAGCATCATTTGACGTAGTGGCTGCTGAAATCCTTCCTCTGACTGCAAGTGGTGAATTAAATGTTTAACTCTTTTCTTACGTGGAAAGAACACGCAACACTTCCCAGCGTGTTCAAAACAGGTATGTCCATGAGGTTGGAACAGTAATATTAGAACTGTGGAACTGTGAAGTAAGAGCACCTAGAGCTGGAGACAAAACTGAAGGACTCTGTGCTAATGCTGTGGGGTTCCAGCAGTCAATGGGCACAATCCAGAGTAACTACAGGAGCACATAAGAGACATTATGTGCACCTGTAGTTACTGCACTACCTAGTGAAATCCTATGGGAAATTCATATTGCAATCCAGAGTAAATTGTTCTTACACCGGAGCAAGGACTCCCTATAGTTACTCTGGATTTTGCCCTTAGTCCCCTTGGGTGAAACATGACAGTACAGTGTAAACTGTGTAGTTACTCTGGATTTCACCCATACTGACCTATTGTTAGCCGATAATTGAACAAGGAAGGTAGAACAGGGAAGATAAACTCCTGGGACTTTAAAAAAAAACCAGAAGGAAAATAACCCCTATTTAGAATATTTTATTCATTCTGTATTCTGCATTATATATCAGATAGTTAAACAATAATAAAACTGCATCTGAAAAGGAAGACAGAAAACAACATATCTCAAAACAGGAGAAAATAGGGAAGGCCTCCACTATTTCTAGCTAAAATGTAGATATCTCTAAATTCTGAACCTACTTCTTGAAAGATAACTGTTTCTCATTTAGAGAAAGCTGGAAATCAGCAATGTGGAGGACATCTATCTACGTCATTTCTGGAATTACTGTTGTCCTGTATGCATCCCAAACATCATTGATTGCTGATGTGACTACTTCAACAAACCCAAAATATGCATTTCCCAAACCTCTGGGGAAATTCTGTCTTAATGCGTATCAAGTGTTCTTGGTAACATGCTGCCTTTTCAAGAGCATGTTTTTATGGGCTATGGTGTACATTTAGAAAAGAGGTAACAAAATCAGGCAGTCACTTTTTATTATTAGCACAATCCTAACCATGGCTACTCAAAAGAAAGTCCCATTGTATTCAATGAGTCTTACTCCCAGGAAAGTGTCTTTAGGATTGCAGCCAAACATTTGTCTCCTAGCTACTTCTAGTAGAATAGGAACACATAAAATAACAATGCATATTTATTGTTATCAGAAAACAATGACACATTGCTCACATTTGCAGCTGACTGGAAGGAAGCAAAAACAGACTCAGGGTGACTAATTTTGAATTCTCCAATCTTTGCCCTCATTCTCCATCACTGACCCAATTTGCACCATGGGTGGGCTGATCATGGCATTGCCCCATTTACAAAATGAAGGCTCTAAAACAGTGGTTCCCAAATATTACTCAAGTGTAAGGGAAACACTGAGTATGGGTGGACAGTAACAGGGTGGTAAGTTGGTGGTGACAGCACTTCTGGGTTTGTACTCCCCCAACCCCGAGGAAGAAAAAAGGGGGTGTCATCAGTGATGGTGAAGAGGAGAACCTGGATACTGCAGTCTCCAGCTGCTTCTCAACCAAGCCCTGAAGTCCTTTTTATTCCTTAGTCAGCAGCAACCCAGCATTAAAGTTTTGAAATCACCACAAAATTGCCACTCCCTTTAAAACATTGGGGGAAAACAAAAGTTCCTTGGGGGGTTGCAACCCCCAGGTTGGGAACAACTGATCTAAAAAGTCTCTGGTGAGTTGAAAAGCAGGAATTAGATATTAAATAAGAAGTTTAAACAGACTTACGGTATTTTGTGTGTTACTCTTCACTATGCTAAATGTGTATATTATCCTGATATAAATATCCAGGCTCAGTCTTTCACTATTGTGATGAGAAAAAAATGAATAGGTTGGGACCTGGTTTTGAATATAATAATAAAAAGAATTAAAAATCAAACTCTTTGTACAGTGCAGCCAAGTTTGAGTACATAATGGCAGTCCAAGGGTTCTCCCACCAGGCATTCACTGACAACAACAGAACTCTGTTTACCACAAATCTCTACACTCACTCTCTTTCTCTCTTGGGTGGTTACTGCTAGACCCTCTGTTCTTCAGCCAGGTTTTACATCCTTTGTATCAGATGACTTATGCATGCAAAACAAAACACCCAGAAGTTCAGGGGGACTTCAGATCAAAGCCTAGAACACAGGCATTTGGGTGGTCAGATCTAACCGGTTTAACCCTATGTCTTCTTTTATTAAGCATGATATTCTCCTGCTTTTGTTGAAAATCCAACCATGATCCTTTGAAAAAAAATGAATTGAATATATCAGAACAATAAATATATGAGCATGGGAAGAGGGACACTGATAAAATGCAAAGAGACATTGGGAATACAGAGGAACAGAATCACATAAAGCCTAGAATTGCAGGCAGCAAATTG